>CM040398.1:33618146-34260646 GCA_022702515.1 Ilyophis sp. 1 JC-2022
CACACTGAGAGAGAGGAGGAAGAGGAGAGGGTCAGTACTGCACACTGAGAGAGAGGAGGAATAGGAGTCAGTACTGCACACAGAGGAGGAAGAGGAGAGAGTCAGTACTGCACACTGAGAGAGAGGAGGAAGAGGAGAGGGTCAGTACTACACATTGAGAGAGGAGGAAGAGGGGAGTCAGTACTGCACATTGAGAGAGGAGGAAGAGGAGAGGGTCAGTACTGCATCCTGAGAGGGAGGAGGATGAGGAGAGTCAGTACTGCACACACAGAGAGAGAGGAGGAAGAGGAGAGAGTCAATACTGCACACTGAGAGAGGAGGAAAAGAAGAGTCAGTACTGCACATTGAGAGAGGAGGAAGAGGAGAGTCAGTACTGCAGATTTGAGAGAGGAGGAAGAGAAGAGTCAGTACTGCAGATTTGAGAGAAGAGGAAGAGGACAGGGTCAGTACTGCAGATTTGAGAGAGGAAAGTAAAGTGCCAGCACTGAAGATCTGAACTACAGACAGCAATAAAGGGAGGGTAAAAGTAACAGACTGATACAGGAAGAAAACTCAAGGTATAAACAAACAGGCCAACATAAAAGCAACAGACCAAAAACAGTACAGACCAAAAACAGTACAGACCAAAAACAGGTCAAACGTCTCAGGTGTACCATGACAGAAAACAGCTAACCCAGTGCTGAGCTCAGAGAATAGCCCGCTGCACCCCCTCACCCCTCTCCTTACCCTCAGTAAAGAATGCCACGCCCAGTGCTGAGCTCAGAGAATAGCACGCTGCACCCCCTCACCCCTCTCCTTACCCTCAGTAAAGAATGCCACGCCCAGTGCTGAGCTCAGAGAATAGCACGCTGCACCCCCTCACCCCTCTCCTTACCCTCAGTAAAGAATGCCACGCCCAGTAGCATGCGGTCCAGGGCAAGCGGGCCAGAGCCTGTGGCGTGGGCGGTCAGAGACACGCCCCCTGCCAGGCCAAAGAACAGGTACATGGTGGTATGCTGCCAGTTCATCAGGTGATCCCAGCGGTGCTCAGCGTAGTCATAGAGATGTAGGCGTGGCCCAGTAAACTGTTCTGCCAGCATCCCTGCGCACACGTGGAATGGGTCACATGACCAGATGGGACATCACATGACGCTGGAGATGCAACGTGACCTCAACAGCTAAAAATGCAACTTATCTTATCCTGATGAGGGTTACCTACTGACCCTACTGCTCCGATTGATCCAACCGCTGCTCACGGTCAGTGTTGAATGTGTGTGTGTGTGTGTGTGTGTGTTTGTGTTTGGGTGTGTGTGTAAGACTGTACCACAACCAGAACTGGAGCAGAGCTTCCACAAACACACAGGTCAAGAGCTTCCTGTTGTACTGTACTCTATTTATAGCTGTGTCATTCAAAGCTGCCATTCAATCACTTGCAAAGTGTCACACGTTTGATGATCCGCCCTCACGGGGAGCTCACTCACCAATCACAGAGAAGGACAAAATGGTGGCGCCCTCAATGACCTCAAGGCGGTGCTGGGAAGCCCTGCTGGTCAGGTGTCCCGCACTCTTCTTTCTGCAGGTGGCATACCAGAAGGACGACTTCCCAGCCCACCACAGTCCCACCACCAGGAACATGCTGCCAGGCAGGATGTGGCCCTTAAAACTACCCATGATTCCTTTCAGCCCCTAGACCACATGATAAATATTGCATTGTAAGAACAAGTTTGAGGCAAAGTTGTTATTTTTACACTTTTTGTAACAATTTCCATCATAACACTCCAGAGCTACCTTACAATACATCTACAGTATAAAATAATAATAATAATGCTTGCTGGAATTTCCTTAAAATGTTTAATTGCTGTTTGAATGGGAGAAATAATTTAAAAAATGAGAAAACATACAAATAATGTATGAATGAAAAAATGCATGTGATGTATAAACGCATGTGTTTTCATGTGCCTTTGTAGTATAATGGTGAAGGAACTGGGCTTGACACCGATTGCAGGTTAGATTCCCAGGTAGGACACTGCTGTTGTACCCTTGAGCAAGGTACTTGGCCTGAATTTAGTTAGTTAGTTAGTATTCATTTATTTCGGTTCTCTTTGACAGTTTTCCAGAATGTATACAGTACATAGAGATAAATAATAAGCAATAAAGTGTCAGTATAGTGGAAAAAAAACAGAACAAGGAGATGACCGAAAAGGTGTCGACTGAAGCTAAGGCTTATTATGCCTACCCTTTTTACATTACTTTTTTAGACAAAGCAAAATAAACAAGAACAAAACATAAACAAAAACAAAAAAACAAAAAAACAAAAAAAACAAAAACAAAACAGAAACAGAAATTCCAGCGATTCATACTCAAAGATGTTCATACTTCAGTTTTGTATCTATTTACCACCTTATCTTTAAATATTTTTTTAAATTTAGAAATTGAACTACACATTTTTAAGTCATTGTCACAACTATTCCATAAATTTACCCCTATGATGGATAAACATCTATTTTTAACATTTGTCCTTACCCTTGCTTTTTTAAAGACACCTGTTCCCCTGAGTTCATAGTGGCTCTCTCGAGCTTGGAACAGCCTCTAAGCTCGAGAGAGCCACTATGAACTCAGGGGAACAGGTGTCTTTAAAAAAAAAAAAAAAAAAAAAAAAAAAAAAGCAAGGGTAAGGACAAATGTTAAAAATAGATGTTTATCCATCATAGGGGTAAATTTATGGAATAGTTGTGACAATGACTTAAAAATGTGTAGTTCAATTTCTAAATTTTAAAAAAAAAAGTCTGGTGCAGAAGCCCACATGCCAGGAAAGTCGACGTTGCCATAAACAACGCTCTTCGGACCATAACTGGCTGCCTGAAGCCCACCCCCGTTTTCCACCTGCCAGTACTAGCGGGAATTGCCCCGGCCGGCCTCCGGCGAGAGGCTGCTACCCTCGCCCTAGCAAGGAAAGCCCAGAGACATCATTGGCACATCCTGCACAGTACAACCTCAACAGTGCTGCCTCCAAATAGACTCAAGTCCCGCCACCCGTACAGCAAGGCGGCACAAGACCTGCTCAGGTCCATTCCTGAGGACCTGTCTACAGAGGCATGGCTGGCGGCAGCCTGGAAGCAGGAGTGGGAGTCGGCCGGGCCAACACGCGTCCACTGTTACATCCAGGACCCAGGAGGCGGCATCAAAGGAGAGGAACTGCCACGCCGGCAATGGACACTGCTGAACCGCCTGCGAACTGGGGTCGGACGCTTCAAAGCATCCATGCGAAAGTGGGGCCTGGCGGACGGAGCAGCGTGTGAGTGTGGGGAGCCGGAGCAGACCGCTGACCACATAATCACCACCTGTCCCCTGTATAAACCACCCTCGGAGGCCGGCCTCTTTGATGTGGGTCCTGAGACGAGGGAGTGGCTGTACGCTACTGATCTGGACATCTGATGATGACACACGAAAGAAGAAGAAGAAGGAACAGCCTCTGAACACAATATGGAGACAACTTATTATATGCTTTGTACATTATTTGTATGATTTTGAGTTTTACTAAATCATAGAATTTTAAAGCGTATAGTTTAATGAAGAGTGCATTCGTTGGTTCATAATAATTTGCTCGGTTTACAATTCGTATGGCTCTTTTCTGTAGCATGAAAATAGGATTGGTGTTTGTTTTATATGTGTTTCCCCATATCTCCACACAGTAAGTAATGTATGGAATTATGAGTGAACAATACAGTGTATATAATGAATTCTGGTTCAGGATATATTTGGTTTTATTGAGTATTGAAATAATTTTAGATATTTTCGATTTTACATTATTTGTGTGTGATTTCCAACATAATTTATGGTCAATTATCACACCCAAAAATTTGTTTTCATATACTCTCTCTATTTCAACATCATTGATCATAATTTTTGGTTGATTATTGACTTGCCGATTACCAAATATTATAAATTTTGTTTTACTTAAGTTTAATGACAACTTGTTGATATCAAACCACAGTTTTAAAACTTTCAGTTCCTTTTTAACTGTCCTCAGAAGCTGTTCCAAACTTCTCCCGGAACAATATAAACTTGTGTCATCAGCAAATAAAACAAATTTTAACAAACTTGACACTTTACATATATCATTTATATATAGAATAAATAATATTGGGCCTAGCACAGAACCCTGTGGAACCCCACAAGTAACCTTCTGGGGGTCGGATTTAGCATTATTTATTTGGACATATTGAAATCTCTCATGAAGGTAACTTTTTAGCCATGTATAGGCTATCCCTCTGATACCATATCTCTCTAGCTTATCCATTAATAAACCATGATCAATGGTATCAAACGCTTTTTTTAAGTCAATAAACACCCCTACAGTATATTCATTTTTGTCCATTGCATTGGATATATCCTCTACCATTTCCATCACTGCCATTGTGGTGGACCTATTCGCTCTGAAGCCGTACTGTTGATCAGTTAAAATATTGTGTTTTTCTATAAAATTATCAAGCCTTTGCACAAATAGTTTTTCTAAAATTTTTGAGAACTGGGAAAGCAGAGAGATTGGTCTATAATTGCTTAGTAGATGTCTGTCTCCACTTTTATAAATTGGGATGACTTTTGCTGTTTTCATTTTACTGGGGAAAATGCCTGTTTGAAAGGATTGATTATAGATATGTGTCAATGGTCTCACTATACATTCTATAATATTTTTAACTAGTGCCATATCAATTTCAGTCCAATCAGTGGACTTCTTGCTCTTACATTTTTTAACAATGTCAAGTATTTCGTTTTCCTCAACACCCCTAATAAATATTGAATAGAAATTCATATTAACAATGTCTTTTGCTAGGCCATCCTCATTTATCGGCTCTACAATCTCATTGGCTAAGTTTTTTCCAACATTTACAAAATAATCATTAAATTCATTAGCAATTTCCTTTGTGTTATTTAGTATTGAGTTATCTATTACAAAGTAATTTGGGTAGTCTGCTTTACCAGTGCCCTTTTTAATTATGTTGTTAAGTACTTTCCATGTTCCTTGGGTATTATTCTTATACTGCTCCAGTAGTTTATGATAATGTTCCTTCTTATTAGATCTTATAATACTTATTAATAATTGCTTCAGTATATCCAGCTGTAGAAATGGATACTATGTAAATGCTGTTTAAGTCGCTCTGGATAAGAGCGTCTGCTAAATGACTGTATTGTAATGCAATGCCTTTAAACAGAAGACGGGCATTTCTGGAATTTCAAAATCGAATGGCCATGGCTAAATATTCAGGTGTTACAACAGAGAATTCTGACTGTGGTGGCTTGTGGTGTGTTCTTACACAGGCCTGGGTGGGTCTGGGTAGGCCTGGGTGGGCCTGGGTGGGCCTGGGTGGGCCTGGGTGGGTCTGGGTGTGTCTGTAACCGAGGATCATATCCTTGTTCTTTTCACTCCATCTTTTATAGCCAAACACATATACAGTATATTTTATATACGTATTTTACAATTACAATGGATTAGCAAGGACGTGTATACATGTACAAGACGAGGTTTATTTTATCTGAAAATCTTGTCATTTAAGATAATAAAAATACAACCCTGGAGGGCAAACAGAAATTTGTAGAAACTGAAGAGTGGCATGTCTGTGATTAAGTGTACTTGGACAATCAGCCATAATGAGGGCTCTGAAGCTGCGGTCTCTCGCGCCGTGATTGAGTTTTGAGTGAGTGGAGAGGAGGTCACAGAGATCACCTCCACATTCCACACACGTGATTGGCTCAGGCACCTGGACCTCTCCGGTGCTCTCTAAAACCAATCAGACGCGACTGAAATGACCCTGGCACTGGTGTCACTGCAAGTGCTCCTGGGAAAGACCCTGACTGTTCCTGCCGTTATGTTTTTAATCCCAGGTTTTATGAAAACTGTTTATTTCTGAACATTGTATAAGCTTTGATGCAGAGCATGTTTCAGTGAGAGTCTGGCTGTGTGAACGTAACTACGCTACCTACCCAATAGATATGTACAAAACAAGTGGTTGAAACAAACAATCAGAGGCAAAGGTCAGCCATTGCTGATTCTGTTTTCTTTGATAAAAAAACAACTTGTCCCCCCTTCCACTCACCTCTCAACAGCAATACATATTTAATATTCAGCTCATAGAGTAGCATCTTTCATCCTTGTGCATGCATCTCATTTATTAACAAGGGGCTCCATTACAGGCTGTTCTACAGTGAGACAAAGCACTATGCCACACCGACACGCATGGGCACAAACACACACATGCACACACATACACACCATACGCATACACACACTCATACCAAAATGTGCGCGCACACACAAACACACCCAAACCAAACACCTGCACATACATAAACGCCCCATACGTGCATACACGTACACACAGACATACACCTGCACATACAAAGACAATGTTTCTCAGGTGCTAAGGAGGAGTAGGTAAAGGAGAGTTGGGGACAATTCAGTTTTGACGTGGGGATGGGTGTGGGTGAAGGATGGATGACAGGCTACTGCAAAAACTACACCAGCTTTAGCTCGCTATTCTAACAGTGTATTTTGAACACTTGAAAGAATATTGTTGTTTAGACAGAGCTTTGTGGCTATTTTAAAAAACAAAAACAATCCCAGGCATACAAGTAGCAGTTTTCAGTCTCTGAAAGTTCAATGACATTTTTTGAAAGCCTTCTCAAAATCATACAGTAACAGCGAGACTGTATCCAAAAAAAGTACTCAAACATCACGGGACTGAGCAGACAAATGGACTTCTCTTTGTAAGATGATAAATAGAGAAATAGACAGGATCGACCAGAGCCTCACTGTCTTTCACAGGGTGTTTCAATATCAGCCCACGCTAAACAATAACCTGATAAGAATGTACAGTAGTTCCTACCTTGTATTGCAATCATTCTCCAGTTTAATGTTCTGCACTTCAGAGCACCAGCACATCTGTCACAACAGAACCAGTGTCTGTGTACTGTATCAGAAATATCCATTATCACAGTAAACTCAATGAACTGAGATACACCATAAAATGTACAATTACTATTGTCGGTAAATGGATGATGATACTTTCCTTGTGTGATTTCTAAAAATAAAGGACTGTTTTTCACGCATGTGTTACTCCCTGGAGTTAAAACGTCTCCTAATAAAGGGCTCAAACATCCAGACTTAGAAAGCAGAGGTAATGTGCGACTGTGTGTCTGTATCAGCCAGTGTTTTAAGAGACACGTTGTAAACATTTTTTTAAACAATTTTTAAACAGCTGGTCAAACTCAATGACACCAAAAAAAAAACTTTAAAAAAAACTACATACTACCCCATGTGTAGATATGACATTAATTTCAACATAAAGTTGAACACATAGTTTAATTTGACCATAACACCCAGCTTCAATCGTGGTTCCAAACTTCCAATGCTTTTTAGCTCCAGATGATTATTTTTGTTGGTTGCCTTCAATATCTAAAACCTCATTTCGCTTGTCATATAGGTTACTAGTTTTAGTTATGAAATGTGCATTGCAAAATGCATAAATATCGACTTTAATATACGCTCCCACCGTAAAGCAGTGTGGTATTTCAACACTGTTCTTGCTACAATATGTAAATGTTTATGGTGCACTTGCACTATATAGCCTTTTTAAAAATACAGATCCATGCGCAGAATTGATACTTTGCACTGCGGTAAAGATTTGGCTCAGAATCACAGTAACCATTTATTTTAATTAAACGTGTGTGTCCATCTTAATTTAAAAATTACAAAACCGTTGAGAATGCTATTACGAAAAGACCCACTTCTTGTGATTAAGCGAACACTTCTAGAAGTAGGCTAGCCAACATCCATTTAATATTCCTACCTTGACGTCTCCGGCTTTCAGTTCGAAAAGTTTCAGAAAACAGCGGAATCTGTGCTTCTTTGAAATAGAGTGAATCAAAAAAAGATAATACCAACCGTGACATTCTTCATTTATGGAAATATACACAGACGACGCATCACGCAACTGGTCAAAACTGGGACTCTGCGACCAATATTTCCAGCGGGAGGTAGCTATATAATTTACATTTTTTGTCAAAACTGTATAATTGATCTATGATTGGACAATGCTCGTTCGACTACGCCAGTTGTTCGTGGTTTGATTGGTTAAAGACCTTTTCTGTCAGTTTCAATTCCACGTGTGCGATTTCACTCCACCTGTTGAAGAAATGATTGTTTACTCTTATGTTGGACCGCTATTCCATGTATGATTCCGTCTGGAAATTCCTTCAGATGAGTAACAAAAGCGTGAAACAAGGAAACATTTTCTATGTGTACTAGGCTAACTGACCACCAAATAGTCACTTCCTTGTAAATTACTTTTATTTCAAGATCTGTCCGGCCAGGGTATCAGTGAGTGACAGCCAAATGGCCAAGGCTTTGTGTAGTGGGCAAGGCTTTCAAACACACATTGCTGTATCATACAGCACACGGCTTCATTTTGGACAAAATGCTATTCCCACTGAGATTAATTTAGAATTCCCTTACTTTTCAGTTTTTCAAAAGAATTGTGTGTTGGTGTAGAATCAATTGCGATAAGTAATTTGCACCGCTGTAAAACTTGTACCCGGGATTGGGGAGAAGAGTTATATCACCATGGTAACATATTGTCACTATGGTGACTGCCTCTCCTCTGGGCTGCACTGGCAGACATCCCAGAATGTAAGACTGGCCCCCAGGTGCACCTTGTCTGTTCTGTTCACACCAAACTGCAATGGATTACGTCTTGGGTTTTTTTACACTTTCTGGATTTAAGGCCAGGCAGTATGGTTACAGAGACATGTCAAAATTCAGAAGGAAGGCATGTAGTATGAGAGAGAAAACCTGACATTTCATTTTTAATGAAGGGTGTAAACAGACCCCGCTTTCCATTGAAAACGAGATCCCCAGCGAAGCAACAGAGATGAGCCGGCACTCAAATATATTTATTTGCTTTGAATATTCAAGTCATTGTACAGAGTCCTTTAAATAATGGCAATGTTTTCACACCCCACTGGGATACGCTACGGGGCCTAAAATCAGTTAAAACTTCTCATAAGAGGCGTCTGTGACTATTTGAAACTACTTGAAATGCCTCTGGTTCACAAAGAGTATAAAAGTCAAAATATGTGTCCGTGGCTTTTACGGCAATACCGGGACAACTGACTCTGGCGTGTGTGGTATTGACACGCTTCTGATCTTTGTCTTTGTGGGGATACAGGGGCGGGGCCAAGATTAAGTGGTGGGGGGTCAACAGGATGTTAGGGGGCGGGTCAACAGGATGTTAGGGGGAGGAGTGACATCAGCGCTGCCTTCGCAGAGAGAGCTTCCTGCGGGTTTGGCGGTAATCCTCGTGCTCCGCACAGGGCGGGACGACTCTGGACTTCTGTCCGTCGCACAGCGTTGACACGGCGCTACTGCCTCCACTACTGGTACTGGTGCCACTGCCACACAGCCGCCATTCTGGCTTCTTCCCCTGTTCAGACAACCAGAGATGGGAAACGTTTAAATCACCCTCTTGTCCTGTAAAGAGCTATGAGATGTATGTCAATAGGTCCTATTAAATGCAGCCCGTTATTATTTTTATTATTAGTAAGCAAGGTTTGATAAACACAATCACGCCACCCCCCACCTCAGATCTGTGTGTGGTGGCTGGGGGCTGTAGGCCTCTACCTACAGGTTTATACAGCGCAGTGCGTTTCCCTGGTGTATCGCTCTGTACATGTCACGAGCAAACGCCACACGAGCAAGGCTCTCTCCAATCTGCCTCATAAATGAGGCAATCACACTCCCAGAGTAACGGTATCAGTGTGATACAGGGCATAACCATGTATGACAACCAATGTGTGCGTTGTGGGGCTGATTAAACAGCTTGGTCTTTGATTAGCAATTTGTAAAATTGTAATAAAATAAAAAAAACTTTTTGTACTGTAAATAACACTGTAATTTTGGAAGAAACATCTGTCGTGGCGGTGGGCGTTACACACAACTAGACGCAATCAGCTTTCAGTGCTAAAAGATAAAACTGACTTTCAGAGTGAACGGCGGGACCCACCGGGGACGTGACGTTTCGGCTACGGAAGCAGAGCCGCCTCTCGAGGGATTCGGACAGCTCGTGGATGGTGTCGATTCGGCTGTTGAGCGGGGGGCTCTTGATGTGGCTGTTGTCATCAGAGGAGGCCCGGCAGGCGTGGAGGTGAGGCTTGACCTCTGTCTTGTCCCGGGACTTGGTGTGGGTGGGTAGGGACGCCGTGGCGGCTGTGTGGAGACGGTTCAGCTGCATGGCATTTAGCTGGGACTGGGAGGAGGAGGAGAGAGATGGAGAAAGGGAAGGAGAGACAGAGAAAAAAGAGAGAACCAAGTGAGCATTTGAGCCATCTTGGTCACGAGAGCTCGTGACAAACATACTCCAACAATCACCTCTCTTTCACTGTGGCAAGTCACTGCAGTGTCCTCTTGCAGCTAAAATGACAGGAAACCAGACCTGTCCAGCATATTTACACATGGCACACAGAGATGTTATACATATCCATGTGGCAATCTCTGCTTTGCACATACGTGTTGCTCCTCGTGGGGGTTTCCATGGTATTTTTCGCTACCTGTGTGCACCTCTCATGGTCCCTGTATCATGGCTGACCATGTTATGATCCAATTGCACAGGGGGTCATGGATGCTAATTTTGAGTGCCACACTTGCCAATAAATCTGCTCAACACACATATTCTGCGTAGCCACTGGCATCGTTCAATTAGCCTTTTTGTGACCACAGCATTTTTTGTCTTGATGCCTTATTGATATGTTTCAAGCCCCGAATCACCCAAAACTAGGACAGCTCAACCTTCCTCTCCCTGGGGGACATTTTAAAAACTAAGAAGAGAAAAGCAAAACCAAAAGCATGCAAAAGGTCAGGACAAAATAATAGGCCAATGATTTTTGAGATTGAATGGATTTGACAGGAGCTAAACCGAGCTAAACCCGCTCCGACAGGAGCTAAACCCAAACCCGCTCCGACAGGAGCTAAACCCGCTCTGATAACTGACTCATCCCCAAACAGCGCTGTCATGTAAAGCTTCACAGAAACGTCGTCTAGAAAGGGAATCCCATAGTGACAATAAAACAAATTAATAATAATCAAACATTGAGTATGAGTTTGCATTTGCAGTAATCTCACTCTGAAACTTTAAAGAACTGTGACGTTCCTTTTTTTGCACTGTGGGGCAGTTACCAACACTAAATGGACAATCAATTCCACCAATTTTTTTTGTTCTTGTTGGTATTCTATGTTGATATTCTACACTTTATCTTGCCCAGTGCATGAACTACTGCTGCTGTTCATCATGACAGAAGAATGCAATAACAGGGATGTTTGATGGGGACAACAGGCTATTCAGCCTATCTGGAACCATTATTTTTCCTACTGTCTATGGCAGTAGCATTCACTCTTGCCCTTGAAGACCCCAGGGTGACGGGGCAATGCTTATATCTTAAAATTGGCGACAATTCAGATCCAAGAAAATAGGGCTAGGTGAGTCAACTGTGTAATTAAGTGCATTAATTGATCAGTTAAGTTCTGAGTGAAAACCTGCACGCCCTGTAGCTCTCCAAGGGCAAGAGTGAATATTTGTGGTCTAGAGACTTAGCCAGGACTGTGTCAAGCCTGAACTCGATTACCCCAGAGGTCTCACCTTCTAGTACGTACCCTGGAAAGTTGTTCAATGCATTTTTCTGAGAGAATTTCAGATGATTAAAACGAGACAAACAGCCCTATTGTTTTAATTACTCTTCAGTCCCCTGATCCTCTATGCCAAATGTCTACAACTCCCCCTTTGAAAAGAATGCTAATCGGAAACAGCGGACAGACTGCATGCGATTTAACACTGGGACAACATCAGGCTGCTGCACAGCTGCCTCTGAAAACCTGCAAACATCTGGAACAGATATACGCCGTGACCGAATACGACCCCTGTTCCCTGTCTACTGTCCCCTGTCCACTAAGACCCTACTATGTGCCCTGTCCCCTCACTTTGCAAGCAGTGTGTGAAAAAAATCCAGCAAAACTCTTTCCAAACTAATGAGGAAGTAGTTTTTAATATTGTTTTTTATTTTTATTGAGAATGACGGTGGTTACATGGTGTAGATTATTTTAGATTGAATTAAAAAATAATAGAATTAACTAAAATAAAAGAGAGTAGTTTGTAATATGACCCGCTCTTGTACCATAGATATTCATATACACTATGTGTCTTTTATGTTTTTACTTCCGGGTTACTCACTGAAATTATCGGATGAGTGCACCATTCTGCAGATGAGTGTGCTCCTGAATTCCCTCAACGCCACCCCGGAAATAAGGGGTTCATCCTGGTATTTTAAGTTCCCCCATTTGTGAGAAAAAGTCGCCCACTCAAAAACTTTTTGACGAAGTTGACTCAAATATGTGCCACCAAAGGGATCGTATTCGTTCATGACCCTGGTCTGGAAACTCCTGCCCTGTTTATTCACACAGAAATGCAGTTAGTCATTGGCAAACAGCCTTGGACTACAGAGCCAATCAGACTACCATATATTATACCAAGAAACAAAAAAAAATGAATAAAATATTTTTTTTTATTATGTGGGCAAGTTGAAAAGGGGTGTAATGTATATTCCCACCAACATTTGTTGGTGTTTGTTGTTTTTTTTTTTTTTTTTTTTTTTACTCATCATGAATATTAGTGGCGTATAAATTATTATATCTGGGTGTGTGCACAATTTTGTGTTACCCACACTGTTTAACTTGCATCCTAAATTTATTTTGCTTTGTGTTCCTTCCATAGATGGAATATGCCTCGCTCCAATTATGTTTCAATGTATTTCACAAGCTTTTAGAACATATCCTTGCAAACAGAACCTCATCAGTGCTCATGCCAAAATTCAATTCAATAAAGTTTTATTTGTATCGCGCTTTTTACAGAGAACTGTCACAAAGACGCTGCACAGAGCAAAAACCCAGGCCTTAACCCCCAACCAGCAATACGAGGTCAAAACTCCCCAGTGTGAAGAAAAAACACTCAACTGTGGCGAGAAAAATTCCCCCATGGGAAGAAATGTGGGAAGTGCCCGTCCTTGGCTGTAAAATGTAACGCTATAGGTAGCATCTTCATTCCAAAGTGTGCGATGATGATTTCACTGAATATTCATCCATCATGAACACACAGCTAATGATTTTACCATGTTGTTCAGACAGGGCAACATTGTGAAGGAAGAAGAAGCACACGGTGCTCAGTCAGGGTTTGCTCTGTGCAATCTGTCCAAAATGACGACATTCAGGAAATGAGCAGTCAAATTAATTATTGACTGTACCCAGCCGTTCAGGACTGAGGAGTTCTTGAGAGAAATTGTGTTCAATTAGAATTTTGTGTTTGCTTTACACACATTTAAGGCTTATTCTCTCACATTTTTGCATTCACACTGCCGTCATGCTGCTACATATTCATACATATCTTTGACTGAACGAACGAGCATTTTTAACTGCATATAGCTCATGTTCCTTTTCTCCTGGGGGTTTTTGATAGCAGACACGTACATAGGTACATGCATAGTAAACAGACTGGTTGCTTTGGATGTCTGTAAGGCAGAGGTTCCCAAACTTGGTCCGGGGACAACACACTGTATGCTTGTTTTCCTTCCTACCACAAATGCAATCTTAAAATCTTTTCATGTTTAGAGGGATTATTTACCCTGTTGAGCCACAAAATGTCAGGAATAGAGACGCATGCCACGTAGAATAAAAGTCTCATGTTCATATTGTGCTACATTGCAAAAGTATTTTTTTACTGATCAAATTTAGGACTGAGGTGATTTTTGGGCTAAAGCGAAAATGCACCCTGATTAAGAAATGATGTTTAATTTTATTTCCAGTTGGAACAATTTCCTATCACACTTCCAACCAGGAACCAAGGCTCAAGGGAAGAAATATTAACTGATATTAAAACTGATATTTATGTTTATAACTGTGAAAAAGGTATACAGTTATTCTGTTCATATGACCTACTTGAAGTGTATTTTCACGAGCCCCCCAAATGCCTAACATTGTTTAGCCGGCAGGTCAAATATTGAAAATATCCTTCATTGTGCACAATTTATTATATATAATATGTTTAAAAAGTGAACTATCCCTTTAAGCTGTATTACAGGACCTTGGGGTGTTTTATTTATTTAATTATTTTACAGAGTGCCCTCTGGCTCTGTATGACCTATTTAATTATCCGTATTAATTATCTCATCATGCTAAAATGAAATGTAGTCCTAGCTGAATGTTAGAATTAGGGGAAGACAATGTTTAACCAACAACAGAAATCAAATTAGCATGGCTCAAAAGCAAACAGGCTTATTTGACTCCGCAGTTCAAGTGTCCACAAGTTCCTAAATGAGCGGATCGCAGATCTAGTCCTTTTCAGTAACGTTGATCACGGCCACAGCCCTGCCCTAGTAAGAGTCAATAAATGTGCCAGTAACTGGGCCACTATTTACAACCACACTCCCCTTGTTTTAATCCATACCGGCCAAACAGCGACACGCTGTCCCTCTGAGATGCGATATCAGCAATAGAACAACAACAACATCTCTTCTGCCTTGTGTCTTCAACGAGCCCATGTGCTGTTCATCTGTTTAAAACATCTGTGCTGTGTGGATATATTTTCAAACCAATTATTTCATGCTTTACAAATGCTGCTATTAAGACAGTTCTTTCTTTGATTTTCATCCTGTTAACTTTGCAGAACACTTTATCTATATACTATATTTTAAAAAATCAATAAACAATAAACAGTAGTCTATCTATGGTGGCCTGATCAGGTTATCCCCTCATCCAAAGAGTGGACCATAGAGAGGCTGCATGACAAATACACAATATTTTTAATTATTCTAAAAAATAAAATAAAAACATAAAACTGTGAAATAACATGCATGTGGACAGGCTGATCTACATTCAGAGATTTTGAAGCGAAACACGTTAATCAACTGGGTCAGTGACTACCGGTTACTTAGGGCTCCTCTAAGGTTGTCTGGCAAAAAAGAAATGGCAAAATAGTGCATTAATCAGTAATAATTGCATAATACATTGCCTTTATACCCGAGGTTATGTCATTTTGAGTAGGGAAACCGTTTCATGTGGTATGACATGGTGCCTGTGGCTGTTACCTGGCAGGGCAGCGAGGCGCGGCGGTCCTGGGGCGGGTGGGGCAGGGACGGTCTCCTGAAGCTACGTCTGCGGTCCTTGGCCCGTTCGTCTCCGGCGCTGTGGCCCCAGTAGCTGCTCATCCACTTGGTGAAATTGCCGTCCTCGTCCTCGTCGTCCATGATGATCGCGGGGTAAAGCCTGAGAGACAGCGTGAAGTCGGGCGAGGAGCTCTCACGGGCTCCGGGTTCCTGCAGAGAAAGGGCCGGTCTGGGTCTGGTCTGGTCCGGTCCGGTCCGGTCCGGTCTGGTCCGGTCTGGTCTGGTCTAGTCCGGTCCGGTCCGGTCCGGGCTGTGCCAACCTGAAGTGCGTGTACCTTTGGATCTTGTGTACTCTGGAGCTGTGCTGCTTTGCTGTTTGGATGGAAACCTTTGGGGGCGGTAATTAGATCCCTATGACTCGTTAATTCTGCTCCTGGAGATTTGTAGTTCGAAAACACAAAGGAGAAAACACACTGCAGAGCCTTTAGCAAAGTTGTTAAATAAGCGAATCCCCTGTAATCTATTCCGTATTGCAGAGGGAGGGACTGGGGCTGTATTGGGGGTAGGAGTAAGGGTGTGTGTGTGGGAGGGGAGGGGGAGTTGCTTTCAATCTTTCCATTACAGATCCTAGCTGGGCCAGCCCAGGCCCGGAGGGCAACTGGTTCTGAAACTCCAATTTTCCTATACTTTCCACTCGCTGAGCACATCAAACCTGTCAATAATTATGGAGCGCTTGCAACTTTTTTTTCTCTCTCTCTCCTCCTGCCCCACATTTGAATGTGGGTAGATGGTGGTGGGGCATTGACTAGAACTGTGCTTTAGATGGGGGGGGATCATCACGCCGGCCCAATAGCAGACATCACCCACAGACACGCATTCCTCCACAGACCAGCCTTCCTTTGTCCTGACCAGGGGCCACATGTATAAACAGTGCTGAGCAGAAAAATGCCTCAGAAAGCTGCGTAAGCAAGTTTCCACGCAGAAATTCAGATGTATAAAATAAGAATGTGCGTACCTCTGCACACGCTGGACACCATACGTACGCGATGTTTGGAGTCGGTGTGACATGGCGACACCGTGATCAAAAGGCAGAGGGAGAAAATGCTAAACTTTGCGTAAGCAGATTTCTGACTTTCTCCCTGAGCATTGTTTTAAGCATTCTTTTACTCAGTTTTATACGTGTGGCCCCTGGAGTGCATGATGGGCACTGATGCTGAATGTAGCCAGAGGATTTCCAGACACTTCATTTAGCTTTTAGCTGTAAGACACCCGCTGGACTGGGTAGTTTCAACTTATTTTCTTAGTGCCTGTTTTGTGGTTACTCCATATCTCATAATACATTTTTAAAAACACAATACCATGGGAGTGGCCCCAAGGTGAAGTTGGAGGGAATTATTAAACCAAGCTGGGAATAATTAGGTGCCAGATTTAGAAAGCCAGGATAGGACTTTGGCCATGACATCGCAGTACCCCTTACCTTTTGCAGTAAGTGCCATGGGATCTTTAAAGACCGACAGTTTAATCATTCATGAGCAACGCATCTCTATTCTAACTCATTAAGAAGTTAATGGTCTGTAGATAATCCTCTGCACTGGGCTTGATTTAACTGCTTCTCTGCTGATGTGATCACAGTGGTTCCTTGTTGACCCGTTTCCCTATGACCTGCCCTAAATCAGTGGTCCCTAGGATCCAATTGGTGAAGAGATACTGTGAAACCATTCCTTATTAAATGCAATGCATTGTTAAATGTAGCCTGACGTGTTAAAACTATGGAAGAAAATTTTTCTTGATGTGTCAAAACGACCAAATATACAGTGTATGTGTCAGTGGAAAGTGTTCAGTATACAGGCTGCTCTGGAATCTGCACCAGTCAGTCTTCACTCTAACAAAATGAATGAAGGACATTATTAGGAAGAGATGATTATGAATACAAATATTATTCCAAGTTGGGAGACACTGACCCACATCCTTGTTTCATGCATCTCCCACAGTTTCCAAGCATCTGCTGTAAAACGATGAGGTCATCGTCAGAAAGACAGACAGGGCAGTTGTTGACAAGACAGACCAGGGCAGCGGCCTAGTACAGCACACAAGCACAACCATGTACATTAAATATAGTTTTATTGAATTCCGCCGGTGGAGCACCTGTTGGGCGTTTGCATCCCTGGCAGGAGAGGAAAGATTTTACCACGGCTCTATGGCACTGACCGCTGATGCAAAGACTGGTCAGTTATTATAGAACCAGGCGCAGTAATGACCAGCAGGCTGCTCTGCCACTTCCAGTCTACACTGTGTCATGTCTACACTTGATAGTTTGTCATGAGGAGGGATAGTTTGTCATGAGGAGGGATAGTTTATCATGAGGAGGGATAGTTTGTCGTGAGGAGGGATAGTTTGTCATGAGGAGGAATAGTTTGTCGTGAGGAGGGATAGTTTGTCATGAGGAGGGATAGTTTGTCATGAGGAGGGATAGTTTGTCATGAGGAGGGATAGTTTATCATGAGGAGGGATAGTTTGTCATGAGGAGGGATAGTTTGTCATGAGGAGGGATAGTTTGTCATGAGGAGGGATAGTTTGTCATGAGGAGGGATAGTTTGTCATGAGGAGGGATAGTTTGTCGTGAGGAGGGATAGTTTGTCATGAGGAGGGATAGTTTGTCATGAGGAGGGATAGTTTGTCATGAGGAGGGATAGTTTGTCATGAGGAGGAATAGTTTGTAATGTTTCACTTTCAGGGGTATGGTACAATTTATATGACTGCTCATATCTGTCTGAGTAACGCTGATGTAGGCTGTTGGGAATAATGGGTCATTTTGCCCAACTGAGTGTTGATGCATCAGTTGAAACCCCATTGACTCCTGGGTAGCTTTAGACACTGCTCAGACTATCGAGATATGGCTCAGACACAAAAACACAAATATTTCCAAAATTACGTTTAATTATCTGCCATCTTTAGACGCTTTGTAAAACATTGGTGTTCGGCAACTCACACAGCCATACAGATCCGACGCAATAAGAACCCCACAAGAGCACGTTGTCCACACCCTCACAGACACCCTCACAGACCAGTGACAAAGTGAGACAAGCAGACCCGACTCGCCAGAATAAAGG
Source organism: Ilyophis sp. 1 JC-2022 (assembly GCA_022702515.1). Lineage (NCBI taxonomy): Eukaryota > Metazoa > Chordata > Actinopteri > Anguilliformes > Synaphobranchidae > Ilyophis > Ilyophis sp. 1 JC-2022. Next base: position 33,636,434 of record CM040398.1, read on the forward strand.
CAGTGTCTGTCTGTACTTTAAAGCATCGAAACAGCAGCCATGTTATTTCTGAGCTGTAACACCTTCCCACTGTGTAGAATACCAACAGTCCATCACTGCTGCGTTAACTGGCAATGCACTCCACAGCAGTGACCTTTGAAAACCTTCTAAAAGTGTGTTTAGCCCCACAGAGCGGGAAAGACCAGTTTGGTCATATTTTACCCACAGTGCCCCAGCTGTATATTTTGATGGTCGTGTTCTTGCTGCAGTTACGTCAGCCAGGGTTCCTGCCAGGTGAACACACACCTTACAGCCTCTGGACGGTGCCCCGAGATCCCTTCTACGTGCAAGTGTTTGTTTTTTTTTGCGATCAGAAGAACAGCGCATACACATTATATTATTTATAAATAACTACAGAGAACAATGCAGGCCTGTCTCTCCCTGACATGGTGCGTCAGAGTTCCTCCTACGCCTTCGCCTCCTTCAGAAGGCTGGCAATGCCCTCCCTCCTGGAGGTGTAAGGGGCGTGTTTCATACGGAGTACGTTGGTGGGGAACAGGTTGCCACTCGGTGCGTACATCTCCTCCCCCTTTTGGCCCATCAATGAGCGCAGGGTCTTGTTGCGGGAGAGGATCTTGTCGTAAAACTCCACCCCTCCCTTGGCATAGTCCCGGGAGATCCTGGCGGCCTTCCGGTCCGAGCTGAAGTCCAGCCACTGGCTGACGGCGTCGGCGGTGAGCAGGTAGGAGATGGCGCCCAGGCCCAGCGCGAACACGTTGACCACGCCGCGCATGAGCGCCGGCCCGCTGTACAGGTTAAAGATCTGCTTCAGCGCCACGCCGTAAACGCACACGCCGGCCAGGCAAGCGGGAGCCACCGTGGCGGACAGCAGCGGCCCGCCGCTCTCCAGCCGAGCCACCTCCCTGGCCACCGCAAACTTCTGCGCTTGCGGAGAGAAGAGCAGAGCGTCCTTCAGGGCGCTGCCGGAGCTGCTGTCCCAGTCCACTTCCTTCCCGTTGATGAGGATGACCCGGTTCGTAATGCCTGCGGAGTCGTCCAGGGTGCTGTTGAAATTAGCTGGGATGCCGATCTGAGCTCCTAACGGCATCCAGGGCACCCCAGCCCCCACTGGCTGAAAGCCGAAGGCGGCGAACGCACCGTATTTCTTGGGGGAGCTGACCCCAGAATCTTTCAGGACGTCCTGAAAGGTGTTCTCCAGTTTTTCGGAGAGACCTGCGGGTTCCCCTTTGCTCCAGGCCTGGTACAGTTTTTTGAAAGCACTCTCTGGAAACACGTGGTGGAATACGTTGGCGGAAAACACCGTTCCGCATCCGGCTATTAGCAGTCCAGTTCTGTATTTCTGAACAAGGATAGTGACTTTGGGGAATGGGAAAGACATGGCTTAATCTTTATCTTCCCCAATATTTGACTTAAAGGCTTCAGATGAGTATATCTGTATGAAAAATAAAATATCACATCGTACATGTCAAACGATTAATGTGACGTAATTCAATTAGGCTCGGCGTTACTTTGTGACAGCTGAACTTCTGTTGTCGTGAGATAACATTACAGTAGGTAACAAGCTAGTTATGATATATATGACAAAACATGTTAATATATTAATGATGACAAAAAATAACGTGATTTTGTTTTGGAATGCATAATAATATTATCGGTGCAATGTTTCTCACCACATATAATCTGTTACCACTGATTAAAACTAAATACTGATCACATGCTAGTTAGCCATCTCAGCTTCTCAATCAAACAAAAGTAATCAGTGTTGACAGCCTGCATCTTGGTGGGCTTACTAGCGCATGCATAACCACACTAAAACTGTTTTCAGATTGTAACACAAATAGTTGCAAGAAAGTGGTTCACCTACTGAACATGACATACCAGTTGCACGCTGTTAACATTGCTGCAAGGACGGTGGCACAGGCTTTGTCCGCATGGGAGCCGTAAAGCACTTCGAATTCACATTTTTCAGCACGACAGTTTCACGTCAGTTTACTGTAGACGGTGCCTACCATCTCGATGGTACCTGCTGCAGATACGTTACCTAAAGTATTCGATGCCTTTAATGAATGAATTCAGAAAAAACGCCAATTTGGTCAGCTGGAGAGATATCTGACACAGATACATTTATTTTGTAGCCACTGTTGACTTTAAGATATACAATATTGTTTTTCATGCCGTTAATACATTGACCACCAGGGGTCAGGGTCGTCTCGCTTTATTCTGGAGTGGAGCACTGCCGATTGCTTCCAAAATATTAATTTTATTTGTTCGTTAAAACCTGGATCCGTGACAGCTAATTTCATATTTAGTTACTAAACTATAATAATATATTTAGCCATATACGCTGAGCAAACACGAGCTTGATTGATATTATTGGCAAATGTGCATAAATGTTTCTGGAATTCTTACTAGAGCCGTTATGAAGAATCAGGAGATCGTAATGATCAGTAGTCTACATTTAAACTGGGGAAACAAATTTTTGGATAGATTGTATTTTTTTTAAAACAAACATATTAATTGATGGGATTTGAATAATCTATCTTGTAGTTACAAAAACTTTCCATATTCATAATCACTACATCATTCTGCAGCTCAACAAATTTAGTATAAAGTATAAGTAACATCTATGCCCTGGATGGGATGACGACATATAAATAAACAGGCTTGAGAAGTATGCAATTATAAATATCTTTCTAACAAATATTGCCGTTTAATTAAATGATTGACAGTAGTGGTACTATATTTTCACCTATCAACTCAGAAATATTATAATATTGCCCAATATTGTGCATCAATTAACAAGATTATGCTTTTTGAGAATTATGTATATTGAATTTTCAATATCCTCCATAGACCAGGCAGAAAGACGTTTACGTTAAAGTATTCTTTTACATAATCCAAGTGTCTTGGATTACAAAAACATGTTGCAGTGAAAAAATGGAATATAATTTAATAATAATCCCTTAGCAGTGTAGTTTTCAGCATAATCTTGAGATTAAGACCAGAGACTCATTTCACCTACAGGGGACCAAAATTACTGCTTGGATGGCATTTTTAATTGTATTGCATTCACATTTGGGAGATGTGGCCCATTCCATCTTCAAAAAAATATATTTTTATCACGTACATATTGCATGCAAATAATTCGAAAATTGAGGTAACATTGCTGATTAATTACATGAGTGTCCTCTCATCATCTTTGTGTAACCCCAAAATAAATGATTATATTTAATTAATTGAGGGGGTAAATTCCCGATTGAACTCAAAAGCAGTTTAGCATCCGAGTGTCTGGGGCTTTGGGGGCTCTCTGCATGATGCCAGTCATGCCAGAATCAGGGTCACCCTCACTGACGTTCATTACATGGGGCTTTGGGGGCTCTCTGCATGATGCCAGAATCAGGGCCACCCTCACTGACGTTCATTACACGGGGCTTTGGGGGCTCTCTGCATGATGCCAGTCATGCCAGAATCAGGGTCACCCTCACTGATGTTCATTACATGGGGATTTGGGGGCGCTCTGCACGATGCCAGTCATGCCAGAATCAGGCTCACCCTCACTGACGTTCATTGCATTTCTCATGAGGTCCAACCATAGAAACTGTGATGGTGGTTGAAGCAATTTAGGTTGAAGCTTTGGAATTGTTTTCTTGGAAAGTGCTGCCAAAAGGATCCAGGTTCACGCTACTGCCTAGCAAGGCAACTGCACTCATAACTGAATTCATACTTTGTATGGGTTCTGCTTCCCAAATGATCAATTAAGTAACAAAGTATACCAATTGACCCCTTGGCTATCCAATTTTACGATACAAACTCTCGACGTTTCAGTCACAACACATGGTCAACGCGCCAAATTTTGGCACACAAATCAGAACTGTGACACTAAACTCAGAACACTTGTGACAATCAAGAGTCTGGATTACAAAGGGAGTTTTTCCAGTTACCAGGGTGACCGGTTCAAATATAAAAGTGAAAATGAAATAAATAATGTTCAGGTACAAGGCTCGTAGTGAAGGAAGTGTTGGCTTCATTAACCCTAAAGGTTATAGGTGGAGCTATCAATCTGTCATCAGTGGCTCACTGGCTTGTACAATCATGTCACTTTGCTTTGGATAGCAACATCTTTTGATTGGTTCAAACAGTCATTGATTGACAGCACAGGGTCAGTGTAGCTCCATCCATTATGCTCATAAATTATCCCCCCCATACAAATTCTGCTTCACTGCTTTCTCCTTGATTATGATGTCCCTGGGAAAGTGAAAATAACTCAAATAATATAACAGCTTAAAGTAAAGGGCCATGTATTAACAAAGGACAATGGCCAAACTCAACGATTCATCACTCACCCAAAATACCAAACATCTCTTATTGGTGTATGGAATTATATTTTTTAATACTATTTTTAGATATTTTTCACAAAGCATTGTGATACAGAAGCAACATCTTGTATGAAAAGAAAAACAGGTTCACATAACAGTTTTTTTGTTTTCCACACGGCAGTACTGTGAGTGATCATCATGGAATCGCCACCACATTCCTAATTAGGCCTATTTTGCTCTGGGTGTTTTCCGTGAGCAGACAGGCGGGGCTTGTCTGGGATGCTTTAATTCCCTGTCGTAGTCTGATCTGTGCAGAGTTCAATCCGCTTTGCTGTGGTCGTTCACGCGGCCCAGAACCTTCCGCCTCTGCCACAACATATGGAAGTAGAGCTGTGGAAAGACTGAGCAGGAGGTGACAAGTGCAGCACATTCGCATTATCGGTCATTTCAACAGCGCAAGGCCTCCTACAGTTATCCTTCTCTAACCAACCCAAATCACTTAATGTACCCTTTCCTTGTAAGTGAAAGGCGACTACAAAGAGAATAACACTGTCCTCGTTCTGAACCTGGAAAAAGAGAGGTACAGTGAGTCGGAATGAGAAGGCAAATGTCCTTTAGAAGGGTTATACAGAACCATGTGTCTCTTTTCACTGCTGTACTTCTCAGAATAAACACCAGGGGGCATCTGCTTTTGGCCAGATACTGAATGTCGACAACTACTCTGCCACACGACACCTAATACAGAAAAAAGCAACAGGAGAATTCAGGGACAAATTTTATGATTGATACAATATGATATATAGAGTATTTATTGTAATTCAGGGATTGCTCATCAAAGTACTAATGCAAGTGCACATTAATTAAAAACGAATGATGCGATGCTATTCAGATCTTTCCTGTTTCTGCTCGGAAACAAGTCTGTTTATGATTACCTAAACTTAAGCAAAGCCACTTCAGCAGAGATTAAAAGGCAGATTAAGACACACTGTGGAAGTAACATGTTCCTGTGTGGCGCGTGTGTTGCTCACCTTTCTCACGCTGTGCACCACGGCCCAGGTGAGGAGCACACGAGACGTGACCTGTAACCCCGTCAGGACCACAGTGGAGGGCACGATGCCTGCAGGTCACATGTCACAGGAGCGCGGGAACACCCAAACGCATCCAAAAACAAGTGTGAGCGACAGAAACGCGTGTCTGAATCCAAACACATAAACCAGATTTAGCCTCCGATCACTGAAAATGAGGTATGAAATGACACCCTGCAGCACGGGATTTCAGTGTCTCGTCCAATTAGCACTGACTGACTCACTGACAACGTCTCACTGTTTCTCTTTCACGTGACAGCAGGTGCAAAACTGTACACTGGTGTAGTTTCATAGACTTCTGTAACCAATATGAAATGAGAGCAAACTCACCAATGGCACAGTGCAATATCTACAGAGAAAAGGAGAAGAGAAAGCACTGTTAACTTAAATATGTAAAGATTGTGTGTCATTCAGGGACAGTAACACTAACACATCTATTGGCAAAATATGGCTTCATCACCCCATATTTTAGTGTCCAAATTCTTACACAATAGATAACATGAATCCATAACAAAGATATTCTGACTGATTCACTAAAGCTCACTATAATGTGTTGAAAAACCTAAAGTAAAAAATTATATATTTTTATGATTTCTATGACAACGGCATTTTATTCAACCGACAATTAACCTTAATATTCACTTGCAATAAATATTACTTTTTCCTTCAAACTGTTTGTGAAGAATAAAAAACACTTGCATTTATTTATAAGTTACAGTTAAGGACAAATGTTGATTGAATCCAGGTTGAGATATAGTGTATATCCTAGTACATCTTACATAATAGTATATCTTCACAAACATGAATAAATTCACTGTGCACCACACACTTTCTACGGTGGATCAGAAAAAATGTATTCTCTCATTAAATGGATCATGGGCTTGTAAAACGTGAGAATCCCTATTATATGTTTGTGTGTTCTGAGCGTGGTTAGGCCCAAAGCATAGCCGTGGGCCTTCAGCACTCACCTCCAGAACGGCTCCGGTCTGGAAGAATTTCAGAGGCTTTTCTATGGAGTAGTACAAGCCATGGAAACTGCCTTTGGCCAGGTATGCACGCACTAGCCCTACGGCAATGACCAGCCACCTGAAACCGCGATGTGAGGTGAGAACACCAGACACTGACAGCTCCCTAGGCCTCTTCTGAGTCTCCCAGGAGTTACTCAATGGGAGTCAAACTTTGACTTCTACAAAACTCACGAGGGGATTTATATGTCATGTACTTTGGTGTTTATCATGAGAAATGGCAGGAAGCAAAAATTGTTTTTTAAAGGCGACATTTATAGACCAATATAACTGACTGACTGATTTTATGCACAGTCCTTTTCACTACGTATGTTAACAGATACTATACAATTGTTGCTTTAATGATAAAAAAATATTCTGAATGCTGTCGGTTGAAATCTCAATTAAAAAGCAGAAGCCAACAATTAGTTTTCATTAAAATAATGCATGTTCTTTGTTTCTATAAATTACGTAGTCTCACTTGATGCATATTTGAAGATAAATAACTGGATTGGATTAAAGGATATAGCACATCATAATGATTTTCTCCTGTCTGGAGTCAGGTTTTTGGATTGGGGAACTCTATGGAGAGACAGTTTGCTGCTGAAGTGTTTTGCAGCTACACCAGTAGGGGCACTCTTTCCTTTGGACCAAGACCAAGCATTTAAAACATTAGCCTACCCCTCTGCAGTACCCCTCTGCAGTACCCCTCTGCAGTACCCCTCTGCAGTACCCCTCTGCAGTACCCCTCTGCAGTACCCCTCTGTAGTACCCCTCTGCAGTACCCCTCTGCAGTACCCCTCTGTAGTACCCCTCTGTAGTACCCCTCTGTAGTACCCCTCTGTAGTACCTCTCTGTAGTACCCCTCTGTAGTACCTCTCTGTAGTACCCCTCTGTAGTACCTCTCTGTAGTACCCCTCTGTAGTACCTCTCTGTAGTACCCCTCTGTAGTACCCCTCTGTAGTACCCCTCTGCAGTGCCCCTCTGCAGTACCCCTCTGTGCTGCGGGGTACTTATTGCAGAGTAGCAGTTATATTACCAAATTATCTCAATCTGGCCATCTAATCATACCCAGATATCAGTAAAGGTCCCAGGGACGTCCCATTTAAATCCCCTGAAAGTTATGATGTGACATGCCATAGGGATGTCCTACAAACATTACTAGAGCGTTATTAAAGTCCGATGAAGGTCACTGTTTGTCTTGGCATTTAATTAGAATTTTTCGGGGACGTTCAAGCAACGTCCTTACCCGGTTATGATATGACGTTGTGCTCATAACATTCATGGGACATTCAGGGATGTTCCTGCAACGTCTATTACTGGTTACAATATAACGTCATGGAGTGAATGTCTGGCGGAGGTTTCTATAACGTCCCGGGAACGTTCTCTGTGACGTCCACGTAACGTTTAGAAAACCCAACAAAAAAAACGTAAAGGCGACGTCCTGATGACATATCGAGACGTTCAGGGGACGTCCCGGGGACCTAATTTTGTTCGCTGGGTTAACTTTAGTACAATTAACCCAGCAAGAAGCAAGCTATCAGGTGACGATCGTCTGACACAGACGGCTAACGTTAGCTTGGTTGCGAAACGAACGAGCATGCAATTGTTAGCTCGCTTCAGATCAGAAAACCACCGAACTGTTTTCTATATAGTTCGGTGCAGGAAACCGGTTCGTATGATTTGGTGAGCACTGTAATCACAGTGACTCTAACCAACTAGCTGCACACAAGATGAAAGCTCTTAACTGTTACAATATGTAACTAACAACAGTATTTTGTAATGCAGGATACATTGCTATATTAACCGCACTGTATTTGGTAATGCAGGATGCATTGCTATATTAACCGCACAGTATTTGGTAATGCAGGATGCATTGCTATATTAACCGCACTGTATTTGGTAATGCAGGATGCATTGCTATATTAACCGCACAGTATTTGGTAATGCAGGATACATTGCTATATTAACCGCACTGTATTTGGTAATGCAGGATGCATTGCTATATTAACCGCACAGTATTTGGTAATGCAGGATACATTGCTATATTAACCGCACAGTATTTGGTAATGCAGGATGCATTGCTATATTAACCGCACTGTATTTGGTAATGCAGGATGCATTGCTATATTAACCGCACAGTATTTGGTAATGCAGGATGCATTGCTATATTAACCGCACTGTATTTGGTAATGCAGGATGCATTGCTATATTAACCGCACAGTATTTGGTAATGCAGGATGCATTGCTATATTAACCGCACAGTATTTGGTAATGCAGGATACATTGCTATATTAACCGCACAGTATTTGGTAATGCAGGATACATTGCTATATTAACCGCACTGTATTTGGTAATGCAGGATGCATTGCTATATTAACCGCACAGTATTTGGTAATGCAGGATACATTGCTATATTAACCGCACTGTATTTGGTAATGCAGGATACATTGCTATATTAACCGCACAGTATTTGGTAATGCAGGATACATTGCTATATTAACCGCACAGTATTTGGTAATGCAGGATACATTGCTATATTAACCGCACAGTATTTGGTAATGCAGGATGCATTGCTATATTAACCGCACTGTATTTGGTAATGCAGGATGCATTGCTATATTAACCGCACAGTATTTGGTAATGCAGGATACATTGCTATATTAACCGCACTGTATTTGGTAATGCAGGATGCATTGCTATATTAACCGCACTGTATTTGGTAATGCAGGATACATTGCTATATTAACCGCACAGTATTTGGTAATGCAGGATACATTGCTATATTAACCGCACAGTATTTGGTAATGCAGGATACATTGCTATATTAACCGCACAGTATTTGGTAATGCAGGATACATTGCTATATTAACCGCACAGTATTTGGTAATGCAGGATACATTGCTATATTAACCGCACTGTATTTGGTAATGCAGGATGCATTGCTATATTAACCGCACTGTATTTGGTAATGCAGGATGCATTGCTATATTAACCGCACTGTATTTGGTAATGCAGGATACATTTCTATATTAACCGCACAGTATTTGGTAATGCAGGATGCATTGCTATATTAACCGCACTGTATTTGGTAATGCAGGATGCATTGCTATATTAACCGCACAGTATTTGGTAATGCAGGATACATTGCTATATTAACCGCACAGTATTTGGTAATGCAGGATACATTGCTATATTAACCGCACAGTATTTGGTAATGCAGGATGCATTGCTATATTAACCGCACTGTATTTGGTAATGCAGGATGCATTGCTATATTAACCGCACTGTATTTGGTAATGCAGGATACATTGCTATATTAACCGCACAGTATTTGGTAATGCAGGATGCATTGCTATATTAACCGCACTGTATTTGGTAATGCAGGATGCATTGCTATATTAACCGCACTGTATTTGGTAATGCAGGATACATTGCTATATTAACCGCACTGTATTTGGTAATGCAGGATACATTGCTATATTAACCGCACTGTATTTGGTAATGCAGGATACATTGCTATATTAACCGCACTGTATTTGGTAATGCAGGATACATTGCTATATTAACCGCACTGTATTTGGTAATGCAGGATACATTGCTATATTAACCGCACTGTATTTGGTAATGCAGGATACATTGCTATATTAACCGCACTGTATTTGGTAATGCAGGATACATTGCTATATTAACCGCACAGTATTTGGTAATGCAGGATGCATTGCTATATTAACCGCACTGAATGTTACATGACGCCCCACTATAACATGTAACGATAGCCTATTGTTCAACGAGATAACAAGTTAGCTATTGGTTGATGGATTGCTCAAACGCTGTTAAGTTACTGACAGCAATGTTAGACAACATTTAGCTAGTTAGGACTATATAGTTTAATGAATTGTCAATTTTGTCAGCTAACGTTAGGCTCTTGGTAAAGGTGCAGCACTTTCAATTAATTTTGCATTGTGGGCTAGTGTAACGTTAGCTAATGTCACTGGAGCAGGGATGCCTAGATAGCTACCTAACGGTACCCATTTGTGCATGGAAACAAGCTTACTGCTGCATTTTAAATAAAACTAGTAGATAACTTTGCTGATGTAGATTAAATAGCTTATTACATACCCAGCTGTCATGACTACGTTGTATATGACCAGATACGCCGTTGGCAAGGCTCCTGCAGGTTCCCTCTTGCGCCAGTGACCCACATCGTTGTGACCCACTTTACTGGCCCTCATCGTACTAGACGTCGGTGCGACCATGACCGCAGACTCGCGAACTGACCGCAGACTGACCGCAGACTCGCGAACTGACCGCAGACTCGCGAACTGACCGCAGACTGACCGCAGACTCGCGAACTGACCGCTGACTCTGCCAAAGCTCGCTCCTTCATCGACGCAGGAAATGGGATAAAGCCGCCATGCAGCCTGTCTCTGCCCCCATCATAAACTCCCAAAATGGGCTCCTTTTTGTATGCGGCGACATGCTGCTGTCTCTACGGTTGTTAGTTGCTCATTGGATTTGGGATGTCTGACAACGTTACAAACTTGCGCAGCAAGGTTTGATGAACGATAACTCGCTACCTACCCACTAGCAAACTGAATCTCGTTCCTGTGCACGTATTGGGGATACTACTGTCACATAGCCTAGTTGCGAGGTTCATTCGTTTTATATCTAAATGATCATTTATCCCACGTATTGTAAAACTGATATATTATTTGCTTAAATGCCTCATAACTGCACAATCAAAGTGAATTTTACAGACATGTTTGACGCCATATTTTAAAGACATGCATTTAGCTAAAATACTAATAGATTGATTTTATTAAACACTGTAATAGTGGCCTAAAAGTAAAAGATAACCCCAGATAAGAATTGGTTTTATATTAAATTGTATCTTAATTTTCAATTTATATACAGTCAGGTCCATAAGTATTTGGACAGTGACACACTTTTTGTTGTTTTGGCTCTGTACTCCAGCACATTGGATTTTAAATGGAACAGTGACAATGAGGTTAAAGTGCAGACTTTCAGCTTTAATTTGAGAGTTTTTAGTCCATATCAGGTGAACAGTGTAGCAATTGTAGCCATTTTTATACATAGTCCCCCCCCCATTTTAGGGGACCAAAAGTAATTGGACAAATTAACATAAACTTTAATAAAGTTATGATATTTAATATTTGGTTGCATATCTTTTGCATGGCATGACTTCCTGATGTCTGTGACCCAACAACATCAAAAGACCCTTGATATCTTATTTTCTGGTACCCTTGATGACTTACAGCCATTTAACCAACCATGTGTTCCATACTATTCCCATGTAATTTACATCTTAATCTAGTCCCACCCCCAAATTCCCATAGAGATCCATTCAAATGCAGAGAGATTATAGTATCGCTTGTAAGAGTACCTTAAAATAAGATATAAAGGGTCTTTTGATGTTGTTGGGTCACAGACATCAGGAAGTCATGACATGCAAAAGATATGCAACCAAATATTAAATATCATAACTTCATTAAAGTTTATGTTAATTTGTCCAATTACTTTTGGTCCCCTAAAATGGGGGGGGGGGGGCTATGTATAAAAATGGCTACAATTGCTACACTGTTCACCCGATATGGACTAAAAACCCTCAAATTAAAGCTGAAAGTCTGCACTTTAACCTCATAGTCACTGTTCCATTTAAAATCCAATGTGCTGGAGTACAGAGCCAAAACAACAAAAATTGTGTCACTGTCCAAATACTTATGGACCTGACTGTATATGTACTGTATACAGCATAGCCTCTCACTATTCAACTAGTATAAACAGGAAATAACTTTTCTGGAGGTACACTGAAATGGTTTGTGAAGCATCACTGTGTCTCATTCGGTCAGACTTCCTTAATGTGGTTCATATGTTTATGATTTGTTGTTTAATTTGTAATCTTTATATTTACAATTGCATTTATTATATAGTATTCACTCTCATATAGCTGTATTACAGTTACTTAATGTTATAAGAGAGTAGAATAAGATGGAGGAGGGAGAGAAAGGCAGAGAGACAAATGAAAAAACGAGAGAGCAAGGGAAAGATGGAGATGGAGAAAAAGGCACAGGCCCACTCTCCTTCTTTACTCACAATCAAAGGAGATTCGCATCCAACCTGACTGGAGAGACGTCCATCCAATCAGCAGCTGATCTGTTGGTCATGTGACCAGGCTGTGACAGAGGAGGGACCCATTCCTGCTCCGTGTTTGGAAGGCGGATGAAATAATGCCAGGGTTTCACTGCCTGTTGGGATAACCTCACTGTCATATCATGTGAATCAACAGCCTCCAGGAAACGCAGATTCCACAAGCAAACACATGTAAACATCTTCCCCACTGGTTTATCCATTTTCTGGTGGTTGATTCCTCACCATTTTTATTCATTGGAGAGGTGCATATTGGAATATAAAATCTCCATGTACGACAATTTGTATCGGCATGGATTTGAAGACTCAGAGGCGGTGAGTCTGGGAATGGCGAGTGTGTGCATGTGTGTGGAGGGATTGTATGCGTGTGTGTCTATGCAGCGTGTTTATGAGGGTACAGTTTGTGCATTTCTGTCTGAATATACAGTGTGTGGGGTGTGTATGTTTGTGCATGATGTATATGTTTTTGTAAGAGTGGGTGCAGGGTGTGTGAGGGGCAGTGTGCGTGTGTGTGGGGGAGGTATAGGTATTTAACGATGTGGGTTTACAGATGCGTGTGTGTTTGTGTGCATGAATGTACACTACAGTATTTAGGGTGTGTGTGCGTTTGTGTATGTACGCATGCGTGTGTGTTTGTGAGTACGTATATATGTGGTGTTTCCTTGCTTTGGCACAGACGTCTTTTATTTGTCAGCCTTTCACACGTCTCTCAAACTGAAGGAACAATCCATTTAGTCTCTGTCAGTGACTGGATGCAGACAAGCCTCTGCAGTATTTTTATACAGTTGGTCTGATTAAATGCTGTCTGCATGGAGAGACATTCTGCTCTGGTCCTGATTTACTGGGGTGGACAACAGCCAGAGTAATCCCTGTCTGAGAAAATGCTTACTAAAGGTGTGTGTATATGTATGTGTGTGTGTGTGTGTGTGTGTGTGTGTGTGTGTGTGAGTGTGTGTGTGTGTGTGTGTGTGTGTGTGAGAGAGAGAGAGAGAGAGCGCACAATGTGTAAGTGTTCGTGTTACTGTACAGGCTGAATTAGGCTCACGTTTACGGAAAGAGTAAGTCACACGGTGCTGGCGCGTGCGTTACGATGCTGACCTAATGAGCGGTTACACTGACGTATTGTTTCTCCAAATATAGGGTGTTCGCCTTCATTGTGTGCAGTATTAAGTAGACTGAATGACAGTACTGACTCACTAAGTCAGTGGTGGAGCTGATAGCAGAGTGAGTCACAGCGCTGACAGGAAGAGTCACAGTGAGAGTAATGGTACCTGATGGCTTCAGCCCCCAGTGAGGTGTATCCTCCACTCAGGACTCACATTCGACATGTTTCTGTGGCGGCATGTGGCTGTGTCGGGAGGCCTGAGGCGAATGGGGCCCAGGTGGGTGTCCCCCGGGGTGGGGTGGCCCAGCTGGGGTGAAACATTGACATGGTGGCAGGGTTGTTCTCCCCCCCCAGGGTTCAGCGGACTCCTACACCAGCCGGCCGTCAGACTCAGACGTGTCTGTGGAGGAAGAGCAGGAGAGCGGCCCGCAGGATGCGCAACAGCAGGCTACTATGCAGCTGGACAGGGCCAAGGTGAGGCCCTCTTTCACCAAGCACATTCAACACCTGTGTGCGTGCGTGCGTGCGTGCGTGCATGCGAAAGACTATACATTTTAGATTATATCTGTCACACACCCCATGCCTACCTCTACCCTGTACCCAGTTACACTGCACACATTCACCACTCCACCCTCTAAACCTTACTATACACCACACCCTCTTACATATTTACACACACACACACACACACACACACACACACACACACATACACACTCTCTCCCTCTCTCTCTCTCTCTCCCTCTCTCTCTCTCCCTCTCTCTCTCTCTCTCTCTCCCTCTCCCTCTCCCTCTCCCTCTCTCGCTCTCGCTCTCGCTCCCTCTCTCTCTCTCTCTCTCTCTCTCTCTCTCTCTCCCTCTCTCTCTCTCTCTCTCTCCCCCTCTCTCTCTCTCTCTCTCTCTCTCTCTCTCTCTCTCTCTCTCTCTCTCTCTCCCTCTCTCTCTACCTCTACCTCTCCCTCCCGCCCTCCAGACAAAAGCAGTAGCATTCGCGGTGAAGACCAATGTCTGCTACTGTGGTGCCCTTGATGAGGAGGTTCCTGTGCCAGGAACAGCAATCTCTTTTGATGCCAAGGACTTCCTGCACATTAAAGAGGTAGCATTCCTGCACATTAAAGAGGTAGCATTCCTGCACATTAAAGAGGTAGCATTCCTGCACATTAAAGAGGTAGCATTACTGCACATTAAAGAGGTAGCATTACTGCACATTAAAGAGGTAGCATTACTGCACATTAAAGAGGTAGCATTCCTGCACATTAAAGAGGTAGCATTCCTGCACATTAAAGAGGTAGCATTCCTGCACATTAAAGAGGTAGCATTCCTGCACATTAAATAGGTAGCATTCCTGCGCATTAAAGAGGTAGCATTCCTGCACATTAAAGAGGTAGCATTACTGCACATTAAAGAGGTAGCATTCCTGCACATTAAAGAGGTAGCATTCCTGCACATTAAAGAGGTAGCATTACTGCACATTAAAGAGGTAGCATTACTGCACATTAAAGAGGTAGCATTCCTGCACATTAAAGAGGTAGCATTACTGCACATTAAAGAGGTAGCATTCCTGCACATTAAAGAGGTAGCATTACTGCACATTAAAGAGGTAGCGTTCCCTCTTCGCTACCCCGTCACACTCCCTTAGCAGGGCACAGGCTCTTACCTAAAGATGCTATCTTGTTCTTTGCTAAGGAAGTAGAATAACCTTTTTGAGCAGTGCCAGTGGCTAATGTGTCTACCATTCAGGATGAGGTTACATAACGGTAACATAACATATGTGAATATGTTTGAGTGTAAAACTTTTGTTTTGATGTTTACAAATGCACTTTTTATTTTTTATCTTTTCTTTTCTCCAAGGGTCTATTGTTGCAACAAATCTTTGAATACTGGAGCACAGATATACCGTACTGTGGGTCATCTGAGTGGCTCAGTCCATAAAGGCGTTTACTACAATCATCAGTCATCAATCGTCAATGAAAACTACACCTGTACTGACCTGTAGTGTGGCGTGCTCTGTATTGTGCTAAATCTGCTGGTGTGCATACTGGCCACTAAGGAGGCACAACTGGTGATCCCAGATTATGCCTAATAGCCTAAAACAGAAGTGCTGTGCCGTGCAGTAATAATTCTCTCTGTGTCTTGGCATGCAGAAGTACAGTAATGACTGGTGGATTGGGAGGTTGGTGAAAGAAGGCAGTGAGATTGGCTTCATCCCCAGTCCCCTAAAACTGGAGAACATACGTATTCTGAGGGAGCAGAAACAAGGTCGTCTTCATGGGTAAGGCTCTGGGTTACAGGCAGGGACGGGGCGGGGCGGGGCGGGGCGGGGCAGGGGGAAACGGGTGTATCCATGGGTAAGGCTCTGGGTTACAGGAATAGGAGGGGCAGGGGGAAACGGGTGTATTCATGGGTAAGGCTCTGGGTTACAGGGACGGCCGGGGCGGGGCAGGGGGAAACGGGTGTATCCATGGGTAAGGCTCTGGGTTACAGGAAAGGGAGGGGCAGGGGGAAACGGGTGTATCCATGGGTAAGGCTCTGGGTTTGGGGGGAATTGGTGCAAGGAGGGACGGGAGGCAGGCATCCTTGTGTGATCAGACTCATGCCTCAGGTATAGTTTTGCTTGGCTTGATAGATTTGGAAAGCCTGCATGCAATGCTACCGTCAATCTCTCCAGATGACGTTGTGTGTAGATTATGATTTTGTAATATTTGCTATTAGCCGAACATATGCTAATTTAGCAATCTACATTTGTAATTGTATACTAAGGCCTATAGCCAGATATCTAGCAACTGTATTAATTCCACTGCCTACTTCCTAACTGGCTTTACCCAGTATGATGCACATTTGTCTACTCTCGAGCTTTCTTTGCGTGTTACATATGCCACGTGGTGGTTACCAGCAAGTAACTGTAATGAAACACAATATTACAGTATGTGACAAAAATAATGCTAACATAGCCATTTAGTGAGTGTATATGAGGGTAGCTATCCAGGGAGAACGCTTGCAAGCTTTTTAGCTACAGTAGATGCAGAATAATGTTTGTCTGTTTAAGCACCTGTCGCCAATAGTTATAAACTCAAAGTATACTGTACTGTATTCAATTTAAGTTATTTATCTTCACAGAGGTGGAGCAAACATGTTTCCCCGGGGTATGACAATTTAATGCATGCCTTGCAGGATGTGGTTACACATAAATTTTTGTTTATCACATAGTAGTGCTCTGCTTTGTCTTCTACACGTTAATAATATGCTCAGTTTGTCACTTGCCACTTAATTATGTGCTTTGTTGTTACACAGTAGCACTGCACTCTGGTTTCTGTTCTACAGTAACACTGCGCTCTGGTTTCTGCTCCACAGTAAGACTGCACTCTGGTTTCTGCTCCACAGTAACACTGCGCTCTGGTTTCTGCTCCACAGTAACACTATGCTCCGGTTTCTGCTCCACAGGAACATTGCACTCTGATTTCTGCTCCACAGTAACACTGGGCTCTGGTTTCCGTTCTACCGTAACACTGCGCTCTGGTTTCTGCTCCACAGTAATACTGGGCTCTGGTTTCTGCTCCACAGTAACACTGCGCTCTGGTTTCTGCTCGACAGTTACACTGCGCTCTGGTTTCTGCTCCACAGTAACACTGCGCTCTGGTTTCTGCTCCACAGTAACACTGGGCTCTGGTTTCTGCTTCACAGTAACACTGCGCTCTGGTTTCTGCTCCAGAGTAACACTGCGCTCTGGTTTCTGCTCCAGAGTAACACTGCGCTCTGGTTTCTGCTCCAGAGTAACACTGCGCTCTGGTTTCTGCTCCACAGTAACACTGTGCTCTGGTTTCTGCTCCACGGTAACACTGCGCTCTGGTTTCTGCTCCACAGTAACACTGTGCTCCGGTTTCTGCTCCAGAGTAACACTGCGCTCTGGTTTCCGTTCTACAGTAACACTGTGCTCCGGTTTCTGCTCCACAGTAACACTGTGCTCTGGTTTCTGCTCCACAGTAACACTGCGCTCTGATTTCTGCTCCACAGTAACACTGTGCTCCGGTTTCTGCTCCACAGTAACACTGTGCTCTGGTTTTTGCTTCACAGTAACACTGCGCTCTGGTTTCTGCTCCACAGTAACACTGTGCTCTGGTTTCTGCTCCACAGTAACACTGCACTCTGGTTTCTGCTCCACAGTAATACTGGGCTCTGGTTTCTGCTCCACAGTAACACTGCGCTCTGGTTTCTGCTCGACAGTTACACTGCGCTCTGGTTTCTGCTCCACAGTAACACTGGGCTCTGGTTTCTGCTTCACAGTAACACTGCGCTCTGGTTTCTGCTCCAGAGTAACACTGCGCTCTGGTTTCTGCTCCAGAGTAACACTGCGCTCTGGTTTCTGCTCCACAGTAACACTGTGCTCTGGTTTCTGCTCCACAGTAACACTGCACTCTGGTTTCTGCTCCACAGTAATACTGGGCTCTGGTTTCTGCTCCACAGTAACACTGCGCTCTGGTTTCTGCTCGACAGTTACACTGGGCTCTGGTTTCTGCTCCACAGTAACACTGCGCTCTGGTTTCTGCTCCACAGTAACACTGCACTCTGGTTTCTGCTCCACAGTAATACTGGGCTCTGGTTTCTGCTCCACAGTAACACTGCGCTCTGGTTTCTGCTCGACAGTTACACTGCGCTCTGGTTTCTGCTCCACAGTAACACTGGGCTCTGGTTTCTGCTTCACAGTAACACTGCGCTCTGGTTTCTGCTCCAGAGTAACACTGCGCTTTGGTTTCTGCTCCACAGTAACACTGCGCTCTGGTTTGTGCTCCACAGTAACATTGCGCTCTGATTTCTGCTCCACAGTAACACTGCGCTCTGGTTTCTGCTCCACAGTAACACTGGGCTCTGGTTTCTGCTTCACAGTAACACTGCGCTCTGGTTTCTGCTCCAGAGTAACACTGCGCTCTGGTTTTTGCTTCACAGTAACACTGTGCTCTGGTTTCTGCTCCACGGTAACACTGCGCTCTGGTTTCTGCTCCACAGTAACACTGTGCTCCGGTTTCTGCTCCAGAGTAACACTGTGCTCTGGTTTTTGCTCCACAGTAACACTGCGCTCTGGTTTCTGCTCCACAGTAACACTGTGCTCTGGTTTCTGCTCCACAGTAACACTGCACTCTGGTTTCTGCTCCAGAGTAACACTGCGCTCCGGTTTCTGCTCCACAGTAACACTGTGCTCCGGTTTCTGCTCCACGGTAACACTGCACTCTGGTTTCTGCTCCACAGTAACACTGTGCTCCGGTTTCTGCTCCAGAGTAACACTGGGCTCTGGTTTCTGCTTCACAGTAACACTGCGCTCTGGTTTCTGCTCCAGAGTAACACTGCGCTCTGGTTTTTGCTTCACAGTAACACTGTGCTCTGGTTTCTGCTCCACGGTAACACTGCGCTCTGGTTTCTGCTCCACAGTAACACTGTGCTCCGGTTTCTGCTCCAGAGTAACACTGTGCTCTGGTTTTTGCTCCACAGTAACACTGCGCTCTGGTTTCTGCTCCACAGTAACACTGTGCTCTGGTTTCTGCTCCACAGTAACACTGGGCTCTGGTTTCCGTTCTACCGTAACACTGCGCTCTGGTTTCTGCTCCACAGTAATACTGGGCTCTGGTTTCTGCTCCAGAGTAACACTGCGCTCCGGTTTCTGCTCCACAGTAACACTGTGCTCCGGTTTCTGCTCCAGAGTAACACTGCGCTCCGGTTTCTGCTCCACAGTAACACTGTGCTCCGGTTTCTGCTCCAGAGTAACACTGCGCTCCGGTTTTTGCTCCACAGTAACACTGCGCTCTGGTTTCTGCTCCACAGTAACACTGCGCTCTGGTTTCTGCTCCAGAGTAACACTGCGCTCTGGTTTCTGCTCCACAGTAACACTGGGTTCTGGTTTCTGCTCCACATTAACACTGCGCTCTGGTTTCTGCTCCACAGTAACACTGCGCTCTGGTTTCTGCTCCACGGTAACACTGCGCTCCGGTTTCTGCTCCACAGGAACACTGTGCTCCGGTTTCTGCTCCAGAGTAACACTGTGCTCTGGTTCCTGCTTCACAGTTACACTGCGCTCTGGTTTCTGCTCCAGAGTAACACTGCGCTCTGGTTTCTGCTCCAGAGTAACACTGCGCTCCGGTTTCTGCTCCACAGTAACACTGTGCTCCGGTTTCTGCTCCAGAGTAACACTGCGCTCCGGTTTCTGCTCCACAGTAACACTGTGCTCCGGTTTCTGCTCCAGAGTAACACTGTGCTCTGGTTTCTGCTCCACAGTAACACTGTGCTCCGGTTTCTGCTCCAGAGTAACACTGTGCTCTGGTTTTTGCTCCACAGTAACACTGCGCTCTGGTTTCTGCTCCACAGTAACACTGTGCTCCAGTTTTTGCTCCACAGTAACACTGCACTCTGGTTTCTGCTCCACAGTAACACTGCGCTCTGGTTTCTGCTCCAGAGTAACACTGCGCTCTGGTTTTTGCTCCAGAGTAACACTGCGCTCTGGTTTCTGCTCCACAGTAACACTGTGCTCTGGTTTCTGCTCCACAGTAACACTGCACTCTGGTTTCTGCTCCACAGTAACACTGTGCTCTGGTTTCTGCTCCACAGTAACACTGTGCTCTGGTTTCTGCTCCACAGTAACACTGCGCTCTGGTTTCCGTTCTACAGTAACACTGCGCTCTGGTTTCTGCTCCACAGTAACACTGTGCTCTGGTTTCTGCTCCACAGTAACACTGCGCTCTGGTTTCCGTTCTACAGTAACACTGCGCTCTGGTGTCTGCTCCACAGTAACACTGCGCTCTGGTTTCTGCTCCACAGTAACACTGCGCTCTGGTTTCTGCTCCACAGTAACACCGTGCTCTGGTTTCTGCTCCACAGTAACACTGCGCTCTGGTTTCTGCTCCACAGTAACACTGTGCTCTGGTTTCTTTGCTCCAAAGCAGTAAGACCAGTGGGAACTCCTCCTCCAGTCTGGGAGAGATGGTTTCCGGCAATATTAGACACAACCCGTCTTCCACAGGTGAGTTTACCTGCAGGACAGGCTGAATTTGGGGCTGTCATTCATCCTGCTGTCTCTCATACATTATGTTGTCCTTATAGAGAGAGCGATACTCAGAGATATTCAGACTGATGTACAGTAAGCACTGAGGATAGTAAATTGAATAATACGTTGAGAGAAGTTGAATAGTGGTATTGAAAACATATTTGTAAATCTTGCATGCATTTGACAGAATTTTAACATCAAATATTTTCATTTAGATTGCCTGGGTCTAGGAAATCATTATATGGGCAGGACTTGCACTTACATAAAGCTACATTTTAAATACATGTAATTTGGTTTCTTCATTAGTTAATATATTTACATCAGCATGACACCAAAAGCAAGCTGGCAGACATTTTGGCATTAAGTAATGATGGCTTGAACACAAAACGTCTGCTATTATTATTCAATAAAATTAGTTTTTTTCCCTCTTTCTCTATATAGGGAAACAAAAACAGAAAGTGGTGAGTATGTCAAAATGTATCTGAAAAAGTACATATCTTGTATGTTTCACTAAATCTTTACACCTACTCTGGGACTTGCACACACTACTGCACACTAAATTGATACAGTCTATGTCTAATGTACTGGACATAAAACCCCACTTTATCAGAAAGTAATTAATGATGACATTACATTATGTCATTCAAGTAACAATTTCAAGTTTCTGCACTTAAGTTAAACTATTGCACATTTTCTGTCGAATAGAAAATATCAAACCACAAAAGACATTAACTTAGCTGCTGTGATTCTAGTGTCTGTTTAAACGAGGTTAGGGATATTGAAAATGTACCTGTGATTTAAAAATGTACACTTTTCTCGCTTGCAATTGTCATGGTGGAACAGCCATGCGTTAATTGATTGACCCCTGCTGGTTGATGGTGGAACAGCGCTTGTGGCAACGGTGTCCTTGACTTAGTGGGTGGATTCCAATCGCTTATTTTATCCGTCCTCTTCTCCTCTGTCCTGACTGACCCGGAAATCGATCGAGGTTTGCCATCTTTAAGGACATTCCAAACCGCTAAGTGCACCTCGGAGGAGCGAGGAGAGGGAAACAAGGAGGCTCCCGCAAGGTGTTTCAGTGAAACACAAGTGTAGTCTTTGCAGAAGTCTTTTCTTGGAACACGTGACGTGTATAAATTATACACCACTCTTCACATCTGCCACGTTGCAGGCACACTGCTACACAAATGCAATTTTACCATTCCTTTCCATTTATTATAAAGTCCATATAAGTCCATAATCACACTCATTCTTTATAGCTAACAAAAGGGCCGTTTATTCATGAAACAATTAGCTAAAAAACATTTTAGTTAAGCACGTGAGCATAATATGACGATGGCGCTTGATGAGCAAGGACGTTCCATTTGCCTGATACATGTTGCCTCGTTTCCTC
The DNA here is from genome assembly GCA_022702515.1 of Ilyophis sp. 1 JC-2022. Taxonomy (NCBI): domain Eukaryota; kingdom Metazoa; phylum Chordata; class Actinopteri; order Anguilliformes; family Synaphobranchidae; genus Ilyophis; species Ilyophis sp. 1 JC-2022. Next base: position 33,658,534 of record CM040398.1, read on the forward strand.
CACCCTCGTATCTGATCCTTGTATCCTTTCCTCGTGTCCTCCGTTTTGCGGAGCTAAGGAGCAAGGAATGAATCCAGTGTCTCCCCCTGCAGGCTGAATTCATCCCTCCCTATGACGTGGTTCCCACTATGAGGCCTGTGGTTCTGGTCGGACCCTCTCTTAAAGGATACGAGGTAGACAGTACCCCTCCCTCCCTTCCATTGGCTAAGCCTCTAATCACATGACAGTTTCCCCCCTCCCTTACGATCACACAAGCTCCATGCCAAATATCTTGCTTCACAAGAATTGTCATTCTGAGTACTTCCACATTTCAACCATATATCTTGTCTGGCTGTGCCATAAATGGGAATGAATGGAGCTTGCCAAGCCAACATCGTTTCAGAACCTTTTGAATGAAAGCATGTCTGCCAATTTCCAATTTATTCATCTCTTTCTACATCTGTTCTTCCCTCTGCTTCCTGTATAGGTGACGGACATGATGCAGAAAGCGCTTTTTGACTTCCTTAAGCACAGATTCGATGGCAGGTGAGGTTCTGGTAGAGCTTTGTGCTGGCTGGACCTTTTGCTAGCTGGGCCACAGGGCCATATAACTGATCACAGAGCCTCATTTGTGATTACAGGTATAAGATACAGGATCAGTTTAATTGCACATGATTTAAATAACATCGTCTCCTAGGTGGATAATTACTCTGGATCATTTTTTGAGAGCAGAAATAGAATCTCTTGCTCAATTTCCATGTACTAAAATACACTGGTTTGGACTGTATCTCTGCTAAATTAGGCTGAACTAGTTTGTCTCCAGAAAGCACTGATTCCAGGGACAGAAACATTATTGTACCTAGCTAGCAATAAGTAGCTGCATGGTTAGCAAGCTTTCACGTCTTCATAGGAGATTTTACCAGGGGGGCAGGGGTGGCATTTGCCCCCCTGATTGGTCAGCTCTCATTTTTTTTAAATGACCTTAAAAAAAATGTCATTGTTTATTTTTATTGTTGATCCCAGTTGCATTTGTGTTATTGTTATCATTATAAATGTTATAGAGTACTCAAGTGAGTATAGAGTACTCAAGTGAGTATGTCAGTCATGGGCGGAGTCTGGTTTCGGAAGTAAATTCCCTATGAAAGATAGAATGGGCTTCGGTGACTATTGACTATTTCTTGAAATCTGATTTATAGAATGAGCCGAAACTTTCCTGGATTACCCTGTGTGGTACAAAGATATATTCTATATATCGCATGTTCCAATTTAAATTTGCATTAATGAATGTAGTAAGTTATGCATTAATGAATGTAGTTTGACTTGTAGTCCACTTTAACAAACTACATATCCAGTACTGCAACACACGGGTGGTTCTCGACCAATAAGATATCATCATCTTGTCTGTCTGACTGTGGCAGATTGGAGTAGGCTACTGCCACTGAAGAGGAGCTAACGTTAGCTTGATAAGTAGAGAAGCCCGCCCGACAAGGTCAGAAACTGCGCTACGATTAACCACATAAAGCAATTCTAGTTTTTAGTCCTTCAAGCTAGCTAGCTGACGTTAGAAAAAGCTACTGCTGGCTAACGTTATATGACAACGTCTGGAGACAGGGCTGCATGTTTGGAGGGAATTATGGGACGTGGAGTTTTTAAACAGTGCCAGCGCTGGTATGTTCACAAAAAAAATACTAAAGCGTAAAATATACTCAAAGCTGGTCCAGAAAAACGACATAGTTTGCGAACAGGCAACCCGGGAAATTGACGGTAAGACATAATCAGTAGAAATGGTTTAAAAGTAAGCTTTAGTTAATGTCTACACTCTTAATGAATGGGGAATTTACTTTGGAAACCAGCATGACGTAGTCACTTGATCTCTAAAAAAATTTGTAATAATAAATTAATCCACCAATTGGCCTAGCCTACGAATCGTGGCGCCAGAGCAATGACGCAACTAACGTTTAACAACGGCTAGCAACTGTCAAATGTGTCCATGTACAAAAACAACAAACAGGACGAAAACGAGGACAACTCAACATTTGAAATAAACGTTATTTATTTCAAGAGAGAGGACTGCATGAGGCGTTTTTTACGCTGAACAAGTTTATGTTGTATACCTGACCATACCGGGCGCATACACGTCCGCTGACCATACCGGGCGCATACACAAGTCCGCTGACCATACCTGACCATACCGGGCACATACACATCCGCTTCAGCTGAACGCAGCTTTTCAATTCGGAGACAAACTCCAGGCATACAGTATTTACAGACAACATTAATGAAAGTTTGCTGCAGTGAAAAGTAGGATCTCCTGCGTGATGTTGGCATATAGCGCGCTCACTCTCAGTTGTTGATGTTATTGGCATATAGTTTGGCCGGGTGCTTAGATCATGTCGGCCTATAGGCTGGCTAAGGATAACGAATATTGGCATGTTATTTGGCTATGTGGTGGTCCATCTGTGATGGTGTGCTGGACAAATACGCTGTAGTCTACTTGCCCACTATTGATTTGTCATATGGATACCCCCCCCATGTCCAAATATTGCCCCCCCCCCTACTGGAAAAGGCTAAAATCGCCATTGCACGTCTTGATTTAAGATTTAATTTGTGTAGATGAGAATTATATTTTTGTTTGAAGGCTAGCAAATGAGCTACTGCAGACTGGTCTTCACTTGATGTAACTAAAGTAGCTTGCTAGCTTGCTAACTATAACTAGGGTAGCAAGCAGCAGTTCTTAGCCAGACGCAACTGTGTTGAATGAGGAAGATGCATGTGTATCGAGCACATCGTTCATTATTCATTTATTTGTGGAGTTCTTGAAGTGACATGGTGTTTTTTTTATGATAGCACCAATAATGCTATCTCATGTGCATCTCATACACACAGGATGGTTCTGGGACAGGATAATTATGCTCTCATAACAATGATTTTTAAAATCACCACCATTTCTGTAGCTATGTATGTGCAATATGTGTTTTTTTGTTTTCTGTCGTTTCTAGAATATCTATAACCAGAGTCACAGCAGACATATCGCTAGCCAAGAGGTCAGTTCTGAATAACCCCAGCAAGAGGGCCATTATCGAACGGTCCAACACCAGGACCAGCATCGGTAAGCCCAGTGGACACAAATCATTAATTTATTTATTTATTGATTATTTATTTGATTTGCTTATTCATTCATTTATTCAGACCATTTGACCAAACACAGTGTAGTGAATAAAATAAGGTCAGATGAAAACAATATTTGTGTTCAGTTCTGTGCCGTATTCTATAAGGTTTTTAAACTAGACTGTAAATTAAAGTCCAGATTTTTATGTGTTCAGCAAGGACTGTGTGGATTTTACACACATCAGTGTAGAGGACCATTGACCGCTGGCTTATTTTTTGTTTGTATGTATTGTGAGTGCCACAAGTAGAGTTCCTTCAGAGGAAATAAAGTTGCTGTTTTACCTTAAAAGGCAGCCGTTGAGTGACTAGCACACTGACTGTGAGCTCGATCTCTGGTGTCACTTTCTTGCCTTTGACTGTATCCGTTTAGTATGTATGGGTGCTTGCTTTCTGTCTCTCCTAGCCGAGGTTCAGAGTGAAGTAGAGAGGATTTTCGAGCTGGCCAGGTCCTTGCAGCTTGTCGTGTTGGACGCCGACACCATCAACCATCCAGCGCAGATAATGAAGACGTCTTTAGCACCCATCATCGTCCATGTCAAAGTGTCCTCTCCAAAGGTAACTTACACTTCCTTTTTTACTGCCAATGTGCTGCCAGTGCTGCCTTCTCCTGATTGGATGCTGAAATGGACAATTTTCTGTCACTAGTTGTATTCTCATTTGGTAATAAGTCTGTTTTAATACAGTTAAAGGTCACCTTTTACTGGAAAAGCATATGGTCAAATAATTTTAAACATTTCTTGAGGAAGTCTTTAATATTAAAATTGAATCCCAGGAACAGTATGTGAGTGGTTGTACTATATGCACAAACTGGAACACCCCCACCACTTCTGTACCTGGTACTCTCGATTAGTGCGGACGTGTCCATCTGTCTGTCCCCTGTTGTCCTCAGGTCTTGCAGCGCCTCATTAAGTCCCGGGGGAAGTCCCAGAGCAAACACCTGAACGTGCAGCTGGTGGCAGCAGACAAGTTGGCGCAGTGCCCACCGGTGTGAAGCCCCGCCCAGTCCATTCCCCCTCTTTGCCTCATGCTCTTATTCAAGCCCCTCCCCCACTCCTTTCCATGTGCCTTCCCTCACCTGTCCATCATCTTTTAGTTCTCGCACACCCCTGTCAGTCGTATCGCCCTTTCCCACATCCTCCTATTCAACACTCTCTCACCCTCTCTAATCTCACACAATTCAGGTTCTCATTCACCCCTAACCCTCTCACTCAACCCCTGTCTCTCTCACACACCCCTGTCTCTCTCACACACTCCTGTCTCTCTCACACACCCCTGTCTCTCTCACACACCCCTGTATCTCTCACACACCCCTGTCTCTCTCACACACCCCTCTCTCTCTCACACACCCCTGTATCTCTCACACACCCCTGTATCTCTCACACACCCCTGTCTCTCTCACTCACCCCTGTATCTCTCACACACCCCTGTATCTCTCACTCACCCCTGTCTCTCTCACACACCCCTGTCTCTCTCTCACACACCCCTGTATCTCTCACTCGCCCCTCTCTCTCTCTCACTCACAGGAAATGTTTGATATCATCCTTGATGAAAACCAGTTGGAGGACGCGTGTGAGCACCTGGCTGAGTACATGGAGGCGTACTGGCGCGCCACCCACACCTCCACCTGCACTCCCCTCAACCCGCTGCTGGGGCGCAACCTGGCCCCCACCGTGCTCTCCCCCTACCCCGCCTCCTTGTCCGGGTTACAGGTACACACCCCTGCCCAAACGTTACCTCACCACCCTGTCCGGGTCCCAGGTACACACCCCTGTCCTACCTCACCACCCTGTCCAGGTTAGGGCAGCAGTGTAGTATAATGGTTAAGGAACTGGTCTTCTAACCGAAAGGTTGCAGATTCAATTCCCAGGTAGGACACTGCCGTTGTACCCTTGAGCAAGGGACTTAACCTGAATCGCTTCAGTAGATATCCAGCTGTATAAATGCATAATATGTAAAAAATGCTTTAAAAAAAAAAGTAAAAAAAAGTTGTGTAAGTCGCTCTGGATAAGAGCGTCTGCTAAATGTCTGTAATGTAATGTTACAGGTACACACCCCTGCCCAAACGTTACCTCACCATAAAATGTTGTGGTATAACAGCAGACATTAGTTATGTTTCCGATTCCCCCTCCAGGGCCAAAGGATCCGAAGCAGCAATCACACAGGAGGACACTCCCCCATCAAGCGTCGCAGCCTGATGACATCAAATGAGAACTACCAATGAGAGAGCTCACAACAGCCAGACCCACCAACTCTCTGGCTCATGGAAGGAGGAGGAGTAGGAGCCATACCACACAGTTATGACAAAGTCCATCCTGGCCCTTCCCAGAGGGACCACCCCTCTCTCTGACTCTACTTAGCCTGGCCCTTCCCAGAGGGACCACCCCTCTCTCTGACTCTACTTAGCCTGGCCCTTCCCAGAGGGACCACCCCTCTCTCTGACTCTACTTAGCCTGACTCCTCCCATAAAGGATCACTCCTCTCTCTGACTCTACTTAGCCTGACTCCTCCCATAAAGGATCACTCCTCTCTCTGACTCTACTTAGCCTGACTCCTCCCATAAAGGATCACTCCTCTCTCTGACTCTACTTAGCCTGACTCCTCCCATAAAGGATCACTCCTCTCTCTGACTCTACTTAGCCTGACTCCTCCCATAAAGGATCACTCCTCTCTCTGACTCTACTTAGCCTGACTCCTCCCATAAAGGATCACTCCTCTCTCTGACTCTACTTAGCCTGACTCCTCCCATAAAGGATCACTCCTCTCTCTGACTCTACTTAGCCTGACTCCTCCCATAAAGGATCACTCCTCTCTCTGACTCTACTTAGCCTGACTCCTCCCATAAAGGATCACTCCTCTCTCTGACTCTACTTAGCCTGACTCCTCCCATAAAGGATCACTCCTCTCTCTGACTCTACTTAGCCTGACTCCTCCCACAAAGGATCACTCCTCATTCTGAAACTCCCCAGCCTGACCCCTCCCAAAATAAATGCTCCTTTCTCTGACTCCACCTGGTGAGGTACCTCGCTGTCGTACTCCATTTGGTACTGAAACTTCTAACCTCTCGCTTTGATATAGAATTTCTTTACATGAAATCTCAAAATCAGATATAAGTAAATAAAAAAGGAATGAGAGGTTGGCCACCAATGTGGTGGGTCAGAGAGGGGTAGTTTGGCCCTGTGTGGTGGTCAGAGAGGGGTAGTTTGGCCCTGTGTGGTGGTCAGAGAGGGGTAGTGTGGCCCTGTGTGGTGGTCAGAGAGGGGCAGTTTGGCCCAATGTGGTGGTCAGAGAGGGGAAGTTTGGCCCAGTGGGGTGGTCAGAGAGGGGCAGTTTGGCCCAGTGGGGTGGTCAGAGAGGGGTATTTTGGCCCAGTGGTGGTCAGAGAGGGGAAGTTTGGCCCAGTGGGGTGGTCAGAGAGGGGTATTTTGGCCCAGTGTGGTGGTGGTCAGAGAGGGGCAGTTTGGCCCAGTGGGGTGGTCAGAGAGGGGTAGTTTGGTCCGAGGTGGTGCTGTCTCTGACTCACAGTGTCTTAAAAGTGGGTCCAACTCTATATCTTCACCTGCCCAAGGACTACAGATGTATATGACCATTTCAGATAACTCTGGTAAAATATACTGGGTGCATTAACATCTATGATATACATTGTACCTGTCCAGCTGTATAAATAAAAAGAGGACTCCATGTGCCAGCAGGACTGCCAGCATACATATTGGACCACAGTGCATAATCTGCTTCTCCTGCACATTCTCTAAAGCTGAGAGATGTGAGTTTTATGGATTTTAGGTGATTCCACCATTTGAGTTATAAATGTATGGGTGCATGCAGAGCTCTCAGCATCCGTACCTGGAAGCTCAAGTAGCCCTTTAGCCTGTTTGGTGATACTGGTTCTCCAGATGTACAGATGTTCGTCTGGGCACTAACGCCTCCTGATTGGATGGGAATGGATTTGTATAGCCAAAAATTAGTAAGCAAAACTTACAATTTTTTTCATAGAGACATAAAGCAACTCTGCTTTTATGACTTTATGCAGCTCAAACCTTTCCCAGGTTCCTACCCAAATGCTTCCAGTCTAGCATGTTTCATAGTACTACCAAGCATACTGGTGAGTATGTTCCACCAAGTATGTGTGTGTGAACTATTTTTTGAATGTACTTTTTTTGTCATCGCCTATTCATGGCATACTTAGATGTATACTTAAAGTGAGTGCACTTATCTGACTTGTTCTGTATGTCAAAAGGGTCAGCCAATAGGGTCAGTAAATATCAGGCAAATCCTCAGTCACTGCTGTCTTCCTGACCAGTACAGTACCGTCATTAACATACGGTTTTGTTCAACTGAATTAGACTGTTGAACTGTTGCCCCCAACATGGACTCCTGAGACTGAGAGATGAGCCCTTCTCTTCTCTCCGTCCAAGTTACCGCCAGACCTGTCCAGCCCTGTCCAGGGCCCCCCGACCATCCAATCCAAGCCCATCTGCTCCAGGCTCTCCCTGGTCATCCCACCCCACCCATGGTATTATACAGATATTAATTTTGGAACACCACCCTCATCAGCATAGATCTGTGCTCCACACCATAAAGGGGCGGCGCTTAAGGCCTGAAGGCAGACAAAACTGTGATTAACCTGATAGAACCCCCCCCCCCCACACACACACACACACACACACACACACACACAATCCACAGCAGGTCCTCTTGAATATAACATCATTGCCGTCTTGTTTGTTCTTGTAATTGCAGTTTACTAACATTTCCAACATGTATGGTGATATCCATTACTGTATTGTAGAAAGGTAGGAAAGGTTGAAAGAGAATGGTGGGTTCAGGTGACATTCAGAAGGAGGCTCTGTATTGAAGCAGTTTTACCTGTAAGCAAATCCCCACCAGGGAGAACCATGGTCGCACCCGTGATGCGGGCAGTTACCAGGAAGAAGAGGATGGGGAACTACACAGGGGCTGTGTCTGAATCAGCACCCTTCCATACTATTAGGTAGGCTTGTTGAGTAGACAGGACGACAAAGTTGTTAAGTAGGTGAAATTTTCTTTAAATATAGTGTACTGTACCCCCATATGATATTTTTCGCGTACTGCACGTGGCGTGGTAAACAGTGCACATTAAACAGCATACTTCTGCCAGTGCACTGTGCGCAGAAGACAGGGCGCAGTAGATAGGGCTCTGATTCGGACACAGTGCACTGTGCGCAGGAGACAGGGCGCAGTAGATAGGGCTCTGATTCGGACACAGTGCACTGTGCGCAGGAGACAGGGCGCAGTAGATAGGGCTCTGATTCGGACACAGTGCACTGTGCGCAGGAGACAGGGCGCAGTAGATTGGGCTCTGATTCGGACACAGTGCACTGTACGCAGGAGACAGGGCGCAGTAGATAGGGCTCTGATTCGGACACAACCAGGGCCTTTAGTCCCTTCTGTATTCATTATGACACATGGGATATGAACAATCACCTGCAATCTGTGTCTATTGACCCTATTTGGCAGTCCTGGCGTACCACTCTGTATGTTGGTTTTCACACTTAAATTTGAATTTTAGATTTGGCTTGACTTACTTTGTTTTTCCCCTTAAAGGGGCTATATGTAAGATTTTTACATGCATGAATCGCTTTCAATTGCCAATGTATGAACAGATTGTAACGTAACTTTAAAAAATGAGACCTTCCCGGACTTTCTCTGTTGCGTATAAGAGCCTATGGGCTGATTTTTATGTAAATAATTCGAGTTGGGTTTGCCGGGAAAATCATTTTGTGAATGAAGGATGTGACGCCTAAGCGCGCTTCCGAGTGCCTTCCCTCTCTCTGCTGCAGTCACAGAACCGGCTGCAGTTCACTTAACGGCCACCGGTGTCAGTAATGAGAAGGATTTTATGAACGTTACATATAGCCCCGTTAAGGATATACGGTTTACCTAAAGTTACCAGTGTTCTCTAAAGGCATGCTGTTAAATAAAGAAGGAAGAAAAAAATAAAAATTATTTACTATGCAAATGTGTGCAGTCATGTGTCCATCCTCTGTTGCCCAGCAACATCACGACTTTCAAACATAAATTTGGAAAAGAATAGTTGTGAGGAAAATGTTATCTTAAATGAAAACTAAAGTCTCCGTGCATAGTCATTTTATTTAAGATATGACATAAACCAGGTTTCATGGGAAGTGGATATGTAAAATATGAAGCTGGTTGAAGTTAAACATTTTTAATGTACAATACATAAATAAGGTCTTGCATATAATTCTTCTATTGCCTTACAGAGATAATTTTCTCCACGATGCAGTATATCCTTGGTACATGATCCCAGCATGTTTCTCATGTTTTTAAATGAAATCAATATGCTCTTTGTTACAGCTGAAGTGGATCGAATCGCTCAGCAGCTGCTTAGACTTTTCAAGCATGAATGTAATAACACGGAAAAGGTAATAGACCGACAAAAGAGACCAGAAATTAACTCAAAGAAGCGTTTCTCTAAACTTTCTGGTGAAAACCTATGGGAATTGATTACACGTTTAGTGCGTCTGTCTTTGGCACTATGTTACATCACACTGTATTTGCTTAGAAGACACACTTATCCAGGGAAACTTAACATATCTATATAAAGGTACTGTCCATTTACACAACTAGGTACTTTACTGAAGTAGTTAATGTTACGTACCATCTTTAAGGATGACTTGAACCTGCAACCTCTGAGGTGCCAGGGCAGCTCCTTTCCCATTTTACTACACTGAAGCTGTGCTACTGCTGCTGAATGCTGTGTACTGTGCACAGTACCATAGGCCATTATCCTCTCCACCTGCGTTTCCCTGTGGCTCAGAGCCTGCCCCGCTAATCTGTGACATTCTCTCAGGCGTTTGTGTAAATGGTGTTAGAATGCTGTATTGGCTGGCGGTTGAAGTAGCTGAAGAGGGTGCTTGCATGTGGGCATTGTTAAAATATGCCCAGTTGTCCTGTCACTCAGCTGCCATGAGATACTTCTCTAATCTGTGCTGTCAGCACACGTGCCAGTCATAGTATTTCTCCTCTGAGATATGACCGGAAGCCAATTGTTAACCCTGACAGTTGTAGGCCAGTTATTGTCACACAAGTAGTAATGGACATAACTGGGAGGTACTTGATTCCATTGTTATTTTAGGAATGACTAAGGCAAAGAATGGGAGCAGGATCAGTATCCTGGTTCATGTGTAGGAGAGAAAAACACTGAGAAACCTTGTACATTAATCACTGAAATTATATACAGGACTTGGTTTTTTGCCCAGTTTGGCTAGAATAGTAAAATCCCACATTTCTCTTCCATCGTATTCAGCTCTCAATGTTCCACTCAGAGCATTGTCACTATTTTTGGGTTCATAATGCCCAGACAAATATTCTATTTTTTCAATTCCAAATCTTGTATAATGTGCACTTCATGGGGCTGTGGTGTGTGTGTGTGTGTGTGTGTGTGGGTTTGTGTGTGTGTGTGTGTGTGTGTGTGCAAATGCTGTGTCTTCAGGAGTGTGATGAAAGTACAATTTAGCACTGTTTGTGACCATTAGAGGGGGACAATAGAGATGTTTGATAGTACGGGGTTATCCTTCAAAATTGACTGCACTGATGTTCTGATGCTGAGTATTCTTCCATAGCTCAGGTTTACATTGCTTACTTTTTTAGGCCCCATATTTTCTTTTTTTTTCACAATTTGAGATGTGTGTGTGGGGGGGGGGGGGGGGGGGGTGAGACAGAGTATGAAGTGTGGGTTTCTGCTTTTCTAATCCCCCTCACAACCATACAGGACCGTAAATCTCAAAAGCAGACTTCTGCATGGTGCTGTTTTAGGTTCAAAACCCCGTTTTAAAAAAAGGACACACCTCAGTGGCTTTGTGAGTGACTCACTGAGAGTGGCCCGCAGGAGGACGGAAGATCTGGGGGGGGGTTGCGGCACAGCGAAAGTGACCCACAGCTGTCACTGCTCTTCAGACCCTCCCCAGCCGCCAGTTGCCCCCTGTGGTGACGTTAACGTCAAGCAGGGAGGAAAAAGAGACCTGAGTGCAGAGTACAGAGCAGCCATGCGAGGGAGAGGACATTCACTCTATAACTCTACGCACTATAACTCTCCGTATCAGAGCTGTTTGTGTAGGGAGCAGGGACTGTGTGGGGATTCAGTACACACATGTTGCTTTGCCGTTTCTCCCAGATGTGATCGTTTAATTCAGCAGTCACTGAACAATATAGAGCGCACTGGTCCATACAGTTTGTTGTCAACAGACATGTTTTATTTACAGTACATTAACATTACAGTAGGCCTACACCCTTGTGTATTACAATATATTAACTGATGTTTTGCAAAAGGGCAAAATATTTGTTCAAAGCGAAATGCATTATTAAGTCACGTGCCGGAATAGCAAGCACTCCATGCTATAGGAAGAGCACCAACAAAGATCTACTTCTAAACGTGTCTGAGGTCAGATTATTTGGCCACAGATGCAGACAATAGGCAACTGAATTATTTTAAGCAAGCACTGAAAAACTTGATTTGTCCCTAACAAATCAGTTGACTTGCAAATTGAAATATACGAGGCTGCGAGTTGTGTCATCACCACCATTTTTCTACACTACCCTAGACCTACTGACCATGAGAACGTTGGCATTGATGTAGGCTATACAGTAGTAGTGATGGGCAGTTCGGCTCTTTTTTCTGAGTCGGCTCTATTCGTACCATTCAGTTTGAAGAGTCGGAGTCGGAGTTGCAATTTTGGTACTTCCGGTTAATACAGAAGAGCCGTTTGAGCCGCATCTTTTTCTTTCAGCGGCGCGACTCGCGAGCTGGAATTAGAAACTGTTTCAGACAGCAGACCGTAGCTGGTAACAAAGTAGACAAAATAAGTTTGTAAACTAGCCTTGATATTTTATTCAGACCCAAATCATCTGAATGATACTCATTGCTAATATTCTCAATTTACAGTAGCCTACTGTCTCAAGCTAGTTTGCAATCGCAGGTTACGTTTATTTACGACTTTCCCATCTCCGTTTTTTCGATCATAGATTGTAACATTAGATCTTACAGGTAATAATAGACACTGAATGGTTATATTTGTATAGAGCTATTTAATCTATGCTAATATTAATCTTTTTTTTTTTTTATCAGATCCCAGAATCCAGTAGTCTAGCTCTACTGAAAATTAGGTGGATGGAAGACTCTATAAGAGAGATAGCCAGCCAAATTTGACAAACAAGCCAGATATTTATTGTGTGTGTCAGTGTGTGCATATGATGTACAGGAGCCTGTGTCGTTTATTTATTTGGACACCATAGGGTTATTTAAATGTATTTATTTTAACTGTACTTTATTTATTATATCATACGCAATTGTAGGCTATTTATTCTGTTCACTGTTGTTGTTGGTCAAGAGTTCTAAAATAAAAATGCCACCACTTTAAATAAGTGTTTTCTGTCATTTTTTTGTAGCCTAATCTAGCTGAACACAATCGCAATATCGCATATTTGGCCTAATTGTTTCATAGTTGACTGGAATTCGGTTGCAATTCTCGCAAAAAGTTTAATAATTTCGTAATATACAGTCGGCGTCTCGGAAGTAGTAAACCCGATCAATAGCTTAATGGTGTACTTCATTTTGCCCTTTGTTAAAACCACAGAACTCTATAAGAACAGTTATGTGGTTAAAACTCGAAAATTACTTCGGTTTGTGTCACGGCTCTGTTCCGGCTCTGTCTGGAGCCGTGGAATATTGTTACGGCTCATGGCTCTTAAATTGAGTCGAGTTGATTTCGTGCTGATCAGTTGAGTAGTATAGCTACTGTAGCTAGTACTAGCTACATATCTTTCTTTTAACCAATAGTAGTCATAATAACTTTGGAATGAGCTGGGGCGATTATAAACTTCACAAAAGTGTGTGCAATATTGTTATATCAAATTAAAATGTATTCTTACGTAGGTTCTAATTTAGCAATCAGAAACTGCGCGCTGCGCATTAACCACTGCTGAGTGTCTCGGGGGAGTGTCTCCCGGCTGTAGTAGAAAGCAGGCAGAGTCAGAGCCGAGAGCCAGAGCCGTGGGTTAGCACGATTCACTCGAACTGGCGAGTCGACTCAGACGACTCAGCATAAAGAGTCGTTCAAAAATACCGATTCGTTCGCGAACTGCACATCACTATACAGTAGGCCTATATCTGATCTAAAGCCCTGTCCGGACGGGATTAGTAGCCGAGGCTATTGCCCGACAACGTGGGTCATGTATTTTTAAAATTATTATATCACATCAGTGATTTTAATAGCCGATTCGCGCGGAATAAGAATTTCGCTTTATTAGCCGAAACCTATACTCCCCAAAATTACGGAGGGGCATGTCTGTTTGGCCGTATATAGGCCCATGTAGCGAAACATTAGACTGATATTAAACCATGCAGACCGGCTTTTTAGCATTGCCTACATTGTGAAGCTCAGGCTTCCGCAAAATACATAGGCTATAGCCTATTCTTCAAAATTTGAAATGATAAAATAACGTAAATTAGCCTATGTATGTATCGCTTCAAAATTAAAGTGTGTGCACTTGCATGCACGCACTTGTTGTTTAGTTACATTACTCGTGACCCATATGCAAAAGTTCTGTAAAAATCATATAGCCTATGATCATACCTGCAAAGTTTTATAAAAATCATATTTCGTTTTGATTAGTATTATATATTTGGATACAATTCTTATATAATCGTTCAATGTTTTTCATAGGGAGTAGCCTACCATGTAGGCCTATGTTAGGGAACTGTTTAATTTTAGTATGTAGGCTACATGGTAGTTCCCTACCAGATATTTATTTTATAAGTTTTGTATATGGCATATGTGATTTTTATAGGAATTCTACTGATCTTTTGCATATGGGAAGCTACGCCTATTATGACAGCACCGAAGGCGCATGCGTGTTGCATCTTTTAGCGCTTATATCTAGGATCCTCGCCTATTTTCTTTTCTTTTCTTTTTAGTTTTTTGCTGGCTTGAGTGTGAGCACCTTGGTGAACTATTTAAGTATTAAAACAAGAAAGGTAGGCTACTCTGGGTAAATTACTTAGGCTATATGACCACATGCTAATTGAATAATGCAGTGATTCATATATCACTCCACAGGTTATGTGAATTTTGTTTACTGTAATACTTCTGTACTCTGAATATCTTCTGTGTTAATATTAATACTAATATTGGAATATATGTGTGATTGTTAAATGTAGTTACTGGTGACTATAAGTAATTTGTGTGTCTGAAGATTATATGGGGAGGGGGGGGGGGTTGTTTGTCTGTGAGGTATCCAGAATCTTTGGAGGTTACCTCAAATGGCCCTCATAACAAACCCCAAAACAGAACCGTTTGGGATCACAGGAAGCTTTGCTCTCACAGGGAGGGAAAGGGTGGAGACTGCCATGCCTCCCTGCCAGGGACTTAAAAGTTAGAGTGGAGAACAGTCAGTTTTCTATTTATTTCACCCCTGGGGTATTTTTCAATGGCTCAGATCAGAGAGGGCAGCTGTCGACATGTGCACAAAGGACGTTTTCACTGCACAGGCCTGTGTACTCTCCAGTTACACTGTACAGTGATTATTATGAGAGTGATCACTCTACATGCTGTACTCTCCAGTTACACTGTACAGTGATTATTATGAGAGTGATCACTCTACATGCTGTACTCTCCAGTTACACTGTACAGTGATTATTATGAGAGTGATCACTCTACATGCTGTACTCTCCAGTTACACTGTACAGTGATTATTATGAGAGTGATCACTCTACATGCTGTACTCTCCAGTTACACTGTACAGTGATTATTATGAGTGATCACTCTACATGCTGTACTCTCCAGTTACACTGTACAGTGATTATTATGAGTGATCACTCTACATGCTGTACTCTCCAGTTACACTGTACAGTGATTATTATGAGTGTTCAGTTCACAGGCCTGTACTCTCCAGTTAAACTGTACAGTGATTATTATGAGAGTGATCACTCTACATGCTGTACTCTTCAGTTACACTGTACAGTGATTATTATGAGTGATCACTCTACATGCTGTACTCTCCAGTTACACTGTACAGTGATTATTATGAGAGTGATCACTCTACATGCTGTACTCTCCAGTTACACTGTACAGTGATTATTATGAGAGTGATCACTCTACATGCTGTACTCTCCAGTTACACTGTACAGTGATTATTATGAGAGTGATCACTCTACATGCTGTACTCTCCAGTTACACTGTACAGTGATTATTATGAGAGTGATCACTCTACATGCTGTACTCTCCAGTTACACTGTACAGTGATTATTATGAGAGTGATCACTCTACATGCTGTACTCTTCAGTTACTCTGTACAGTGATTATTATGAGAGTGATCACTCTACATGCTGTACTCTCCAGTTACACTGTACAGTGATTATTATGAGAGTGATCACTCTACATGCTGTACTCTCCAGTTACACTGTACAGTGATTATTATGAGAGTGATCACTCTACATGCTGTACTCTCCAGTTACACTGTACAGTGATTATTATGAGAGTGATCACTCTACATGCTGTACTCTCCAGTTACACTGTACAGTGATTATTATGAGAGTGATCACTCTACATGCTGTACTCTCCAGTTACACTGTACAGTGATTATTATGAGAGTGATCACTCTACATGCTGTACTCTCCAGTTACACTGTACAGTGATTATTATGAGAGTGATCACTCTACATGCTGTACTCTCCAGTTACACTGTACAGTGATTATTATGAGTGATCACTCTACATGCTGTACTCTCCAGTTACACTGTACAGTGATTATTATGAGAGTGATCACTCTACATGCTGTACTCTCCAGTTACACTGTACAGTGATTATTATGAGAGTGATCACTCTACATGCTGTACTCTCCAGTTACACTGTACAGTGATTATTATGAGAGTGATCACTCTACATGCTGTACTCTCCAGTTACACTGTACAGTGATTATTATGAGAGTGATCACTCTACATGCTGTACTCTCCAGTTACACTGTACAGCGATTATTATAAGTGATCACTCTACATGCTGTACTCTCCAGTTACACTGTACAGTGATTATTATGAGTGATCACTCTACATGCTGTACTCTCCAGTTACACTGTACAGTGATTATTATGAGAGTGATCACTCTACATGCTGTACTCTTCAGTTACACTGTACAGTGGTTATTATGAGTGTTCAGTTCACAGGCCTGTACTCTCCAGTTACACTGTACAGTGATTATTATGAGTGATCACTCTACATGCTGTACTCTCCAGTTACACTGTACAGTGATTATTATGAGTGATCACTCTACATGCTGTACTCTCCAGTTACACTGTACAGTGATTATTATGAGAGTGATCACTCTACATGCTGTACTCTCCAGTTACACTGTACAGTGATTATTATGAGTGATCACTCTACATGCTGTACTCTCCAGTTACACTGTACAGTGATTATTATGAGAGTGATCACTCTACATGCTGTACTCTCCAGTTACACTGTACAGTGATTATTATGAGAGTGATCACTCTACATGCTGTACTCTCCAGTTACACTGTACAGTGATTATTATGAGTGTTCAGTTCACAGGCCTGTACTCTCCAGTTAAACTGTACAGTGATTATTATGAGAGTGATCACTCTACATGCTGTACTCTTCAGTTACACTGTACAGTGATTATTATGAGTGTTCAGTTCACAGGCCTGTACTCTCCAGTTACACTGTACTGTGATGCTTACAAGAGTTACAGAGGGAAGAAAAAGACAGGATGAAGAAGAGAGTGACAACACAATTGTTTTGGCAGTACTAATTTTGTTGACCTGCCAATAAAACTGCCATTTAAATTTAATGAACTGAAAGAGAGAGGGAGGGAGAGAGACAGAGAGAGAGAGAGAGAGAGAGAGAGAGAGGGAGGGAGAGAGAGGGAGAGAGAGAGAGACAGAGAGAGAGAGAGGGGGGGGGGGAGAGAGAGAGAGCGAGAGGGAGAAAGACATTCAGACTGCTGTAATCTCTGAGGAATAGTTCGTTGTTCTTACAGATCTCATGTTCCCCGGTTCCTGGTTGACTCTGGTTCCCATTCAGCCCCAGTGGATTCACCTCAGATGTTCACAGAGTACCTTGGTCTTGAAGTTTCAGCCAGAAAACCGAAGCAAGTTGGCACTGCCTACCAAACCTCCCATCCAGATGCGTTAAGTGCCATAAATCCTGCTTTGTGTTGTGTACATGTCTTTGGATTTCTGCTACCAAGACTAATAGTCCCCCTGATAATTTTCCCTAATATTTGTTTCTTTATGGATTTGCTGAGCAGGTGCTAACATGGTATATTTAGCTCCCTGAAACCCGAGAGAGCCACTCACTGATTGGCCCCTGGGACCACATGATAACTCTGAATCAGGGGAGGCTGGTGCTCTTGCCCACAGTTTCTCTGGAGGGAAGAGCTGTGGAGGCTCTGGGGGTGTGAGAAACCTTTTAACATTAGGATCACTGGTAAGAGCAATCTCCTTTTTCTCTTCTGTGTTTCTTCTCTGCATGGCCTGGGTTTGGAAATCACTGGAAAAGCTCATTAAAAGCGCCCTCGATGAGCCCCGCTCTCGTTATGGCACGGCAGGTCGGGTGTAGGTGCAGGTCACCCTGGGTCACTGCCGACACCCACCTGGCATGCCCCTAACCTACGCAAAAGGATTTTATTAATCCCCCTCGTCCTTCTTTTCATCTTTTTTTCATTTTTGAGAAACGAGTGAATTCATCAATTTTAGGGGGAATGCCTGTGACTGGTACTAAAAAAGGGAGTGGAAGACGCTCCTATATTTAACCTGCAGCCTCAGAAGGCATTGAAGCGCACCCTGCTAAAGAAGGCCGTCCAATCAGGCGCTGGCATTAGCTGACATGACAAATATCTGAGGGTCCCTGGGGCAGCTGTCAGGGGCCTTCACCCCAAGCTGCAGATCCCGAGGTCTTGGGTGTCAAACCCTCAGGCTTCAGAAAGCATTCCAACTCACTTTAGTTAATTTCAGTGGATTTTCAGGCATTTTTCTTTCGCGGTAATTTAACTTTTTATTTATTTCTTAATTTATTCATTGTCTTAGGTTTGAAGAACTGCTGGAACACAAAAGTGGAATAACCTATTTGGGACTCTTGGTGGATGGAAAGAGAGCAGCTTCCTTACTGTAAGGTTGCTGGAAAAACTGTTTTTGGATTTTTTTTTCCCACCTGAGCGGTAAGTTCTGTCATTTCATCCTTCAGCATCCCTGCTGTTTTAAATGCTGTTTCATTTTGTTTTTTTCTCTCCATTATGCTTACTGAAATATCTCCATCATTCATATTTCTGTCACAATTCTCTTTCGAACAAAAAAGTAGACATGTGGAGTATAATTCCCTATAAGTTGCCCTACATCTTTATACATTTGCCCATGTTCTTATCCTGTGTGGCTTGTGGTTTTACACGCTTTTTTAGAGTCTCTGAAACTGCATAATCATGCAGACAGAGGAAATCGAGGAAGAGTATGAAGAGTTTGAGGAAGAGCTGATGGAGGTGAGTTTTGCTTCTATATCCCTCCACATTACAGGCACATATACCTGTCATTTTCTCATCTTGATGATGACACAATATAGGGCAATAGTCTGGGCCTGGAACCTGTGCCTCACTCGAACCCTTGTCCTGTAGGATAGCTATGCCTGCAGGTATAAGTGAATGACCTATGAATAGCCGACTCTTGATAATTTCCAGGTCAGCATTTCGCAGAGTAGGCATCTGTGAGAAGGTTAGATCCTGTTTCAGTATGGCGTCTCTTTTCATGTAGGCAAGCATCCACCCAGGCGTAAATCACTTCTTTTATAAAACATCTGGCACTTTTCTCTTTTCTACTGGACCTCCCAGTATCCACAGACCGATATCAGCTTTTTACTGATGACCAACACAAAGACGCCATTAGCCTAGGAGTTTACACTGCAGATACAAAAGCCAAAAGATATATATATATAACGCGTTCACACAATGTTTATCTGACGTTTCTGTTTGTAGATGCCTGGTACAATCATAAAGAAATAGCAAAATATGCCTTAATGGATATTCAAATCGTCATTTATAAACTTATTTTTCCAGGTGAAGGGTTTGTTAGCAGTAAGTTATTTCATTACATCCCGTTCCATAAAAGTTTCCCCTGCAGTCAGTTTAGAACAACAATTTTCTGTAGCAAATATAATTGTGTAATTTTGAGTTCACGCCTGCCACAAGCGAAATCTCTGTGAAAATTTAAGAAGCAGTTAAAAAAGAACACAAATTGAATTTATGGTATGAAGGCATATTAAAGCATTTTATTTACAGCATCCTTGCAGGTAAAATGTCAGGATTCAACAGGCCAGGCAAGCTAATTATGTATAATTATTGGCGGCATTGAGTTACACAGTGGTTCTCTATGAATTGAAACAAGTAATGGGTTTATTTATAAACACTTGTCTCACCATTAGCAACTGCGCCTGTCCTGCTCTTTATCACTGCTCTTTACCACTGCTCTTTAATGTTCTGTTATCTGCAT
Source organism: Ilyophis sp. 1 JC-2022 (assembly GCA_022702515.1). NCBI lineage: Eukaryota > Metazoa > Chordata > Actinopteri > Anguilliformes > Synaphobranchidae > Ilyophis > Ilyophis sp. 1 JC-2022. The sequence continues at coordinate 33,678,221 of CM040398.1, forward strand.
ATTTGTGCAAATATTATGTGCGTTTATTTGCAGTTCATTAATTTTATTCAGATATGTTTCTGAATAAAAGTTAAATGGAAGAGTGAAAGCAGAAGGCTAACAGTTTAATCTCTTATTTCCCTGTGAAAAATAATTAAAAGTTAGCCTCGTACTTTTGTCTTTTTTTTCTTTTATGTCATAGATATCCATAAGTGGAACTTATATATGGTACTGGGATCTCAACACTAATACCTTATATGACCTGATATTACATAATTACCAAACAAATGCCCAGTACCTATTTCATTAAATTTATATTGCAAATGTATTCATTTTCAGCAAAGTAACTCTTCTATGTACTAAACAGACCACCCATTATGTTATTTTATGGAAATCCATGGTCTGTTTTATTCTATTTTATTTGAAAATCAAAGTCCAGCTCAGGATTACATGTTCAGATTACGTATGTACAGTTTATGTAACGGCTCGAGAGCAGCTCCCCTTTCACCTGCTTTGTGTCCCAGCTCACTCTATCTCCTTATATTATAATGTTTTACACTATTACGCCATCGAGCCATATTCTTTTGGATCCATAATTTGGAGATAAGACATTTTTTGTTCTTAATTAAGACAAAATGGTTTCATGCTCTTCCATGTAGCTACAGTTTTAGCATTTGTTTGTGGTTGGGAGCTTGTGGTCTTATGGCTTCTCTCGTTGAATCTATGGAAATGCAGGACCAGGGTTTTTCTACAAGCCCAAAAGTAATGTTGTACAAACAGACCTAATGGGTATTGATCTTGCTGAGGTGTGTATATAGTCAGTACTGAAATGAGCTGTGTCTCCCCTAGCGAATAGTAAACATCATTATTCATTGCTGCAGTGAATGGAATATCATCCTCATCACGCACTACATCTTTTGGATTTTTCTAGAGAATATTTTCAGTGGGAAGCAGTTCCCATAGAGCAGCGATGGTGGTGGTAGGATACTAATATGGACAGGTCCTGGCAGGAATACTAATGTGAACCCTGAGAGAGGGGACAGGTCCTGGCAGGAATACTAATGTGAACCCTGAGAGTGGGGACAGGTCCTGGCAGGGATACTAATATTGACCCAGGGACAAGGGACAGGTCCTGGCAGAGATACTGATATGACGTGGACCCAGGGAGAGGGGACAGGTCCTGGCAGGGATACAAATGGGGACCCTGAGAGAGGGGACAGGTCCCGGCAGGGATACTAATGTGAACCCTGAGAGTGGGGACAGGTCCCGGCAGGGATACTAATATTGACCCAGGGACAAGGGACAGGTCCCAGCTGGGATACAAATGGGGACCCTGAGAGAGGGGACAGGTCCCGGCAGGGATACTAATATTGACCCAGGGACAAGGGACAGGTCCTGGCAGAGATACTGATATGATGTGGACCCAGGGAGAGGGGACAGGTCCCGGCAGGGATACTAATATGCTGTGGACCCACGGAGAGGGGACAGGTCCCGACAGGGATACTAATATTGACCCAGGGACAAGGGACAGGTACTGGCAGAGATACTGATATGACGTGGACCCAGGGACAAGGGACAGGTCCCGGCAGGGATACAAATGTGGATTCAGGGAGAGGGGCAGGTCCTGGCAGGGCTACTAATATGAACCCAGAGACAAGGGACAGGTCCCGGCTGGCATACTAATATGATGTGGACCCACGGAGAGGGGACAGGTCCTGGCAGGGATACTAATATGAACCCAGGAAGACAGGACAGGTCTTGGCAGGGTTACTAATATGGAACTGGCACTCTATTGCAAAGTAGGGAGCAGTCAGATGAGACAGTGTTTGCTGAGGGGGGGGCTGAAGGGGGAAGGAAAAAACATCTGTGGAATTGTAGATCCGTTTCCCTCTTTGAAGCTGCTCTCCTCTCTCTCTCTCCAGAGAGCTGCTGGCTCTCAAATACTCGATCATAGTGCTATGATCGCTATGATTGCTCCCTCAAGAATATTAATCATGAGAGTGAAAGTAAGAACTGGAGGAGCGGCAAGGATCAATCCCCTCAGTTTATTCCCTTTATACACAGTTTAGCCTTTCCCCTCATGATATGGCAGACAACACACACACACACACACACACACACACTCACACACACACACACACACACACACACACACACACACACAAACACACACACACACACACACACATACACACACACACACAAACACACACACACACACACACACACACACACACACACACCTGCATGTAGGCTTGTCTACCTGCCGGCCTAAACACACACTCCTAGCAGACACACACCTGACAGTCTGCAGGGATGTGGATTTAGTGGCAGATAAACTAAAGCAGGGCGACGCTCAGTTCCTCTCCACAGAACAGTCTCTCTTCTCATTGGCTATTTGGTGCAGTGACGTGACGCGCGCTGACGGGCCTGTGCTTTTGTGTCCACGCGGTCCTGTAGATTGAAAGGGAGAAGCCCCTTACACCTGGCCTATTGGTGAATCAAAGTTCGCAGCCTCTGTGTGGTAGCCCTGCGCTATGCCCGCTCACGGCGCAGCCTCTGTGTGGTAGCCCTACGCGATGCCCGCTCAGCAGAGGAAGCAGGGATGCTCTGTAGGCTCTTTGCAGACTGTCCGAGAGCATCAGTGTCAGGTTCTGAAATGGAGAGTGCTAAAATGCCAACAGCATCGTCCAGAGTCATAAAGTTAAAATAGACTCAGGCTGCTGGCAGCAAGCATCCTGCTCTGTAGGTCAGTTTTCAGAGTGGAATATTGTCTAAAATAACAGCTCTTAAAGGTTAATCTGCAGCCACTCACTTCCTGGGGGAGGTGTGCAGGTATACGAACATAGGGATATAATTATGATATCACCAGAGAGGAGCTCCACGAATCACAGAGTATGTTGGTCAGAACAAATAAAACTATTATGATGTTGATTCATGGATACTTTCTGGCTTTAGTTTCAAGATCCCTTTGGAAATTACCAAGAAGCATCCAAACATTCCCCTTATTGGTCTGTGACATCATGACCATCTAATACCTACGGTATTTTATTATCCCTGACACTGTACATATATATATATATATATATAAACATTTTGGTGGACCGTACAGCTCAAATTGCCCACCGCTGTTTCATGGGGGTTTTTGTAGACCTATCCGTAACCTTGCTGCCCTGTGATGAGTCACAGTGGACTGATAAATAATTACATCAAGTCATCGAGTCACCAGACATTCCCCAGGGCTTCTGTCACTCAAAAGTAACTGGTTAGGAGTATCTGTATCCAGATTCACTGTAAGATTACCCTTTTCAAGAGCTTACATGTATGATTCATTTTCTACTATTAACTCGTGTCTATTTATATCACACTTTGAATGTGAATCAACGTTGATCAGAGCCACAGCACCAGTAAGCATCAAGCTCAGGTGCCTGGCCCAAAAAGTAAAGTAGATTTCCCACACTTCTTGCAAGAGGAAGCACACGCAAGATAGTGGCTCAGACAAGCCTCGTTACATCTTTATCCACAAAAACATTTTTGTTGGTTTTCATAAAATATTTTTGATAATAGAGATGTGAAGTTCTTGAATATGTGTGTGAGGACTATATCTGATTCATCAATGCTCAGGCTATGACACAGACCTATAAAATGGCTGGTATAGTGGCTTGGTAAATAAACCCTGGGCTGGGAAAGTCACAGTATGGAGTAACATATTAAGGGCCTGATTTACTAAGACTTTTATCGGGTGAAAAACCTTTTAGCGCGTGCAAAACTAATAACACAACCAATGATTTGTACAAAGCAAATACCATGACCAATCATTTGTCATGTTATTGGTTTTGCGTGTGCTAAAAGGTTTTGCACACGCTAAAGGTCTTCGTAAATCAGGCCCTAAATGTTTTTGATTCTATATCCTCATTTTGAAACTCTGGAGTTTGTCCTATGTTTTAGTATTTTGAGGAGGGTCCGACGCAGATCACACAGCAAACATGGTCGACACAGGTAAATGAAGGATTCTCGGAGCACGATGCTGAAAAACATGCTTCTTTGTTGCTTAACGAGTGTGCTTTTGCGCTGGGGGGAGGGGCTGGATTGGGGTATACCTGTACACCCTACATTTGAGGACATTGCTTCAAAAATTAGATAATGCATCTTTGATACATACATACATACATATTTAAACACAGATTATTTATTCAAACTTTTATTTACTATTTTTTATTTATTTTTCTATTGAATTCCCACACAAGGCTTCATTGATTTATGATTTGGTGACTTTCTGTCATTCTCTCAGCAGGTCACATCCAAGCTCTCCAGGCACATGCACTGTACTTATAAAACCTGCTACTACTCAGATCATTTCCCAAACACTAAGCCCAAGCGGTGCACTAATGCAGCTTTGCTTGGCCTGTCTCTTGTGCAGCTAATGCTAGCTATGTGGGGTCTGCACACGCGCTGGAGCGGCACGCAACACAGCTGCGCTCAGTCAGTTCCCTATCTCTGCTTTGATTGGTCCTGTTTCTTATCCTGGTTCCTTGCAGCCGTGATCTAATCATGCTCATGTTCTCCGCTGCAGGCATGTCAAAATGGCTGTTGCTCCCTTTACTATTTTTTTGTCCTATCTTGTGTTGCAATCTTGCTGTGAGTTACTAATGCACAGAACATGTGACAAAGTTTGTCGTTTCAGCATTTTATGAATTGTTTTAAATGTATTTCTTTGTTTTTGGAGATTTAGCTGTTGGAGGTACGTAAATATGATCGTATCGCAATTGTAGTGATACATGGATTACATGAGGAACATAATTGTTTGATCCCTATTACTTTACTATGTAAATGTAATGTATTCTATATTGATATTGTACACTATTGTTGAGTCTGTTGGTTCAGTTTTGAGTTATGGGAAACTCCTGGACGTATGAAGATGAATTCTCTACATAAGACATATTGACATATTGCATTGTTATTGTAGGGAAACAGCTGTAAGAATACAGAAGTTGATTCCCATGTTTTATCTTGTTCTTCAGAACCACTTATATTTGCATCACGTGCCGTGTGTCTGTGGCTGTGTTTGTGGTTTGGCTTGTGTGTCTGCCATGACACCACCGAGGGGTTCCTATAACCCCAAAATCTCCCCTCAGCAGACAGAGGCGGGGCTCCCTGTAAGGAAGGTGAAGAGGAGGGAGAAGGTGGACACCTCAAAGTTTATGACCCCCTACCTGGCCCACAGCCAGAAGATGATGGACCTCTTCAGCCACGTAAGCTGCTCGTCCCCATCACCCCCTGGGTCCGGTACGCCTGTCCTTGTCCTTCCCTCTTCAGAACCGATCCTCAGACCCAATCCTCTGTTTGTATGTTTTCTTTTTTGTTTTCTTCCATCGGCCCTGTAGAACAAGTACCGCGAGGCCTATGAAAAGAACAAAGGCCAGCCCTACGACATCACGCTCGACACCCCTGAGATGATCCGGATTAAGAAGGCGCAGGAGCAGCTGAGTGAGGTGTGTAGAGCCTGAACATTTTTGTTTTGATTAAAGGTGTTTAGTTGCAGGTTAAAGGTCCCTGATTAATTCCTGGCCTGTTTTTCTCCCGGAAAGGTGAAATATCGCATGGAGGGTTTGAAATCTCAGCACGACAGCAACTATGACGGGGAGGCCAGAGATATTGTTCACGCGAAGCATGTCTGTGATCTGGTCAGCAAGGTAAGTGATTTTAGTTATGTCAAAATTCATCAACATGATTCATTGATCACTTTCTCAAAGCCTAAACTTCACCAGTAGAATTGAATAGCTGATTACCTTACTGCTCGGGGTTTGTTGAAAACATAGGATTTATATAAGTCAGAAAATGAGGCGAAAAAATAAACAGCCATGGATACAGATTTTTGAATGTGTGGTGAAGTTACAATGGACGTGTTGGTGTGTTATAGAGGGGTAACTGTGTAATTGTGTTAGAGAGGGGTAACTGTGTAATTGTGTTAGAGAGGGGTAACTGTGTAATTGTGTTAGAGAGGGGTAACTGTGTAATTGTGTTAGAGAGGGGTAACTGTAATTGTGTTAGAGAGGGGTAACTGTGTAATTGTGTTAGAGAGGGGTAATTGCGTTAGAGAGGGGTAACTGTGTAATTGTGTTAGAGAGGGGTAACTGTGTAATTGTGTTAGAGAGGGGTAACTGTGTAATTGTGTTAGAGAGGGGTAACTGTGTAATTGCGTTAGAGAGGGGTAACTGTGTAATTGCGTTAGAGAGGGGTAACTGTGTAATTGTGTTAGAGAGGGGTAACTGTGTAATTGTGTTAGAGAGGGGTAACTGTGTAATTGCGTGAGAGAGGGGTAACTGTGTAATTGTGTTAGAGAGGGGTAACTGTAATTGTGTTAGAGAGGGGTAACTGTGTAATTGTGTTAGAGAGGGGTAACTGTGTAATTGTGTTAGAGAGGGGTAACTGTGTAATTGTGTTAGAGAGGGGTAACTGTGTAATTGTGTTAGAGAGGGGTAACTGTGTAATTGTGTTAGAGAGGGGTAACTGTGTAATTGTGTTAGAGAGGGATAACTGTGTAATTGTGTTAGAGAGGGGTAACTGTGTAATTGTGTTAGAGAGGGATAACTGTGTAATTGTGTTAGAGAGGGGTAACTGTGTAATTGTGTTAGAGAGGGGTAACTGTGTAATTGTGTTAGAGAGGGGTAACTGTGTAATTGTGTTAGAGAGGGGTAACTGTGTAATTGCGTTAGAGAGGGGTAACTGTGTAATTGCGTTAGAGAGGGGTAACTGTGTAATTGTGTTAGAGAGGGGTAACTGTGTAATTGTGTTAGAGAGGGATAACTGTGTAATTGTGTTAGAGAGGGATAACTGTGTAATTGTGTTAGAGAGGGGTAACTGTGTAATTGTGTTAGAGAGGGGTAACTGTGTAATTACATTACATTACATTACATTCATTTAGCAGACGCTTTTATCCAAAGCGACGTACAGTAAGTGCATACAGAAAGGTCATCGAAGTAACTACAGAACAGATAAGAAAGCACATTCTTCCCATACAGTAGCAGCTATCCCTAGTAATGAACACAATGCAGTTCAAAGTGAACTGGGTAAATCAGCTCTAATACAATTCTATTCTAACTATTATAAACTTGACTATCTTGAGTACACAGTTCAACAAGAGCACAAACCATGAGGTCCTAGATAAGTATTAGTCCAGGTGGAGTCTGAAAAGGTGCGTTTTCAGGCCACGACGGAAAGTAGGCAGGGTTGGCATGGAACGTAGGGGAATGGGAAGTTCGTTCCACCACTGGGGAGCTAGGGTGGAAAAGCTCCGCAGTCGGGACGAGCGAGTGCCATTTACACGGAGGGGGGGAAGTGCAAGTCGCCCTGCAGTAGATGAGCGAAGCGGTCGAGCAGGAACATAGTTCTGGATCAAGTCCTGCAGGTAGACAGGGCCTGTCCTATTGGCTGCAGTGTAGGCCAGGGTCAGAACTTTGAACCTGATCCTGGCTGCAACTGGCAGCCAGTGGAGTGACCTCAACAGGGGGGTGACATGTGAAAATTTCGGGAGGTTAAACACAAGCCGGGCAGCTGCGTTCTGGATCAGTTGGAGAGGCAGGATGGCGCAGGCCGGTAGGCTTGCGAGCAGGGAGTTACAGTAGTCCAGGCGTGAGGTGACCATGGTCTGGACCAAAAGCTGGGTGGAATAGGTGGTCAGGTACGGTCGAATCCTCCTGATGTTGTACAGGAGGAACCTGCAGGACCGTGCCGTCGCCCTGATCTGGTCTTTGAAGTTCAGCTGGTCGTCCAGGACCACCCCCAGGTTCTTTGCAGAGCGGGAGGCAGCCACCACGGTCCCGTCAACGGTGATGGAGAGGTCAAGTAGCGGGGAGGTTTTGTGTGGCATGAAGAGGAGCTCTGTCTTGTCGAGGTTGAGCTTCAGGTGATGGGTAGACATCCACTCAGAGATGTCGGCCAGACAAGCAGATATCCTCTCCTTCACCTGTTGGGTAGAGGGAGGGAAAGAGAGGAAGAGTTGAGTATCGTCAGCATAACTATGGTATGAGAAGCCATGTGAATTGATTACTGAACCAAGGGATTTTGTATCGATGGAGAACAGCAGAGGACCCAGTACAGATCCCTGCGGGACTCCTGTAGACAGGGGATGGGGTGCAGACACAGAACCCTTCCAAGAGACTTGGTAGGATCTATCAGTGAGGTACGATACAAACCAGGAGAGGGCAGTCCCAGAAATGCCCATCTCAGAAAGTGTGGAAATCAGGAGTTTGTGGTTGACCGTGTCGAACGCTGCAGACAGGTCAAGTAGAATCAGGACAGAGGAGAGGGATGAGGCTCTGGCAGCGGAGAGCGCCTCAGTCACGGCCAGGAGAGCAGTTTCTGTGGAATGTCCGGTTCTGAAGCCGGACTGATGGGGGTCAAGCAGGTTGTTCTGGTGGAGAAAAACAGACAGTTGGTTATGGACAGCTCGTTCCAGAGTTTTGGACAGGAAGGGCAAAAGAGATACAGGACGGTAGTTCCTGACATCAGAGGGGTCTAAACTAGGTTTTTTTAGGAGTGGGGATACACGGGCAGTCTTAAAAACAGCAGGGACATGGCCACAGGTTAGGGAGGTGTTGATAATAGTGGACAGATATGGAACGAGCTCAGCAGATATTGACTGGAGGACTGCTGACGGGATGGGGTCCAGCGGACAGGTGGTCGCGCGATGGTGCGTCACAAGTTGGAGCACATCTGCGTCCTCCAGAGTCTTGAAGGACGACAGCGTGGCGATAGGTTCGGTACGGGGGATGTGGGGTGTCACCTGAGGTGTGAAGGAGTTGCGAATCATGGCCACCTTCCCCTCAAAGTGGGTCAGGAAGTCATCTGCAGAGAGGGAGGAGGGTGAAGGGGGTGGAGGGGGGGTAAGGAGGGAGGAGAAGGTGGAAAAGAGTTTCCGTGGATTAGACACACATGCATTAATTTTAGTCTGAAAAAAAGAAGTCTTAGCCGATGTAGTTGCAGCTGTGAAGGCTGCCAGCAGAGTGTGATAGGAGGCCAGGTCATCTGGGGATCTGGATTTCCTCCACTTTCTCTCAGCGCCTCGCAGTATGGTTCTGTTGGATCTGAGAGAATCTGTCAGCCACGGGGAAGGGGGTGATGGTCGAGCTGGTTTGGAGACAAGCGGACAAAGTGAGTTGAGAGACTGAGAGAGGCAGGAGTTAAACATAGAGGTGGCAACATCAACATGCATATTAGCAAAAGACGCAGGAGGAGGAAGTATAGAGAGAGCGGAAGTAGTGAGAGAGGAGTACGAGAGGGTGCGGAGATTTCTCCTGAACATAACAGTGGGTGGGTCGTTAGTAGGGTTGAGGGAGAGCGGGAGGGAAAGAGAGAATGAAATAAAGAAATGGTCCGATACGTGGAGCGGGGTCACCGTGAGTTCAGATGTGGCGCAGCTCCTGGTGAGTACAAGGTCAAGTTGGTTACCAGCCTTGTTGGTGGCAGGCGATGGGGATTGAGTGAGAGCGAAGGACTGGAGGAGTGAGGCGACACTGGATAGCTGGGAACTCTCTGGATGGAGGTTGAAGTCTCCCAGTAGGATTACAGGGGTGCCATCCTCAGGGAAGGAGCTCAGGAGAGTGTCCAGTTCATCCAGGAAAGCGCCGAGCGGACCTGGGGGGCGATAGAGAACAACAATGTTAAGTGTAGACGGGTGGGTTACAGTGACTGCATGACACTCAAAAGAGGAGAAATTCAGGCAGCGTGCAGTGGGAATAGAGAATTTCCAGGATGTGGAAATCAGCAGACCAGTACCCCCGCCTCGGCCAGAGGCCCTGGGGGTGTGGGAGAAGGAATAGCCGGCAGACAGAGCAGCAGGAGTGGCTTTGTTATCTGGAGTGATCCAGGTCTCAGTGAGAGCCAGGAAGTGGAGGGACTTCACCTTAGCATAGGCAGTGATGAAGTCAGTTTTCTGGACAGCAGAGCGGCAGTTCCATAGTCCACCCACCACTGAGAGTTCCTTATGAAGGGACAGGGGTGGGCAGACCAGGTTAGCCGGGCAGCGCCTGCGGTGGTTGGACCTCCAGGCTCGAGGTATATAGCACAGAGGAATGGGGGTTAAACACATGGTAGGTGGTGAAAAGGCAAGAACAAACAGACAAGTCGTACAAATTGCTGATGAGGCTGCCGTACTTACGGCAGCCTCGGCTTTACTTTATGCACTATTAGCTAATTGCCGATTGCATTCAGCTGCTTGCAGGGCTAATTCGCTCCTGTGAAACCAGTTAAGATTAGCAACACAAAAGCGCAGATTGTAGGCTTAATGATGGCTACAATCGACTTTAAACAAATCGCTAACTATTGCTATTTACTTCAACTACACAAATCACTACAGAGTTGTTCAATTTACCAAATGCACGGCTGAAACCGAAAGTTCAAAAGATACTTTTACCAGTCCGTCGGCAGAAAAAATCGACTCGCTACCTAGATGCACACTGAAGGAGAGGTGCATACACGCTTTATATTCGCTCCTGTGAAACCAGTTAAGATTAGCAACACAAAAGCGCAGATTGTAGGCTTAATGATGGCTACAATCGACTTTAAACAAATCGCTAACTATTGCTATTTACTTCAACTACACAAATCACTACAGAGTTGTTCAATTTACCAAATGCACGGCTGAAACCGAAAGTTCAAAAGATACTTTTACCAGTCCGTCGGCAGAAAAAATCGACTCGCTACCTAGATGCACACTGAAGGAGAGGTGCATACACGCTTTATATTCGCTCCTGTGAAACCAGTTAAGATTAGCAACACAAAAGCGCAGATTGTAGGCTTAATGATGGCTACAATCGACTTTAAACAAATCGCTAACTATTGCTATTTACTTCAACTACACAAATCACTACAGAGTTGTTCAATTTACCAAATGCACGGCTAATTGTGTTAGAGAGGGGTAACTGTGTAATTGTGTTAGAGAGGGGTAACTGTGTAATTGTGTTCGAGAGGGGTAACTGTGTAATTGTGTTAGAGAGGGGTAACTGTGTAATTGTGTTAGAGAGGGGTAACTGTGTAATTGTGTTAGAGAGGGGTAACTGTGTAATTGTGTTAGAGAGGGGTAACTGTGTAATTGTGTTAGAGAGGGATAACTGTGTAATTGCGTTAGAGAGGGGTAACTGTGTAATTGTGTTAGAGAGGGATAACTGTGTAATTGTGTTAGAGAGGGGTAACTGTGTAACTGTGTTAGAGAGGGATAACTGTGTAATTGTGTTAGAGAGGGGTAACTGTGTAATTGTGTTAGAGAGGGGTAACTGTGTAATTGTGTTAGAGAGGGGTAACTGTGTAATTGTGTTCGAGAGGGGTAACTGTGTAATTGTGTTAGAGAGGGGTAACTGTGTAATTGTGTTAGAGAGGGATAACTGTGTAATTGCGTTAGAGAGGGGTAACTGTGTAATTGTGTTAGAGAGGGATAACTGTGTAATTGTGTTAGAGAGGGGTAACTGTAATTGTGTTAGAGAGGGGTAACTGTGTAATTGTGTTAGAGAGGGGTAACTGTGTAATTGTGTTAGAGAGGGGTAACTGTGTAATTGTGTTAGAGAGGGGTAACTGTGTAATTGTGTTAGAGAGGGGTAACTGTGTAATTGTGTTAGAGAGGGATAACTGTGTAATTGCGTTAGAGAGGGATAACTGTGTAATTGTGTTAGAGAGGGGTAACTGTGTAATTATGTTAGAGAGGGGTAACTGTGTAATTGTGTTAGAGAGGGGTAACTGTAATTGTGTTAGAGAGGGGTAATTGTGTTAGAGAGGGGTAACTGTGTAATTGTGTTCGAGAGGGGTAACTGTGTAATTGTGTTAGAGAGGGGTAACTGTGTAATTGTGTTAGAGAGGGGTAACTGTGTAATTGTGTTAGAGAGGGGTAACTGTGTAATTGTGTTAGAGAGGGATAACTGTGTAATTGCGTTAGAGAGGGGTAACTGTGTAATTGTGTTAGAGAGGGATAACTGTGTAATTGTGTTAGAGAGGGGTAACTGTAATTGTGTTAGAGAGGGGTAACTGTGTAATTGTGTTAGAGAGGGGTAACTGTGTAATTGTGTTAGAGAGGGGTAACTGTGTAATTGTGTTAGAGAGGGGTAACTGTGTAATTGTGTTAGACAGGGGTAACTGTGTAATTGTGTTAGAGAGGGGTAACTGTGTAATTGTGTTAGAGAGGGATAACTGTGTAATTGCGTTAGAGAGGGATAACTGTGTAATTGTGTTAGAGAGGGGTAACTGTGTAATTGTGTTAGAGAGGGGTAACTGTGTAATTGTGTTAGAGAGGGGTAACTGTGTAATTATGTTAGAGAGGGGTAACTGTGTAATTGTGTTAGAGAGGGGTAACTGTAATTGTGTTAGAGAGGGGTAATTGTGTTAGAGAGGGGTAACTGTGTAATTGTGTTCGAGAGGGGTAACTGTGTAATTGTGTTAGAGAGGGGTAACTGTGTAATTGTGTTAGAGAGGGGTAACTGTGTAATTGTGTTAGAGAGGGGTAACTGTGTAATTGTGTTAGAGAGGGGTAACTGTGTAATTATGTTAGAGAGGGGTAACTGTGTAATTGTGTTAGAGAGGGGTAACTGTAATTGTGTTAGAGAGGGGTAATTGTGTTAGAGAGGGGTAACTGTGTAATTGTGTTAGAGAGGGGTAACTGTGTAATTGTGTTAGAGAGGGGTAACTGTGTAATTGTGTTAGAGAGGGGTAACTGTGTAATTGTGTTAGAGAGGGGTAACTGTGTAATGTAAGTATGCGCTGTATTGTGGCAGTGAACATGTTGGTTTGTATTGTATTGTAAACATGATGCTGTGCGTTGTAAATGTGTTGGCGTTTGTCATAGAGTGGAAGTAAAAAAGTTACCGCGTGCTGTAGATGGCCAGTGGACATGTTTTTGCTGTAAAATAGTGGTAAAAATGTTACTTTGTTGAGTACTGTGGTAGTGAATGTGCTGGTACTCTGTAGGTTCTGTACAGGCAAAACTGGGATGAGATCAAGGACAAGTACCTGCTCCCCCCAGACGCCCCAGAGCTGGTTCTGGCGGTGAAGAACGCTGCCAACTACAGCAAGGTATCGCTCAGTGATGATGCCGCCATTTTCTATCTGAAAAAGTGGAGTGATGATGCCGCCATTTTCTATCTGAAAAAGTGGAGTGATGAATGCCGCCCTTTTCTATCTGAAAATACTAAAATCCTTTTTAAAACTCTGATGACTTCATACAATTTTCCGTTTGCACATTGCAAAGTTAATTTATAATCTCGCACTATGATAATAATATAATTTGCATGTACGTTTGCAGCAAAACTATACAAATAATACTTTTAAGTGGCAGTGTTGGTTAAGTGTGTGTGAAATTGAATGTAAAATGCGTGCTTGTGTCTGGCTGTTCACGCAGAAACTGTACACGGAGGCGTGGGATGAGGATAAGACCACGTACTTCCCCTACAGCGACAGCCCTGAGCTCCGCCGTGTCGCTAAGGCCCAGGAGATCATCAGCGATGTGAGTGCATCCTCGCTTCTCTCCATTAAGTGGACCTCACAGAGTGATGTTCATTCTGCAGATTGGTAGTAGCTGCTGTCGACGACGCGATGGAATGACACGCCTCGTCGCTCTTTTTCCAACGTGGCAAACGGACCGCTGACGCGTCTCTTGCATGTTTCCTCTCACAGATCAAGTATAAGAAGGGCCACGAGGCGCGAATGGCCAAGTACACGTCGCTGGCTGACCCTCCGGATGTTGAACTGGCCAAAAAAGTGTTCACCCAGCGCAGCGATGTGAGTACAGTCTTACACCAACCCCAGTACTATGTCTGTACCCCTATATTATATCTACCCCTGTATTGCCTTAACCCATATACTGTACCCCCATCCTGTATCTACCCCCATTCTGCACTTACCCCTATACTGTACTACCATACCCCACTCCAATACTGTACTTAGCCTATACATTATCTCTGCTAAGGCATCACAGTGACATCACTGCGTGATGTCATGATGACGCAGTGGTGACATTGAGGTGTCTTTACAAGAGCATCATGCAATATCTGGGATTTGATCCGTATACAGGAAAGATATCTGACCGTGACCATTGTCTCTCGTGCCTGTTTCCTGTTTCCTGTTTCAGCTGAAGTACCACGAGGATTATAATAAGAATGTTAAAGGCCAGTGGTGCGAGACGCCGTACTTTGATGTGGCCGTCGCAAAAATGGCGATGGATAACCTCAGCAATGTAAGTGTTACCTTGGAAGCCACAGAAAGGATATCGTGGCACGGGCATTTTTTGAGATTATTTTGGTATTTTAGTTTGGTTCATTTGTCTACACTTGTCTGTAGTTTTGTGAATTAAAGCTGTGAATGTTTCGCTTTTGTGCCCACCGATGAGCTGATCTTTTCCTTCCTCTGGAAACCTACCTGTCCCCGCCCGTTTCCTTCCTCTGGAAGCCCACCTGTCCCCGCCCGTTTCCTTCCTCTGGAAACCCACCTGTCCCCGCCCGTTTCCTTCCTCTGGAAACCCACCTGTCCCCGCCCGTTTCCTTCCTCTGGAAACCCACCTGACCCCGCCCGTTTCCTTCCTCTGGAAACCCACCTGTCCCCGCCCGTTTCCTTCCTCTGGAAACCCACCTGTCCCCGCCCGTTTCCTTCCTCTGGAAACCCACCTGTCCCCGCCCGTTTCCTTCCTCTGGAAACCCACCTGTCCCCGCCCGTTTCCTTCCTCTGGAAACCCACCTGTCCCCGCCCGTTTCCTTCCTCTGGAAACCCACCTGACCCCGCCCGTTTCCTTCCTCTGGAAACCCACCTGTCCCCGCCCGTTTCCTTCCTCTGGAAACCCACCAGTCCCCGCCCGTTTCCTTCCTCTGGAAACCCACCTGTCCCCGCCCGTTTCCTTCCTCTGGAAACCCACCTGTCCCCGCCCGTTTCCTTCCTCTGGAAACCCACCTGTCCCCGCCCGTTTCCTTCCTCTGGAAACCCACCTGTCCCCGCCCGTTTCCTTCCTCTGGAAGCCCACCTGTCCCCGCCCGTTTCTACAGTCGCATCCTTTGTTTTTGGTTTCTCCTCCAGAAAAAATACACGGCGGACTTTGAAGACACGAAAGACCAGATTTACTTCATGCAGACGGAAACTCCAGTGTACAGCACAAACAAGAAGGCCGGCAGCGATGCCAGCGAGGCGAGTATCGACATTAATGGGCGTCGACATTAATCTGTGCGTAATAGTGTGTGTTTTCATAGTAATTATGTTTTATTTCTCTCTGCTTGTTCTACAGCTCAAGTACAAGAAGGATTATGAGAAGAACAAGGCTGTGGCTGATTACAATGTCCTCCCCGCTACAGAAAACCCCCTCCTGAGACAGATGAGATACGCTGGCACTATTCTGAGTGATGTACGTTTCTGCCAAACCAGCCATTCATCCATCAATTATCGAACCCGCTTATTCCTAGCCTATCCCAGCATGCATTGGGCAGGTATACCCCCTCAACAGGTCGCTCTATCCATCGCAGGGCTCACCATTCACCTCACACACTCATAACTATGGGCAATTTAGAGTCTCCAATTAACCTAACCTGTAGCTTCGTTTCTAATGGAACTCTTGGGATTTGGAGTATGAAAACGAACTGTTGTGACCACCAGTCACCACAGATGGCGCCAAATCAACCAAAACTGAAATATTACGGATCACACGCTTTAATCCCAGTTGTTATAGGTGGTGATAACCACCTTTGTGGTATCCTGGTGGTATAACCAAAAATCTCACAGTTTTCTTTCTGCATCTCTATTTGGGGTGTAAAACACCGGGAAGGACAGAGCGTTCTTGTTGATTGCTCCATAAGATTGTCAGTGAGGTGTGGGAGTTAGCTGTAGCGCTGGTACTGGTGGAAATGAAATCTCTGGAATTACCTGCGAATTATCACATTTATAGTTCCCTACCTATAAGTCTTAAGCCTAAGCAATGCTAATGTGGGTTAACCGGTCTTGGAACACAACCAGTCCTGTTTTAATGAGGAGTAGTGCAGGTTAAGAGGTAAAAGTATACAGTGCTGTTCCGACCATCATTCCTTTGAGGGAATATAGATAAAAACCATTATAAACGTGCTCAGAGGGGCTTACTATGAGCGAAGGATCCTAGAATCAAAGATCTGAGTCTTGTTCTTGGCCACTGTGTCCTGGACGACATCAGAGACATGTGAGTCCTGTCACTTTTCTCATCACCAGTGTGTGTTGTGTTTTATTCTCCAAACAGAAAGTTTATAAGGACAACTATGAGAAATCAAGAGGTTTCAGTATCAACTACTGTGAAACCCCCAAGTTCAAAATGGACAACGTGTTAAAGAAGTTCAACGATGTAAGTTTGGCTCTCTTAATACAAAAAAAGACTCAATAAAGGTCATGTTTGGTGCTGCTGTGATCTGATCTGGTTTTTCTCTTTCACAGACACATTACAAAGACAAGTATGATAAGGAGGTAAAGGGACATTATATCGGCAGCTATGAGGACATCTACATGCTGCACTGCCAGAAGATGGAGGAGATCAAGAGTGATGTAAGTACCAATCCCACAACTGTGTAAGGCTCAGTTTTCAGCTCTAGGTCTCTGATATTGCATAAAATCTGAAAACAGCGCAATCTAGAGATAATGAAGGTAACCGTAAATGTAGACGTGCACCGTACATACAAATGTACAAATACATGTGTGCACCCAAAATAAATGTCGTTCTTTTCTTGTCTTTTTCAGAAAAACTATAAAGCTGATTATGAAGATATGAAGACAAAATGCTACTTTCCTCAAACCCTAAGTCCTGAATATGAAGTTATAAAGAAGTTAGGGGACTGCGCCGATGTAAGAACCCTTCCATTAAAACTCATTTTCTCGACCAAGAGTTTCTATGAATGTGAATGCGTTGTTTTTACTGACAAACTCTGAATTCTGAAATATCTTTATTGTGTGAAATAAGCATTGGAGTTTGATCCTAAAGTGGGGTTCCATTGAGCCTGCACCTCTGCCCTCCTTCCCGAGCCCTCTGGTCGTATGTGGAGGCAAGGCCGCCTCATTCCTTGATGGCAGTCTCAGTGATGCTCTTTGTTTTCTTTGACGTCTGCCATTTGTCTTTCAGAAACTTTATAAGACGCACCCGGACAAGGTCAAGTTCACCCAAGTAACAGACTCTCCAGTGCAGCTACAGGCCGCTATTAACGCCAAACAGCTTAGCGATGTAAGTTTCACATCGTTTCCATTCTGTTCAGTTTGTTATTGTCTCAGACAGGCAATTCATTATTATGCCTGGTTATAAATAACAACATACAAACATACAGATAATCCCCAAAAACACACACAGGGAAGCTGTCTGATGTTGATGTTCTTGCAACAAACAGAAGAGTTTTCACCTGTTACAGGTCCCTGCTCTTTATATATGGTCCACCATGAACACTGTGAACACATTTCTATTATTAAATGTATTTGTAGAAATGGGGCGCCACAATACAACACCTGTCAAATGAACCTAAATGGATGCACGAGGCCCCTGAACATGAACCATGACCGCCACCACAGTTAGTGATGATGTGATTCCCCTCCATGAGTGCAGAGGGCAGCACTGAGCTTCCCTTATGGAGGAGCACACTAACATCCTGTGTTTTTTTTGTTTTTGTTTTTCAGCTCAATTACAAGGCCGCCTATGAAAAGCAAAAGCTTAAGTACTCCTTGCCGTCTGATTTCCCTTTCTTTCTTCAGTCGAGAGTCAATGCCTACAATCTAAGTGACGTGAGTGCAACTCCACTTGAGAAAACCAGAGACCATGAAGTTATAATTCTGATTTCATGCATTCTGAATAATGATACGGATGTACGTTCGCATCTATATGATCAGCTCTTTTAAAAGCATGTTGTGTTGATCTATTTTTTCAGAATTGTTATAAGCATGACTGGGAGAAAACGAAAGCCAAGAAGTTTGAGGTGAAGTTTGATGCGATTCCAATCCTGGCTGCTCGTGCACACACCAACATTGCCAGCGACGTAAGTGAACACCTGGGTCAACTTTTATACTGTGCACTTAAAACAAAGTATGTACCTAATCAGGACGTGCATTTAACAGCCATGTTAGAGCGATTCAAATGGGACCAGCTGCATACTATGCAATAAACTAAGCTAATTATAGTTATATAATAATTATAAATATACAACTAAATTATTAGCTATCCTCTCACAATGAGTTGAATGTCTTGCATAATACACTCCTTTTAATAACATACATATATCTATTCTCTCTTGTTTCAGGTAAAGTATAAGAAGGAGTTTGAGAAGGCCAAAGGTCACATGGTTGGTGCCCTCAGTATTCAGGATGACCCTAAGATCATGCACTCCATCCACGTGGCCAAAATGCAGAGCGATGTAAGTCAGGCACCGTTTTTCCAGAGTGAGAATGAACTTAAACCAACAGCACACCCTACTGGGCCTTACAGCTCCTGTGAGCTGCAGCTGTGAGCTCACTGAAGTTGTTTGTCAATTTGAAATTCACGCTTCAGTCCGCTGAAGTCCGTTGTTGGTGGCAGAGACTTCTCCAGATACAGAACTGAATTTTGGAATGATTTACCCGAGTACACCAGAGACTGAAACTTTTATATATTTAAGATTGAGATAAATTTACTGAACAGCATTTCATTTTGAAAACATCCAATTTAGCAATGCTTTAATACTGCTTATTAGTTCATGTTATTCAATGAATTTCTGATTTGTTTCGTGTTTTCATATTTATTATGAATATCCCATGTGAGTACAGTACTTGAATATGTGCAATTCTTGAACTGTGTTGTACAAATATTCTGTATTATTTTTAACCAATATCTTTCAGCGTGAGTACAAGAAGGACTATGAGAAATCCAAGACTAAGTTCCACACCCCCGTGGACATGATGACGGTCACCCTGGCCAAGAAGTCTCAGGCCATCGCCAGCAACACCGGTTACAAGCGCCTCCTCCACCGATACCTCCTGCCCCACGACAGCGTGTCACTGGGCCTCGCCAAAAAAGCCAACATGCTGCAGAGTGAGGTCAGCACCGTCAGCCATCTTGTTTTGTGGGACGTGGGCACCAGTGAAGTGCACATTCCGGGGTTAACTCTGCCAAGTTTATCACATGTTTGGAATTCAATTTGCTTCTTTTTTTCCTGTCCTGACCACAGAATGAATACAGGTTTGACTACAAAAACTTCACTAAAGGCACCCCTTGGATCCCCTACGGGTCCATCGACGTGGAGAACGCCAGGAAGGCTTCTGAGATCCTGAGTGAGGTATGGCGTAATGACTGCCATGCTTGTTCTAAATGATTGAGATCCTGAGCGAGGTATGGCGTAATGACTGCCGTGCTTGTTCTAAATGATTGAGATCCTGAGCGAGGTATGGCGTAATAACTGCCATGCTTGTTCTAAATGATTGAGATCCTGAGCGAGGTATGGCGTAATGACTGCCATGCTTGTTCTAAATGATTGAGATCCTGAGCGAGGTATGGCGTAATGACTGCCATGCTTGTTCTAAATGATTGAGATCCTGAGCGAGGTATGGCGTAATGACTGCCATGCTTGTTCTAAATGATTGAGATCCTGAGCGAGGTATGGCGTAATGACTGCCATGCTTGTTCTAAATGATTGTGATCCTGAGCGAGGTATGGCGTAATGACTGCCATGCTTGTTCTAAATAATTGAGATCCTGAGGGAGGTATGGCGTAATGACTGCCGTGCTTGTTCTAAATGATTGAGATCCTGAGCGAGGTATGGCGTAATAACTGCCATGCTTGTTCTAAATGATTGAGATCCTGAGCGAGGTATGGCGTAATGACTGCCATGCTTGTTCTAAATGATTGAGATCCTGAGCGAGGTATGGCGTAATGACTGCCATGCTTGTTCTAAATGATTGAGATCCTGAGCGAGGTATGGCGTAATGACTGCCATGCTTGTTCTAAATGATTGAGATCCTGAGCGAGGTATGGCGTAATGACTGCCATGCTTGTTCTAAATGATTGAGATCCTGAGCGAGGTATGGCGTAATGACTGCCATGCTTGTTCTAAATGATTGAGATCCTGAGCGAGGTATGGCGTAATGACTGCCATGCTTGTTCTAAATGATTGAGATCCTGAGCGAGGTATGGCGTAATGACTGCCATGCTTGTTCTAAATGATTGAGATCCTGAGCGAGGTATGGCGTAATGACTGCCATGCTTGTTTTAAATGATTGTGATCCTGAGCGAGGTATGGCGTAATGACTGCCATGCTTGTTCTAAATAATTGAGATCCTGAGGGAGGTATGGCGTAATAACTGCCATGCTTGTTCTAAATGATTGAGATCCTGAGCGAGGTATGGCGTAATGACTGCCATGCTTGTTCTAAATGATTGAGATCCTGAGCGAGGTATGGCGTAATGACTGCCATGCTTGTTCTAAATGATTGAGATCCTGAGCGAGGTATGGCGTAATGACTGCCATGCTTGTTCTAAATGATTGAGATCCTGAGCGAGGTATGGCGTAATAACTGCCATGCTTGTTCTAAATGATTGAGATCCTGAGCGAGGTATGGCGTAATGACTGCCATGCTTGTTCTAAATGATTGAGATCCTGAGCGAGGTATGGCGTAATGACTGCCATGCTTGTTCTAAATGATTGTGATCCTGAGCGAGGTATGGCGTAATGACTGCCATGCTTGTTCTAAATAATTGAGATCCTGAGGGAGGTATGGCGTAATGACTGCCGTGCTTGTTCTAAATGATTGAGATCCTGAGCGAGGTATGGCGTAATAACTGCCATGCTTGTTCTAAATGATTGAGATCCTGAGCGAGGTATGGCGTAATGACTGCCATGCTTGTTCTAAATGATTGAGATCCTGAGCGAGGTATGGCGTAATGACTGCCATGCTTGTTCTAAATGATTGAGATCCTGAGCGAGGTATGGCGTAATGACTGCCATGCTTGTTCTAAATGATTGAGATCCTGAGCGAGGTATGGCGTAATGACTGCCATGCTTGTTCTAAATGATTGAGATCCTGAGCGAGGTATGGCGTAATGACTGCCATGCTTGTTCTAAATGATTGTGATCCTGAGCGAGGTATGGCGTAATGACTGCCATGCTTGTTCTAAATAATTGAGATCCTGAGGGAGGTATGGCGTAATAACTGCCATGCTTGTTCTAAATGATTGAGATCCTGAGCGAGGTATGGCGTAATGACTGCCATGCTTGTTCTAAATGATTGAGATCCTGAGCGAGGTATGGCGTAATGACTGCCATGCTTGTTCTAAATGATTGAGATCCTGAGCGAGGTATGGCGTAATGACTGCCATGCTTGTTCTAAATGATTGAGATCCTGAGCGAGGTATGGCGTAATAACTGCCATGCTTGTTCTAAATGATTGAGATCCTGAGCGAGGTATGGCGTAATGACTGCCATGCTTGTTCTAAATGATTGAGATCCTGAGCGAGGTATGGCGTAATGACTGCCATGCTTGTTCTAAATGATTGTGATCCTGAGGGAGGTATGGCGTAATGACTGCCATGCTTGTTCTAAATAATTGAGATCCTGAGGGAGGTATGGCGTAATAACTGCCATGCTTGTTCTAAATGATTGAGATCCTGAGCGAGGTATGGCGTAATGACTGCCATGCTTGTTCTAAATGATTGAGATCCTGAGCGAGGTATGGCGTAATGACTGCCATGCTTGTTCTAAATGATTGAGATCCTGAGCGAGGTATGGCGTAATGACTGCCATGCTTGTTCTAAATGATTGAGATCCTGAGCGAGGTATGGCGTAATAACTGCCATGCTTGTTCTAAATGATTGAGATCCTGAGCGAGGTATGGCGTAATGACTGCCATGCTTGTTCTAAATGATTGAGATCCTGAGCGAGGTATGGCGTAATGACTGCCATGCTTGTTCTAAATGATTGAGATCCTGAGCGAGGTATGGCGTAATGACTGCCATGCTTGTTCTAAATGATTGAGATCCTGAGCGAGGTATGGCGTAATGACTGCCATGCTTGTTCTAAATGATTGAGATCCTGAGCGAGGTATGGCGTAATGACTGCCATGCTTGTTCTAAATGATTGAGATCCTGAGCGAGGTATGGCGTAATGACTGCCATGCTTGTTCTAAATGATTGAGATCCTGAGCGAGGTATGGCGTAATGACTGCCATGCTTGTTCTAAATGATTGAGATCCTGAGCGAGGTATGGCGTAATGACTGCCATGCTTGTTCTAAATGATTGAGATCCTGAGCGAGGTATGGCGTAATGACTGCCGTGCTTGTTCTAAATGATTGAGATCCTGAGCGAGGTATGGCGTAATGACTGCCATGCTTGTTCTAAATGATTGAGATCCTGAGTGAGGTATGGCGTAATGACTGCCGTGCTTGTTCTAAATGATTGAGATCCTGAGCGAGGTATGGCGTAATGACTGCCGTGCTTGTTCTAAATGATTGAGATCCTGAGCGAGGTATGGCGTAATAACTGCCATGCTTGTTCTAAATGATTGAGATCCTGAGCGAGGTATGGCGTAATGACTGCCATGCTTGTTCTAAATGATTGAGATCCTGAGCGAGGTATGGCGTAATGACTGCCGTGCTTGTTCTAAATGATTGAGATCCTGAGCGAGGTATGGCGTAATGACTGCCATGCTTGTTCTAAATGATTGAGATCCTGAGCGAGGTATGGCGTAATGACTGCCATGCTTGTTCTAAATGATTGAGATCCTGAGCGAGGTATGGCGTAATGACTGCCATGCTTGTTCTAAATGATTGAGATCCTGAGCGAGGTATGGCGTAATGACTGCCGTGCTTGTTCTAAATGATTGAGATCCTGAGCGAGGTATGGCGTAATGACTGCCGTGCTTGTTCTAAATGATTGAGATCCTGAGCGAGGTATGGCGTAATGACTGCCGTGCTTGTTCTAAATGATTGAGATCCTGAGCGAGGTATGGCGTAATGACTGCCATGCTTGTTCTAAATGATTGAGATCCTGAGCGAGGTATGGCGTAATAACTGCCATGCTTGTTCTAAATGATTGAGATCCTGAGCGAGGTATGGCGTAATGACTGCCATGCTTGTTCTAAATGATTGAGATCCTGAGCGAGGTATGGCGTAATGACTGCCGTGCTTGTTCTAAATGATTGAGATCCTGAGCGAGGTATGGCGTAATGACTGCCATGCTTGTTCTAAATGATTGAGATCCTGAGCGAGGTATGGCGTAATGACTGCCGTGCTTGTTCTAAATGATTGAGATCCTGAGCGAGGTATGGCGTAATGACTGCCATGCTTGTTCTAAATGATTGAGATCCTGAGCGAGGTATGGCGTAATAACTGCCATGCTTGTTCTAAATGATTGAGATCCTGAGCGAGGTATGGCGTAATGACTGCCATGCTTGTTCTAAATGATTGAGATCCTGAGCGAGGTATGGCGTAATAACTGCAATGCTTGTTCTAAATGATTGAGATCCTGAGCGAGGTATGGCGTAATGACTGCCCTGCTTGTTCTAAATGATTGAGATCCTGAGCGAGGTATGGCGTAATGACTGCCGTGCTTGTTCTAAATGATTGAGATCCTGAGCGAGGTATGGCGTAATGACTGCCGTGCTTGTTCTAAATGATTGATCCTGAGCGAGGTATGGCGTAATGACTGCCATGCTTGTTCTAAATGATTGAGATCCTGAGCGAGGTATGGCGTAATGACTGCCATGCTTGTTCTAAATGATTGAGTAGACATGCTTATGCTTTGTGTATTCAAACTTTTTATATTCTCAAAAGCCAAAGATGGTTTATTAAAGGTTTATTACTATATGTTTATTAAAGGGATTCATTCTCTAAAAACTACAACCAGTACATTTTACATGAGATTAAAAATAATTGTTAGCCATCATGAAAATTTCAGGATATTGAGGGAACGTGTTTAGTTGGACATACCATATTGAGAACATGTGGGGTTTGATGGCCATCACTGTGGCAACTAAACTGATCAATCAAATATTGTTCCTGTGTTTGATGTGCTCTTTCAGCGAGAGTAAAAATGCATCATGTCATTTCTCAATGTGTTTCCATCCCATTCCCCTACAGAGAAAGTACAGACAGCACCCGGACACCATCCCCTTTACTGCCATAGAAGACCACCCTGTGATGGTCCAGGCGCAAGTCAACCAGATCACAAGGAGTGATGTGAGTTTTCATGGTTACCATAGTGACATCCTTAGGTCTGCATGCAGGCATCCGTGCAGTGGCAGTAAATGAAGATAACTCGTTATGTGTGCACTGATTAAATGTCTTATTAAATTGTGGGCCTTTAGATGATATTTAATTCTCTTACAGCTGCATTATAAGAAAGGGCTGGGCGCTGTCCATCAGAAATACTCTCTGCCCGCTGATGTTCCAGAGCTGCTCCAAGCCAAGCTCAACGCTTACAACCTCAGCCAGGTTTGTCAGGCTAAACTGCTCCATCCCTTTCCGCCTCTTCTGAAAGATTCAATTATTGTGTGAAACCTTGCGTTGGTTTTGAATGATTTTGTTTTCTCTCTTCCAGAAAAACTACAAGCAAGACTGGCTGAAAACCATCGCAAAGGGATACGACTTGAGGAACGACGCTATTCCTGTAAAGGCTGCTAAGGCAGCGCGCCATGCGGTCAGCGATGTGAGTCTCACCTGATAACATCCACAGCAAGGACACACACATACATGCGCCTCTCTCAAAACCACGCACACACAAACACTGCCATTAATGTCAGCTCAGCTGAGTGAACAACAACCCTAAAACCCTTTTAATGTATGAAAGTGCCATGTAAATAAAGCTATTATTATTATGTTTACATACCCTCCACTCTTTACATACACATTCTGCCACCAGTAATGCTCTTACAAAACTGGATAGCTTGTTGCAAACTTGCAGCTAATATGTAGTGCATTTGCCACAAACTAAATTGTGTTTGCATGTGTAAATATGAGCTTGCTGCAAACCTGCAGCAACAATGCCAAAGGTTTGACGCAAATTTGCCAGAAGGCCGATATTTTTGTAAGGATGTCCATTTTGAGTCTTTGCATGTCATGATACAACAGGAATCATATAACAATGTATTATTTCCTACATAACCATTTCTAGTTTTTTGTTCCAAATACAGCTTGATTTATTGATAATTTGGTTGATTAACATACGCTCTACCTTGAGGACAGGATGTGCAGCACCCTTTCTCACGTGATTGCTGTTTACTGTGACCCAAACAAAGATATATTGCCAACATTTTTTTGGTCTTTCCTTGTAGTTTCAGTACAAGAAAGAATTCATGAAAGCCAGAGGCCATCATGTGGGCTTCCGTAGCCTGCAGGACGATCCCTTGCTGGTGAACTACATGAACGTGGCTAAGATGCAGAGCGATCGGAACTACACAAAGGACTATCACAAGATCAAGCTGAAGTACCACTCTCCTGTGGACATGCTCAGCATTGTACAGGCTAAGCACGCCTCTGCCGTGAACACCAACATTGGCTACAAACGGCTCCGTCATCAATACACTATGCTGCCTGATGCCATACCCCTGCAGCTGGCTCGTAACATGAACAACATCGCCAGCGACGTAAGTCACAATCTCACCGAGTTCCCGCATCCAGCAGGCCAGTTCAAACCCATAGCTAACACATCATACCCACTTCTCGATGTGTGTTTACTTTACCCTGCAGTACAACTACAAATTGGATTACGAGGGCTCTGTGAAGGGAATAGGCTGGATCCCCATTGGTTCTTTGGACGTGGAGAAGGCGAAGGCGGCTGCACACGCTCTGGACGAGCGGAAGTACCGTCAGCATCCCAGCACCCTCAAGTTCACCAGCCTCATGGACTCTATGAATATGGTTTTGGCCCAGGCCAACTCCAAGCAACTAAATGAAGTAAGCTAAGGCTTCTCACCTTTATGGGAAAATAATAATAATAATAATAATAGTATTGTACAATATTTTTTGAAATGACACATGCATATTTTTTGCCACCATCTACATAATGTTCATTCATATCACATTAACTGCAATCCCAGCAATGTATACGAATATGTGCTTTATATTTTGGATTTAATATTTCCTCTTTTACTGACATACGATTTTGAAACAAGACTGATTTTGAAGACTGATTTTGAATCACTTAACGTTCTGCTCTTAGTGAGCGCTGAGCAACTGTCAACAACTGTCTGAGTAGCCTCATGACAGCTCCGTCCCCAGAGCGCGCTTACATACATACACACAGGCCTACACACACTGAAGCTCAAAGTAGCACCAAAATGATTGTGTGACAGTCAAATTAACTTTATTTAACACGTTGATTTTACCATTAAATCGCTATTTTATATTGCGATGTGTATAATCGTCCGTGTACACTTGGGTCCATAGCTAACGACGTACTTCCGTATTGCTCCTCTCTGATCCACATCCAAAAGTGCTCAGCTACGCTCTGAGCGGCTCACAGCGAGCGAAACTGAGCAACCCGTTAAGTGCATTCTTCGCTCTGAGCGAAGCTGACCTGCTCAGTTACTTAACAAGCCCAATATCGGCACTTTAACTGAGGAGAGATGGTCCTAGTCCCAGAAGTCGTTGTTGAGCTCCTTTCTTTCTTCTGATTCTTTTTTCTTCACATTGTTGATGTCTAATATGGTCTGCAGCAACGGCTCCTCCTCTGCATACTTGCCTCCAGTTATTATGGTCTTCGGCCATCAGAGTTTAAGCTTTTCAAGGATGGTTTGGATTCTCATGGATTTTGTTCTTGCCAGTACTTCGTTGTTTGTGACATAATCGTCCCATTTGATGATCATTCGCAGTTTTGCTTGATGAAATCTCTCAAGTCAACGTATTTGATGTTGATATACTGTCCAAGTCTCACAGCCATAGAGCAGTGTTGAGGGATAGAGTTTGAATATTCCATGTTCCGGCAACCAGAGGAACAATCAGATTTCTTGAATGATTATTGCGACCACAAAATGAATACCCTACTCTACTGGATGTGGTTATCCAGTCAGGAGAGGTGGAGAAAAGCGATATTCCGATCACCTTTTCCAGATCCTTCCCCAAAGTGGGGGGAGCAGCGCTGTCCCTAAATAGGGCTGCTCCATCATGAAAGCAGCTGCCGAATTCAGGTGTTGTCTCTGAATCACGATAAAAACTACCTTCACACTTTCGCCGCTAATGTGCCCAGTTGGAATTAAAGACTTCCAGATGTATCAATCTTGTCTCCGTCATTCCTCGTGGATTGCCATTGGAATTTTGGAAAATAATTGTGAGTGATTGTGAGTGATTGTGTATGATTGTGAATGAATGATTGTGAAACCCTGGGGCCATTCGCTAGTGAGTTTGATTAGTGTGGAGAGAGAGTCGCGAGCTCAATTACCACAATACTTGGTCTTCAAAGCCCCTGTATCCATAGCACAACTGTGTTGAGCCGATGGGAGGCCTATCCGATTGCAGAGAGATGCCAGTGCTGCAGTCTGTCATGATCCGCCTTAACGCTTTCTCTCGATGCGGTGCGTGAGGGGCGATGACAGCCTGTGCCACCACTTTGACAGCTGTTGTTTTTAGTGCTGCTGGGATCCCTCAAACCCTCCCCAGAGAGCAAGCTCGATGGGGGTTGCCGGTTTAGCCGCCGGCGGCCCGGCCATGAAACGGACTGCGCGGTTACATGTTCCCGTGGGCAAGGGGCCAAAACCTCAGGCGTCTGACGTAGAGCTGGCACTATATTGGGAACAATAATCACCCAGTCACCCAGTTAGGAATGTGTGTAAGGAGCAATATGAAAAGGGCCGAGGATTGAGCCCTGTGGGACCATGCACATATGCCGGCGCCTTTCATTTCAGATGCATGTGCAGTTGCATGTGCTGTTGCAATTTCAGTACCAAACATATCTCTTCATCATGAGCCTGTTGTTGTACCTGACACACCTGTAACGGTGGACATGTGCGTTTTCAGAGAGACTACAGGGCCAGTGGAGAGAAGGTCAAACATACCTATCACCTCCCGTCAGATACACCAGAGCTTCTCCAGGCCAAGTATAACTCTACCAGTGTCAGCCAGGTGGGTAAACCTCCTCTTCAAGCTGCACCTCTCTCCACCCCTCCCTACCTCCTTGTTAATATTGTTATAAGAATTTTGTATTCCCCCCCCCCCCCTGTAATGTAATGTAAACACTCATGCATACACACACACACACACACATAAACACACACATAAACACACATAAACACACATGTATATACACACATACACACACATGTATATACACACATACACACACATGTATATACACACATACACACACCACCTTCTCATTTCAGCAAAGAAAAATTCTGACATGGTCTAGAATGATACACAATAAATGCAGTCTGAGGCACCAATGTACAATGCTATTTACAAATGTGGTGTGATATGCCATTACTTTCCCATCGAAACTTGCTAACATTTGTGTAGGCTGCTAATCTGTATTCCTTTGTTTATGTTATTTAGACGTTTTACAAGCATGATTACAAAAAGGACCTACTCAAAGGTCATCACCTAAAAGAAGATGCTATTTCTATTCTCGCTGCCCGGGCCTCCAGAGACATCGCCAGTGATGTAAGTGTGATGCTTGCATTTGGGGTCAATTCGCACAAAGTCTAACAATACTTTACTAGACAGAATGTATAGTTGCTGTTTTGATATTTTGTTGTAAAGGCGCTGTACATCACAGTATAATTAAAAGCAGATGTTTTCTCTACTTTACAGTACAGATACAAGTCAGCCTACATGAAAGCCAGAGGTCATCACGTGGGAATCCGTAAACTGCAGGACGACCCCTTGCTGGTGCACTACATGAACGTGGCTAAGATGCAGAGCGATAGGAACTACACAAAGGACTATCACAAGATGAAGCTGAAGTACCACTCTCCTGTGGACATGCTCAGCGTTGTACAGGCTAAGCAAGCCTCTGCCGTGAACACCAACATTGGCTACAAAAAACTTCGTCATCACTACACTATGCTGCCTGATGCCATACCCCTGCAGCTGGCTCGTAACATGAACAACATCGCCAGCGACGTAAGTCACAATCTCACCGAGTTCCCGCATCCAGCAGGCCAGTTCAAACCCATAGCTAACACATCATACCCACTTCTCGATGTGTGTTTACTTTACCCTGCAGTACAACTACAAATCGGATTACGAGGGCTGTGTGAAGGGAATAGGCTGGATCCCCATTGGTTCTTTGGATGTGGAGAAGGCCAAGGCAGCGGCACACGCTCTGGACGAGCGGAAGTACCGTCAGCATCCCAGCACCCTCAAGTTCACCAGCCTCATGGACTCTATGAACATGGTTTTGGCCCAGGCCAACTCCAAGCAGCTGGACAACGTGAGTGTTCTTTTTGTAAAGTTCTCACATATAATACACAGCAGCCTCACAAAATATATGAATTTAGTTCTGGCCCCAAATTCAAGACTTCCAGCGGCTGTGTTTAATAATCTGGTTTATGTACTTGGAAAAAGTCATAACTAATGTGACATAACCTGCAACTCCTCAACACAGTCATAATCGTGTACAATTGCTGATTATGATGCCAAAATCTAGTCCCACCCCCCAATTCCCATAGAGATCCATTCAAATGCAGAGACATTATAGTATCGCTTGTAAGAGTACCAGCAAATAAGATATCAAGAGTCTTTGTTGTTGGGTCACAGATATCAGGAAGTCATGGCATGCAAAGGACATGCGACCAAATATTTTAAATGATTACTTTATTCTATATATAAATGCAGGGGTGCCAATAATAGTGGAGGGCACTGTATATATATATGTATATATACCGCTCGCTCTCTCTCCGGTCTGCTCTCCGTGCAGACCATCCACTGAGATGCGCTTTTATAGCTGGGGCTGAGCCCTCTCTCCATAACCTCAGGGTGTAGCTGTACAGGTTTCAATTTAGTCACCGGGAGGCATATGTCAGCTGGATGAAGTTTCTGGCCAATGACAGACTGGACGTGCAGTGCCTAACGTTTTACCACTAGAGACACTTTTGAGCCAGATCCCTTGGGTTTATACTGTTTTGCGCTGACTGAAGTGAAACGTCAAGATTTGGACCTGAATAAATTAGTAACACTTAGAAAAAACCAAATGTATCAGTTATCATCTAAAATAAGTGGTTTTAGTGCTTTGTTACCCTTTAATAATATTTTTTGTTTATAAATTAAATCATAAACCTTGAAATGAGAGATTAATCTTTCACTTTTAATATGCTTTTTTTTTTTTTAGTTTATTTTTATAAATAGATACATTTTTTGTAGTCTTTTTTATCATCTGTTCAGAGAAAAGTCAATTTAAGATTTAGTTTGAACACTGGCCTGTCATGATTTTGGATTCTTCACCGTCATTGTCAAAGGCTTTTTGTGTGTGTGTGTGTGTGTGTGTGTGTGTGTGTGTGTGTGTGTGTGTCTGTCTGTGTCTGTGTGTGTGTTTTTAAGGCCCCAGAATGCAGGAAATTACTTTAAGGTGGTATGAAAATGCTAAATCTACACTAACCCTCCCCCACTCCATAACCACTCTCTTGTCCACGTAGCCACTTCGCAGACACAAGGGCCTGAGTGTCACTCTGTTAAAAGATTCTGGGGAGAACCCTGTATGTAAACAGTATATGCACTTCTATGAGGGTATGTACATGTATGCGGTTATGTATTTGTATGCAGGTATCTATGTATATATTAGTATGAACAGGTGTGTCTGTGTTCATTTATGTGGGTATACATAGGTTATTAGGTTATGTTTATATTTGTGTGAATGGGTATGTGATTATTTACTCGCAGATGTCATGGGTCTTTAATGTGTCGGAGATTCAAACACGAAGGTGGGGGAATCAGAACAAGTCCGCTCACACCAGTGAGGACCAATAATAAAATAATAAAATAAAATAAAGAAAAAACAGGAAACGAATTCTCTCAGGCTAAACAGCCAAAAATGAAAATAAACCCACTAAAATGGGCAAACTAGAAAACTAGTGAAATACCAACTACCGAGCTCACTTGATGAGCTAGAACGGGAAATCTAGCAAACAAAAGAACACCTTTGGCTACCTTAGCTCAGAGCCGGAAGAGTGTAAAACCAAAAAAAATGCACAAAGAAAAACTGTCTCCTAGAGAACAGCAACGGACAAAATAAATAGCGCAGAACGCTACAGGAGGAACAATCCTATACCTGAATAATAGCTAATGGCAAGTCCCTTGTGAACATAAACAGTTTAACATCAGGAGGTTGCTCGTACCTGGCTATACCTGGCTTGAATGCAATGTCGAAAGACAAACAAGCACCGGAGAAGCGGAAGTGAGGAACTTAAATACCCTGCAAGTAGAAGCACAGGTGAAAACAATAATGAGGACGGCAAACCCCGAAACGGAACGTGGAAAAAATCCGATTGATTCGCAATTGTGAAACCAGGACGAGAACCGCAAAAGAAAAGAAAATAAACAGCCACGAACCAGGACAGCAGGCACATATATGTATGAGGGTACATACATGTATGTGAGTATGTTTGAGGATATGACAGGTATAAGGGCATGCTGATGTATGTGGGTATGTACATGGGTATGTACAGGTGTGTACAGGAATGTAGGTATTTTTGGTCACATTCCACAAATAAATATGTCTCCCTGTCCTCCAGGCTGCCTACAAGGCCTCTGGTGAGAAGTTCAAGCACACCTACCACATGCCTGCTGATGCCCCCGAGTTCCTCCAGGCCAGATACAATGCTGCAACTCTGAGCCAGGTGAGTGTACACCTGGAGAGCCGCCAAGCATAACCACCACGGTCAGTGCACATACGTACGCCCACAGAGAGCTTCCAAACGCAAGAAACGAAATGGGGCCACACTTTGGTTCTTTTTTTGTTGCTAAATGTACATTCGTTAGCATGGCTGTAAACATTTTGAGCGAATTCTCAGTACTCCATTTACCATACCTTGGTTTAGTTAATTTTGCTCCCCTGTTCCACCTCTTGTAATGGAGTGATGAAGGAGATGCAGTAACATGTGTGTCCCCCCACAGTCTCTCTACAAGGACGCCTGGAAGAAGCACATCGCCCTGGGATATGACATGAGACCAGACGCTATTCCCATTGTCGCAGCTAAGCGAGGACGACACATCGCCAGCAACGTGAGTGTACACAAAGCTTTCCCAACGTGACCCCCCACGTATCTCACTAACTTTATTTCTTTTTTTTGCTCAGTTGAACTATTCCACGTGTACAGTCACATTTCTGCCATTTTCTTGCATTTCTTCCAATTCTACAGTATCAATACAAGAAGGAATTTGAGAAGGCCAGAGGTCATCACGTGGGCTTCCGTAAACTGCAGGACGACCCCTTGCTTGTGCACTACATGAACGTGGCCAGGATGCAGAGCGATAGGAACTACACAAAGGACTATCACAAGATGAAGCTGAAGTACCATGCTCCTGTGGACATGCTCAGTGTCGTACAGGCCAAGCAGACCTCTGCCTTAACCAGCAATATCGGCTACAAAAAGCTACGTCATCACTACACCCTGCTGCCTGATGCCATTCCCCTGCAGCTGGCTCGTAACATGAGCAACATCTCCAGTGACGTGAGTGCAGCCCTGTCTCCTCTGGGCCTGTGTATCTACATATGTTATCGAGTTGTGTCGCTCTGATGCACTGTGGGCCTGTGTATGTACATATGTTATCGAGTTGT
The DNA here is from genome assembly GCA_022702515.1 of Ilyophis sp. 1 JC-2022. Taxonomy (NCBI): domain Eukaryota; kingdom Metazoa; phylum Chordata; class Actinopteri; order Anguilliformes; family Synaphobranchidae; genus Ilyophis; species Ilyophis sp. 1 JC-2022. The sequence goes on from CM040398.1 coordinate 33,710,886, forward strand.
GTCGCTCTGATGCACTGTGGGCCTGTGTATGTACATATGTTATCGAGTTGTGTCACTCTGATGCACTGTGCAAGAGTATAATGGCTATCTGTGACTGATAGCCTCCTTTGGCATTGAGAGCCCAATTCCAGTTTACAAACCCTTCAAATGTACGTCCCTTAAAGGGGTAACTGGATAACATGCCTGTTATCTTTAGGTAACAACAAAGTGAATCTGTCTATCAATGTTGTTATTCTGTCATTTTTAAGTACTATAAAACTTTTTTTATATGCCCAAATTTCCCATTCTACCTCGTTTTGTAGGCGTATCAATGAGAATTGTCAGTCAGATAGTTACCATAGTTACCTCAAGACTGGATTTACCAGAAAGTGTATAGGCGTTTACAAAGTCCTTAATATAAGCAATGTGAGATGTCTCACCAGCTTTTAACCTCCAAACATTGTTAAGGTACACGCTACCTACCAGGCCATATCCCAGAATTTGTGTAATTTTGAAGAAACAAGCATGATTACAAAAAAAAGCCTGATTAAATAAATTTTTATCAAATGTTTGTACACAGCAAAATATTAAAAAGTCTTAAGAGGGTTGAATACTGTATCGTCAAGAGTATTTTGTATGACTGACCAGTTTGTTGGGTATATATTGAACGTGTCGGCTTGCCACATTCACCGTGTCTCATTCGTCATTTTACATGATAGGAGTGACTGTCCTTTAGCCAATGAAAATGGTTTATTTACCGTACAATAATAGGTTGCCTGAAGCACCAGCACCATGGTAATCAAACCAATAAATTATTCTCTGTTTGCCATTTTGTATCCAGTATGAATACAAGAGTGATTACAACAGCTCTATGCGAGGAATTGGTTGGGTGCCCATTGGTTCACTGGGAGTGGAGACTGCCAGGATTGGTGGAGAGATACAGAGTGAAAACAGATACCGCACTCCACCCTCCCATTTCAAGGCCACAAAATTGATGGACTCCATGGATATAGTTCTTGCCACTGCCAACAATCAGATCATGAATAAGGTATGTACTGACTAAAGCAGTTATCAGAAAGCAAGTTCCTTCTCTTGTCATGATGGTTCATTCGATTGATCATAATTTTTGCTCGGATGTTTATCAGAAAGCATACACAGACGCTTGGAATAAAGATAAGCTCAAAGTCCATATCATGCCTGACAGTCCTGAGATCATCCTGGCAAAAGCGAATGCAATCACCATGTGCGAGGTAAGTCTCACTTCAGGTACGGCTGCCATTTGTAATTTACTGTATATTATGAGAGATTTGTAATATTAGGTGTGGTGGGACCACAATCACAATACAGGTACTCCCACATTTGTACATATTATGAGAAATTCCAGACACGGTATATATGGTGGGATCTTGTTTTTCCAAAGTCATGGTTGCAGGGCTGGTGATGTGACCCAGAAAACCTAAACTCTGATTCTTTTCTGTTTCAGAAACTCTACAAAGCCAATAAGGTGGAATTAGCCAAGAAGGGTTATAACCTCAAACCAGATGCCATCTCAATTGTAGCAGCAAAGGCCTCCAGGAATATCGCCAGTGATGTAAGTATCATTATATTCTAGATTCCACATTTCTAGCCTCCAGGTATTCAAATCTTTCATAAAATTCAGTTACATTGAGGAAATTTGTCTGGGATGTGACACAGAAATTCACTACAAACCGCAAATAACCCAAAAAATATTTTATTCTGCTACAGTACAGATACAAATCAGCCTACATGAAAGCCAGAGGTCATCACGTGGGAATCCGTAAACTGCAGGACGACCCCTTGCTGGTGCACTACATGAACGTGGCTAAGATGCAGAGCGATAGGAACTACACAAAGGACTATCACAAGATGAAGCTGAAGTACCATGCTCCTGTGGACATGCTCAGTGTCGTACAGGCCAAGCAGACCTCTGCCTTAACCAGCAATATCGGCTACAAAAAGCTACGTCATCACTACACCCTGCTGCCTGACGCCATTCCCCTGCAGCTGGCTCGTAACATGAGCAACATCTCCAGTGACGTGAGTGCAGCCCTGTCTCCTCTCGGCCTGTGTATGTACATATGTTATCGTGTTGTGTCGCTCTGATGCACTGTGGGCCTGTGTATGTACATATGTTATCGAGTTGTGTCCCTCTGATGCACTGTGGGCCTGTGTATGTACATATGTTATTGAGTTGTGTCGCTCTGATGCACTGTGGGCCTGTGTATGTACATATGTTATCGAGTTGTGTCACTCTGATGCACTCTGGGCCTGTGTATGTACATATGTTATCGAGTTGTGTCGCTCTGATGCACTCTGGGCCTGTGTATGTACATATGTTATCGAGTTGTGTCACTCTGATGCACTGTGGGCCTGTGTATGTACATATGTTATCGAGTTGTGTCACTCTGATGCACTGTGGGCCTGTGTATGTACATATGTTATCGAGTTGTGTCACTCTGATGCACTGTGGGCCTGTGTATGTACATATGTTATCGAGTTGTGTCACTCTGATGCACTGTGGGCCTGTGTATGTACATATGTTATCCAGTTGTGTCACTCTGATGCACTGTGGGCCTGTGTATGTACATATGTTATCCAGTTGTGTCACTCTGATGGACTGTGGGCCTGTGCATCTACATATGTTATCGAAGTTTCACTTTTATTCAGCTGACATATTTACACTGCCATCTCCATCAGTCTGGAGACACTGACAGGCTTGCCCTATGAATTGTTAGCAGAACTGGGCGAAGGACGACCTTTCTGTTGGGTGTGTTGCACATGCCAATGGCGCATTAGAGGTCACTCTTTCTCTCAGACCGATCTGTGATATCAGTGCTCCTGCCTCATTGTGGTTACACGGTGCTATACAGTGCAGTTGTTTAGATGAGAAAATAAATCAAGGCCCTAGCTCATTAAAGAAGGATACATCCTGGTTATTAATGATCCAACAACGTTTACCTTATAATGAAGTGAGCCTACCCAGTGGACATTAGTAAAATAATACACCTAGCATCCTCAGTCAACACCAGGTTAAATGGCAAAGTAATCCATAGTGCTCCCCCTCTTTATCTATTAGGTAAGCACTGTGCATCACCCACTCACCCAGTGAAGTGATACGTGGCAGTGATCAGCTTTAAATTGCTTTTGGATCTGATGAATAGCACTTGCCCATCAGTGATGCAAATAAGAATAAAAAAATGACTATTTTATCTTAAAGGGAGTATGACGCACACTATATAATCTTACTATTCTCTCTGACACATTCATTTTCTGTCTTATGGCTAGTTTCTCAGTCTGCGATTGCGCAAGGCTATCTACACTTCTTCTCTGTTTGCCATTTTGTCTCTAGTATGAATACAAGAGCGATTACAACAGCTCCATGCGAGGAATTGGTTGGGTGCCCATTGGTTCACTGGGAGTGGAGACTGCCAGGATTGGTGGAGAGATACAGAGTGAAAACAGATACCGCACTCCACCCTCCAAGTTCAAGGCCACAAAATTGATGGACTCCATGGATATAGTTCTTGCCACTGCCAACAATCAGATCATGAATAAGGTATGTACTGACTGAAACAGGAGTTGTCAGAAAGCAATTCCTTCTGTAATCGCGGTTAATTTAGATATTTGTATAATTAGTTAAAATTATATATTGATATGTATCCATTTATTTTCTATTGCATTGCAGAAAGCATACACAGATGCTTGGAACAAAGATAAGCTCAAAATCCACATCATGCCTGACAGTCCTGAGATCATCCTGGCAAAAGCTAACTCGATCACCATGAGCGAGGTAAGGTTCACTGCCTGTACGGCTACCATTTGTAATTCACTGTATATTATGAGAGATTTATAATACTACATGCGGTGGGACAACAATAACCACATTCACTACGAGCAAGGTAAGTTTCTAATTACAATACAGGTACTCCCGCATTTGTACATTTTATGAGACATTGCTGACGCTGTGTGTGGTGGGATCTTGTTTTTTATGGTTGCAGGAATGGTGGTGTGAACATCTACTTGTTTTCTGTTTCAGAAACTCTACAAAGCCAATAAGGTGGAATTAGCCAAGAAAGGTTATAACCTCAAACCAGATGCCATCTCAATTATAGCAGCAAAGGCCTCCAGGAATATCGCCAGTGATGTAAGTATCATTATATTCTAGATTCCACATTTCTAGCCTCCAGGTATTCAATTCTTTCATAAAATTCTGTTGCTTTGAGGATTTTTGTCTGGGATGTGATGCAGAAATTCACTACAAACCGCAAATAACCCAAAAAATATTTTATTCTGCTACAGTACAGATACAAATCAGCCTACATGAAAGCCAGAGGTCATCACGTGGGAATCCGTAAACTGCAGGACGACCCCTTGCTGGTGCACTACATGAACGTGGCTAAGATGCAGAGCGATAGGAACTACACAAAGGACTATCACAAGATGAAGCTGAAGTACCATGCTCCTGTGGACATGCTCAGTGTCGTACAGGCCAAGCAGACCTCTGCCTTAACCAGCAATATCGGCTACAAAAAGCTACGTCATCACTACACCCTGCTGCCTGACGCCATTCCCCTGCAGCTGGCTCGTAACATGAGCAACATCTCCAGTGACGTGAGTGCAGCCCTGTCTCCTCTCGGCCTGTGTATGTACATATGTTATCGTGTTGTGTCGCTCTGATGCACTGTGGGCCTGTGTATGTACATATGTTATCGAGTTGTGTCCCTCTGATGCACTGTGGGCCTGTGTATGTACATATGTTATTGAGTTGTGTCGCTCTGATGCACTGTGGGCCTGTGTATGTACATATGTTATCGAGTTGTGTCACTCTGATGCACTCTGGGCCTGTGTATGTACATATGTTATCGAGTTGTGTCGCTCTGATGCACTCTGGGCCTGTGTATGTACATATGTTATCGAGTTGTGTCACTCTGATGCACTGTGGGCCTGTGTATGTACATATGTTATCGAGTTGTGTCACTCTGATGCACTGTGGGCCTGTGTATGTACATATGTTATCGAGTTGTGTCACTCTGATGCACTGTGGGCCTGTGTATGTACATATGTTATCCAGTTGTGTCACTCTGATGCACTGTGGGCCTGTGTATGTACATATGTTATCCAGTTGTGTCACTCTGATGGACTGTGGGCCTGTGCATCTACATATGTTATCGAAGTTTCACTTTTATTCAGCTGACATATTTACACTGCCATCTCCATCAGTCTGGAGACACTGACAGGCTTGCCCTATGAATTGTTAGCAGAACTGGGCGAAGGACGACCTTTCTGTTGGGTGTGTTGCACATGCCAATGGCGCATTAGAGGTCACTCTTTCTCTCAGACCGATCTGTGATATCAGTGCTCCTGCCTCATTGTGGTTACACGGTGCTATACAGTGCAGTTGTTTAGATGAGAAAATAAATCAAGGCCCTAGCTCATTAAAGAAGGATACATCCTGGTTATTAATGATCCAACAACGTTTACCTTATAATGAAGTGAGCCTACCCAGTGGACATTAGTAAAATAATACACCTAGCATCCTCAGTCAACACCAGGTTAAATGGCAAAGTAATCCATAGTGCTCCCCCTCTTTATCTATTAGGTAAGCACTGTGCATCACCCACTCACCCAGTGAAGTGATACGTGGCAGTGATCAGCTTTAAATTGCTTTTGGATCTGATGAATAGCACTTGCCCATCAGTGATGCAAATAAGAATAAAAAAATGACTATTTTATCTTAAAGGGAGTATGACGCACACTATATAATCTTACTATTCTCTCTGACACATTCATTTTCTGTCTTATGGCTAGTTTCTCAGTCTGCGATTGCGCAAGGCTATCTACACTTCTTCTCTGTTTGCCATTTTGTCTCTAGTATGAATACAAGAGCGATTACAACAGCTCCATGCGAGGAATTGGTTGGGTGCCCATTGGTTCACTGGGAGTGGAGACTGCCAGGATTGGTGGAGAGATACAGAGTGAAAACAGATACCGCACTCCACCCTCCAAGTTCAAGGCCACAAAATTGATGGACTCCATGGATATAGTTCTTGCCACTGCCAACAATCAGATCATGAATAAGGTATGTACTGACTGAAACAGGAGTTGTCAGAAAGCAATTCCTTCTGTAATCGCGGTTAATTTAGATATTTGTATAATTAGTTAAAATTATATATTGATATGTATCCATTTATTTTCTATTGCATTGCAGAAAGCATACACAGATGCTTGGAACAAAGATAAGCTCAAAATCCACAATGTGTTCTAGAAGGTGCCGGTCGTTCAAATAGCTTTATGTTTCTGCAGCATTCATATGTTCAGGCGTGGGAGAAGGACAAGACCAAGGTGCACATCATGCCTGATTCTATGGAGGTGACTCTGGCACGACAGAACAAGACCATCTACAGTGAGGTAAGCCGTCTGTGAAGGAAAGAGCTTCAGAAGTTTTATACTCAATACCATAATATGGACAAATGGAGAATTAAACTATGGATAAAAATATGAATGTCCATATGTTACCCTCACAGTGACAAAACTGTTCTACATGCAGATATGATGGCAACTATGGCCATTAATGCTGGATTTCTTTACAGAAACAGTACAGACTTGCTAATGAACTGGCTAAGAAGAAGGGACACAACTTGCGTCAAGATGCCATTTCCGTTCTTGCTGCTAAAGCCTCCAGAGACATTGCCAGTGATGTAAGTTTTTTTTTAAATGATTTTTTCATTAATGATATAATTTTTTTTATTTTGTCATATTAAATAATAATAAGTCACAATAAACTGGTCTTTGTCTTTTGTAGTACAAATACAAGACAGCTTACCGAAAGCAAGTTGGACACCACATTGGAGCACGTAGCATCCAAGACGATCCCTTGCTCATGCTGGCTTTGAACTCGGCTAAGATTGCCAGCGATGCTCTCTACAAGAAGGACTTCAACAAGTCCAAGACTAAATTCAACCTCCCAGCGGACATGCTGTCCATTGAGCTGGCTAAGAAGTGCCAGATCCAAGTCAATGACGCCCACTACAGAACTTACCTGCACAACTGGACCTGTCTGCCTGACTCCACTGATGTTGTTCATGCTAGACATGTGTATGACCTGCAGAGTGATGTAAGTACATTGTACTATTGAGTATGGATTTTCAACTATTTTAGTGTATTTTTTATTTTTTTGGTTCCAGTAACTAAATGAAGAATTTTATTTCTGTTATTATTTATTATTTATTACTGTAATAGATATTTAGCAACTGAATCTCAATCTCTTTGGTTTTCATTCCAATCAAAGTATAGTTTCTAAAACATGATCCACCAAATTTTGATTTTAACCTGCATCTTCTGATGTTTGTTTACTCAGGCTGTATACCATGCGGACATGTCATGGCTTAAGGGTTTAGGCTGGGTTCCCATTGGCTCACTTGATGTTGAGAAAGTGAAAAAGGCAGGACAAATTTTGAGCGATAGTCTCTACCGCCAACACCCCAGCAACTTCAAATTCAAAAGCACAACGGAAGACATGCCACTGGTTCTGGCGAAAGCCAATGCACAAATCATCAACAAGGTATTGTCCCCATCTTATCATAACGATGCCACTTTAACTGCATGCAAAACCTTACTAGTAGGTGGAAGTTTTTTATTTTTAAAATAAGTATTTTAATTCATTTAGGAAATTTAAACGGAATTCCAACAAATAACTAAAATACACAAGATAAAATGCTTGTAATGACCTTGACATTTTTTTTTGCAGAAACTGTACACTGAAGCGTGGGAGAAAGATAAGACCAAGGTGCACGTCATGCCAGACTCAATGGAAGTAACTCTGGCCCGACAGAACAAGACCATCTACAGTGAGGTAAGCCTTGCATGCGAAAGGAGAGGTGCGCTTTTGCTGCACACATCAGCTTTTTAAAAATAATTCCGCATTTTTGGTTTGTTTGCAGCAATATCCAAATGCACTGCGTTTCTTGTATGAATAAATAATTGAAGAACAGATATACGTAAAGTTACTAAATTCATTCTGAAGTCGGTCTTCGAAGGTGAAGTTGTGACTTTCCTGTATTTACTTTGTTTTGGCCAATATTGTGATTCTATGTTGTGTTGTTTCTCAATTCAGAAAAAGTACAGACTTGCTAATGAAGAATCCAAGAAGAAAGGCCACAACCTGCGGGAAGATGCCATCTCTGTTCTTGCAGCTAAAGCCTCCAGAGACATTGCCAGTGATGTAAGTTTCTTTTTAATTCCAATACTGCTTAAGTCATTTCTTTCAATACTATAAGGAAGCGATGATACCTGAATAACAAGGACAAACACAGTAAACCGGTCTTTGTCTCTTGTAGTACAAATACAAGACAGGTTACCGTAAGCAAGTTGGACACCACATTGGAGCACGCAGCATCCAAGACGATCCCTTGCTCATGCTGGCCTTGAACTCAGCTAAGATTGCCAGCGATGCTCTCTACAAGAAGGACTTCAACAAGTCCAAGACTAAATTTAACCTCCCAGCGGACATGCTGTCCATTGAGCTGGCAAAGAAGTGCCAGATCCAAGTCAATGACGCCCACTACAGAACTTACCTGCACAACTGGACCTGTCTGCCTGACTCCACTGATGTTGTTCATGCTAGACATGTGTATGACCTGCAGAGTGATGTAAGTACATTGTACTATTGAGTATCTATGATTTTCAAGTATTTTAGTGTATTTCTTTTTTTTTTGTTTTCAGTTTTAATTTTCACTAAATTAAGAATTTTATCACATTTTGCAACTGAATTAGAACAATCTCTTTGGACTTCATTCCAATCAAAGTAGAGTTTCTAAAACATGATCCACCAAATTTTGATTTTAACCTGCCTTCTGATGTTTGTTTACTCAGGCTCTATACCATGCGGACATGTCATGGCTTAAGGGTTTAGGCTGGGTTCCCATTGGCTCACTTGATGTTGAGAAAGTGAAAAAGGCAGGACAAATTTTGAGCGATAGTCTCTACCGCCAACACCCCAGCAACTTCAAATTCAAAAGCACAACGGAAGACATGCCACTGGTTCTGGCGAAAGCCAATGCACAAATCATCAACAAGGTATTGTCCCCATCTTATCATAACGATGCCACTTTAACTGCATGCAAAACCTTACTAGTAGGTGAAATTATTTGATTTGCAAAATAAATACATGCATTAATTATAGATGGAAACTGAATTCCAAAGAATAACTAAAATACACAAAGTAAAATGCTTGTAATGATCTTTACATTTTTTGCAGAAACTGTACACTGAAGCGTGGGAGAAAGATAAGACCAAGGTGCACGTCATGCCAGACTCAATGGAAGTAACTCTGGCCCGACAGAACAAGACCATCTACAGTGAGGTAAGCCTTGCATGCGAAAGGAGAGGTGCGCTTTTGCTGCACACATCAGCTTTTTTAATGATTTAGCTTGTTTGGTTTGTTTGTGGAGATTTTCACATACATTCCCATTTATTTAAAAAAAGGAATACAATTTATCAAAAAAATGTATATCTTCAGAAGTGGAATTGTTACTTTTCTGTATTTATCTCCTGTAGGGTGATATTAAGATTGCAGTGTAATTTTAAATGGCTTGCTTTATTTCTCAATTCAGAAACAGTACAGACTTGCAAATGAACAATCGAAGAAGAAGGGCCACAACCTACGTCAAGATGCCATCTCTGTTCTTGCAGCTAAAGCCTCCAGAGACATTGCCAGTGATGTAAGTTCTTTCTTCTTTCTAAATTTGTCATGTATGGTATTCATTTTCCCAACTGTAGCAACATTGTCATTAACTTTATAACAAGACCACCCTTATGTTCACTAAACCGTTCTTTGTCTCTTGTAGTACAAATACAAGACAGCTTACCGTAAGCAAGTTGGACACCACATTGGAGCACGTAGCATCCAAGACGATCCCTTGCTCATGCTGGCTTTGAACTCGGCTAAGATTGCCAGCGATGCTCTCTACAAGAAGGACTTCAACAAGTCCAAGACTAAATTCAACCTCCCAGCGGACATGCTGGCCATTGAGCTGGCTAAGAAGTGCCAGATCCAAGTCAATGACGCCCACTACAGAACTTACCTGCACAACTGGACCTGTCTGCCTGACGCCACTGATGTTGTTCATGCTAGACGTGTGTATGAACTGCAGAGTGATGTAAGTATGAATGTGAATTTATCCAACTTCAAAGGGACATTGTTGTTTATACATCTAAATTAAAAATATTCTTTCTATCAGTAAGGTGATGGGATGTTTTATTTCTATATGAATTTATACAGTATTATATTATATATGTGTGTACTCTGTACTGATCTTAGAACAGAAATAAATATTTAGGAGGTGAGCAATGGTGGTTTTTTGATAACTATACAATCCTGTTGTGATGTTCCTCCTACAAAGGTGGCGTACCATGCTGACCTGAAATGGCTTCAGGGGTTGGGCTGGGCTCCCGCCGGTTCACTGGATGTGGAGAAAGCCAAGAAGGCAGGAGAGATCCTGAGTGAAAGAAATTACCGCCAGCACCCCACCAGTTTCAAGTTCACCAGCAAGACGGACGCCATGCCTTACGTTCTGGCTCAAGTCAACAACAAAATAATGGATCAGGTACAGCACACATTCCCAAAAATGTCAGTGGAGCAGTTGGGTGGCTAATCTTGACGATAAATTGTTCCAGTTTGTGGATTTACCCCCACAAACCATTTCTGTGCTGACTGTAACCAAAATGTCTGCAGGGTGCTGTATAATTGGTAGTAGGGGTTTTCAGGGACGGACATGGTTTCAAACAAGCAGTCAATTAAATAGTAGGCTAGCAATTTAGCTAGCGATTGGAAAATATATTGCAAGCTTAAACATATATATTTTTAAACTAGCATGTGTGTGAATGTGTGGTTTTTAAAATAATCCAGTCATAATTTTACAGCGTTCGTACACTGAAGCATGGGATAAAGACAAGACCAAAGTTCACATCATGCCAGACACGTTTGAAGTAACTCTGGCACGACAGAACAAGGCCATCTACAGTGAGGTAAGCCATGCATCCATTTTGCTGCACACACCAGCTTTTTAAAATGATTCCACTATTTGTTTGCAATGATATACATATGCATTACCTTTCATGTGCAAAGATACACAGAAACACAATTAGGTCAGGAATCGATTATGTCAGACATTTTTGCTGTTTACCTGTTGGATGATATTGTGATTGTTCTAAAATGATGCCCTCTGTTTTTCTATTCAGAAACTGTACAAACTTGCTAATGAAGAATCCAAGAAGAAAGGCCACAACTTGCGTCAAGATGCCGTCTCTGTTCTTGCAGCTAAAGCCTCCAGAGACATTGCCAGTGATGTAAGCTTTTACATTATTTTTATTTCCAGCATTGGTAATATACATTTTTTTACATCTTTATATCGTGACACAAATGTTACTATCTGAATAAATTACACCGGCTGAAATAATAATCACAATAAACCGGTTCTTGCCTCTTGTAGTACAAATACAAGACAGGTTACCGTAAACAACTTGGACACCACATTGGAGCGCGCTGCATACAAGACGACCCATTGATGATGCTGGCCGTGAACTCAGCCAGGATTGCCAGCGATGCTCTCTACAAGAAGGACTTCAATCAGTCCAAGACTAAATTCAACCTCCCTGCAGACATGCTGACGATTGAGATGGCCAAGAAGTGCCAACTCCAAGTCAATGACACCCTCTACAGAACTTACCTGCACAACTGGACCTGTCTGCCTGACGCCAATGATGTCGTCCAGGCCAGGAAAGCATATGACCTGCGCAGTGATGTAAGTCCAGGCTGGTGATGTTCGTGTCCATGTCAATGTGTTTTTGACCGCTATGTTTGATGGCTCACCATTTCATCCTGTTCTTTCCTGACCTCTTACCTTTGACCTCAGGCAATCTACAAGGCTGACATGGAGTGGATGCGGGGCGTGGGCTGGGCTCCCGCCGGCTCACTGGAGGTTGTGAAAGCCAAGAAGGCGGCAGAGATCCTGAGTGAAAGGAATTACCGCCAGCACCCCACCAGTTTCAAGTTCACCAGCAAGACGGACGCCATGCCCATCGTTCTGGCTCAAGCTAACAATAAAATAATGGATCAGGTACAGCACATGTTCCCAAAGGGCGGTGAAAAAGATATCAGTGGAGCTACTAAGTGGTTCAGCTTGATAAGACTGTTTTAGGATGCACCCCACAATCGGGTATTGAATCCAAAACATGTCCAGTACTGCCTGGCCAGCAGCTCTGCGGGTCAGCAGCTCTGCGGGTCAGTGCATGGTTTGGGGTTGGGTCATCCAGGGAGGGAACAACTCATGGCACATCATAACACTAGACAATGGGGCACACTGCAAAAACTGTCTGTCTTGACAAGTGTTTAAGTCTTATAATGAGACTTAAAAGCTTCTCAAAAGTATAAAATATTAGCTTGTTTTAACTTTGACTTTTTGCTTGACAGGTGAAATTATCTTACCCCACTGGCAAATCTTGGAATGAGTAAAACTATCTCACCCCACTGGCAGATAGCTTGTCTTATTTAGCAAAACATTAACAGAGATAAGATTCTAAAGTCTAAATGTAAGACTAAAATGTAAGACTAAAATGCTTGTCAAGATTAGGTTTTTGCAGTGCAGCTGCTGAGGAAGCCCTTTCCCCCAGCGCAGTGACTGCTCCGCTCCGCTAGCTAACCGCGCCTCTGTGTTGCCTCGGCTCAGCCTGCCTGTAGGAGATGCTGAGGAAGCCCTTTCCCCCAGCGCAGTGACTGCTCCGCTCCGCTAGCTAACCGCGCCTCTGTGTTGCCTCGGCTCTACAGAGGGGATAGCCTGTGGCTTGGCCTGCCCTGCTCAGTAAAATGTCCAGTTGTATAAACAGATAGCCAGACGCGATCGTGCCCAGCATAAGAACATCTGCCAAGAGAATACATTCGGGATCTGGTTCCTCATTTTGGTGCAGCCATGCAGCCTTGTCCATTGATGAGGTCTTTTAAAAAAATATATTTAAAAAATAATAAAATTAAAAAAAGATTTTGGATTTTTTTTCTGTTGCCTCTCAAACTGTACTCGTGTTCCCATTTCACAGAAAGCTTATCGTGAGGTCTGGGACAAAGAGAAGATTAAAATTCACATCATGCCTGACACGCCTGAAATTGTGCTGTCCAGACAGAACAGCCTCAACACCAGCTCGGTACGCCCACGTTCCTTTCACAGTTACCTTTGCTGTTCAGGGGACTCCATTTCTCAGTATTCTTATATACGTTATTAGTTGTTTGTTAAGACATGAAAATACACATCAGCTCTGTGTACTGTAAATGTCTCGTAATTCATTAACAAATGAAGTTGGTCCACATGACTAGACTACACTATTGTGTTGTTTTTGTGCTTTTCTAAATTCTACCCTGCAGCATACAGAGATATGCTTCTTCTTTTTCAAAGATTTTATGAAAGTTGAACTTGCATATACATTCACCCTGTGTCAGAATCATCTTATTCCGAACTGGTATTTGTATGCGAGTTGATTGAACATGCTGTATATATATTAAAAACTTTTTTGCAGAAATTTTACAAACAAGGTTTTGAAGACATTATTAGGAAGGGCTATAACCTGCCTGTTGATGCTGTCGCAGTAAAAGCGGCCAAGGCCTCCAGGGACATTGCCAGTAATGTGAGTATCTCCTCTTCAGAAGGTTGCTTTAGCCATGGTTATATAACACTAAACACCTTAGTCTTTTTTGTTCTTCAAATGTAGTTAGTTGCATGCTGAAGTTGGGACGGTTTACATTAATGTATATAAAGCAAAGGAACTGGTAGATCTGCCATTACTGTAACATTACGTGTGTTATTTTTCCAACAGTACAAGTACCTTACAGGTTACCGTAAGCAAGTTGGACACCACATTGGAGCCCTCAGCGTCCAAGACGACCCCTTGCTCATGCTGGCCTTGAACTCGGCCAAGATCGCCAGCGATGCTCTCTACAAGAAGGACTTCAACAAGTCCAAGACTAAATTCAACCTCCCTGCAGACATGCTGACGATTGAGATGGCCAAGAAGTGCCAACTCCAAGTCAATGACACCCTCTACAGAACTTACCTGCACAACTGGACCTGTCTGCCTGACGCCAATGATGTCGTCCAGGCCAGGAAAGCGTATGACCTGCAGAGTGATGTAAGTACATAAAAATAAAATATCAAGACCGCTGAGGTCAAAGGTTGACTGTATCCTCAGACTATAAGGTGTGTTTTTCCATCATGGAAGTCTGTCTGTCCTGTGGTTGCTGCCACATTGTCTGACATACTTTCTCTTAACCTCTGACCTTTGACGCCAGATTTTATACAAGGCTGACATGGAATGGATTCGTGGCACAGGCTGGGTACCTGCTGGCTCAGTGGAGGTCGAGAACGTTAAGAAGGCTGCAGAGATCCTGAGCGACCGTCTCTATCGCCAGAAACCTCAAACCCTCAAATACACGAGCGATATGCATGCTATGCCAATGGTTCTGGCAAAAGCAAATGCTGATATTATTAACACGGTATGTGGGTACTTTCCATTTTGCAAAAAGTGAATAAGAATAAGAGAATACGTTTTTGAGAAGCATCTTGTGTCTGTAAAGATACTTTAATTTCACAAAACATAGAAGCATTATCACAATTATAAACATCAGAATTTACTATATGCAATAAATAATATACCAACTTGAAAATGTATGCAGTATGTACTGGTCACTGGAGTGTCCAAATCACTGTAAACTCAGCCAGCCCATACCCATTGTGTGTGTGTGCGCGTGTTGTTGTTTTATCACAGCGTATGTATCATGAAGCATGGGAGAAGGACAAGCTCAAAATTCACATGATGGCAGATATTCCTGAGATTGTTCTAGCAAAGGCCAATGCTGCCAACATCAACCAGGTTAGCCCGTGCGCTTCTTCCACCAGCTCTTGTGTTTCATCCACCCCCACAAACTCAGACTGACATGCCAGCACATAGAGCCCTTTTCCATCTTTACCACATTTACAAAACTGCGTCCACTTCTGGGCATCACAATATAAGAAAGGTCAAAAGAAGGGCAACTAAATTGGTTTCATGTATGCAATTTAACAGTTACATGGAAAGATTAAAGATGCTTTATCTCTGGAAAGTCATGTAGTATAAGCAGAAATATTTTGTGTGTTCATACCAGGTTTGTCTCAGTACTAGACATGCTCTAGGAAGTAGAAAATAAAGGAATGTCTTGATGGGCTTATTGTCTTGTTGTTGTGATCAGACACTCATATTGTGTTATTTTTAAAGCTAGTCCAAAGGTTTCGGTTTACGCCTGTTATTAAAGTTTAATCAGGTGCTCCAGCCTGTTCACACCTGGGGTGCGTTCTCCGATCGAAGGTCTCTGACAGCAGTAACGTCTTTGCAGAAACTTTACCGCCAAGGCTGGGAGGAGACTATTAGAAAAGGCCATGACATCAAACCTGATGCTATATTCATCAAAGCTGCCAAGGCCTCCAGAGATATCGTCAGTGACGTGAGTATCACCCTCTGCCTTTCTACCAGTATAAAGCCTGATTTATAGTCAACACAACTAGTGGCCTGATTTACTAAGGCCTTTAGCATTTACAAAAAAGTTTGCAAAACTAATAACACAACCAATGATTGGTGTAAAACAAATACCATGAGCAATCATTGGTTGTGTTATTGGTTTTGTTTTGCACACGCTAAAAGTTTTAGTAAATCAGGCCCTAGGTATATTAGAATGGAGATATACAGCATATGTAAGCAGTCAACCTCACATAGTTCTTGCATACAAAAACCTCCCATTTTGACACAAGACTGTGAACCCATATCCAAGAGGGCGGCCATGTAAAGAAATTACGTAATTTGTGGGACATACAAGTGTCTGGAGAGACTAAGGCATCAATACAGAAATGTATACTTCTGTACATTCTTAAACACCATTGACAAAGAAAAAAATAATAAATAATTATATGCACTGTACCAATGAAGAATGAGTGACAGAGAATATTTTTTTCTTATCCAATAGCAGTGTGCCATTTAGCCCTCATACACACTGGGGCTTTAGTTTAGAAGTTTTTGTTACCTTGACCTGCTTGTACACATTACTTGCAGGAATCTCCGCGATGCACGTTTCCTTGACAACGGATTTAATATTTTGCCTTTCTTTGTATCTATATCGACAAAATAAACAACATGGATTATTTGCTGCTTTCCAAGTGGTGTAAAGGCATCTTCTTCTCCTTCCAAATTGAACCACGATCGGCAGTCATAATAGAGCTCCGTAGTCTGGCCCACTTTGGTGACGAACTTCTGGTGCCACTTTTCGGAAAAAATATAATGGGAGTCAATGGACTGAACATTTCTTTTGTTCTATATTCGGGCAGCTAGACAGGGGTTGTCACATTTAAAATAATTAATAAAATTGGTCATTTTAAATTATGTTCAACAAATAAACAACAAACACGTTTAAAAAAAAACAAAAAAAACAACAACTACAACATCCGGCTATTTGCTCACCACCATTGCTAGAGTGAAAGACATAAAGCTGACACTTTCGACATAGCCAGATAGTGATTCTTGCCCTTTCATCATAAGGGTGACTGAAAGATCACGAAGTGGGGGCAGGTAATGGCTTCTGGCAGTCTTTCGCGACCACCCAGGGATAGGAGGGGGCGGGACTACAGAGCTCTATATAGAGATAAAATAATATAATAATCATAAAATAAACCCAAATGTTCGACTGTCAAATTAACAAAGACGTTTGAAATTCCAACGGAATTCACTAGTTCCACCAATGGAACTGTACGTAATTTATTTATGATGCAAGCAAAATGATTTTGGCAACCGGTCCTGTCAGCCTACACACTCACGGCTAAAACCAGTTAAGGGTTTTTAAAAACGTTTCCGATCCTAGCTCCGAGGGGTTTTAAATTAAAATGTTTTCGAAACCCCTGACAGTGTGGATTTGACGGTTTTAAGGAGCCGAAGGCATTTCACACAACAAAAATCACTATTCTCTTTACAATGAAAACTATTGTTCTTCTTTGTGCTTCCAGCGTACACCCCTATAGGAAATGCATGGTACTGCGCTATGTTTCCAGCGTACACCCCTATAGGAAATGCATGGTACTGCGCTATGCTAATTCTGACATTCATTTTTGGCAAGTCAGTCTTACATTTTTTTCATGGAAATCTTTTCATGAATCTTTGATTAAATGTTTGGGTTAAAAGTTTGGGGTGGGGAGTGATGGAAATAGATGCTGAAGAAATATTGTATAAATATATAAATATTGTCCTCTACAGTACAAATACAAGACAGGTTACCGTAAACAACTTGGACACCACATTGGAGCGCGCTGCATACAAGACGACCCGTTGATGATGCTAGCCGTGAACTCAGCTAAGATTGCCAGCGATGCTCTCTACAAGAAGGACTTCCATCAGTCCAAGACTAAATTCAACCTCCCTGCGGACATGCTGACGATTGAGATGGCCAAGAAGTGCCAACTCCAAGTCAATGACGCCCTCTACAGAACTTACCTGCACAACTGGACCTGTCTGCCTGACGCCAATGATGTCGTCCAGGCCAGGAAAACATATGACCTGCGCAGTGATGTAAGTCCAGGCTGGTGATGTTTGTGTCCATGTCAATGTGTTCTTGACCGCTATGTTTGATGGCTCACCATTTGATCCTGTTCTTAGCTGACCTCTTACCTTTGACCTCAGGCGATCTACAAGGCTGACATGGAGTGGATGCGGGGCGTGGGCTGGGCTCCCGCCGGCTCACTGGAGGTTGTGAAAGCCAAGAAGGCGGCAGAGATCCTGAGCGAAAGGAATTACCGCCAGCACCCCACCAGTTTCAAGTTCACCAGCAAGACGGACGCCATGCCTTATGTTCTGGCTCAAGTCAACAATCATTTAATGAATCAGGTACAGCACACATTCCAAAAGGGTGGAGTTAGGGAATAGCATAGATCATCCTGGATCTAACGAGCAGGGTGTTATGTTGCTGAAGAAATTATTTCTGTTGTTTCTGAAAATGCTCCATGTTCCCCTGTCACAGAAAGCATACCGTGAAGTCTGGGATAAGGAGAAGCTCACGATCCACATTATGCCCGACACACCCGAGATTGTCCTCGCTCAGCAGAACAAGTACAACACCAGCATGGTATGAGAACCCATCACCATGGCAGGGCAGCTCAACTAGAATTTGAGGAGATCTGCTTCACTGCGAGGAACCCGCTGAAAAAAGCTGATGATTATTAGCTGAGGCATATTAGTTCCTGTACCTGACCTTTACACCTTCCGCATCACTGTTAGAGCCCACATCTAGCCTGCCAATACCCAGGTCAATAAGCTTTTGTTGCTTCTTGAGAAAATTTTAATGATGGACAAAACCTGGTCCAGTACCTCTCAGGCTAGGTTTTTGAAATCATTGTATTGACTTTTATAATCCTTTATAATCTTTCCTCAAAGCCTATGTAGGTAAGAAATGCCATATAGGCAGTTTTGTATAAAGCTTGCAAAATACATACATTTAATTTAAATAGCATCATACAGTTAACACAGCACATTATAGCAACCTTTTTTATTGAAGTGATGTCCCTGTTATCAGATGTTTTCTAAAAATTGATCAATTGGTTTCAGAACAGAAACACAGTAATATTGTATATAGTATATATAATATTTTCCTTATATTCTGTATGAAACAGTCCATTAAACAAATGTGTTAGGGAAGCAGGTTCAAGTCCCGGCATTGTACCCTCGGGAAAGGCGCTTCACCTGAATTACTTTATTAAACATCTAACTTATAAAGTTCATAAGAGTTTTGCTAAATATCTAAATAAGTTGTGGGACAGATTTTAAACAATGGTGATTTGATGTATTCAATTAAACTCAAAAGGTTTTTTTGTTATCTTTCACAGACACATTACAAAGAAGGCTTTAAAGCTATTATCAACAAGGGTTACCACCTACCCAAGGATGCCATCTCTGTGGTTGCAGCAAAAGCCTCCAGGGACATTGCCAGCGATGTGAGTCACACAGTGTGTTAATAAATGGAGGTCCGGCAAGCATGAACTTGGACCTGAAGCTGGCTGCGGCTTAAAGGCCCGTCCACACCAAGAACGATAACTATAACGTTAACGATAACGATAACGATGTGAGCATCCACACTGATGCACGAGTGACACCGAGCACGCGCTGCGCTGCGCGCTCCAGCTGTGTCGGCAGCTTGTAAATTTTGATGGATTTTGATTGTATCTATCGTTCATAAAATCACTCAAAGTGATTCCAACGATATCGTTCATCACTGTCGTTGTCGTTATGGTTGCGGTGTGGACTCTCCCATCCAATTGAGTTAGAACGATTTTTAAAACAATATATTTATAATTATCATTATAGTTATTGTTAGTTATTGTTCTTGATGTAGACGGGCCTTAAGGCAGCCAAACTTAGAGCCCAAAAATTGCTTAGCTGAGCTACTTAAAACTACTGGCGTCTAAGTTAAGACTTTTTTTTTTTTTTTTTACTTGAATGCATGAAACATATGGGGGGAAAAAATCCCTCAAACTTCCCAATACCTTTTTGTAAAGTTTTAACAGCCACCTTGGTGAGGCCCACTTGATTTTAACAAGCCAGGAGATTAATGCACACTTTACTGTACATTCCAATCAATTAATCAATTAACCAGGCAAGCCCCTCTTCATTTTCTTCTTGGCATTGAAACAGTTTCACATTCCAAATTAAGATTTCTGGTTTTGGCCGCCGCGATGGTGCAGCGATAAGAGCGCCGACTTTCAGTCGGTGCAGTTGTACTCCGAGGATCGGGGTTTGCGCCTCGGTCCTGACAGATCCGAGCATGGCCAGTGCCCTGTGGGAGCAGCAATTGGCGGCTGCTTCCGGGTGGGGGGAGGGGCTCGGAGAGAATCGCTGCACACAAAAAGGCCCTGGGCGAGTTGGAATCACGGTCAGGAGCTCGAGGAGTCGCGCCCTGTAGAGGACGTGGCACCCTCCTTCCTACTACCAGCTGACAGGGTTGTATAGCGGTGGTTCTTTAGCGGTTGCTACACGGGGGGAATTTACTTAGAATAGGGGTTCAATTGGCTACCAAATTGGGAGAAATAAAAAAAGAATAATATTTATGGTTTTGTGTAGTGACAGCAGGATGCCCCTGGATCATATAATAGAATATGCACACACTCAAACATTGTACATATGAACTATACCTTCATATAGGCTCAGTATTCTTTGTGTTCTTTCAGTATAAATACAAGACTGGATACCGCAAGCAACAAGGACACCATATCGGAGCGCGCAATATCCAGGAAGACCCGTTGCTCATGATGGCCGCCAATGCAGCCAAAATATACAGTGACCTTCGGTACAAGAAGGAATTCAACAAGAACAAGACCAAGTACAGCCTTCCGCCCGACATGCTGGCCTTGGATATGGCCAAGAAGTGCCAGAACCAAATCAATGAAACCACCTACAGGACTCGCCTGCACAACTGGACCTGCCTGCCTGACTCTACTGCTGTGGTTCACGCCAAGAAAGTGTATGAACTGCACAGTGATGTAAGTGAAACTCCATATTTGACTGTTTTATGCTGTGTCTTAGTACACAGGCACAGCACTCTGGGTTTAATTGTGTTGATGAAATGTGTCTCTGTGTACGGGCACAGTGCTAAGTTTAACTGTGTCTCAGTTGCTCAGTTGAACTTGTTTCTATGACAGAATGCATACAAGGCAGACATGGAGTGGCTGCGTGGTTGTGGCTGGATGCCACAGGGCTCTCTGGACGTGAACAAGGCCAAGAACGCCCAAAACATTCTCAACGACCAGCTCTACCGGCAACACCCCAGCACAATCAAGTTCACCAGTGCTGTCGACCTTCCCGCCATCGTCCTATCCAAGCAAAATTCCGAAAACATCAGCGATGTGAGAACCTCCTTACCCTCAGCTCTCCATCCCTTCACCCCATCACCCTCACACTTTCTCTCTTTTTCTGTGTGTCCTCCTCTCCTCCCCTCCACCTCTGTTTCTTATAAGACCACAGTTCCATCTTTACCAAATCAACGCACAGCGAAGTAAATCGGTGCTAATGTTGTGAACGTTTGATATTATGATTCCAGCTATTTTATTTTTTATAAAAAATGGGGGGGAGTATTCGAGGAAGATCAGTTCTCTTAACTCTTGTTTTGTTTCTGCAGAGGATATACAGAGAGAAATGGGACAAGGACAAAACTACAATTCACATGAAGCCTGATACCCCCGCCATTGTGCTGGCCAAGGCCAACGCCCTGAGTGTCAGCCACGTAAGTAAATTGAGTTTTTTATCTATTGTTTCATCTTTTTGTGGCTCCCAATCATACCGTTTGAGCTCAGTCATCGCTTCACTCATGTCTCAATCACATCATATCTTTCAACAGAAAATGTACACCCATGCTTGGGACAACCAGAAGGCCAAAGCATACCACATTAAGCAAGATGCTATCTCTGTCCTGAGAGCCAAAGCTTCCAGAGACATTGCCAGTGATGTAAGTGTGCATGTGTGCACGTGTCATCAGCGCTCTTAGCTAAGCTAGTCTCTTCCAAACTGGAAATGGTTACACCAATAAACAAACCTCTTTCTTTGCAGTACAAATACAAGACAGGTTACCGCAAGCAGGTTGGACACCACATTGGAGCGCGCAGCATCCAGGAGGACCCATTGATGATGCTGGCTGTGAACTCGGCTAAGATTGCCAGCGATTCTCTCTACAAGAAGGACTTCAACAAGTCCAAGACTAAATTCAACCTTCCAGTAGACATGCTGACCATTGAGTTGGCCAAAAAGTGCCAGATCCAAGTCAACGACTTCAACTACAGGACACGTCTACACAATTGGACCTGCCTGCCTGACGCCAATGACGTTCGCCAGGCCAGGAAAGCTTACGACCTTCAAAGCGATGTACGTTTACCACGGTCTTGTTTATAAATTGTGGATCGACCCCCATGATATGTTCTTCACTAATTTCAAATTTGTTGTAGTTTGCTCTACGACAACCAGTTTTGCTAAAGCAATGATCTATTGTATGAATGCCATAATAGAGGATATTATATTAATAAAGTAAATCATAATAAATTATGATAGTAAAAAACATAATGGAGTACTATAATAAAATAAATCATAACAAAGGCAAAAAAAAGTGAAAAGGACATGAAGACCAGTGCGACCGTGTTTATGGTTGAAAAAAAAGATGACTGTTTCAAACACAAATGTGTTTGAAATAAAGCAGTGGTGACGGTTTGTACTGTTGTTGGCAGGCGATTTACAAATCCGATATGGAGTGGATGAAGGGAGTCGGGTGGATCCCACATCAGTCCGTGGAAGTGCTCAAAGTAAAGAACGCCCAACACATCCTGTCCGATGTAAGTGTCACATCGTGTCCGATGTACGTGCCGTTTGCTTTGGAACCTGTCTATCTGGCTGACTGTGAAGAAGAATTGCATGGGGAGATTTCTGGGGGGATTGTGAGACCTTTTTTGAATGAGTCAGACTGTATATATCTTCTGTTCCATGCAGAGAGGCTACAGAGTTAAACTGGACGAGCAGAAGTTTGTCGCTCCTGTTGACAGGATGGACTTCGTCTCTGCCAAACTTGCTGCGGACATCCTCAATGATGTGGGTGAACAGGGTTCATTCAGAGAGCGTCGCTCTGCCTACAGCATCATCTTGAAGCCCTAATTACTCGTCCATTTTATTACCCCCTAATATAAGCCATGAAATGTGTTCTAGATTTGGGAGAATGTGGAGTTCTCTTCTGCATAGTTATTATGTGGACAAGAGAAAGGCTGAAACAGAATTCCATAAGCACATTTCAGACGGTTAAGAAAAAGGAAATCGCTTGTGTTGTGTTTAATATGCATAAACTAAGAGACTTGAGTATCAGTTTTCTTGCTCTGTTTCCATGGAATCAGATTAAATGATGCATGAATGTATTTTTGTTTTTTTCGCCCAGCCGAAATATCGTGCGAAGTGGCACAAGGACAAGCTGAAATACACCATGCTGGATACCCCTCTGTTCTCCACTGCCAGAGAGGCCGCCAAAAACATCAATCAGGTACAGCGTCTCTTACAGCAAAGGATGGTGTGCTTTGGTGGGGAAATGTGCTGTCAGTCATTTTTAAACACAATATTGCCATAATAGTGTTTTTTAAAATTTTTATTTAATGCTAAATTCTGGTTGTTTTTTTTGTTTGTTTTTTTAAACTAAGTTGAGGGTATACTGTATGGATCCCCATTTCATAGTACATGTTGTTAAATTGAAATACTCTGTACCGTTTTGAGTTTGAGGATAAATAGGTAAATGAACACTGTATGATGCTTATTATTGTTTAATATAATAAGAATAATAATAACAATAATAATAATAACAATAACAGTTGTTGTGGTTATACCAGTGATCATTATTTTAATTATTTTATTAATCTCATTATTATAATCATTGTGGTTATGAATAATAATATATCCTGTGTTCTGCAGACACTGTACAAACTGGACTGGGACAAAACGAAAGCCAAAAATTACTTCATGCCCCCGGACGCTTTGAACATCAAGCGGTGCATTAACACATCACGAGTGCAGAGTGCTGTAAGTGCTCATAGGGAGCTATGACCTTGCGTTGGCCAAAGGCCTTATGACATGTTCTAATGCCCATGGTGAACATATATGAGATGGCTTAACTGTTCTGCTGTTTGCTGTTACAGCACAAATACCTGGAAGGATACCGAAAGCAAGTCGGACACCACATTGGAGCCCTCAGCGTCCAAGATGACCCCTTGCTCATGCTGGCCTTGAACTCGGCTAAGATTGCCAGCGATGCTCTCTACAAGAAGGACTTCAACAAGTCCAAGACTAAATTCAACCTCCCAGCGGACATGCTGACGATTGAGCTGGCTAAGAAGTGCCAGATTCAGGTCAATGACGACAAGTATAGAACTCGCCTGCACAACTGGACCTGCCTGCCTGACCAGAATGACGTCATCCAGGCCAGGAAGGCATATGATCTCAATAGCGATGTAAGGAACAGCCGAAGTGGTTATCAGCGTAAAGCCATGTTTTTTAATTAACTTTATTAGCATAAGGCCTGATGCTGTATATAGTGTGTATGCAATATGTGTGGAGCACTTTGTGAGTGTATCGATGATTGATTCATATCCTAACAATGTGTGTGCGTCGATACGCACGTTTGTCTTTTGCTTCAGTTACTATTATCTCAGTCATGTGGAAATGACCGTGTTGAAAGTGCCGTGTTTCTTCTCTGAACATGAATGGCTTTTATGTGATGCTTTTCAGGTTCTTTACAAATCAGACCTGGAATGGATTCGGGGCTGTGGCTGGGTAGCAATGGACTCTGTGGATCACGTCAAAGTTCGAAATTCCCAGAAGCTCCTTAATGATGTACGTACCACTTTCAGACATTTTAAATACGACTTTCTTTTTTTAATCAAATTACATTACAAAGTTTTTCCTGTTCACAATTGCTCCTCTTTTCCGTCACCATTTCACAGAGACTGTACGTTCAGGATGCCAAAGACAACTTTGGGAAATTCACCCACATTGTGGATCGTCCAGAAATAGTCTTGGCCAAGATCACTGCTTTCAACCTGAGTGATGTAAGTGTTCTCAAGAAAACAAAAAGCCTACAGTTTAAAAAATTGTTTTAACACAGCCTCTACTGGTTTATAAAGCCCTTGCGCTGTTTTCCCTCCGTTAGCTGAAGTACAAAGAGAGCTTCAACCTGGAGAAGGGCAAGTACATTGGGTCCGAAGACACGCCTCAGCTCGCTCACTCAAGGGAGGTGGCAAAGAACCTCAGTGGGGTAAAATGAAAACTATTCATAATTTATTAATGGTTATTTGCACTGCTTATTTCAGCCACACCACGAATGGATTTACTGAGAACAAAGCAGGAACTAAGAATCTATTGGTGAACTTATTTTATTCTTTGTTATGCCGCTGGTAACACATTCATTTCCCCCTTGGGGATTAATAGGGTATCTATCTCTCTAGTATCTATCTCACAGTGCAGGCTTTCTTAAGCTCTTCTTCTCTAATGTTGTCTGGTGTTGTAGACGGTCTACAAAGCATCATGGGACAGCAGCAAAGCCACAGACTATCAGCTGGACCAGAATTACCTCCCCCTGGTGGGGTCCAAACGCAGCCATGATATCGCCAGTCAGGTAAGCGGCACTTCCAGCTTCGCGGACTTTTTTTTCCGCGTAAAGAAACCTTGCTATTTTAGGAAAAGATTTGCCTGCCTTCAGTATCGTATCTTTTCAGCTGAAATACCACACCGCTCATGAAAAGGCCAAGGGCCATTACATGGCCAACACGACTGTGGACTTCCCAGATGTGGTGCGCTGTGCAGACGTGGAGAAGATGAAACCCTTGGTGAGCGTTCTCCTCCCTTTCTCTCTCTTTCTTTCTCTCTCTTGCACTCCTCTCTGTCTTTCCTTCTCTTGTTCCCTCTCCTTCTATACCGTATCTCTCTCTCCTTAACTCCTCCATATCTGTCCTCCTCCCTCTCTCTCTCTCTTTCTCTCTTCTCATCTCTGCCTCTTCTCCCTCTTAATTAGATTAAATCACGCTAAATAGCATGACTACATGTAACAGTATTACCAAGGCAGTGAATAATTTAACAAGACAAAAATAATTGATATAGTATAAATAAAAATCTGAAAGGATTTTTAAAAAATGAAACACAGATGCCCGTTAAATGGCCGACACTGACAGTAACAATCCTAATAATGTATAACCATAATGATGATTAAATGTAATAATAAATGTATAGCTGCTCTATCTCTTTCCCTGCCCAAATTGGTGGAGTTGACAGTACATCTCCCTAAATCTAAATCTGTCCC
The DNA here is from genome assembly GCA_022702515.1 of Ilyophis sp. 1 JC-2022. Taxonomy (NCBI): domain Eukaryota; kingdom Metazoa; phylum Chordata; class Actinopteri; order Anguilliformes; family Synaphobranchidae; genus Ilyophis; species Ilyophis sp. 1 JC-2022. Next base: position 33,736,801 of record CM040398.1, read on the forward strand.
AGTGATTTCACGTGGTGTTTTTTCGTGTTGCTACAGAGGCACTACCACAAGGACTACGAGGATTCTAAGACTAAGCTGCATATCCCATTCGACATGATCAGTCACGTGGTGGCCAAGCGCTGCCAGCATATTCTAAGTGACGTGCAGTACCGGACCCGCCTGCACCAGTGGACCTGCCACCCTGAACAAAACGACATCCTCCGCGCCCGTAAATCCAATGAGATCCTGAGCGATGTGAGTGCCTCTGTCTGCCGCCAACTTCAACTTTGCTTTTTTCCAGTTTAAAAACTTGAGCTCTCCACAGGAGACTGTCCTCTGTATATGATTTAAGTTGTAATTTTCTGTCACATCCCATTTCAAGGGTCCATTTATTTATTTATTTATTTTAATTTATGTAGCACTCTTCAATGTCACATTATTAAAAGTAATCAAGAATTACACTAGAATACCTTGTAGAAAGTATTATCCATGTATCAACGTACGTGAAACTGAAACGGTATATGAATTAAAGACCACCTAGTATATGTATATCAAACAGTGTGCAGGTGCGTGTGGGTGTGGTCTGAAGTGGTGTTGTGATTGGTCTCTTTCTCAGATATTCTACAAAGAGGACCTGAACTGGCTGAAGGGAGTTGGCTGCAACGTTTGGGACACGCCCGAGATCCTCCGAGCCAAGCAGTCCTACGAGCTGCAGAGCGATGTGAGTGTTGCCAGGGGAACCTGTCAGTCATACACCACATATCTTACTCAGCGTTTACAGTGTCCATATTCTATAACAAAGCCTAATAATCCATTTTTCCAATCAAGCAACAAAGTATTGGTCCTATATTAATGTGATAATAATTACAGCAGCAGTATACATAACTACATTTGAAAATGTGTCAAAATGCTTCGTCTTTTCAAATTATAGTAATACCTATGTGCAGAAAGTATCCTGACAAAGGACAGGATATGAGGAATTAATAATAAAATTAATAAAATATTAATTACAGTGACAGTGCAAACCAAAGAGACCAAAGAGGTAATTAATAGATTAATTATGTTAATAAAGATTTTTGATGTCCAAAGATGTCCAAACCTGCGTTCAGCAATGAGTATTTTTTGTCCCTTTTAAAAGTTACTGTTGAGCGATATAAAAAATAAATACATTTTTTAATTAAGGTGGATGGGACAATGAGAAGAGTAATTAATCCTAGGATTATTTTATTATTGTTAGTCAAACAAATGAGTTATGTATTTATTGAGCCTATAACAGCTAAATGATTGTTGACTTTCTCTTGGCCTCCTCCACTGTAGCGTTCACTAGCGTTCACTGTTTTTAATGCACGTCGGCTTTTAGAAACAAGCTGAGCCATTTTTATTGTTTTCTTCTCGTTCTTGTGACAATTCCCGGTTTTCCGTTCCGTCCCCGCAGCTGAAGTACAAAGCCGAGGCAAAAAAGGAATTCAATAACTACTCCATTGTGACGGATACCCCAGCCTATGTCACTGCTATTCTGGGCCATACCTGGGCCAGTGAGGTGGGTTTGACCCTTTTACGGTGCCCTTGCAGTATTTTCATATTAAATGTTTCAGTATCTACGTATTAAATGTAATTTGGTATGCGCTGTATATATTGTTAATTTTCTTTTTGTGTATAGTCTGCGGGCTGGATTGAGAATTAATGCATTGTTCTCTTGTGTTGTTTTAGCTGAACTACAGGGAAGCTTACAAAAATGAGAAGCACTTATACACAACTATCCTGGACACCTACGACTACATAAGATGCCATAACCTGAAGTACCTGTATAGCAATGTAAGCAGTGAATTAAACCAACTTGTTGTACATATTGCGCCGTGTGTGTGTGTGCGTGTGTGTATGTGTGTGTGTGTGTGTGTGTGTGTGTATGTGTGTGAGTGTGTGTGAGTGAGTGTGTGTGTGTGTGTGTGAGTGTGTGTGAGTGTGTGTGTGTGTGTGTGTGTGTGTGTGTGTGAGTGTGTGTGTGTGTGTGTGTGTGTGTGTGTGTGTGTGTGTGTGTGTGTGTGTGTGTGTGTGTGTGTGCGTGTGTGCGTATGTGTGTACATGTGTACACCTGAGCAAACCTCTTCGTTTTGTCTCTCAGAAAACTTACACTGATGCCTGGGACAAGGTCAAGGCCAAAGGCTACATCATCCCTCCAGATTCTCACTCTATGGCCCATGCCAAACGGCAGAAGGTCATCCAGAGCAACGTAAGTTACGACATCATATGTCTACTGCTCTAGATAAACACTGAGTGTGAGAGTGTGTCGGTAACCTTCGGTCTGTGGGCCTTCTCTAGGTGAAGTACCGTGAGGACTATGAGAAGTTCAAGTCCTTGTACACTTTGCCCAAATCCCTGGAAGACGACCCCAATGCATCGAGGTGTATCCGTTCCGGGAAGCTCATCCTGGACGTGAGTCACATGTTACTTTCTTATTCTCATGTCCTAACATCCAACCACAGTGCAGTGTCTTATGATGCAGTCAAACCACAGTGCAGTGTCTTATGATGCAGTCAAACCACAGTGCAGTGTCTTATGATGCAGTCAAACCACAGTGCAGTGTCTTATGATGCAGTCAAACCACAGTGCAGTGTCTTATGATGCAGTCAAACCACAGTGCAGTGTCTTATGATGCAGTCAAACCACAGTGCAGTGTCTTATGATGCAGTCAAACCACAGTGCAGTGTCTTATGATGCAGTCAAACCACAGTGCAGTGTCTTATGATGCAGTCAAACCACAGTGCAGTGTCTTATGATGCAGTCAAACCACAGTGCAGTGTCTTATGGTGCAACTACTCTGCCTAACTCTCATGGCTGTTGTGTTTTCAGTTTTATTCGTTTTTCCCAATCATTTATATTTCCATTTCTTTGCTTTTTAAGACACTGCCACATGACAAATGTCCATGTATGTCTGTCTATATGTATGTAAATACTGTATGTGTATCTATCTATTTATCTATCTATCTGTGTGTATGGAATGTATGCATGCTTATGTATGCATATGTCTATATATGTCTGTATACGTCTTGACCCAACTGCCATCCTAACTCTGGCCTCCTACATGTCCTGTCTCTGTCCCAGCGTCTGTATAAAGACCAGTATGAGAAGTCTAAGGCCAAGATTCACATTCCGCCTGACATGCTGGAAATAGTAGGATACCACGATACCCAGAAGAGTGTCAGCGAGATCGGCTACCGCACACACCTGCATGAATGGACCTGCCTGCCTGACATGCAGGTGTACACCCAGGCCCGCAAGGTCAACGAGCAGCTCAGCGACGTGAGTGACCCGCCCACCCTGCCAACGTGCTTTCATACCTGCCAGCTCTCACACAGATACTAGTACAGCACAAACCTGCTCGTATACCAGCCCTGCTCTCACACAGATACTAGTACAGCATAAACCTGCTCGTATACCAGCCCTGCTCTCACACAGACACTAGTACAGCACAAACCTGCTCGTATACCAGCCCTGCTCTCACACAGATACTAGTACAGCACAAACCTGCTCGTATACCAGCCCTGCTCTCACACAGATACTAGTACAGCACAAACCTGCTCGTATACCAGCCCTGCTCTCACACAGATACTAGTACAGCACAAACCTGCTCGTATACCAGCCCTGCACTCACACAGATACTAGTACAGCACAAACCTGCTCGTATACCAGCCCTGCTCTCACACAGATACTAGTACAGCACAAACCTGCTCGTATACCAGCCCTGCTCTCACACAGATACTAGTACAGCACAAACCTGCTCGTATACCAGCCCTGCTCTCACACAGATACTAGTACAGCACAAACCTGCTCGTATACCAGCCCTGCTCTCACACAGATACTAGTACAGCACAAACCTGCTCGTATACCAGCCCTGCTCTCACACAGATACTAGTACAGCACAAACCTGCTCGTATACGAGCCCTGCTCTCACACAGATACTAGTACAGCACAAACCTGCTCGTATACCAGCCCTGCTCTCACACAGACACTAGTACAGCACAAACCTGCTTGTATACCAGCCCTGCTCTCACACAGACACTAGTACAGCACAAACCTGCTCGTATACCAGCCCTCCTCTCACACAGACACTAGTACAGCACAAACCTGCTCGTATACCAGCCCTGCTCTCACACAGATACTAGTACAGCACAAACCTGCTCGTATACGAGCCCTGCTCTCACACAGATACTAGTACAGCACAAACCTGCTCGTATACCAGCCCTGCTCTCACACAGATACTAGTACAGCACAAACCTGCTCGTATACGAGCCCTGCTCTCACACAGATACTAGTACAGCACAAACCTGCTCGTATACCAGCCCTCCTCTCACACAGATACTAGTACAGCACAAACCTGCTCGTATACCAGCCCTCCTCTCACACAGATACTAGTACAGCACAAACCTGCTCGTATACCAGCCCTGCTCTCACACAGACACTAGTACAGCACAAACCTGCTCGTATACGAGCCCTGCTCTCACACAGATACTAGTACAGCACAAACCTGCTCGTATACGAGCCCTGCTCTCACACAGATACTAGTACAGCACAAACCTGCTCGTATACCAGCCCTGCTCTCACACAGATACTAGTACAGCACAAGCTGCTCGTATACCAGCCCTGCTCTCACACAGATACTAGTACAGCACAAACCTGCTCGTATACGAGCCCTGCTCTCACACAGATACTAGTACAGCACAAACCTGCTCGTATACCAGCCCTGCTCTCACACAGATACTAGTACAGCACAAACCTGCTCGTATACGAGCCCTGCTCTCACACAGACACTAGTACAGCACAAACCTGCTCGTATACCAGCCCTGCTCTCACACAGATACTAGTACAGCACAAACCTGCTCGTATACCAGCCCTGCTCTCACACAGATACTAGTACAGCATAAACCTGCTCGTATACCAGCCCTGCTCTCACACAGATACTAGTACAGCATAAACCTGCTCGTATACCAGCCCTGCTCTCACACAGACACTAGTACAGCACAAACCTGCTCGTATACCAGCCCTGCTCTCACACAGATACTAGTACAGCACAAACCTGCTCGTATACGAGCCCTGCTCTCACACAGACACTAGTACAGCACAAACCTGCTCGTATACCAGCCCTGCTCTCACACAGATACTAGTACAGCACAAACCTGCTCGTATACCAGCCCTGCTCTCACACAGACACTAGTACAGCACAAACCTGCTCGTATACCAGCCCTGCTCTCACACAGATACTAGTACAGCACAAACCTGCTCGTATACGAGCCCTGCTCTCACACAGATACTAGTACAGCACAAACCTGCTCGTATACGAGCCCTGCTCTCACACAGATACTAGTACAGCACAAACCTGCTCGTATACCAGCCCTGCTCTCACACAGACACTAGTACAGCACAAACCTGCTCGTATACCAGCCCTGCTCTCACACAGATACTAGTACAACACAAACCTGCTCGTATACCAGCCCTGCTCTCACACAGATACTAGTACAGCACAAACCTGCTCGTATACCAGCCCTCCTCTCACACAGACACTAGTACAGCACAAACCTGCTCGTATACCAGCCCTCCTCTCACACAGATACTAGTACAGCACAAACCTGCTCGTATACCAGCCCTGCTCTCACACAGATACTAGTACAGCATAAACCTGCTCGTATACCAGCCCTGCTCTCACACAGATACTAGTACAGCACAAACCTGCTCGTATACCAGCCCTGCTCTCACACAGACACTAGTACAGCAGAAACCTGCTCGTATACCAGCCCTGCTCTCACACAGATACTAGTACGGCACAAAACTGCTCGTATATCAGCCCTGCTCTCACACAGACACTAGTACAGCATAAACCTGCTCGTATATCAGCCCTGCTCTCACACAGACACTAGTACAGCACAAACCTGCTCGTATACCAGCCCTGCTCTCACACAGACACTAATACAGCACAAACCTGCTCGTATACCAGCCCTGCTCTCACACAGACACTAGTACAGCACAAACCTGCTCGTATACCAGCCCTGCTCTCACACAGATACTAGTACAGCACAAACCTGCTCGTATACGAGCCCTGCTCTCACACAGACACTAGTACAGCACAAACCTGCTCGTATACCAGCCCTGCTCTCACACAGATACTAGTATAGCACAAACCTGCTCGTATACCAGCCCTGCTCTCACACAGATACTAATACAGCACAAACCTGCTCGTATACCAGCCCTGCTCTCACACAGATACTAGTACAGCACAAGCTGCTTGTATACCAGCCCTGCTCTCACACAGATACTAGTACAGCACAAACCTGCTCGTATACCAGCCCTGCACTCACACAGATACTAGTACAGCACAAACCTGCTCGTATACCAGCCCTGCTCTCACACAGATACTAGTACAGCACAAGCTGCTCGTATACCAGCCCTGCTCTCACACAGATACTAGTACAGCACAAACCTGCTCGTATACCAGCCCTGCTCTCACACAGATACTAGTACAGCACAAACCTGCTCGTATACCAGCCCTGCTCTCACACAGACACTAGTACAGCACAAACCTGCTCGTATACCAGCCCTGCTCTCACACAGATACTAGTACAGCACAAACCTGCTCGTATACCAGCCCTGCACTCACACAGATACTAGTACAGCACAAACCTGCTCGTATACCAGCCCTGCTCTCACACAGATACTAGTACAGCACAAGCTGCTCGTATACCAGCCCTGCTCTCACACAGATACTAGTACAGCACAAACCTGCTCGTATACCAGCCCTGCTCTCACACAGATACTAGTACAGCACAAACCTGCTCGTATACCAGCCCTGCTCTCACACAGACACTAGTACAGCATAAACCTGCTTGTATACCAGCCCTGCTCTCACACAGATATTAGTACAGCACAAACATGCCCTAAAACCAGCCCTATTCATAGAAATACTAACACAACCAATGTAGGAAGGAGGCTAAATTGAATATTTCCTCAATTCTAGGGACTCACACAAAATAGTTTACCTGAGTTTGTCAGGTTCTAGCCATTTTTCTGAAGTGGTACAAAAGACACAGGATGCTGAGATGTACAGCAAGAAGAATGAAACATAAATGAAAGGAAATGATATTAATGTTAGACAACACCTTTGCTGTACCACATATAGAGCAGTGTATGTGCTTCTAAGCCTGTGGCTCTGTATCTTCTCAGGTCTTCTACAAGGACGACCTGAACTGGCTGAAGGGGATTGGATGCTACGTGTGGGACACACCTGAGATCCTGCGCTGCAAACACGCTGTCGACCTGCAGAGTGAGGTGAGTGTGGCACACCTGTCCCCCTTCCCGTCACTTCCTCGTCTTCTAACCTTCACTTCCACTTCCTTTTCACCTCTTTAGTAATTCCCTTCCTTATAACCTTTTCTATTGTGCCCACTTCCTCCTAAATGTCTAATCTCTCAATTTGTTCTCTGTCTACTCCCCTTATTCTCATACATTTTTCACTTCCTCCTGACCTGATATCTAACCCTCACTACGCTGAATTATTTATCCTTCCCTCTACTCTTTGCCTTCTCTGTACAGTTGAAAAACACGATAGTGATGTTTGTATTTATTCCCTTTCAGAATAAATACAAAGAGAAGGCGCTGGAGCATTTTAAGGACTACACCGTCGTGCTGGACACCCCTGCATATGAAACCTGCAAGCAGAGCTCTATAAACCTCAGTAATGTGAGTCCCAACGAGGCCTTCGCTCTTCTGCGCCTCCATTCTCACGCTCTCTCACACCCGCACACATAAGCCATGGCATAAGCAGTGACTTATAGGTACTGAATGGCTGCATAATGTACAGGGGTTCATGGCATGTTGTCTGTTACACGTATTTAACACAGATTTTTTATGACACTTACACAATGTTTAATGTTTAATCTCTCTCCTTCTTTACCTCTCTCTCTCTATCCCCTCAGAGGCATTACCACGAAGACTATGAAACCAATATTAAGGGCACAAATACTGCTCCTGCCGTGACCATCGACACAGAGAGAGTGCAGTTGGCCAACTATGTTCAGAGTGACGTAGGTCCCCATTTAACGAATATCTGCACTGTGACCACATTCAGAGCACACGCACACGCACTGTGACTACATTCAGAGCACAAGCACACGCACTGTGACTACATTCAGAGCACACACACACGCACTGTGACTACATTCAGAGCACACGCACACGCACTGTGACCACATTCAGAGCACACGCACTGTGACTACATTCAGAGCACACACACATGCACTGTGACTACATTCAGAGCACACGCACACACACTGTGACTACATTCAGAGCACACACACACGCACTGTGACTACATTCAGAGCACACGCACACGCACTGTGACCACATTCAGAGCACACGCACTGTGACTACATTCAGAGCACACACACATGCACTGTGACTACATTCAGAGCACACGCACACACACTGTGACTACATTCAGAGCACACACACTGTGACTACATTCAGAGCACACGCACTGTGACCACATTCAGAGCACACACACACGATGACTACATTCAGAGCACACACACATGCACTGTGACTACATTCAGAGCACACACACTGTGACTACATTCAGAGCACACGCACACACACTGTGACTACATTCAGAGCACACGCACACGCACTGTGACCACATTCAGAGCACACGCACACGCACTGTGACTACATTCAGAGCACACGCACACACACTGTGACTACATTCAGAGCACACGCACACGCACTGTGACTACATTCAGAGCACACGCACACACACTGTGACTACATTCAGAGCACACACACACACACTGTGACTACATTCAGAGCACACACACACTATGACTACATTCAGAGTACATTAATTTAACCATGTTGGCGAACATTAACAAATTATAGATTAAATCCTTCAACTTAGTATCTCCCTTTCCCTCTCACTCAATTCGACAGAAAACATGAAATATAAACAAAAACATACAATATTTTGATTATACAAAATGTGCAACATGATGAAACAGGGCATCTCTTAGGCTGTGTTACTGTGGAGGCCTTGGAGAAGGCAGCCATTTATACTAGTTTGATGAACAAAAGAGTAAATACAAAAAAAGTGATGACTTTTTGTGTATAATTTTGCTCGCATTGTTTCACACAGTCTCTCTCTCTCTCGCTCTCGCTCTCTCTCTCGCTCTCTCTCTCTCTCAGTTCCTCTATAAAGAGGCCAATAAGGCAGCCATGCCGACAGGATACTCCATCCCTGCTGATACTCCCCTCATCAAACAGGCCAGGATCAACACTGACATTAGCAGCACTGTAAGAGCATGTCTATTTGTGTATTCCTTTCTTCATTTTGTTTAAATATCTAAAGCTAAATTATATATTATCTTAATGTTTCCGATATGTGTGTTTTTAAAATGGTGTATCTTTTACTGTAGGTGAAGTACAGGGAAGCGTATGACCTCAACAAGGCCAGGGGCTACACAATCGATCCCAATGGCGTCAACTTCATGAACTACAGGAAGGTCAACCAGATCATCAACGAAGTAAGACCCCACACACTGCGCCTTCTTTTTGGCTTCTGTTCCTCTGTCAGTCAGACGGGTGCGTGACTGGAGCTCACGCAGCTCTGCCGTCTCGGATCCAGGGCTGACAAAAGGACAAAAGGGATTAGAGAAAGTACTGCTCCATAATGCCCTGTTGCTTCCCAGTGATGCTTGCATATTTAACGCTCGCAGGTGAAATGATTCGCGAGGAAAATGCGCTCGTTATAAGTCCGGTTGTGGGAACTGAGAATTGAAGATGGAGAGCAAAAACGAGCCAAATACTAAATCTCTGAGTGAACGATCAACATGAATGACAGTGCTCTGACTCCTCCCCCCCCAGCGCCTGTACCGCGAGCAGTATCAAAGGGAGAAGGACAAGATTCACACCACCTACGACACACCTGAGATCAAGCAGGTCAAGGCTACTCAGCAGGCCGTCAGTGATGTACGTAGACTCCAAACATACATCCATTTGCATGCTAAAGGCATCGCTCGTTTTACAGGCTGGTTTTTCTGAACTAAACAAAGCCTCTTGGGTTTTTCTTTGGCAGCTGTGCTACAAGGAGAAGTACTACAACAACAGAGGAAACTACATCTCCCTGCCTATCACACCACAGCTGATGCACTGTTACCACGTCAACGAGATCACCAGCGATGTACGACACCTCCCAACAGCTCCCCTACCTCATTCTGAACTGCATCACATTACAAATTACATGAGAAAATATATACTGTATATAGAAATCACATTAAAATATGAATGTAAGGATGTTTATCTAGTTACTGAAGCTTCTATGGTCAAACATATAAACTGATGTTTCTTTGATGAACACATTTTCCTGTCTCAAACTGGACACTAAGGCATTTGGTGTGTGCTGTCTGCTGTGTGTGTGTGTGTGTGTGTGTGTGTGTGTGCTGTGTGTGTGTGTGTGTGTGTGAGACTGTGTATGCGTGTGTGTAAGTGCTGTGTGTATGTGTGTGTGTATGTGCTGTGTGTGTGTGTGTGTGTGTGTGTGTGTGTCTGTCTGTGTGTCTGTGTGTGTGTGTGTGTGTGTGTGCTGTGTGTGTGTCTGTCTGTGTGTCTGTGTGTGTGTGTATGTGCTGTGTGTGTGTGTGTGTGCTGTGTGTGTGTCTGCTGTGTGTGTGTGTGTGTGCTGTGTGTGTGTATGTGCTGTGTGTGTGTGTGTGTCTGTGTGTGTGTGTGTGTGTGTCTGTCTGTGTGTCTGTGTGTGTGTGTGTGTGTGTGTGTGTGCTGTGTGTGTGTGTGTGTGTGTGTGTGTGTGCTGTGTGTGTGTGTGTGTGTGTGTGTGCTGTGTGTGTGTGTGCTGTGTGTGTGTGTGTGTGTGTGTGTGTGTGTGTGTGTGTGTGTGTGTGTGTGTGTTTGTGTGTGTGTGTGTGTGTGTTTCTTCTGTCTGCAGATCAAATACAAAGAAGACCTGCAGTGGCTGAGGGGCATCGGCTGCTTCCTGTATGACACTCCTGAGATGGTGCACGTCCGAAACATGAGCAAGTCACGGGTGCGTACTCCTTCTCTCGCTCAACACCCAATGCCCTTCTCTCGCTCAACACCCAATGCCCTTCTCTCGCTCAACACCCAATGCCCTTCTCTCGCTCAACACCCAATGCCCTTCTCTCGCTCAACACCCAATGCCCTTCTCTCGCTCAACACCCAATGCCCTTCTCTCGCTCAACACCCAATGCCCTTCCCGAAGCAGTTGAGAAAGCGGTCCGAATGTAGACCCTCCGTAGACCCTCCTGTGTCCTTGCAGTCTAACCTGTTTTTCCCGCCAGATTGGATATGACACCGAGGCGAAGAAGCTGCATGTTAACCCCAGAGTGGTGCTGGAAACTCCAGAGTACCAGCGAGTGGTCGAGCTCAAGCTTCACATGAGCAACGTAAGTGGTCAGCTGGCATCAGGTGATGTAATGAATGTCGGCATTACTGGTGATAATACAGCTGGTCTGGTGAGCTCCGGTGAGCTCCGGTGAGCAGCGGCAGACTCTGATTCTGGGATCTTTGTTTCTCACCCTCAGCTGGTGTACAGAGCTCAAGGCAACATGGAGAAGACCAAGTGCTCCACCACAATAGACAGCGTGGACATGCTGAGAGCCAAGTGGGCACAGGAACTGAACAATAAGGTATAGCTCCCTGACCATCGATAGCTGACCACTCCTACCCCACCAATACAATGCCTTATAACACTAACCATTCGAATCTGCAAAGCATTAAGGTAGAGAAGAAGTATTGATGCACACCACATTCACCCTGTGTACTAAAGCTCAGAGAAGAAGTATTGATGCACAGCACATTCACTCTGTGTACTAAAGCTCAGAGAAGAAGTATTGATGCACAGCACATTCACTCTGTGTACTAAAGCTCAGAGAAGAAGTATTGATGCACAGCACATTCACTCTGTGTACTAAAGCTCAGAGAAGAAGTATTGATGCACAGCACATTCACTCTGTGTACTAAAGCTCAGAGAAGAAGTATTGATGCACAGCACATTCACCCTGTGTACTAAAGCTCAGAGAAGAAGTATTGATGCACACCACATTCACCCTGTGTACTAAAGCTCAGAGAAGAAGTATTGATGCACACCACATTCACCCTGTGTACTAAAGCTCAGAGAAGAAGTATTGATGTACAGCACATTCACCCTGTGTACTAAAGCTCAGAGAAGAAGTATTGATGCACAGCACATTCACCCTGTGTACTAAAGCTCAGAGAAGAAGTATTGATGCACAGCACATTTACCCTGTGTACTAAAGCTCAGAGAAGAAGTATTGATGCACAGCACATTCACCCTGTGTACTAAAGCTCAAAGAAGAAGTATTGATGCACAGCACATTCACCCTGTGTACTGAAGCTCGTGCAGTCCGCCTGATCATAGCAGAACATGAGCACGTGTCCTCAGCAGTTACTGCTCTTCAACTGGTTAGCCTACATGTATCACAAAACCTATAAGCACAAATGACCTTACATATTAATATGTACTAATATGCAGTATCCATAGAATATTAATAGATCTGAATGTCACACAGTAAATGTCAGATAAAGGAATCAGTGTGGAGTTCACAGATGTTCAGCTTCATCAGAGGCGAACTGTGTGCGTCGACTCGAAACGTTCGTCTGTTTTCAGTAAAAGCTGAAAATCAGCGAGCCACAGACTGATTGCTTTATTCCAGTTTGCCGTCCCACTTGTGAGGCGACCGGATCAGCATGTTGCTCGGCAGACACGCGGTGATCTACTTCCTGTTGTCAGATGATTGTGAACGTCACACACACGTTACAGCACTCTACCTCCCTGTCATGGTGTATGCAGGACGTAGCAAATGCTAAGCGACGTGATGGGATCCATGCTGAGCCATCTGTGTGTTCCCTCCCCCCTCTCTCTCCCTTGCAGTACTTGTACACACACCTGGCCTCTAAGGAGCGCAGCTTCTTCACGCCGGAGATGGAAACGCCCAACATGACGCACTCCCGGTACATGAAGGACATAGTCAGTGAGGTGAGTCCTGTTAGTCTTCCTGCCCTGCCCTCTTTTACGCCAGTTCTACAACTCAGCAGTGCTTTCCTTTCACTGCTTAATACCACCTCCTTTATGTTCTTCTTTTCCAATCAGCTACAGTGACACCTGGTGGTAGCCTGGTGGAATGCATGCGGGCAAAACTAAATTTCCTCCTGACTAAGCTGTGTAATTTGATGTGAAATTCTCTCCCTTTCAGAACAAATACAAGAGTCAGTATGAGAAGCTGAAGCACAGGTACACCGCCATCGGTGACACGCCTATGCTGGTGCGAGCCAAGAAATCCTACCTGAACGCCAGCGACGTGAGTACGCAGTGACCCTGGAGATAAGTAACTCGCCTCCTCCCGGGCTGGGTCTTCATTAGGCTCTGCACTGGGGAACTAGCCCACGCCTCACACATGCTTTTTTGTGCTACTCTACAGCTGCGCTACAAGGAGGCCTTCGAGAAGGCCAAGGGACAGTACCACACGGTGAAAGACGCGCTGGACATCACCTACCACCGCAGGGTCACAGATGATATCAGCGAGGTTAGTGCTTCCAGCTGAAGGAGGAAGTATGATGACAGATCCTCTATAGCAACCAGATAGTCAGCTTCTGTGTTGCTTCAATCCTCTCGACTCTCTTACTGTAGCCCACATGTGTCAGAATCCAGTGTCTGCTGGTTTTTGGTGTGTTTCAGCACCAGTGATTAATTTAAGTTGAGATGCCTTGTTCCCAAGGTCTTGATTGCTGACTGAAAGGAGACCACAAACACCTGTAGGCTCTGCAGGTGGTTGTGATGGGGTTTCCTGTGCAATAATAAGGTTTATGAACATACTTGGAGAAATTCAAGGATGGAACACATCCATCACATCCAGTGTTTTCATTGGTCACAGCCCTTCACAAAGTCCACTTCAAACAGCAAAGACAGAACTTTCAGTGAAAGGAATAAGGTTGTTAGTCTAGAGCAGTGTTTTTCAACCTTTTTTGAGCCAAGGCACATTTTTTACATAAAAAAAATCCTTTGTCACACCACCAACCAAAAGTGTTACTAATTAAGTGAAGTTAATAGGATAAGATAATTTCTCACGGCACACCTGACGATCTCTCACGGCACACTAGTGTGCCGCGGCACAGTGGTTGAAAATCACTGGTCTAGAGAATCTGTGCAAAATTACATCATTCCCTTCTCTCTCTCCCTCTCTCCCTCTCTCTCTCCTTCTCTCCCCCTCTCTCTCTCTCTCTCTCTCTCTCTCTCTCCCTCTCCCTCTCTCTCTCCTTCTCTCCCTCTCTCTCTCTCTCTCTCTCTCTCTCTCCCTCTCTCCCTCTCTCCTTCTCTCTCTCTCTCTCCCTCTCGCTCTCTCCCTCTCTCCCTCTTTCTCTCCTTCTCTCCCTCTCTCTCTCTCTCCCTCTCTCCCCCCCTCTCTCTCTCCTCTTTCCTCTCTCTCCCTCTCGCTCTCTCTCTCGCTCTCTCCCTCTCTCTCTCCTTCTCTCCCTCTCTCCCTCTCTCTCTCTCTCTCTCCCTCCCTCTCCCTCTCTCTCCCTCTCTCCCTCTCTCCCCCCCCTCTCTCTCCCCTCTTTCCTCTCTCTCGCTCTCTCTCTTCTTTCCTCTCTCTTCCTCTCTCTCTCTCTCCCTCTCTCTCTCTCCCTCTCTCTCTCCTTCTCTCCCTCTCTCCCTCTCTCTCCCTCTCTCTCCCTCTCTCTCTCCATCTCTCCCTCTCTCTCTCTCCCCCCCCTCTTTCCTCTCTCTCCCTCTGTCTATCTCTCTGCAGGTGAAGTACAGAGGGAAGTATATCAGCACACTGGGGACGTGGAGGTCCATCGCCGACCGGCCTGAGATCTTCCATCACAGGATTGTGGCCGATGCCACCAGCGATGTGAGTTTCGTCCCCTCCGCCGTTGACCCGTTAAGCCTCGTTTTATTTTTTTACCTGCACCATTTCAATTCATCATCACGCCATGTTTCAGTCATGCTCAATGAAGGACGAAAGCATCCGCACGTCATTCAACCATGTGGGGATGTGATCATTTGCTCAGTATCATGTACAATGGTTCTGTGGTACTGTATACTATTACGTTGGCAACGTAGAGATTGGTGGAATACTGATGTGCAGTTGGCGTAAATCTAACACTGTTGGTGTAACTTTAACACCCGAGAGTGTTTATATGAGACCACGGTCTCAAATGTACACCAAGATTTTTGCTGTGTGGGATGTATATAGTTAGAATCTGAATGGGAAATTGGTCTTGCTCCTCCCCAAACCAGGTCAAGTACAAAGAGGATCTACAATGGCTGAGGGGCATCGGGTGCTACGTTTGGGACACCCCCGATTTGCTGCACGCAGAGAAGAACAAGAGCCTCTACAGTGCGGTAAGCCGCCCTACCACACAGCCCTGTTGTGGGGACACAGAGGAGTACCGCTTGTGGACCTCCATGCCAGAGCACCACGGGGACACGGCATTATCGATACTGATCTTATGTCTCATATATGCACCTGATACTGATCACATTCAATGGAATTCAGCTTGAACTGTTTTTACTGTATATTACTGCACAATAAAAAAAATGTAAGCTTTTTAAAGACCATGAGTCTTGTCCTTTCTTGACATCTTTCCCCGTTCTTGTTTTTGGTCAACAGAAGCTGTACAAAGCGTCGTTTGAAAAGAACAGAGCAAACTTTAAGTACACCAGTGATAGTCCCTTCTTCCGGGCTGCCAGGCACGCTTCCAATCTCATCAATTATGTAAGTCACATCCAATTGTTGAACCATAATACATCTATGTCGTCTATTACTGTACTGTGACACATGTGCAAAGACAACAGTTAATACTATATCACTACATTCAGACTGATAATGCTGTATGTATATAGTGTTACAACCATTTTGTATTTTATTTTTGGTTAATGTAATTTGACTAAACTTATAAATCTATTGTTTATTAAATCTGAGATCCTACCTACATAGCTAGTGTTTTGATTTTCGATTTAGATTTATAAACATGGTTAATATCTCTTACTATAATATAATATCTCTTACTGGACTTTCAGTTTGTCATTTCAGTTTGCCAAAAACATTCTAGCAAGGGGATTCTCTAGTCATCTGCCCCGGAACGATGTCTATTTTTGTACCTTGTTTATTTTTATTTAAAATCAAACTTCAGCTTAATTGTAATCAGTCTTTGCTTAATTGTTCCCTTAACGATGTGCTGCTGGGCCCTGTGCAGATTAACTGTTGTCTCTGACTCTCCTGTCTGTGACCTTGTGACCTTTTGTGAACAGAGGTCATACAGAGCTGCCTATGAGCAGTCCAAGGACAAGTACATCTCGGTTCTGGATGATCCCAGAAACCTCCTGGCCAGGGAGGCCAAAGAGCAGAGCAAAGTAAGCCTCTTTCCTTTGGGCCAATCAGATCAATCAGATCGATTTCTTTAAGCCTATGCCCGAGTGTTTATAGTATGTTTATGCAAATTATATGATGAGAATTTCGCAGTGAGACCATCTTAAGATCTACCAAACTTATTTTAAAAATTTCTTTTTACATTGTAGTACCTTTTTTGTATAATTTAATATGTAAAAATACATGCAGTATGTGCCGCTCAAGATAGCTGCTATCATGGTGTTTGTGTGTATCTGAAATAATATAGATCATTTATATATAGAAAGAAAGATATCTAGTTCTGAATAATAGTAATCATTTTTCTCTCCTCCCTCAGTGGAAGTACAGGGAACTGTATGAGCGATCCAAGGACAAGTGGACAAGTGTGCTGGACACACCCGAACACAAAACCCACCAGCGCAGCAAGCAGGGCAGTGAAGTGAGTCTCATCCGCTCTCTCTGTGCCTCAGGGATACCCTCTGTGCCTCCGGGATACCCTCTGTGCCTCAGGGTTACCCTCTGTGCCTCAGGGATACCCTCTGTGCCTCAGGGATACCCTCTGTGCCTCCGGGATACCCTCTGTGCCTCATGGATACCCTCTGTGCCTCATGGATACCCTCTGTGCCTCCGGGATACCCTCTGTGCCTCAGGGATACCCTCTGTGCCTCATGGATACCCTCTGTGCCTCCGGGATACCCTCTGTTATTCAGGGATACCCTCTGTGCCTCAGGGATACCCTCTGTGCCTCAGGGATACCCTCTGTGCCTCAGGGATACCCTCTGTGCCTCCGGGATACCCTCTGTGCCTCAGGGATACCCTCTGTTCTTCAGGGATACCCTCTGTGCCTCAGGGATACCCTCTGTTCTTCCGGGATACCCTCTGTTCTTCCGGGATACCCTCTGTGCCTCAGGGAACTGCATGTACAACCTCAGAACTACAGCAACGAAAGTAGAGAATCCACATTCATTCAAACTACTACAGAATAAAATATAGGCTTTAAAAGGTTGGTCACCCAGGTCACGGCCATGAATTAGACTGATGAAACAAGCTTACTTTTATGCAAATCAGCAAGACGTTCATCAATTCTGTTCATCTGTACATGTGGACAGCCAGTGTAGAATAATGGCCGTTTGACGTGCCACAGTTATATCAGAGTAAGGAAGTGTAATCATGAACCCTCCATGATCTACACCAGACAAGCAGAATGTAGACTTTTATTCTGGTAGAATGAGAATTATATGAACCAGTAAATAAAAATAAGCATGACTGTGGTGAGAGGCCCAGGGCTGTAGCAGGACCAGGGAATGTGTTGGATGGTGTATATCTCACATGAAACCGCCTGTCTCTTTCAGATCAATTATAAGATGGATTACCACAAGACCAAGGCTAAGGGGTACACCCTCGGACATGACACCCCGTTCCAGCTGCACGTGAAGAAAGCAAGGGACATTCAGAGCATGGTATGGTATCCCACAACCCCCCTCTAATACTCAAAAGTTGCTGTTGGGCCCACAAACAGAGGATCGCATGTTTGATTCCTGGGTTGGAAACTGCTGTTGTACCCCTGAGCAATGCACTGAACCTGAATTTTTTCCTGTAAATATTAAGATATTTAAATGCATGATATGAAAAATTTAATCTGCTTAAGAGACTTATTTGGGGATTACTGTGTATAAGGGTGTTTATTGAACAGATAAATAAATCTGTGGATGAGGTATTCCTAAGGTTCATCCTAAAGCCACATGCACTGTACGAGCTTCTTCTGCTCCGACCCTGTGTGTTTGACTGCTCCTCTCTGCTCCTCTCTGCTCCTCTCTGCTTCTCTCTGCTTTTCCAGTTGAAATACAAGGAAGTGTACGAGAGTAACAAAGCGCACATCAACATAGACCCAGGAGCGTTTGAGATCCGAGCTGCGAAGGAGGCTTACACGAACAACAGCAACGTGAGACCTGCACCAGACATCTCACGCCTTCTCACACACTGACCTCGCTGATCTCAAACGTCTCACACACTCATCTCATCTCACACTCTGCATCTCTTCTCTCCGCTCACACACTCATCTCAAACGTCTCACACACTCATCTCAAACGTCTCACACACTCATCTCATCTCACACTCTGCATCTCTTCTGCCCTCTCCGCTCACACACTCATCTCAAACGTCTCACACACTCATCTCAAACGTCTCACACACTCATCTCATACTCTGCATCTCTTCTGCCCTCTCCGCTCACACACTCATCTCAAACGCCTCACGCACTCATCTCATCTCACACTCTGCATCTCATCTCTCCTCTCCGCTCACACACTCATCTCAAACGTCTCACACACTCATCTCATCTCACACTCTGCATCTCATCTCTCCGCTCACACACTCATCTCAAACACCTCACACACTCATCTCATCTCACACTCTGCATCTCTTCTCTCCGCTCACACACTCATCTCAAACGTCTCACACACTCATCTCATACTCTGCATCTCTTCTGCCCTCTCCGCTCACACACTCATCTCAAACGTCTCACGCACTCATCTCATCTCACACTCTGCATCTCATCTCTCCTCTCCGCTCACACACTCATCTCAAACGCCTCACACACTCATCTCATCTCACACTCTGCATCTCTCCTCTCCGCTCACACACTCATCTCAAACGCCTCACACACTCATCTCACCTCACACTCTGCATCTCTCCTCTCCGCTCACACACTCATCTCAAACGTCTCACACACTCATCTCATCTCACACTCTGCATCTCTCCTCTCCGCTCACACACTCATCTCAAACGCCTCACACACTCATCTCACCTCACACTCTGCATCTCTCCTCTCCGCTCACACACTCATCTCAAATGCCTCACACACTCATCTCATCTCACACTCTGCATCTCTCCTCTCCGCTCACACACTCATCTCAAACGCCTCACACACTCATCTCACCTCACACTCTGCATCTCTCCTCTCCGCTCACACACTCATCTCAAACGCCTCACACACTCATCTCATCTCACACTCTGCATCTCTCCTCTCCGCTCACACACTCATCTCAAACGCCTCACACACTCATCTCATCTCACACTCTGCATCTCTCCTCTCCGCTCACACACTCATCTCAAACGCCTCACACACTCATCTCACCTCACACTCTGCATCTCTCCTCTCCGCTCACACACTCATCTCAAACGTCTCACACACTCATCTCACCTCACACTCTGCATCTCTTCTCTCCGCTCACACACTCATCTCAAACGTCTCACACACTCATCTCATCTCTCCTCTCCGCTCACACACTCATCTCAAACGTCTCACACACTCATCTCATCTCTCCTCTCCGCTCACACACTCATCTCAAACACCTCACACACTCATCTCACCTCACACTCTGCATCTCTTCTCCCCTCTCCGCTCACACACTCATCTCAAACGTCTCACACACTCATCTCATCTCTCCGCTCACACACTGATCTCAAACGTCTCACACACTGCATCTCATCTCACACTCTGCATCTCATCTCTCCTTTCCGCTCACACACTCATCTCAAACGCCTCACACACTCATCTCATCTCACACTCTGCATCTCTTCTCTCCGTTCACACACTCATCTCAAACGTCTCACACACTCATCTCACCTCACACTCTGCATCTCTTCTCTCCGTTCACACACTCATCTCAAACGTCTCACACACTCATCTCATCTCACACTCTGCATCTCTTCTCTCCGTTCACACACTCATCTCAAACGTCTCACACACTCATCTCACCTCACACTCTGCATCTCTTCTCTCCGTTCACACACTCATCTCAAACGTCTCACACACTCATCTCATCTCACACTCTGCATCTCTTCTCTCCGCTCACACACTCATCTCAAACGTCTCACACACTCATCTCATCTCTCCTCTCCACTCACACACTGTGTGACTTCCATGTAGCTCGACTACAAGAGGAAGTATGAAGCTGCTAAAAGCAAGTGGCACTGGACCGTGGACAGACCAGACTTCATTCACGCCTTGAAGATTGCTTTCCAGCAGAGTGATGTACGTAGCACCACTGTAAAAATTCTGATTGGCGGTAAACAGATAACCTTTAAATAAAGTATTGGGAGTAGTGATAAATACTTTGATAAAATAAAAGTATTGGGAGTAGTGTTGAACTTTGGATTGCACAATATGAACAGTTATTATTAGTATTAGTAGTAGTAGTCGTATTAGTAGTATTATTATTATTATTAGTAGTAGTAGTAGTATTTGTAGAATTAGTAGTAGTAGTATTAGTATTATTAGTAGTAGTATTAGTAGTAGTAGTATTAGTAGTAGTAGTAGTATTAGTAGTAGTCGTAGTAGTAGTAGTAGTAGTAGTAGTAGTATAAGTAGTAGTATTAGTAGTAGTAGTAGTAGTAGTAGTAGTAGTAGTAGTAGTAGTAGTAGTAGTAGTATAAGTAGTAGTATTAGTAGTAGTAGTAGTAGTAGTAGTAGTATTAGTAGTAGTCGTAGTAGTAGTAGTAGTAGTAGTAGTAGTAGTATAAGTAGTAGTATTAGTAGTATTAGTACTATTAAAGAATGAATAAGGCTGTCTGTCCCCACAGTTTGAGTACAAGTATGACAGGGAGATGCTGAAAGGCTGTAAGCTGTCTGTGCCAGAAGACAAGATCCTGGCCCTGGCCAAGCAGAACACTGGGCTGTACAGCGATGTGAGCACTGCCCTGCGGAACACACCCACCACCATCACTGCCCTGCGGAACACACCCACCACCACCACCATCACAAAGACAAGAACCCCACACATATATATCATACACACAAATATATTAAATGTGTTTAAAAGCACGTCAAATATTCATATTTTGTATGTATATATTTTTTCTATGTATTTTACAACATTTTTTCACTGCAGTATGCATATAAGTGTATACTGTATATGCAAGTAACTACAACTGACAAATAACAGTAAACATATGCATATATATAGTAGATGCATAAAATATGTGTATATTTTGTTACAATACACTGGATTTTCTGTACATTAATATAATACATACCTATATATTATTCAGGTATATACAGTATTTCTATTATGTAACTGAAAAGAATAGCACATTGATATAAATACATGAATACTGTATATCAATGGGTTAATCTATTCAGGTATATAAGAGAAATATATGCCTGAATAAAATATAGCTAAGAATTATATTAACATATAGAATATATATTTTGACAAAATATCAACACATACTGTATATTTATATATATTGTAAGAAATAGTTACACTCCAGGTATACCTTTCATTACGCTGACCCAGCACATGATAATATCTTTCTGTCTGTCCCCCCAGATACAATATAAATTGAAGTACGAGAGGGCAAGGGGACAGTGCATACCCGTGCTGGAGACTCCCCAGATCCGACATGCTAAGTCTGTGGCCTTCCTGAGCTCTGAGGTAAGAATGAGATGTTCCCATGGTTCCATCATAGATAAGTATGACTGGCTGATTGACTGGCTGATTGAGTGACTGACTGACTGATTTGCAGACTGATTGAGTGATTGAATGAGTAAGTGAAAAATGTATTAAATAATCAAGACGTAATTTGTAAAAAATGAAATGATAGGTTCACTTTTTTTCAACCCGGAACTTATTGAAGGGTTGTTTTCCATCATGTCTAATTGTGCATAGCACAGCCTCACTGATCGCTTTATTATTGAGAGACTTGCCTTTTAACCGCAGTTTCTCAGTGGGTTTAAACCGGTCTCAATGGGGCAAAAACCACAATAAATCTCCTTGTAGAAAACGGAAAACTTAAATGCTATCGTGAATTTATTATGTACTTTTCGAAAATAAATAAAGTTAATAAAAACAAATGGGATTTATTCATGGCTTGTAAAAAAATGTAAAGAATTTTTCTTTCCTCCAAAAAAAATAAAAAAATAAATAGAATGGTTGATGAAATGAGAATGATGTGCGCACACTGTGTTTGTATAATTCGGGTTGTGTTTGTACTTGTGTGTAACGAGGGACCAGAAATGACTTCCCTCTCCCTCTCCAGAGTAAATACAAAGCGGCTAGTAAAAAGGATCACCAATCTGGATCCTTCACCACCCTGCCCCAGACGCGGGAAACTAACCACAGCAAGGAGATGACCAAGATTGTGAGCGGGGTGAGTTCACGCATGACATCCCATCCAAACAACAGTTCTCACAGCGTCCTGTCGAAAAAGAGGCTCTACCCTGGCTTTAAATTTGTTCTCACTTCCCACCCTGAGAGAGGGGTATTTACAAAGGCCAATGTTTTTGTTTTGTTTTGGCTGGTCTGTTTCTCACACACTCCCATCTTTTCGATCCCCACAGAAGCAGTATAAGCAGAAGTTTGAGAATGAGAGAGGAAAGTCCAAGTACAACAGCATGCTGGCCCCACCAGACGTCAAGCACGCCATGAATGTCATGAAGAACCAGAGCAGCGTGAGCAGCCTTCTCTCCTCCTCCCCACAGATCAGACAGCCAATAAAATGGCTACGTTTTTCATGAGTTTCCGAGGAAACAGGTTCTGCCAATCAGAGGTGTTTTCATTGGACTGTGACCCAAGTAGGACGACAGGGTGACATCTCTGTTTCTGTTATGGCCCTGCATTGGTGTTTCGGGTTATTCAGGATGAACTTTCTCATCATTTTTTGGAGATATTTGAGCTCACAGGTACTGAAAAAGCTGCTATGTTGGACTCTTCTCATTCCATTGCAGGTGGCCTACAAGCTGGACGCTAAAACCAAGCTGCACTACACGTCCGTGGCCGACCGCCCTGACATCAAGAGGGCCACCCACGTTGCCAAGCTTGTCAGCGATGTGAGTATGCCTGAGCCACATCCGCGGGCTTTCTTTCAGCGCGGTCAAGCTGAACGTAATCACACAGAAGGCCACACTGGTCCCACAGCTCACGCCGTGTGCCAGGAGATGTGCTGGGAAATGGGTTATTGGTGACGGTGTGATGTTCTCTCTGGCAGATTGGCTATCGTGAGAATGCCCGCATGTTAGCACACCGTGGGGGATCCTTGAAGGAACGCCCCGACATCACCCTGGCAACCCAGGTGTCCAAGCTGACCAGTGAGGTACGGTCTTCACTGCCCCGCCCCCACCTTTGAGACATGCAGATCATTGTGTGTTTCTGCTCTTTGGTCCCTCAGCGAGCGTTTACTGCCGTACATAGTGATCCTGAAACCCAAGTGTTTCCAGTAGTTTCCACTACCATGTTAGAGACCCCACTGACAGTCATTACACACGTTAGTATTATATGATTGTCAGTTGTTTCATATTCAATCAAACTTTAAGACTGAAACATCCAATAAACAACTGTGGTGTCGAAACATAATTTACATACAGAATCAGTGTCACAGTTATCAATATGAGTGACGACTGGATAGCCAACTAGCTAGGTAGCTACCTAGTATCTTACTATCAGTACTGACTGGGCAGGCACAACTAGGATACAATACAATACAATACAATATCTAGTTCTGAAAGCTGGACGCAGTGAAATAAAAACAGGTACAGTGCGAAATAAAATACCTGATGTGTAATGCATTTCTGTCCACTCGAATATAAATACAAACCTAATCTGCCTTTAAACCGCGGTAATTAAAATATTCTACTATGAGTTCACCTTACGCTGATGATTGTTTTATGAAATCAAATTAAACAAAATTAATGAATTAACTTAGTAGTAACTTATTTTTTTTTAGGTTACCAGTACAAAAAATAATTCAAATTGAGTCTAATTGAAGTAGCAACAGTTAATCTCCCCACAATTTGACATTGAGAACATTGAACTGAATTTAGCATGCTTGAAAAAGTGTGACCCAAACTGACTTTTTAGAATGCGAAAGCGGGCATTTTGAAAGTGGTCTGACCACTAAATCACAACAAAGTGTCAATCGTTCAAGAAAACTGATTTTCACTGGCAGGAACCCCTTGCTTTCCGGTCATCTCAAAGCATGAGCAAAGTAGATTTTATTGCGATATGGCATCTAGATTAATCCGGAGGGTTTAGGTGAATTACATATGCCCTTAAACAGTGCATTAAACAGTCTTAAAAGTGCATTTTGATTGGATGCAGCCCCCAGCGTTGACGCCCAATGTTGTGCTTTGACGGTCCCGACTCTTCTTTTGTTGTATCCTGCCCTGTTCAAGTGCTTGTCCTGTCAACTCACCCCTGCCCCAAAGCCTCTCTCTCTCTCTCACCCCTGCCCCAAAGCCTCTCTCTCTCTCTCTCTCCCCCCTGCCCCAAAGCCTCTCTCTCTCTCACCCCCCTGCCCCAAAGCCTCTCTCTCTCTCACCCCTGCCCCAAAGCCTCTCTCTCTCTCACCCCACTCATCTCACTGTAATTTGTAGGTCGTAGGGGATCCATCTCCCCACGGAATCGCCTCCATTGACACGCCCCAGATGCGGCACATTAAGAAAATGACAGCTTTGACTAGTAACGTAAGGACCCCTCCCTAACCCGGGGAAATGGACCACACCTTCCTGTCTTGGCCCTGTGGCTTCCTGTCTCCCACTGACTGGATTTCCTATTCCCGGGTGTCTGTGTACCAGGCCCTTCTGCGGGAAATACGGGAATATTCTTTCTTCTTTGTTTGTGTTAGGATCTTGGACCTTTCCTGCTTTTCGCACGCTTCTCTTTCTCGCTTGTTTTTCTCCTCCTTCTATTCACTGCACCTCAACTTCCATTCACAGTGCAACCGACAGCCAGTGTGTTTATCAGTGTGACACGCACTCATTCAGTGTCTTTGGTTTTTGTGTGTGTCACACATGTTATGGCAGCAATGCCTCCATTTTATATCAGGCAGAGAAGTGTGGTGAATGTGTTATTGCATCCCTCCGTCTCCTCTACACCAAGAGGTCTGTGTACATCGTGTGCATTCGGCTAACTGAATAATTAACAAATCAATGAACCAATAGAAGCCGTGTTATGCCTATGGTATAAACAGATACCATCTCCATTCACTAATCCTGGATCAATATCCTTCTTGTGTTCAGCATGGTTAGCAGCACAGGTTGGCCACTCCTGATCTATACAGTGTACAGCTTATTCAATCAAATACATTTACGTCACTCCAGCACTAGGTGGCAGCGTCGTTACTTTTTGGAGCGATACCTTTTTGGATGAATTACTGCATATAAGATTATTGAAAGATCTGTAAAAAAAAAGTTGATTGACTAAAAAAAAAAAAAAATGTTAGCTGAAATGAAAATATATAAATGCTTATGGTGCAGATATAGAATGCCATTCAAACACTCCTCTTGGTGCAGATGTGATGCTGTGTTAACACACTGCTCTCATGAGCCAACTTCCTCCGCAGACATCGGTTCGTCAACAGAAACACTCTGGACGTTATTTTTCTGTTTTCCATATATATCTTGTATATATGAGGTTTAGATTGTCGTTTTGTATTTTGTCTGTTTTGACTATGATCTCAGGATGCCTTTTTTGAGCAGTATGTACATTAAAACAGAAAATGATGTATGAAACTCTCCCTTTCGGAAAGCTGTCACTGTACAGTACTAGCTCTAAAAGGCAAACTGCAGTCCCCGACTGTGATTGGTTACACTTTACAATAAGTGACTTCCCACAGCTGACTGAATAATATAGAGTAATTTAGTCTCTCTGATCTGTCTGTTATGGTGGAAGCTCACTTATTGTATTGCGTTACCAATAATGATGTCTGTTTCCCTCTCATTCATCTTTTTCCCCATTTCTAAATTGCATTTTGCTGACTGGGACTGTAATTAAGCACAGCAGTTCTCTGCCTTCTCAGGGACCTGCCTGTAGGTTTACTTGTGAAAGAGAGTAACGTTAATCATGTGGCCTTTTTACAGTTGAAGTACAAGGAGAAGTTTGACAAAGAGATGAAGGGAAAGAGGCCGCAGTATGACCTAAAGAGCAGTCAGGTGTATCAGATCATGAAGGACGCTAACATTCTAGCAAGTGAGGTGAGAGTCGCTCTCTGTATGTGTGTGTGTGTGTGTGTGTGTGTGTGTAAAGTTGATGTTTGTGTTTACCTCACAGGTGAAGTATAAAGTTGAGATGTGTGTTTACCTCACAGGTGAAGTATAAAGTTGATGTGTGTGTTTACCTCACAGGTAAAGTATAAAGTTGAGATGTGTGTTTACCTCACAGGTGAAGTATAAGGGTGATGTGTGTGTGTGTTTACCTCACAGGTGAAGTATAAGGGTGATGTATGTGTGTTTACCTCACAGGTGAAGTATAAGGGTGATGTATGTGTGTTTACCTCACAGGTGAAGTATAAGGGTGATGTATGTGTGTTTACCTCACAGGTGAAGTATAAGGGTGATGTATGTGTGTTTACCTCACAGGTGAAGTATAAGGGTGATGTTTGTGTGTTTACCTCACAGGTGAAGTATAAGGGTGATGTATGTGTGTTTACTTCACAGGTGAAGTATAAGGGTGCTGTATGTGTGTTTACCTGAAGTATAAGGGTGATGTATGTGTGTTTACCTCACAAGTAAAGTATAAAGTTGATGTGTGTGTTTACCTCACAGGTGAAGTATAAAGTTGAGATGTGTGTTTACCTCACAGGTGAAGTATAAGGGTGACCTGAAGAAGATGCACAAGCCAGTGACAGACATGGCCGAGTCCTTGTCTATGCAGCACAACCTGAGCAGCAGCAAGCTGTCCAGTGAGGTAAGAGCTTCTGAAACTCTCCTACACCAAATAATATACCCTAACCCTAACCCTAACCCCTATTCCCATGCGCTTCTGAAGCTCTCCTACACCAAATAATATACCCTAACCCCTATTCCCATGAGCTTCTGAAGCTCTCCTACACCAAATAATATACCCTAACCCCTATTCCCATGAGCTTCTGAAGCTCTCCTACACCAAATAATATCCCACAATCCAGTCTACTGATGTTCCACAATCCATTTGATTAATATCCTTTGATCTATTCTTCTAATATTCCACAATATATTAATCTCCCAAACATATTACATTATGTAGTAATGTATATTCACAGTATATTATCTTCTTTACTCCATTCTCACTGGACATATTTAACTGTTATTATGCAATGTAAGGGTGGGGTGCTTCAATTGCTTTAATATTTAAAATGTTTGTCAATGTTTTTGAAAAATTTAATGGCCAACTTTAAATTTTTTTATAATCTATACCTTTCGATTATTTTACTCAAAATGGGTTTGGTTTTGGGTTGAAAGAGTTCATACACAACTATTGATAATTCCATTGTAAAACTTAATTAGACTCGAGGAGTCGCGTCCTCCTTCCTAATACCGCTGACAGGGTTGTATAGCATTGATTCTCTAGCGGTTACTACACGGGGGGAATTGAATTTGAATAGGGGTTCAATTGGCTCCCAAATTGGGAAAAAATGGGCAAAAATCTGAAAACTTTTTTTTAAAAATAGGAAATGTTTCTTGGTACTTGTAACCGCTGCATTATAATATAATTTTAGAGAAACAGTAGAATATCTCTTGCGTCACACACAGTATCCAATTTGCAGCCATTTGTTTGGGTTCTGGGTAGGCTGACCTGAGGTGATGTGTGATTTTGTACGGTGTTGTAATTGCAGGTGAAGTACAGGGAGAAGTATGTGAAGGAGAGGGGCAAGGCCATGCTGGACTTTGAGACCCCCACCTACGTGTCGGCCAAGGAGGCCCAGCACATGCAAAGCGCGGTACGTGGGCTGCTGGGGGGGGGAGGGGGGAGTCGCCCCCCGACACTTCTTTACGAGAGGAAGAGCTCCTTGCTCTGTTTAATATGAAGTTTTGTTCTGAGAAGATAACAGGTTGATATACGATTCCTACCTCTGTAGAGTATAGAAGCCTTGTTCTGGAGAGCTTTGCTGTTTGAGTTTGTCTCTCTAATTGAAAAGGAGCCAATGAAGCACTGTAATACATTCACAAGATGGGGCGGTTTTTTTGTTATGTAAGTGCGCAGTGCTGAGAGCCAGACTGGGCTGAGTTGTTTCCAGTGTGTTTGGTGCCGTGTTGTCTCAGTGTGGAGAACATGGTCATTTATTACATAATCCCAGAATAAGAAGGTACGGTGTCAAGCAGCATGCTAGTCTGAACAAGCTGATTGGACACATTAAGAGATGTCTGGTCACATGACGCATCTTACACATGTAACGAAACGTACCGCTTTCACCAACAATGTCCCGCACAAGCACAAGCAGTCCTTTTCGGCACGCAAACCAAAGATCTCTTCACTCAACCCCAGGAAGAACATCAGAACGACCCTGTTGTTTTCCGTCAGAGTTACAGAAAGAAGAAAGCTATTTTATCCTTGTGTTACAGAGTGACTGTGTTGGTTTACCGCAGTTACGGAAAAAACCAAGCCGTTTCATCGCAGGTTTACAGAACGATCATGCTATTACCCAAGTTATCTAGGAAGACTATGTTTTACAACACAGTTAGAGAACCCCCTTGCTGTTTTACCTCAGTTACAGAATGACCTTGCTGATTTATCTCAGTTATAGAATGACCTTGTGGATTTGCCTCAGTTAATAATAATGCCTTACATTTATATAGCGCCTTTCTCACCAACTGGTGACTCAAAGCGCTTACAATGATGAGGGGGAAACTCGCCTCAACCACCACTAATGTGCAGCACCCACCTGGGTGATGCAGCGGCAGCCATTTTGCGCCAGAATGCTCACCACACATCAGCTTGAGGTGGAGAGGGAGAGAATAATTTTTTTGCCAATTAAACTGGGGGATGATTCAGTGGCAGATTGAAAGAGCCTGGGTTGGGAGTTTAGCCAGGACACCGGGGAAACCCCTACTCTTTACGATAAGTGTCATGGGATCTTTAATGACCACAGTGAGTCAGGACCTCGGTTTAACGTCTCATCCGAAAGACGGCATCTCCTACAGCACAGTGTCCCCATCACTGCACTGGGGCATTGGGGTTTTTATTTTGACCAGAGGGAAGACTGCCCCCTACTGGCCCACCAACACCACTTCCAGCAGCAACTTAGTTTTCCCAGGAGGTCTCCCATCCAAGTACTAACCAAGCCCACACCTGCTTAGCTTCAGTCATTCAGCAGGAGCAGAGTGCATGGTGGTATGGCTGCTGGCGTTATAGAATGATCTTGTCAATTTACCTCAGTTATAGAATGATCTTACCGATTTACCTCAGTTACGCACTTTCACGGTGAGGCGGTGACTCTGTTCTGTGGGGTCCACATGTTTTTCAGGTGGATTTTGTGTTCCAGACTTTTGTAAAGTGGGGCTTTGAGGAGCCTGCTAAAGGCAGCATCCTCTCATAATGAGAAACGCAGCAGAGTGTCTGGTGAGGTATTTACTGTTTATCCTGGACTTCTCTTCTACCTCCCATCTCCAATAACGCCACTATCCCCTTAATCCAGTGAATGCCGTTCGGTTCTCCATTTCACCCTGGCGGAGTTATCATGCATGATTCACTCTCCTGAGATAATTCACCCTTCCACTTTTCAGAGTGTGTTCCTCGATATGATTTGTCTGGCCTCATATCATCTCAACATCTCTTTCCTGACCCTGGCCTCTTCTGTACCTCTTTTTTATCTTTTTCTTTTTGTGCTTAATGTGTTAAGAACAGACAAATTCATATGCTACTCTGACTCCCCGAAGGGAACTACCACGTAAAGCACAATACATTTACTTACCCCAGGAAAAAACTGAGAAAACTAGTCATTGCTGAGAGCACAGGGCATCATACAAGGAAGGAATACTAGAGGTGGAGCTGCCATGTTCCCCTTTCTCCCTCTGCGTCTTCAGCCAATAGGGCCGCTCCCTTTTGAGCCACGCCCATTAATGACATCACTAATGTTCATCCCTGTAACTTCCCAGCACTGTCTCCTCATCCTGTCTGTAACTTCCTCTCTCCCATGATCCTCTGCAGTATCACAGGTCCAGGTCACGTGTTCTAACCTCGCTAATGGTTCCCACAAGTCTCCCTTGTCTAATTCATAATGGTAGCACCTTTCAACCGTGATAATATGGAATTGGTTTGGATTTTCAGTCGCAGATTGATGATTTACCAGGTTCTCTGACATGTTTTATTCAGAATGAATGAAATGTAGACACGTCATCTTTTTCCCCAGATGTACTGTAATATTTAATGAATTTGTGAGAAATGTGCAGAAGAGAGGTGTCAACATCTGTTGGGTTTTTGCAGAAAGAGTACAAGAAGTCGTTGGAACTGGAGATCAAGGGCAAGGGAATGTTGGCTTTGGCGTCGGACACTCCGGACATGCTGAGGGCACGAAATGCTACAGACATCCTCAGTCAGGTGTGCGCCCGCCCTCAGCTGCACACTTCCTGTGTAGCACTGTGAATTTGCCTTATGAAACCTTTTGTGAATAGTTTTCCCACACATCTTACATGGAATACATAAGAAGGCACTATAAATTTAACTTTTAATACACGACCAACATTTCCAAAACCAAAATATCAGGAAAATAGTAAAAACCTTTTTTATGTATACTGAGCTTCACCCAGCCTCTCAGAATTAGTTTCTTAAAGGTAGTCAGGCCTTCCAAGAAAAGGTTTCTTTTGTAAATGTATTTGAATTTGAGTGTTCTCTTGGTACATGGGCACAATAGCACACCATAACGAGCAAAGCAAAAAATACACAACAGCAGGGCACTCCCACATTGTGCTTAAAAATAGTGTATTTGCGGTTGTGAATTCCTGCGGTGTTCTGAACCCCACTTCCTGTTCCCTAGACTAAGTACAAACAGATGGCTGATCATGAACGTGCAATCTTCACCTCTGTGATTGACACCCCGGATTTCATCCACGCCCAGCAGATCAGGAACATCATCAGCCAGGTGAGCAGGTCAGAGGTCATGGAAAAAAGGGGCACATTTCCTGTGTTCCTTCACATATTGACGCACACCCAAAAGTTAACGAGGTGCAGACCAACGGAGCGCAATCAAATAAATCAGGAAGTCGCACACTCAAGTTTCTCCTTGCTGTGTTTATTTATTAATTGTCCAACGTTGTGTTCTTTCGCATACATCAGTAGCAGCGCGGCAAGCCTGGCAGTGGAGTGTGCTTCAAAAACATGTGTATATGCTTAGTCGCCCCCATATTTGACATAAAACTTCAGCAACATGCCCTTGATTTACCGTCCCTTAAATATGCAGAGATTAGTCTTCACCTGCACACTTAAGTGTTCTCTTGAAGCGTTCTCATCCTTCATATCGCCATTTATCAATACGTTGCTGTCATTCTTTTTCTTTGTCAATGTGCCCAGTGTACTTCGGGCTTTACTTAACCTTTGCTCATCGACTGCTGTAGTCCAACTGTGGTCTGGATCAGGTCTTTGTGTGACACAGAGTCTGTTTCTGCGACTCACAGAAAAAGTACAAGGAGGAGGCAGAGAGGGCCATGTGCCACTATGTCCCAGTTCTGGACACTCCCGAGATGCAGAGGGTCCGTGAGAACCAGAGGAACTTCAGCAGTGTAAGTACCAGGCCAGGGAGAAATGGGGGGAAACCATCCGTGCGGTCATGCTCCTTTTTTGGTCTGCACTGTTGACATGTACTGTGTAGGCTGCTTCTGAGAAATATTGTCTCTATTTTATATTTTTACTGTCCCATCAGTATAGCACTACACTCCACAGTATTACCCTTATCTACCCTGTACCCTCTCTTTCATGTCTTAGAAGCACCTTCTCCAGATGTACCTTCACCTTAAAAATATAGCAAGGATTAGAGGCCTACTATCCAAACCAGACCTGGAAAAGCTTATCCATGCTTTCATCTCTAGTAGGCTAGATTATTGCAATGGGCTTTATACCGGCCTTCCTAAAAAAAACCTCCAAAAACTACAGCGTGTTCAAAATGCAGCTGCAAGGGTACTCACAAAAACTAAAAGATACGACCACATCACACCAGTCCTCAGATCTTTACACTGGCTTCCATTGTACCAGAGAGTTGAATTTAAAATTATTTTATTGGTCTATAAAACCCTAAATGGCTTGGGGCCAAAATATCTCCTAGATCTTCTTATACCCTATGAACCATCAAGAACCCTTAGGTCATCTGGAAAGGGACTATTAACTGTTTATAGACCTAAGACAAAACACGGTAAAGCATCATTCAAATATTATGCTTCCGACACCTGGAACAAACTCCCAGAAACACTTAGATACGCCCCAAATGTGGCAACTTTTAAATCCAGGCTCAAAACGTTCTTGTTTTGTAGGGCTTATGAACACTGACTTGCTTTACTAAGAGTAGCCCCACAAAGGTGTAATTTTAATTGTCTTATCCATTATTGTTTTTATTCAGTTACTTCTGTTTTCTGCTGCAAATCTTATTGTCTTATCTTTTTATTTATTTTATGAATTTTAATGATTTCCTCGTTTAATCTTGTTATTGTATATGTAAAGCACATTGAATTGCACATGTGTATGAAATGCGCTCTATAAATAAAGCTGCCTTGCCTTGCCTTGCCTTCACAGTCAGTCCAAGAATACCCAATAATCTAAAAGTTTAAATCTGAAAACGTTGTTTTTTTTTAAGTATGTAAAACTATACATTTATGTGACGGAAAACGGGAACCATCATTGGAATCATATCTATGATTGACCCAAACCAATCAATGTTTTTTAATACCCCTCTGGATCGCTTTCCTAGAGATGCATTTCAGTTCAATTGATCTTATAACACAGATGTTCAGGAAGTTCAGCTGTAGGTGCTGTGGCAGGGTGCACAACATTGGAACGATCAAACATCCTGGTTATGCAGAAACACCCCCCCCCTTCCCCCATAGTTTCTCACAGCCTCTGGGGGGTGTTCTCCTTCTGTTCCATAGGTGTTGTATAAGGACGCCTATGCCAGGGGCACCCCCGTGGTGTTCACTCCAGAGCTGGAAAGGGTCAAGCGCTCCCAGGAGAACATTAGCTCGGTATACTGCAGAAGTGTGTCTATGTACATAACCCGTCTAACTCCCTCTTCTGGTGGTTATTTAAAGCTATATTAACGATTAAAATCTTCTGCTGTATTTAATCCCATCGGCTGTGATGTGAAGTGTAGCTACATCATCACTAACTCAGTCCCTGTACCGCTTCTTTGTACACCCTTCCTGAGTGAGACATCCCCCTAATGTGTCCCTCTGAGGCACTTCATTCTGCTTCTAACTGCCAGTTGGATTAATTAGTGCCATTATTAATGGTAGTGATGTTATTAGTAGTAAATAATGCACAGTGAAGTCGATAAAAATAAAAAAAAGGAAAAACATTTTATTATGTTATAAATTGTATGTGTCTGGCAAATGATACTATGGTTTATAATTATCATAAATGGCAGACTTTACCTCTACAAAAGGTGAGTAACATACAAGAAACATATCTACCAACCCACACGATTTCACAGATTCTTTTTGTAACATTTTGGAATGTAAGACAGTTTTTTTACATTCGTAGTTAAGTGATGTTTAGATATAAATGTCAAAAACTACTGCAAGGAATTATTTTTGTATCATTGCTGTTGGACCATGGTAGCATTGTGTGAGGAGAAATACGATTTTGCACTAAATGTTCTGGTGGAAATGTTTTCTTGGCACATCTCTGCATCTGAATCATATTGTAGTGTTCTGGATCTTGTTTTTTGTACAATGGTATTTTTTTACTGTCCCAGCAGTAAGCACTCGACTCATGGAGTTATGCTTCATATTTTTTTTGGATTGTGAACATTCTTTCAAATTCACGAGTAATAACTGTGAACAGCGCCTCTCTTTCTCAGTGTACTGTATGTTGCTGTCTTTCCAAAGAGAGGACTGCATTTCTGCTGTTGTAGTGGAAGCCAGGAGCGTTTGGCATTCCCTGATTTTAAAAAAATACAAACAATGATCAATCAGAGATAACTAGAGCTGACTGAAGCTCATCTGTGAATGGTCAATGTGCCTCTAAACAATGTCAAGGGAAGCTAATTTAACTTGGCTTTTCACAAATCAAATTAATCTTTAATAACAGTTGTCAATGCCCATGATCGTTTTTGTTCTTCTCTTTCGATGCTGCAACAATTGTTTTACTCGCCCTAAAAATCGTGTTGTGTGATGGGATTTATAAATTGAATAATCTGACAGTGAAATTAACTAGCTAGCTACATTGCCAACATTTCGGCCGACCTTGTATGTAATTATTTTACTGAAAGTTCTGTAAAATTCTTACTTGCAGGGTCTTCAGTTGCCTTACATTTTATGTAAGTCTCATAAACCAATTGTTATGTGCAAGGTATTCTTCGTGTTTCAACCCCACCGTCAATATTGATTATGGGTGTAATGAAACAGTCAAGCCGAGTCTGAACACCCCTTTCACCTTCTCCACGTCAGAGAGAATCGCTGCGCACAAAAAGGCCCTGGGCGAGTTGGAATCACGGTCAGGAGCTCGAGTAGTCACGCCCTGGACGTGGCGCCCTCCTTCCTACTACCACCTGACAGGGTTGTGTAGCGGTGGTTCTCTAGCGGTTGCTACATGGGGGGAATTGAATTAGAATAGGGGTTCAATTGGCTACTAAATTGGGAGAAAAATGGGAATAAAATCAGAAACAAAATTTAAAAAATACATCAATAAATTGATCTTATAACACAGATGTCCATATGTAAGTGCCGTGGCAGGGTGCACTGTACTGGAACGCTCAAACATCCTGGTTATTCAGAAGAAGCTTGGATGTGCGGAGCGTCAGTGTGGGTGTGGCCTACCTCCCATAGTTTCTCACAGCCTCTGTGGGGGTGTTCTCCTTCTATTCCATAGGTGTTGTATAAGGACCTGTCTGCCAAGAGCACCTCCATGGTGTTCACTCCAGAGCTGGAGAGGGTCAAGCGCACCCAGAAGAACATTAGCTCGGTATACTGCAGAAGTGTGTCTATGTACATAACTCGTCTAACTCCCTCTTCTGGTGGTTATTAAAATATTATTAATCAGAGATAACTAGAGCTGACTGAAGCTCATCTGTGAATGGTCAATGTGCCTCTAAACAATGTCAAGGGAAGCAAATTTAACTTGGCTTTTCACAAATCAAATTAATCTTTAATAACAGTTGTCAATGCCCATGATCGTTTTTGTTCTTCTCTTCCGATGCCGCAACAATGGTTTTCTTTTCTTTTGGCCAGCGCGATGGGATATTGTTTTACTTGCCCTAAAAATCGTGTTGTGTGATGGGATTTATAAATGGAATAATCTGACAGTGAAATTAACTAGCTAGCTACATTGCCAACATTTCGGCCTACCTTGTATGTAATTATTTTACTGAAAGTTCTGTAAAATTCTTACTTGCAGGGTCTTCAGTTCCCTTACATTTTATGTAAGTTGTTATTGTCGGGCCTGCATCAGGGTTTTCTTAATTGACCTTGCTTTTCTCACTGTAAGTCTCATAAACCAATCGTTATGTGCAAGGTTTTCTTCGTGTTTCAACCCCACCGTCAATATAGACGATGGGTGTCATGATAACTAGACTACAACTCACGAGCAACATCAGGTTGTCGTTCTTGACGATGTGAGTGTGTGCGCACTCAGTCGCACAACGCTTATGTTATTATGATTATTATTTGCTGGCCTGGCTTCCATGACAGTTTTGTCCACGCACCGCTACTGCCCTTTAGCACTTCAAAAAAATTTTTAATGCTTTTTGATAACCCTAACCCTAACCCCCTCTTGTATGCTTTCTTATACATTTCAGTTAAATTGATCTTATAACACAGATGTTCATATGTAAGTGCCGTGGCAGGGTGCACTGTACTGGAACGCTCAAACATCCTGGTTATTCAGAAGAAGCTTGGATGTGCGGAGCGTCAGTGTGGGTGTGGCCTGCCTCCCATAGTTTCTCACAGCCTCTGGGGGGGTCTTCTCCTTCTGTTCCATAGGTGTTGTATAAGGACCTGTCTGCCAAGAGCACCTCCATGGTGTTCACTCCAGAGCTGGAGAGGGTCAAGCGCACCCAGAAGAACATTAGCTCGGTATACTGCAGAAGTGTGTCTATGTACATAACTCGTCTAACTCCCTCTTCTGGTGGTTATTAAAATATTATTAATCAGAGATAACTAGAGCTGAGTGAAGCTCATCTGTGATTGGTCAATGTGCCTCTAAACAATGTCAAGGGAAGCAAATTTAACTTGGCTTTTCACAAATCAAATTAATCTTTAATAACAGTTGTCAATGCCCATGATCGTTTTTGTTCTTCTCTTCCGATGCCGCAACAATGGTTTTATTCTTTTTTGGCCAGCGAGATGGGATATTGTTTTACTCGCCCTAAAAATCGTGTTGTGTGATGGGATTTATAAATTGAATAATCTGACAGTGAAATTAACTAGCTAGCTACATTGCCAACATTTAGGCCGACCTTGTATGTAATTATTTTACTGAAAGTTCTGTAAAATTCTTACTTGCAGGGTCTTCAGTTACCTTACATTTTATGTAAGTTGTTATTGTCGGGCCTGCATCAGGGTTTTCTTAATTGACCTTGCTTTTCTCACTGTAAGTCTCATAAACCAATCGTTATGTGCAAGGTTTTCTTCGTGTTTCAACCCCACCGTCAATATAGATGATGGGTGTCATGATACAGGCAAGCCGGAAAGTCTGAATACCCCTTTCACCTTCTCCACATTTTATTACATTACAGACATATTCTACAATAGATTGAGTTCATTTTTTGTCTCAAAATTCTACACAAAATAGCCCATAATGACAAAGTGAAAACATGTTTTTAGAAATTTTTGCAAATGTATTTAAAATCTAAAACTGAAATCTCTCATTTACATAAATATTCATACCCTTTGCTTTAACATATTTTTAAAGTATCATATTTAATATTTGGTCGCATATCCTTTGCATGCTGTTACTTCCTGAAGTCTGTGCCCAATCAACATCAAAAGACTCTCGATATCTTATTTTCAGGTACTGTTACAAGCGATACTATAAGCTCTCTGCATTTGAACTGATCTCTATGAGAATTGGGGGGTGAGACTAGATTCAGCTGTAAATTACGCTGGTACAGTATTGAACACATGATTGGCGAAATGGCTGTACATCATCAAGGGTCTAAGATATCAAACGAGCCCCAAACCATCACTCTGCAACCAGATATGGAGTAGATGTGGATGGATCCCTTTAAGGGTTGTTTCTCCTGACTTTTTTCCCCATATTGTTCTATAGGAAAATGAGTCAGGAGAAATAACTCTTGCAGTGATCCATCCACATCTACTCCATATCTGGCAACAGAGTGATGGTTTGGGGCTCGTTCGATAGCTCAGACCCTTGGTGACTTGCAGCCATTTAGCCAGCCATGTGTTCCATACTGTACCAGTGTAATTTACAGCTGAATCTAGTCTCACCCCCCAATTCCCATAGAGATCCATTCAAATGCAGAGAGCTTATAGTATTGCTTGTAACAGTACCTGGAAATAAGATATTGAGAATTTTTTGATGTTGATGGGTCACAGACTTCAGGAAGTAACAGCATGCAAAGGATATGCGACCAAATATTAAATATGATACTTTAAAAATATGTTAAAGCAAAGGGTATGAATACTTATGTAAATGAGAGATTTCAGTTTTCGATTTTTAATACATTTGCAAAAATTTCTAAAAACATGTTTTCACTTTGTCATTATGGGCTATTTTGTGTAGAATTTTGAGACAAAAAATAAACTCAATCTATTGTAGAATATGTCTGTAATGTAATAAAACGTGGAGAAGGTGAAAGGGGTGGGCAGACTTTCCGGCTTGACTGTAACTAGACTACAACTCATTAGCAACATCAGGTTGTCGTTCTTGACGATGTGAGTGTGTGCGCACTCAGTCGCACAGCGCTTATGTTATTATGATTATTATTTGCTGGCCTGGCTTTCCCGACAGTTTTGTCCACGCACCACTACTGCTCTTTAGCACTTCAAAAAAAAAAAATATGCTTTTTGATAACCCTAACCCTAACCCCCTCTTGTATGCTTTCTTATACATTTCAGTTAAATTGATCTTATAACACAGGTCCATATGTCCATATGTAAGTGCCGTGGCAGGGTGCCCTGTACTGGAACGCTCAAACATCCTGGTTATTCAGAAGAAGCTTGTCAGTGTGGGTGTGGCCTGCCTCCCATAGTTTCTCACAGCCTCTGGGGGGGTGTTCTCCTTCTGTTCCATAGGTGTTGTATAAGGACCTGTCTGCCAAGAGCACCTCCATGGTGTTCACTCCAGAGCTGGAGAGGGTCAAGCGCACCCAGAAGAACATTAGCTCGGTATACTGCAGAAGTGTGTCTATGTACATAACTCGTCTAACTCCCTCTTCTGGTGGTTATTAAAATATTATTAATCAGAGATAACTAGAGCTAAGTGAAGCTCATCTGTGATTGGTCAATGTGCCTCTAAACAATGTCAAGGGAAACTAATTTAACTTGGCTTTTCACAAATCAAATTAATCTTTAATAACAGTTGTCAATGCCCATGATCGTTTTTGTTCTTCTCTTTCGATGGCCGCAACAATGGTTTTCTTTTTTTTTGGCCAGCGCGATGGGGTATTGTTTTACTCGCCCTAAAAATCGTGTTGTGTGATGGGATTTATAAATTGAATAATCTGACAGTGAAATTAACTAGCTAGCTACATTGCCAACATTTCGGCCTACCTTGTATGTAATTATTTTACTGAAAGTTCTGTAAAATTCTTACTTGCAGGGTCTTCAGTTACCTTACATTTTATGTAAGTTGTTATTGTGGGGCCTGCATCAGGGTTTTCTTAATTGACCTTGCTTTTTTCACTGTAAGTCTCATAAAGACATCGTTATGTGCAAGGTTTTCTTCGTGTTTCAACCCCACCGTCAATATAGACGATGGGTGTCATGATAACTAGACTACAACTCATTAGCAACATCAGGTTGTCGTTCTTGACGATGTGAGTGTGTGCGCACTCAGTCGCACAACGCTTATGTTATTATGATTATTATTTGCTGGCCTGGCTTTCCCGACAGTTTTGTCCACGCACCGCTACTGCCCTTTAGCAATTCAAAAAAAAAAACTATGCTTTTTGATAACCCTAACCCTAACCCCCTCTTGTATGCTTTCTTATACATTTCAGTTAAATTGATCTTATAACACAGATGTTCATATGTAAGTGCCGTGGCAGGGTGCACTGTACTGGAACGCTCAAACATCCTGGTTATTCAGAAGAAGCTTGGATGTGCGGAGCGTCAGTGTGGGTGTGGCCTGCCTCCCATAGTTTCTCACAGCCTCTGGGGGGTGTTCTCCTTCTGTTCCATAGGTGTTGTATAAGGACCTGTCTGCCAAGAGCACCTCCATGGTGTTCACTCCAGAACTGGAAAGGGTCAAGCGCACCCAGAAGAACATTAGCTCGGTATACTGCAGAAGTGTGTCTATGTACATAACCCGTCTAACTCCCTCTTCTGGTGGTTATTTAAAGCTATATTAACGATTAAAATATTCTGCTGAATTTAATCCCATCGGCTGTGATGTGAAGTGTAGCTACATCATCACTAACTCAGTCCCTGTACCGCTTCTTTGTACACCCTTTCTGAGTGAGACATGAGGCACTTTATTCTGCTTCTAACTGCCAGTTGGATTAATTAGTGCC
This sequence comes from Ilyophis sp. 1 JC-2022, assembly GCA_022702515.1. NCBI lineage: Eukaryota > Metazoa > Chordata > Actinopteri > Anguilliformes > Synaphobranchidae > Ilyophis > Ilyophis sp. 1 JC-2022. Next base: position 33,776,817 of record CM040398.1, read on the forward strand.
ATTATTAATGGTAGTGATGTTATTAGTAGTAAATAATGCACAGTCAAGTCAAGAATACAATATATATTTTTTTTAAATAAATTTTAAGTGTCTATAAAAGGATCCTATAGTTTATCATTATCATTAATGTTAGACTTTAGCTTCACAAAAGGTGAGTTACATACAAGAAACACATCCACCAAACCTCATATCCACCAAACCTCACTGAGTATATATTCACTTTTCCTGTTATTTTGTCTAACCACATATTTTTTCAACAACTTGACAAATTTCTATTCACTTTTTGGAAGGTTAAAATACTTTAGTCGTCTGTTGCCCCTTTTATTCACTGTAAGTTAGTGGTGTAGTGGTGTTTACGCATAAATGTCAAAAACTAATGCAAGGAATTTTTATCATTGCTGTTGACACATGGCAGCATGGTGTGAAGAGCAACGCGAATCTGCTTTATATGTTCTGCTGGAAATCTCTTCTTGGCACATCTCTGTGTCTGAATCATGTTGTACTCTATCAGTGTTCCTGTTGCTGTTTCGTTTTTTGCACAATGGTATATTTGTACTGTTCCAGCAGTTAGCACTACACTCCACTGTATTTCCTACCATTTTTCACCCTGTGGCCTTCATCTCACCTCTTAGAAGCACCTTCATATTCAGTATCTGCCTACATATCCCATCATTCCCACAATTTAAAAGTTAAATCTGAACACTTTGGTTTTCTTTGAAGTGTATTCCAAGGAAATAAGCAAAATGATATTGTTATGTGACTGAAAACAGGAATCTTCAGTGGAATCCTGACTGTCCATTCCTCTGACCCCTATGATTGACCAAACCCAACCCTTTAGAATTAAAAAAAATACATATTTGTTCAATTCTTTTCCAACATCAAATCAATGCTTCTTGATCCCCCTCTTCTATGCTTTTCTATGCATTTTTGTTTAATTGATCTTATAGCACAGATGTTATGTAGGTGCTGTGGCAGGGTGCACTACACTAGAACGTTCAAACATCCTGGTTATTCAGAAGAAGCTTGGATGTGTGGAGCGTCTGTGTGGGTGTGGCCTGCCTCCCCCCTCCCCCATAGATTCTCACAGCCTCTCGGGGGGTGTTCTCTTTCTGTTCCATAGGTGTTGTATAAGGACGCTTCTGCCAAGGGTACCCCCGTTGTGTTCACTCCAGAGATGGAAAGGGTCAAGCGCTCCCAGGAGAACATTAGCTCGGTATACCAATTAAGTGTGTCTGTACACGTAACCCGTCTAACTGGTGGTTATTTAAAGCTGTATTAATGATTTAAATCTTCTGCTGTGTTTAATCCCATCGGCTGTGATGTGAAGTGTAGCTACATCATCACTAACTCAGTCCCTGTACCCCTCTTTGTACACCCTTCCTGAGTGAGACATCCCCCTAATGTATCCCTCTGAGGCACTAATACACTCCATCCTGTGCTGTCGCAGACGTCTGTTTAGCGCCGCCATCTTGGCTCTTCCTCTCCGTGTGGCTCATCATGGCGATCCCTCACCATGTGTATTCTGCTCCCCCCTCCCCTCCTCTGACACCCCACCCCCCCCCCCCCCTCCCCCTCTACAGGTGCTGTATTCAGACAGCTTCCGAAAGCAAGTCCAGGGCAAGGCCGCCTTTGTGCTCGACACCCCCGAGATGAGGCGTGTCAGGGATTCCCAGCGCATAATCTCAGGAGTAATCCACTAACCTCTATACCTTACTGTCCAAACATCTGGGAACACAGTATTCAGTGAACACTTAATTCTCATACATTATTTCAGAGACAGCAGGGGGGTATTTCACAAAGCAGGATTACTGAGTTAGCTGGATAACTGCACTGAGTAAGCAGGATTACTGAGTTAGCTGGATAACTGCATTGAGTAAAACCCAGAACCCTCCCATATCTGGAACATTGGCTGTTCTTGGTTTTACTCAGTAATCATGCTTTATGAAAATACCCTCCTGCTGTCTTGGTTAAGTTTGAGGTATTTTGTTGACATGTTCTTAAGTTTGACTGACAGAAAATTGTAAGGCTTTTCCTTCACACAGTTTAGCAGGTTAATTTTGGTGGTCCTGAATCAAAAGTCTAAGACTCCTGGTTCTGCTTCTGTCCGGCAGGTGCAGTACCACCAGGAATTTGAAAAGACCAAAGGCAGCTTCACCCCGGTGGTGTCTGATCTCGTAACGGAGCGTGTGAAGAGGAACACACGGGAATTCAGTGACATCAACTACCGTGGCATCCAGAGGCGTGTGGTGGAGATGGAGAGGAGAAGGACAATAGAGCACGACCATGAGACCGTCACAGGTCAGCTTGTCCACACACCCTGACCGCAGTACGACCGGGGCCAATACCATCCAATCAGTTCACCCAGATCACTATCTCCTCTTGCTTTTTATAGCAGACCTCAGTAACTCCTCCCTCTTCCTGTAGCAGAGATCACTAAGGCTGTGTTCAGCTCCCTATATGCTTTATAGAGCACTATTTAGGGAATCAGCCATTTTGTAGGGTGTCCGAATTCCCAAACCATCAAAATGGACAATAAATCCCTAAATAGTAACTCCTTAGTAACTCCTCCCCCTTCCTGTAGTATAGATACGTAACTCCCCCCTTCTTGTAGCAGAGCTTAGTAACTCCTCCCCCTTCCTGTAGCAGAGCTTTGTAACTCCTCCCCCTTCCTGTAGTGGAGCTTTGTAACTCCTCCCCCTTCCTGTAGTGGAGCTTTGTAACTCCTCCCCCTTCCTGTAGTGGAGCTTTGTAACTCCTCCCTCTTCCTGTAGCGGAGATAAGAAGCTACTTCTCTCCTTCCTCACAGACTTGCGCGTGTGGCGCACTAACCCTGGCTCTGTCTTTGACTATGACCCGGCGGAGGATAACATCCAGTCCAGGAGTCTGCACATGATGTCAGGTAGGAGCACGGCTCTGATCGCCACGGAGGGACTGCAGCTGTACGGCTCTGATCGCCACAGAGGGACTGCAGCTGTATACAGTGTGACAGATTGTGTGACTGTGTTGATTGCGCAGCCGTGCGACCGTGCTGATTGGGTGACTGTTGATCGCGCGGCCGTGCGACCGTGCTGATTGGGTGACTGTTGATCGCGCGGCCGTGCGACCGTGCTGATTGGGTGACTGTGCCCTACAGTCCAGGTCCAGCGTCGCAGCAAGGAGCACTCCCGCTCCACCAGTGCCATGAGCGCCGGGGACGAGAAGTCTGAGCTCTCTGAGAACGTGGACCATCGCCTGTCACTGTACAGCGACGGCTTCGGCACCTCCTCCATAGGTGAGCCGTCCCCTATGGCTGTAAATGAGCCACAGCATTAACTCCCAACGGAGAGCATAAGGAGAAGTAATGTGCAGGGAGGAGAGAATAAGGAGAAGTAATGTGCAGGGAGGAGAGAAACCCAGAAGAGACATCTGGAGAAGCTTAACTGAATACTGAAGTTCCAAAAAAAGAAACAGTTTAATTAGAAGCCTTAATTTAATTGTAAAACCTGAAAACGGATGAGGAGAAGGAAATGGAATTATGTCATGTTTGATTCTAAAGCAGAACTCATCTGTGCAGTGAAATAATGATCTATGTGCCCCTCTCTCCCCCCCACAAGGCTACACACAGGCCAAGACTGTGGAGCTACAGCAACGCTCCTCCTCTGTGGCCACTCAACAGACCACTGTGTCCTCTGTCCCCTCCCAGCCCTCTACCACCGGGGTAAGCACAGCCTCTTACACAGCATCCTACACAGTCAGCCCTCTACCACCGGGGTAAGCACAGCCTCTTACACAACATCCTACACAGTCAGCCCTCTACCACCGGGGTAAGCACAGCCTCTTACACAACATCCTACACAGTCAGCCCTCTACCACCGGGGTAAGCACAGCCTCTTACACAACATCCTACACAGTCAGCCCTCTACCACCGGGGTAAGCACAGCCTCTTACACAACATCCTACACAGTCAGCCCTCTACCACCGGGGTAAGCACAGCCTCTCTTACACAGCATCCTACACAGTCAGCCCTCTACCACCGGGGTAAGCACAGCCTCTTACACAGCATCCTACACAGTCAGCCCTCTACCACCGGGGTAAGCACAGCCTCTTACACAACATCCTACACAGTCAGCCCTCTACCACCGGGGTAAGCACAGCCTCTTACACAGCATCCTACACAGTCAGCCCTCTACCACCGGGGTAAGCACAGCCTCTCTTACACAGTCTCTTACACAGTATCCTACTCGCTACTCTGCAGTCTCCGAAATCGCACGGCGTCTTACACAGAGATTTATAAACGGCGTCTTACACAGAGATTAATAAACGACGTCTTACACAGAGATTAATAAACGTGGTTATGAAAGATACTTCAGGTTGAGAATAAGGGGAATAGATGTAAAACTTTTTAAAAAGGTAAATACTGAACTGACATCAGGGAGTATTTTTGGCACATTGAGTCGTTCATAGATGGACCAGCTTGTCAGGTACAGAGACCCTTGGTATGTTCAAGACACGTAACACAGTGCTACACACCCTATAGAGTCTAGACCAGGGGTGTCAAATCTTATTCGAAAAGGGCCAATGTGGGTGCAGGTTTTTATTTTAGCCCACCCCTACAACGGTGATTCAACTAATGATGGTCTTCAACCAAGACCTTGATAAAGTAGATTCAGGTGTCTGGGCTCAAACAAAAACCTGCACCCACATTGGTCCTTTTCGGATAAGATTGGACACCCCTGATCTAGACGATAGGAAATAAAGGAAAGTCTAAATGGGCTGAATGGCCTATTATCACCATTACTATTGTTTTAGTAATATCTGAAACTAGGCTTCAGTAAAACTGGTCAGTCATTGGGGGAAACATACATTCAACAGGGTGAGTATGGAGCCTGCAAGACCACATTTTCCCAAAATACACTGAAATAAAGTACTTAGCTTGAGTCTCTGTGTTGTGAGAGAATGCTTCTTCACAAAAGACAGTAAATGAATTGACCTAATCCAGTATTGGAGAGCAGACTGTGGAGCCTATCAAAGCCTGCAAACAGCCATCCTGGAAAACCCAAACCTCAGCTCACAAAGTGACCCTCAGCCAGGGAGATTTACACCCTAGGCCCTATGGAAAAGGGACCATGTTAGCCCACACACCACAGGGGTGATGCAAGGGCCAACCGATGTCAAAGGTCACAGTGGAGGAATCGGCTCTCTCTGACATTCTCCTATTCCTAGGCGATCAGCAGCAGATTTATTGCTCAACATGGTAGGAAAAGAGGAACAAAGGCTCTAAAGAGAGGCTAGCTTTGACACCTCTTATTTCAGACCTATTTACTGTAGTTTTTAAGACCGGAGGAGGGTATATCGAGAACAGGCTATTCATCACGTCTTAGATACCTTTAATCCGGTGACCTAGAGGGAATTGATCGCTCTGCCCCAAACCTCAGATCTTTAAGAACCTCAGAACCTCTGACTCCACAACAAATCCCACAAGGTTTTCATGTTTGAAATACATTTCTCTTCCAAAAAATAAATAAATAATATATATATATACACACACACAGTGCCCTCCACTATTATTGGCACCCCTGGTAAAGATCAGTAAAAAGGGCTATAGAAAATTAACCGTTAACTGAATTAGCTTAATCTCACACTGAAAAAATTAGAAAAATCCAACCTTTAATTGAAGTAAATTTATTCTGAGAAAAAAAAATCCCTCATCAAGAAATTATTATTTTTAACAAAACCATGTGTGCCACAATTATTGGCAGCCCTGCATTTATATATATATATATATATATATATATATATATATATATATATATATATTTGGTCGCATATCCTTTGCATGCCATAACTTCCTGATGTCTGTGACCCAACAACATCAAAAGACTCTTGATATTTTTTCAAGTGATACTATAACCTCTCTGCATTTGAATGGATCTCTATGGGAATTGGGGGGTGGGACTAGATTTAGCTGTAAATTATGCTGGTACAGTATGGAACACATGGTTGGCTAAATGGCTGTATGTCATCAAGGGTCTGAGGTATCAAACTAGCCTCAAACCATCACGCTGCTGCCAGATATGCAGTAGATATGGATGACTTCAAGGGTTGTTTCTTCTGACTCAACTCTTAAAGTCATCCATATCTACTGCATATCTGGAAGCAGCGTGATGGTTTGAGGCTCGTTCGATACCTCAGACTCTTGATGACTTAGAGCCAGTCCCACCCCCCAATTTTCCACCTCTTCCTCCATGGTCATCCACTCATCCCCGTTCCCTTCTCTGTTTCTTTCCTGTCTTCCATCCGTTTCTCCCGTCCCATCTGTCTCCTTTCTCATCCCATCTCTTTGTCTCTGTCAATGTCTCTTTCCTTCCTCCCTTTCAGAAAACTGTCCGTGCCGTGTACGACTACATCGCTGCAGATAACGATGAGGTGTCCTTCAAGGACGGTGATGTCATTGTGAATGTGCAATCTATTGATGAGGGCTGGATGTACGGCACTGTGCAGCGAACCACCAAGACAGGAATGCTGCCAGCCAATTACGTGGAGGCCATCTAAATATAAGCCCTGCCCCCCAGCCCACCCACTCACCCCCCAGTGGGTATGACACACATCCATGGAGTGAAAAGCTTGCCACTTATACGCCATCTTGGGTAGTTAATTGAGATGGACTTCATAGATTCATTTAATGGGTAATGTTTCATGCTGCATTGTAATGAGACAGGACAGCATAGGGTTGTGCAGTAAAATATTTTGGCATGTCTATCAAATGCCATTTTGTTAGCCTGTCTCCTCCATGTAGATGATTCTGATGGGGCACTAATGAATAACCTTATTATATATAATCTTATAAGGCTATATAAGGTTATTCATTAGTGCCACAGTCTGTTGTAGAATACATACGTCTTTCTGAAGTGGCTATCCAAACCAAGGCAGTGAGGGATGGTCTCAACACAAACGTTTCTATACTTTCTTTTTGAAAGGACACTTGTAGAAAAAATATCAAACCCGTCTCGTAAACAAAAGTGAAATGTAAGAAAACTGAAAATGTGAAATGAAGACAAAGAGCTGGCAGATCTTGAGAAGTCAAACCAGGGCCGAAGTTAAGAGGAGCCTCTTCTCTCCATTGCTGAAGGCTTGCCACTAGTGCGTGTGTGTTTGGGCCTGGGGGGGGTTGAAGGAAGCCATGTAACCAGAAGCAGTAGCTAATAAAGCACACTGACTTGCCGCAGCACTCTACATCTCTTGACTGGTCTATCACTCCTGGCTCTCTTTGTCAGTCTTGCACTAACATTTGTGTTCATGTTTATCACCGGTGGGCAATTCCATTCCCGGAGGGTTGGAGTGTGTCAATGGTTCCCCAAGGTTTTATTTTAGGCAAGGCTCCAGGCGCCCTGGCAGGGAGGTGGCGGCGGCACTGGAACAGTGGACCAGACCCTGTGCAGTGTTCTTTCCCCTGTGTCTACTCTCAAGCATGACTAGCTTATCATACTGCTCTGTTGAATCTGGGCTTTGAAGTGCAAACCTCAAAGGAAAGGATGGAGAACTGGGATACCACAGAAGTCTCAACAGGTCCATAAAAAATTCAGAAAATAAATTGCATGAAGTTTCACAATAATCATTAAAAGCAAGTTCCTTGAATCACATTTAATACCAAAATCTATGACAAAAATAAGAGGCTATAACAATCCAAGAGGGATTGTTATACAATCTGCTGCCATATGGAGACTACCTAGTTAAATATATCATTGCGTGTCGACCATTTAATGTTATTCAAAGCAACCAAAATCATTGCGTTTGTGATTGTCAATAACACCAGCACATACTTTGAGTACTTACCCAGGCTGATTTTACAAAGCCGTCCGCTAAGCGCGGCGTTTCGCTAACTTGGGAATACTGGAACTGCTCACCTCATGTTTGTCAAATACCTTCTCTTCCTCAGCAATGCCAGTGCTAACACACTCTTCAACAGCAGGATTATTTATGTTAAAGACCAGATTTTCACCAGTGCTAACACACTCTTCAACAGCAGGATTATTTATGTTAAAGACCAGATTTTCACCAGTGCTAACACACTCTTCAACAGCAGGATTATTTATGTTAAAGACCAGATTTTCACCAGTGCTAACACACTCTTCAACAGCAGGATTATTTATGTTAAAGACCAGATTTTCACCAGTGCTAACACACTCTTCAACAGCAGGATTATTTATGTTAAAGACCAGATTTTCACCAGTGCTAACACACTCTTCAACAGCAGGATTATTTATGTTAAAGACCAGATTTTCACCAGTGCTAACACACTCTTCAACAGCAGGATTATTTATGTTAAAGACCAGATTTTCACCAGTGCTAACACACTCTTCAACAGCAGGATTATTTATGTTAAAGACCAGATTTTCACCAGTGTGAACGTACCTTTTTCCCCAGAAGTCATCTTTTTTTTGAGCGGATTATCTTAAATTTCGCCATCTGACTTGTTTGAAAGTTCCCACGTGAGGTAACATTAAACAAACCAGTATATCTATATCTAGCCTGCTGATTCGCTCCCAGTGTAGCTGGAAAGCCACCAATAAGTGACCAATCTGTGAAATTGAACCGATATATACCAAATATAGATTAGGTATAATAATAGAAAACAAATATGATGTGAATATTTTTCCCCCCCTCAATGCCACCGATGGTAGGGAAACCTTTGGCGCGCAAGCAGGTTTTTTATTTCCACGGACTACCCTGGCTCCTGGGTTCAACAGGGGGTCTGTGGATGATGGGGTCCCCTGGATTAATTAATTGGCTAAACTAAATCATTAAGAGCAGAAGCTGGCATGAAATACAGAAAAACATACGGCCCTCCTTGCCACCCCTGATGTACTAAACTCCAGCACCAGCCAGGAACACTAGCTGGGTAAACATCCTGTCTGAACAATGTCGTTTGTTAAGCAATTAAGAGCTGGAGGTTGAACACAAACAGATTGATCCTCTAGCTAAAATGCTAATTTTCAAGATGTGACGTAGTTTATGTGAATCCCCCAATGGTTCCAGTGACTTTTCTGAGAAAGCCTCTGATTTACATGTGTTTTCTGTACCTCCCACGGTTTGGCTGAATGAAACACGACGCTTCAGGGAACAAGGACAGCCAGCTGGCAGGAACCTGATGCAGTTTAAACCAGTTCCATTGATGCTCAATATGTATATCATTAGAAAGCCTCAGATATCCAAGCAACAGTCATAATTCATGAGAGTGGAGGAGAAATTCAGCTACAGCAGATGTAACCATGATAAAATCATGAATTATTTAAGCTAGTTGCATTTCCATTTCATCAATCTTAAAGAGCAAGGAGGAGCTGCTCTGTTTAAATGTTTAACCACATCCATATCTCTCAGTATTACATACACTCTCGCACGCAAACACACAAACACGTTACAAACCCTCAGGATACATTAATGCAATATATTCACACACTCTTACAATACACTCACGCAATATATACAGTGGCTCACACACACAGTGCACCCCCACACAATATCACACATGCGCACTCATAAAAAACACTCCCTCACACATGCATACTGTAGTATGCAGAGCATACTCTCTCACATGCACTCATACAATGCCCCCAGTGTTACACACACACATGCATACTGTAGTACGCAGAGAGCATACTCTCTCACATGCACTCATACAATGCCCCCAGTGTTACACACACACATGCATACTGTAGTACGCAGAGAACATACTCTCTCACATGCACTCATACAATGCCCCCAGTGTTACACACACACATGCATACTGTAGTACGCAGAGAGCATACTCTCTCACATGCACTCATACAATGCCCCCAGTGTTACACACACACATGCATACTGTAGTACGCAGAGAGCATACTCTCTCACATGCACTCATACAATGCCCCCAGTTTTACACACACATGCATACTGTAGTACGCAGAGAACATACTCTCTCACATGCACTCATACAATGCCCCCAGTGTTACACACACACATGCATACTGTAGTACGCAGAGAGCATACTCTCTCACATGCACTCATACAATGCCCCGTGTTACACACACACATGCATACTGTAGTACGCAGAGAGCATACTCTCTCACATGCACTCATACAATGCCCCCAGTGTTACACACACACACATGCATACTGTAGTACTCAGAGAGCATACTCTCTCACATGCACTCATACAATGCCCCGTGTTACACACACACATGCATACTGTAGTACGCAGAGAGCATACTCTCTCACATGCACTCATACAATGCCCCCAGTGTTACACACACACATGCATACTGTAGTACGCAGAGAGCATACTCTCTCACATGCACTCATACAATGCCCCGTGTTACACACACACATGCATACTGTAGTACGCAGAGAGCATACTCTCTCACATGCACTCATACAATGCCCCCAGTGTTACACACACACATGCATACTGTAGTACGCAGAGAGCATACTCTCTCACATGCACTCATACAATGCCCCCAGTGTTACACACACACATGCATACTGTAGTACGCAGAGAGCATACTCTCTCACATGCACTCATACAATGCCCCCAGTGTTACACACACACATGCATACTGTAGTACACAGAGAACATACTCTCTCACATGCACTCATACAATGCCCCCAGTGTTACACACACACATGTCAGCAGGGTAGGTGTTTATATGTCATTACTTTCAGACCCCCCACTCAGGAAGGAACAGGGCGAGAGAGAGAGAGAACATGATGCATGATCAACACCCCACACAAATTGTTTCACTCTGTTTCTTGATTGTGGTGGTTAAACATTTATGGGCCACAGCCACAGATAAACACACTACACCAAACGAAGCTGTATTGTGAGCACCGACAAAACTCTGCTCACGGATCTGAAATGTGACAACAAGCACTCCATTAATGATTTTAAGAGTCAAACACTCAATGGTTTTAATGATTGCGTAATCAGAACAGAACAGTTCTCAGCACTGGGGTAGGCTAGCCTACTTGGGTTTGGGGCATTTGTAGTCATGACAGCTGATGTAACCACGTTTGACATATACAGGTCAGAGGAATAAATTAGCAATATAAACCCAACTGGCAGCCCAAACGCACTTAAACGACTCTCGATGGTATCCAATTCCTGGAGTTTGTTTACCTTTAAAAGGTGCTAGACAGTTCATTTGTCATTGGTTTTCATTGCAGAGGTATTCATATGTGTTTTGTGCCCTATAAAAAAAATCTGTCATCAGCAGCTCATAAAAATGAACACACATTTCCTGGAATAAACTTATTTTCATTCATACACTACACTACCGTATATACAGTACTTGGATTTATCAAAACATATTTACATAACCGTTCACGGGGGAAATTTATTTTAATTGTCAGCAGTGTGCACTGAGCTTAATGGACATTAATCAACCTTTTCAACTGGAACCTGCATTGATATATACAGACAGGTGACGAATCTAAGGAAAAACCAACAAGTGTCTTTAGTAAGGTGTTGGGTCACCCCGAGCTGCCAGAACAGCTTCAATGCACCTTGGCATAGATTCTAGTCTCTGGAACTCTATTGGAGGGATGGAACACCATTTATTGCTAAAGTTATTCCCTCACAAATTGACATAATTTTCATACTCATCAAACCATTCAGTCACCTCTCGTGTCCTGTAGATGGGGGCATTGTCATCCTGGAAGAGACCAGTCACATCAAGATAGAAATGTTTCATCATAGGTTAAAAAGGTGATCACTCAGAATAACTTTGTATTGATTTGCAGTGACCCTTCCCTCTAAGGGGACAAGAGGACCCAAACCATGCCAGGAAAATGCCCCCCACAGCATAACAGAGCCACCGGACCCCCTCACTGTAGGGGTTTTTCCTTTAATTTGTCACCGTCTGTATATATAGATTAAAGTGACTCTCAGCAAACATGGAGATCATGCTCTCTCCATTTAAGACCAAATCTGTTTCACAAACAGAACAGAAATTGAATGAGGTATATTTTTAATATACCACATTATACAAAAGTAGGTTACAAAAGTAAAAACATAAATACGACATGCTTTTTTTTAAATTACAGAGATTGGTACAGCTGATCAGCTCTGTCATTGGTCAGTCAATGGACTCGAGGGCTCGGAGGTGTTGGAGGAGAAGGTGGAGTCAGTCATTGTACTAAAGGGCTCAGAGGTTGAGTCAGTCATTGTACTAAAGGGCTCAGAGGTGGAGTCAGTCATTGTACTAAAGGGCTCAGAGGTGGAGTCAGTCATTGTACTAAAGGGCTTAGAGGTGGAGTCAGTCATTGTACTAAAGGGTTCAGAGGTGGAGTCAGTCATTGGACTAAAGGGCTCAGAGGTGGAGTCAGTCATTGTACTAAAGGGCTCAGAGGTGGAGTCAGTCATTGTACTAAAGGGCTTAGAGGTGGAGTCAGTCATTGTACTAAAGGGTTCAGAGGTGGAGTCAGTCATTGGACTAAAGGGTTCAGAGGTGGAGTCAGTCATTGGACTAAAGGGCTCAGAGGTGGAGTCAGTCATTGGACTAAAGGGCTCAGAGGTGGAGTCAGTCATTGTACTAAAGGGCTCAGAGGTGGAGTCAGTCATTGTACTAAAGGGCTTAGAGGTGGAGTCAGTCATTGTACTAAAGGGTTCAGAGGTGGAGTCAGTCATTGGACTAAAGGGTTCAGAGGTGGAGTCAGTCATTGGACTAAAGGGTTCAGAGGTGGAGTCAGTCATTGGACTAAATGGCTCGGAGGTGTTGGGGGAGAAGGTGGAGTCAGTCAATGTACTAAAAGGCTCAGAGGTGGAGTCAGTCATTGTACTAAAGGGCTCAGAGGTGGTGGAGGAAGTGGTGTCAGTGGTGGTGGTGGTGGAGGGGGTGGAGGGGGTGGGGTCAGTGGTGGTGGGATCAGGTGCATCAATGGCCAGGTACTCCAGCTGGAACCCCCCTGCTGTGACTGAAGAGTCCGACAGGAACTTGAGAGTCATGACGTTCCCTGGGCAAGAAACAAGACGGATTGAAGGAGATCAACACAAAGATTAACTCAATTCTCAGCAACAGGACAAATTGACATTTTTTTCTTATTCAGCAACAGACAGTATCGTGCTTACTTTTGAAATGATAATTTCTCATCTATATCTCTGCTTAGAGCTTGTTTTATTTATTCTGAAAGGCTAATGAACGCTTTCTCCTTTATACTGATAAACCGCAATGTCACATTCCCCAAGAACCAAACAACTGAACAATGTGTGCAATCCTAATTTTTTATCTTTCAATTAGTTTTAAAATGAAGCAAAATTAAGTTAATTTTCTCTGCTCCCAAGCTGCTTTTAGCATGATGATTCCTTTAAGAGTGACCAGCACATTTTTGCATTGTAAACATGAATAGAGGCCAATACGTTCAGTTTAGTTTCATACCTGTACTGAAGATATCTTCTGGGAGTTCATCACCACAGAACCTGAAAGTACATTTTTTAATTATCCTCTTTTATTAAATTACAGATTTACACAAACCCGCTGAACTAAGTATTGTGAATAGCAAATTAATACAAAGGTTTCTAGATTGTTGTGTAAAATCTTTCTATAACCTTGTATGTGGAGGTCAGGTCAACTAGTGCTGTTTGTCTACCAATTTATTCAGCAATTACCAATTTATTATGGGGGGGAAAAAATCTAAGAACTGAGCCTGAAATATAAAGCGTGTTCCTCAGAAAGCAACTCGGAAGCAATTACAGGCTCGAGCAATTTAACATCAGTGGGACATAATTATCCACGTTCTGCCAGAAGTAGTGTGTATTTTTTCAGCCAGGGTTGTTCAGGTTACTGCTACAATAGTTCCTCCTAGTAATGTGCCAGGACCCCACCGGCCACCAGATGCTGTTTGGAATGGCGGCTCTGAAATAGTTAATGAACGGTCAAGTACACACAGCTGCAGTACTTCCTGCGTAGGAGGGGATAGCACAGCTGACAATTCCAAATCGGGGGGGGAAAAAACCCATAAAAATGGCTGTGAAATGGGAAGTGTAGCGGACGTCCAGGTGCATGCAAGGCAATTCTCAATAGGGGAGCTCTAATATTGAGATCCAACAAGAGATCCAAGTACATCCAGTGGTAAATGTTATTTAGCTTTGGGGCTTCTGGGTAGATCCTGTTAAGGCACAGTTTAGTGCACGGATGGGCCCCGCCTTCAGACTGTGTCATTGCCGAGCCAGATGTGGTGAGTCGCACATGGGATGGGGGGTGTCAGACAGCCGGGATGATCACGTGTCATCGTACACCAGCAACCTTACTGATCCATCAGACGCCTGTCAAACCGCAAGTGCAGTGTCTTCTTCTGACTCATGTCTGTGAATACTTTACTTGCGTACTGTGGTGTCACAACGGTGATGTCACAGTGGTGGCGTCACAGTGGTGGCGTCACAGCCGGCTCCACGCGCCTCGAAGGAGAGCCCGTACGTATCTGCGTTTCCCCCGAGTCTCTCGAGGCTGTGGCTATGAACACCGAGTAACTAAAACTGGGAATTCCAAACTGAGGAGAAAATGGAGGGAAACGCATAAACAAAATGTGAAGAAGCCATTAAAAGGTGTTCACCTCCCGACAAAGCCCAAGACGTCATCGTAGCTGTCGTAGATCTCCAGGTAGTCTGCAAGACAGTCGGTGTCGTCCTCCACGTCGAATTCGAGGAAGCGCAAGCGTATCTGCTGATTGTAGCGCAGTCGGATGTGCCAGTAGCAGATCTGCTCGTCCTCATACTCCTCTGGGTACTCTGGCGACTGGATGATCCGCTGCTGGTCAGTCAGGACTCCCCCGCACTGTTTCGCTGTGGGGGGGGGCGGTCACAGTAATGAGACCATCAGTGGGGAGTCACTGAAATTAATATTAAATTTTTTTTTTGGTTTTGGTCTATTTTTAAATTTTTATTATCATAATTCTTCTTCCCCTATTATTTTGATTTGGAATCTTCTTTGGACATTATATGAGAACATTGCTTCGTGAATTAAGTTTATTATTGTCATTTATTATGTACATAATGATATTGCTTGTGATGCTGCCCATTGACGTTGACAGGCTAAGTCAAATTGGACAATGGAATTAAATGTTTTAATCAGCATACCAAAACATCCCATGACTGATGAGAGAATAGTTAAGAACATTGTGAAGTTTTCATGGGTAACATATTTTGCTTGTTGTATTAGCTTACACAGGTCTTGCATCCGCCAGCCAAGATGGCAGAATTCCATTTGTTTTTGTTTTTATAAAGACAGAAGTGAACATTACATGGTTTCTTTGTTTCCTGAACGGGTAAATTACTTCCACATGTGCTGAACAGGAGCACATAAACTGGTATTTTCCAGCGGGAGGTAGAATAATGATAGATTTTTCAGATAAATTGAAGTAATTTTCAGGTAAATTAAATTTATTCCAAATACCTAATACATGATGCAGAGTTCTGTATGACATTCACAAGGCTGGCCACAACCACTGTGTTAAAAGAAGAGCATTTAATATACGGAACTTACAACCTTATAGTTGAATGACATAAAACACACGCAAGGGGTAATAGAGTATGTAGTGATGAGCCTTGGTTAATAGCCTCAGTACAGCTCAGGGGAGTCTGTTCTCTGTGAGAGTATGTAGTGATGAGCCTTGGTTAATAGCCTCAGTACAGCTCTGGAGAGTCTGTTCTCTGTAAGAGTATGTAGTGATGAGCCTTGGTTAATAGCCTCAGTACAGCTCTGGAGAGTCTGCTCTCTGTGAGAGTATGTAGTGATGAGCCTTGGTTAATAGCCTCAGTACAGCTCTGGAGAGTCTGTTCTCTGTGAGAGTATGTAGTGATGAGCCTTGGTTAATAGCCTCAGTACAGCTCTGGAGAGTCTGTTCTCTGTGAGAGTATGTAGTGATGAGTCTTGGTTAATAGCCTCAGTACAGCTCTGGAGAGTCTGCTCTCTGTGAGAGTATGTAGTGATGAGCCTTGGTTAATAGCCTCAGTACAGCTCTGGAGAGTCTGTTCTCTGTAAGAGTATGTAGTGATGAGCCTTGGTTAATAGCCTCAGTACAGCTCTGGAGAGTCTGTTCTCTGTGAGAGTATGTAGTGATGAGCCTTGGTTAATAGCCTCAGTACAGCTCTGGAGAGTCTGTTCTCTGTGAGAGTATGTAGTGATGAGCCTTGGTTAATAGCCTCAGTACAGCTCTGGAGAGTCTGTTCTCTGTGAGAGTATGTAGTGATGAGCCTTGGTTAATAGCCTCAGTACAGCTCTGGAGAGTCTGTTCTCTGTGAGAGTATGTAGTGGTGAGCCTTGGTTAATAGCCTCAGTACAGCTCTGGAGAGTCTGTTCTCTGTGAGAGTATGTAGTGATGAGCCTTGGTTAATAGCCTCAGTACAGCTCTGGAGAGTCTGTTCTCTGTGAGAGTATGTAGTGATGAGCCTTGGTTAATAGCCTCAGTACAGCTCTGGAGAGTCTGTTCTCTGTGAGAGTATGTAGTGATGAGCCTTGGTTAATAGCCTCAGTACAGCTCTGGAGAGTCTGTTCTCTGTGAGAGTATGTAGTGATGAGCCTTGGTTAATAGCCTCAGTACAGCTCTGGAGAGTCTGTTCTCTGTGAGAGTATGTAGTGATGAGCCTTGGTTAATAGCCTCAGTACAGCTCTGGAGAGTCTGTTCTCTGTGAGAGTATGTAGTGATGAGCCTTGGTTAATAGCCTCAGTACAGCTCTGGAGAGTCTGTTCTCTGTGAGAGTATGTAGTGATGAGCCTTGGTTAATAGCCTCAGTACAGCTCTGGAGAGTCTGTTCTCTGTGAGAGTATGTAGTGATGAGCCTTGGTTAATAGCCTCAGTACAGCTCTGGAGAGTCTGTTCTCTGTGAGAGTATGTAGTGATGAGCCTTGATTAATAGTCTCAGTACAGCTCTGGAGAGTCTGTTCTCTGTGAGAGTATGTAGTAATGAGCCTTGGTTAATAGCCTCAGTACAGCTCTGGAGAGTCTGTTCTCTGTGAGAGTATGTAGTGATGAGCCTTGGTTAATAGCCTCAGTACAGCTCTGGAGAGTCTGCTCTCTGTGAGAGTATGTAGTGATGAGCCTTGGTTAATAGCCTCAGTACAGCTCTGGAGAGTCTGTTCTCTGTAAGAGTATGTAGTGATGAGCCTTGGTTAATAGCCTCAGTACAGCTCTGGAGAGTCTGTTCTCTGTGAGAGTATGTAGTGATGAGCCTTGGTTAATAGCCTCAGTACAGCTCTGGAGAGTCTGCTCTCTGTGAGAGTATGTAGTGATGAGCCTTGGTTAATAGCCTCAGTACAGCTCTGGAGAGTCTGTTCTCTGTAAGAGTATGTAGTGATGAGCCTTGGTTAATAGCCTCAGTACAGCTCTGGAGAGTCTCAGTACAGCTCTGGAGTATGCCTTTACAGAGGCATATTTTGCATGATTGCTCATTCTTGGAAAAAAACATCCCAAAAGCAGACCAAACTCTTTCACAATCCTGTTCATCAGGGGCGCCTGGGTTTTGGAACTTCTCTCCAGCGGGGGCGGCGCAGTAGCTGGCGGGTTAGTCGCGGCCGATCACACCGCCGTCGGGACGCACACTCGTCTGCTCTGACTCACGGCCTGCCCCGCTCCTCCTTACCCACGATCCCACAGTGCTCACCGGTGGGGTTGTAGCAGTAGACGTCCCACCTCTCGCTCTTGTTCAGTCTGTAGCCGTAGTCGATGATGCCTATTTTGCCGAAGCCGCAGTTGGAGCCGGACTTGACGATGGGGTAGCCCACGCGGCCTCGATCGAACCAGCCCGCGGCACAAACGTGGAACCCTGTTGTGGGGAGGGGGGGTTAAACCCCCTTTCTCAGATTACCACATTTCAGTGCCTCACTAGAAACACACATAGTGGCATTAAATGAATATCCTATAGAGTTACACACACATTAGTTACAATGTCAAGATTTGGTCATTTGAAAGTAATATGATGCCATTATTAGATTTGGGGGGAGGGGAAGTGACACAGTCTTTCAAAAACAGAAGGATTATAATAGTTGCCTAAGTATGACCACTCTGTAGTGGAAAAGTTTCAAGCGCAAAAACCCCTAAAGTTATCTCAGCCTTCTGTTATAAATCAGGACCCACAGCCAGGAAGTGAAACCAGACCTCCCAGGATAACTGCAGTCAGACCGAGAGAAAGTGACATTATTTATCAATCACGCGCATCCAAACCAAAGTGCTTTCTTGTTAAAGAGCAGGGCTCGGCCACAGAAGCAGTTCTATAATAGTGGTAGCATCTTTTTCAGCCTGGAGGAAACGCAGGAGTGAAAGTCGGATGGCTTCAGGCATGTTTCTGATAGATAGCATGGGAACAAAGACATCCTTTATGGCAGCATAGTCCCCAGGCTGCCCCTGCTCTGCTCTCTAAAGGCCAGTAAACACAGAAAATCAGTGAGTTATTGGCGGAAGTGGACGATTAACCTACATGACTGGATAACTTACACAGCAGGGGTTACTCACCAACTTCCCCAGGGAAGCTAATTTATGCAGGGCTGGGATGTTGAGGAGTGTGGATATATGGGATGGTAGTTTGGAAGTGATGGGACGGAGGGGTGGACGTGTAAGAGCCAGCCTTAGGTACGTTTGAGAGGGGTGTGTAGGTGTGAGAGAGGTGTGTAGGTTTGAGAGGAGTTTGTAAGTGTGACATGGGTGTGTAGGCGTGAAAAGAGTGTGTTGGTGTGAGTGGTGTGAAGGTGTGAGAGGGGTGCGTAGGTGTGAGAGTAGTTTGTAGGTGTGAGAGGGGTGTGTAGGTGTGAGATGAGTGTGTAGGTGTGAGATGAGTGTGTAGGTGTGAGAGGGGTGTGTAGGTGTGAGGGGATTGGGTAGGTGTGAGGGGGTTGGGTAGGTGTGAGGGGATTGGGTAGGTGTGAGGGGTGTGTGTAAGTGTGAGGGGGTTGGGTAGGTGTGAGGGGGTTGGGTAGGTGTGAGGGGATTGGGTAGGTGTGAGGGGGTTGGGTAGGTGTGAGGGGGTTGGGTAGGTGTGAGGGGATTGGGTAGGTGTGAGGGGGTTGGGTAGGTGTTAGGGGGTTGGGTAGGTGTGAGGGGGTTGGGTAGGTGTTAGGGGGTTGGGAGTACAGACCTATTTGCCGGGCTGCCTCCAGCTGGTCGTAGGTGGCCAGTTTCCCCCCCTCGTATTTGCACACGGCTTTGGCCTGTATGTAGGTCAGCTGGTACCTCCCTTTACGTGATTCACGGTGGTACACCCCAGCAGCTTGCTCTATGGAGAGATTATTAATATTATTTTTATCATTATAAGTCATTCATTCAGTTAATACCTTTAACCATGGTTCTCATTTGCACTGATGAGCTGAAGAGTGAGAGAACACCAGGGATTATGATGCCAATCAGTTGTAGTGAAGACGATAAGGCAGCCACCAGAAAGAGAGAGTTTTGTTTCTGACCACCACACTGGAGTTACCACCCCTGCCCTTTCGAACATGGCCATAGCCTCTTTAATTACAACAGTGAGTCAGGACCTCGGTTAAACATCCAGGGGAAGATGTCCTCTGACTGGCCTGCCAATACTACTTCCAGCAGTAACTTCCTTTTTTCCCAGCCAGCCAAGTCATACTTTACACAGCGCAAAGCACAGAGCGCAGTGGGGCTGCTCCTAGCACGGAGAGCGAGGCTTCTGTCATCATCTATAACACCGTAAAAGCTCTGCGCTTCACTTGGATGAGAGAGCCTAAACATAAGCAGAATATAACGTTTGGGCGTGCATCTAGAAGCGACTGTAATCTCTGGGTTATTCCTACAGGGTGAGCACTATACGCCTTTGTTTAATCAACCTTGAGGCCTAGATCAAATGGGCTGATGCGCCCATATTTATTCCATCCCCTGTCCCCTTCTCTGAGGTCACAAGGTGCTGGCAAGCCCAGTCACCTCAGACCTGTGATTGGAGGACAATGTGGAGAAAGACATGCGGTGCAGTAAACATGCTTCTTATGGATTTCAGATGTGAGCTGCGGGCATGTTCTGCTCATTCAGTGTATCAGACAACCTTGGCCATCCATTAAAATGGTTTATGGCTCAGGCCAATTTTATTTACCGCCCTGCTTTTAGCACACCGGCTACGGGAGGTTCTCACTCGAACACAATGTTCTCATAACGTTTCACAGATTTCACATAAGCGAGTCCAGTGCACACTGTTGTCATAAAGCTGCTACTTTATGGGAAGGATGTGCTTTGGCTGATCTCTTCTGTAGTTACTTCGATGACGTTTCTGTATGCACTTACTGTCGCTTTGGATAAAAGTGTCTGCTAAATGAATGTAATGTAATGTAATATTCGGTGTTAATTTGCACATGCTGCTACATACAATAACAAACATTCCCTGGGTGTTCATTTCCAAGAGAACCTCCCTAGGAGAGTTTCCAGACTGCACACACAGCCCACACTACACACAGCACACTACACACAACAGTCCTTATGTGCAGCACAGTCTATACACACAGCTCCCCATACATATACCACAGCGTATGCACACACCTCACTCGCACTACACACAACACACTACACACAACACGGTCTGTATGCAAATCACAGTCTATACACACAGCTCCCCAAGGCTAATAGCTGACACTACGCAGAGCACAGTCCGTACACAGCCCAGTTCGTGCACACAGAGAGCAGTCCGTACACACAGCACAGTCTAATAGCTGACACTACGCAGAGCACAGTCCGTACACACAGCACAGTCTAATAGCTGACACTACGCAGAGCACAGTCCGTACACAGCCCAGTCCATGCACACAGAGAGCAGTCCGTACACACAGCACAGTCTAATAGCCGACACTACGCAGAGCACAGTCCGTACACAGCCCAGTCCGTGCACACAGAGAGCAGTCCGTACACACAGCACAGCCCAAGAGCTCAGTGCTACAGCCTGTGCTCGGGCTGTTCCCTTTTATTCTACTCTTCAAATGAACAGACATTGCTACAGCGCTGCAGACATATCCTGCAAAGCTTATGTTTTAGCTAAGAAGCATACCTCTAAATTAGTACGTTCCCAACCAATCATTATCTTTCTACAGAACACTCACCTGTGAAGGGGTGACATTCACGACACTATCCACTCTCATTACAGGGGTTCAGTACCGTGCCATAGCCTCTCACGCCAATGACATGTTCACAACTCATTACCTGTAAATAGCATTTAAATGCAAAGGAAATGAATGGGGCTGTTTCGTAAATGCATGTGGTGTTATGCGTTTAGTCTGGGGATGTGGATGTGATTATTGTCAGTTCAGACAGCAAGCTCATTTAGAAACATTTAAGCACATTTTGAGTTGAGTAGTTCTATGGTCGGCGGCACTAGAAACATACCGGGCCCGTGTCACAGGAGGTCACTGGTAACTGTCAGTAACCTCTGTACCAACACATCAAGGGAACAAAGAAACCAGTGAATCTGCATAGTGCACTGGACTGATGCCTGTGCTCACGCATAAAAGACTGGAATGGATAGCTCCCCTGTGTCTGACGTCTGTACAAACTATCAAACTTATGTTAATATACTGATACATGCAGCCAACCAGTCCCAATGCCAGGATCATCAAGACCTGACTGGTAAATGTAGTACAGTAGCTGGGAGTGAGCAGGAAATGGCAGAAGCCTTATTATTATTAATGACACATAATAATAACTACAGAACTTCATTTTTATGCCTTATCCATAAAGGAGACTCCAACAGAACTGCATTTTATCATTGCCTCTGCTACGTGATTCAGAGGAAAGACTACCCCCTGCTGGACTAAACCACCTCGGCTTCTCCAAGAAGTCTCTCATCCGAATAGGCAAGTAAAAAAGTCACGACCCACTTTGGACAATTTCAGCCATCGCCACGAAAAGACAACTGGGTGGCCTGACTGCTGGTCAGATAATTAAATGCTTGATAGTATCCAGCAGAAGTGAAAATCGTTTGGAAATACTCTGTAAATTCAATTGTAAATTTTCTGCTCACTCAATTTCACACAGGATATTCTCGGCTTCGTTTTTTACTGTAATTAAATGGTTGCGATATTCAGTTAGTGCTCATAAATCAATTAAGGAAACTAAATAACGTTAATAATACATTGTAGAAGTAGTAGGCTAGAGGTCTAAACTGATCAATCGATTTAAAATGGTAAAAGTTCGGTCTGGTCTGCACAGACTTTTTTCTTCTTTTTGTTGAAACAAGCCAGGGCTTACCCAGCCATATAGAGTTATGCAGTATTCCGTTCTTGTAGCCCCACGCCTGCGTCTCCTCCAGGACGAAGCAGGCGGTCCAGATGAGTCCGAACAGGCGCATCCCCGTGTCTCGCGCTGCGCACATGGGAACTCCGGTGCCACCGCTAGCTCGCGCTGTGCCCGGGGCCCATCTGGCGTCCAGACTTTTATAGCCGGTCTGCCTGCTTTTTGGACTCCGTGAGGTCAGCGACGTTTCTCAAAACGAGGAATTTCCTGCAGTCAAGCCAGCCCTGTGACACGGAGCGCACAGTGAGGGGGGGGGGGAAACGCGTGTTGTAAACCCCCTCGAAGCATAGTGCTGACGAGCAATGCCAATGGAGCCGAGGCTACTGGAGGGAAGTTCCTGTCTGAGAGGATGGGTTTAGAACCTTTCCCTTAGTTGAGCTATTATCTGTAGTCTTATCGCTAGTAGTAGCTAGTCTATACTGATGGGCAGTATTTCAAGTATGGGCTATGTATTTTAAATATGCGAAGTATGTCTACTTAATAGCCTATTTTTTGTGTTTTGTCTTTCATGAGCTTGGAAAACTCGCCTTAGTTTGTAGTGTGTAGCCAAGCTAAGATACCTTCATTTGCTACAATATCACTGTGAAAATAAATGATTGTAGCCTACCTTATATGGCTAAGCGTGCAATTACAAACTTGACATTCAACATGCTGTTTTATAACAGTGTAGCTATGCCGTTGTGATAGCCTAACTACTGATAGAAAAATTAACGGGTCGAGTCTGCGAGCGAATTGTAGCAAATTAAATAGGACTATCTTGTGAGATAGGCTCTGTATCTGACGACGTTCATAGGACTTGGCATATTTGACGGTATCACTATGAAATGCAATTTGCCCAAAACTCGTTGTAGCTACTAGCCTACAATAGAAAAATATGGGCTAAATTAAAGAAAAGCGTCGTTCAAGCAATTGATGCATAATACGCTGTGTGTAATTAGCCTGTTTTGTCTAGGCTACCAATTGTACGGTCCTACATTGTTGTTTCCCTTTGCGGCCTCATTAGTCGGTCAGTAGCGGTTCATGGGGTGTTTTTCGCCGGGCCGTTATGTTTCGCTAGCTATAGAGCAGGGTTAGGCTACCCCGGGATTATGACTGACTCTGAATGCAGGTGAACGAGCCAATACAGACCAACAGCTGTAAGAGTGACACAGCGCAGAATGATCAGCAACTCGCCGTTGGTCTGGCAAGGCTATGCAGTTTCCGAGAAGTATGAACACTTGAGAATGGCAATCCAGACAGCTTTAGCCTAAAGTCAGCAAGCGAGGCTAATAATTAAAATCTTTTAAGATAAATTGTCATCGGATAGCTGTCCGCAAACCAAAGTTACGATGATAGCCTAATGGCATAACTGGCGGCCGGGGAGTTGCTATGTGGTAGATTATCCCATAAACCCCAACGCTTCTGCAAAGTGACGTCGATTGCGGCGTTTTCCTTCCCAACGCGGAGAACCGTCTCAAATCTTCAGTTATTTTTCATGAATAACATACAACAGTTGTTTCATTAGAATCTATATGGGTTTCCCACTCTCTTTCTTGTTTCAGCATGTGGATAAATGCCCACAACCAAGACATCTGGACAACATGAAAATGAGTAAATATCTGCAGATTCTGAAGTTAAAATACTAATGAAAAAGTGCAGATTTTATGGGTTGTTTGCTAGATTTAAACTCAAAGCTGGTAGGATGTGCCCTTATCGGGGAATTTGCTGTTTAAGGTAAAAACATAGGCTACATGGTACTTTGTAAAGAAATTGATTTGACTAAATCTGACTGACTTGTTTAAATCTTTAATGTGACATGAATAATTTGAGTGTTACCACATGGCATACCGTTAAAGGGAACCACCAATAAGCACAGGTTATTTAATAAATTGGCATTCTTGTTAATCAAGCAAAATAAATGAACACTTCGCGGAACTTGAATCATTTTATTATTTGCTACAATAGTATGGAGGTGTTCAGACATTAAAAACTGTAATATCATATAAACCAGGGATGGGCAATTCCATTCCTGCATGGAAGGCCAGTGTGTATGCAGGGTTTCTGCCAGTTTCCCTGGCTCAGTTAGATAATCATTACGTCTGTGCATGCTGATTCATATAGATTGGACCAAAATAAAATATTTCATATAGGGACATAAAAACAGTTTTTTTTTTGTTTTTTTAAATTAAGAGCAGAAGTTGGCATAAACTTCAGAAACAAATAAAGCCCTCTTGCCCATTTCTGATATAAAACATGCTCTTTTTGTGCACTTGAAACATAGAACTAAATGAATCAGACATTGCATCTGTGCCAATAGGTGTCCAATGATTACACTTAAACTTTTAATGTGATGTCTAGTCATAGTCGTTGTTCTCTGTCTCCTCGTCTCTGAAATAGAAGTATTATATCTAACAGACATGAGCAGGAAAACATCAAATTGTTCCCTCAATATTATCATGTTGTTTTGGGTGGTGCTGTTAGTCTCCCAAACCAAAAGAAAATGTCCTGTTTGATGTCCTTCTCAAAGTTTAAATGAGATCTACATCCTCGCTAACAGGAAGGCAAACAGATATAGATACCCCTTCATTAAAAGTATTTGTGTATATCAAAGATCAATAAAGGCATACAAATTGACAGACATCTATGGATACAATCTTCCCAAACTTTAGAGGAATTCTTTAGTTTAGTAGTTTCCTTTTCCAAGGCAGGGCAGCCATGGCATAATTAACCCACTTAAAATGACACAACTCATTGGAGGAGAGGATAAGGGAGCTTTTGTTCCGTGCTGTTTTTACTGCGCTGTTGTCCTGTGACATCACTTCCTGTGATGGGCGAGTGCCAAGCTGCAGATGGTTCCCTTGTTGGGTGGAGAGACTCCCATAGTTTATATGGCCCTGCTTTGAGTCACACACAGCCTCTGGTTTTACACTCATCGTACAGGGGGTGGGGTCTCCACGTCTATGTACGTGTATATCAGTGAACTAGATCCAGCTCCATACTTTATATCTCCCTCTTCATCTGGTTCTCTACGCTCACTAACATCATGGATCTTCTCTGGCCACACTGCCACTCCTGTTGCATCCCCTCTCTCTCCCCAAGCTACTCTTGCCTGGTTGGGGTGGGGGGGGGGGGGAGGGGGGGTGCTCCTCTCCAGTATTTCATCTCCTTCCCATTTTGTACAGTGACCGGAAAAAAGCACGGACTAAACTTAACGTGGTTTATTTTCATGACGCGCCACCGTCTCTCCCTTACAACTGTCAGATGCTTATTTTATCTCCTCCATTTTACCTCAGTAACCTCCCCGCCCCTCTGCACACCGCTCTGTCCCCGCCCCTCTGCACACCGCTCTGTCCCCACCAAGCACAACTTTTCAATACCTCTGCAGTTCATCTCCCAACACTATCTCACAATTTCGCATGAGTCAAAATGCCCAGACACTCAAAACTGCCCAGACAAGTCTAACTGCGCAGACAGTCAAGTTGCCTTTCCACAGACACAAAGTGTAGGGTTAGCTGACCCTCTACAAGTCACCCCCCACTGTACATCTCCTCTGCATCCATCACAGGTGCTAACTGCTAAAGTAGCATTTACCTAGAAACCCAAACTTTACGTTCTCCTCGCTCCTAACCCCCCCTAACAAATTTAATGGCTAGATGGGTTGAGTTGCCTGCTATCATACTTTCCTTAAACTACCAATCAACCAATTGTCATGGTTTCCCCTTCCTTTCCTCTAATTCTACGTCTTTTTCGGTCTATCGGATTTTTTCTCCGCATTCCCTTGCGGGATTTTCATTTCGCCCAGGTGATTATCTGGTTCACCTGTCGCTCGCGTCAGGAGGTATTTAAACCCCTGAGTTCCGCTTCCTGGTGTTTCGATATCATTTCGTGCCATCACGAATGTTACGGTTGTTGTTTGTTTCCTCTGCTCGCAGTTAAAAAAGATTGTTTTTTCTTTATTCGCGTAGTAGAACTTTACTTAGATAACTTCATAGAAGCTCAGGGAATATAGTTTAGGTTTTCCCTCTTTACACTTCTCCTTTTCCACTCCCGCTCTCTTTGTTGTTTGAGGGCGTGAGCGTTTATTTTATTTTCATTTGTTTCACCATTTATCGGGCGTTATAGTCACGTTCCGAAGGTGCCTTTGTTTTTGCTGTTGTTCTTTCTACTAGTATTAGTATCGCCCGTGTTTACGTGGCTATCCCGTTTAACTAGGGTGTTTTTGGTTTCGGCTACGGCTGGGAGATTATTTCATTCTTTCTTTTCTTTTATCGCGTTTGGCTCATCGTTGTACCGCTACAACGCCATTACACCAATCTCTTCTCACCTTTTCTTTCCGCCTACATATACATGCTTCTCTCCGGCTGTTTTCCTTTTGCACTCACACAGGCATAAATTGCACGTCTCCTAAAAAAAGCTCTTCAATGGCATATATCTACTGCCTATGGATGGGGATACGTTATATGTGTCCCTTATATTTCAAAGAGTTGTTTTCTCTGAATCCATTTAACGTTGGATTCAGAGGTTAAATACTGCATCTATTCAAAAAACAACTTGCTTTCAGTTGTGGAATCCGTACAGGCCGGGCAGGATGAAGTCAATTATGAGATGCTGGTTGAACCCCCCCACACCACATCACATCACTGGTGCCATAACCACAATGTGGGCATTGCAAGTTAAATGCACTGAATTTGACAAAAAGCCTTTATATGCTTTTTAACATATAATTCACATTGTTGGAGACAATTGCGGTTAACTTTAAAATCCTCAAAGCATTTTTTTATGTCATCCACAACTGGGCAGTAATTCATGGCTGTAACGTCACGTTATATATATTATATACAGTGCCCTCCACTATTATTGGGACCCCTGGTGAAGATGAATAAAAAGAGTTATAAAAAATTTACCATTTGATGAATTAGCTTAATCTCACACTGAAAACATGAGAAAAAGCCAACCTTTAATTGAAGTAAATTTTGTCATGGATCATGCCTTCCTTTCCTTATCTCCGCATCTTTTATTCTTTTTCTCTTTTACCGGTAATCTATCTGATTTTTCTGTGTTCCTCTACGGGTTTTGCTTTCGTCTCGGTGATTAGTGAGTTCACCTGTCCTGCATTTCCTCTCGCTACTTATACCCCGCTTTCTCCCTTTCTCGTCGCTTCCATGTTATTTCACGTAACATTCTAGCCGGTAAAGGTATAGGAAGTTGTGCTGCTATCGACCGCTTTGCTTCTCAACGCGGGACTTGTTGGCAGTACAATTTAGCAAAAGCAAAGTGAGCTTTTTCGCTCTTATTTCAGAGCAGAGGTTTTCGTTTCTTTGTTTTCCACTCATACCTACGAGTGCTCTCACCCTAGGTTTTTCTCTTTTCTTTCTTTTTGTTCGCTCCACAAATGGGAGTTAGATAATCATTACTGCCTATTTCTTTGTTTTGCTCGGATATCGAGTTCCTCGTTTTTATCGCAAGGTTATTTGTGTTCTCTGTATTTTCTCCCGTACACTACGGATTATTGTCCGTTTCAGTGGTGTTCATTTGAACACTTTAAGATTCCGCATCTATCG
The DNA here is from genome assembly GCA_022702515.1 of Ilyophis sp. 1 JC-2022. Lineage (NCBI taxonomy): Eukaryota > Metazoa > Chordata > Actinopteri > Anguilliformes > Synaphobranchidae > Ilyophis > Ilyophis sp. 1 JC-2022. The sequence goes on from CM040398.1 coordinate 33,804,584, forward strand.
CATCTGGACCTCCAATATTTCCTCCGTGTCTCTGGCATAGAGATCCCCTACAAAATTTATTATGAGGAAAAGAAAACCTCATCAAGAAATAATTATTTTTAACAAAACCACGTATGCCACAATTATTGGCACCCCTGGATTTATATATAGAATAAAGTAATAATTTTAAATATTTGGTCAGATATTCTTTGCATGCCATGACTTCCTGATGTCTGTGACCCAGTCACCCAATAACATCAAAAGACTCTTGATATCTTATTTTCTGGTACTCTTACAAGCAATACTATAATGTCACTGCATTTGAATGGATCTCTATGGGAATTGGGGGGTGGGACCAGATTTAGCTGTAAATTACACTGGAACAGTATGGAATACATGGTTGGTAAAATGGCTGTCAGTCATCAAGGGTCTGAGGTATCAAACGAGCCTCAAACCACCACTCTGCTGCCAGATATGCAGTAGATATGGATGGATCACTTTAAGGGTTGTTTCTCTTGACAAATCTTTCTATTGAACTCTATGGAAAAATAAGTCAGAAGAAACCCTTCAAGTTATGGGGTGTTGTGGGGTCTAACCCACTGTCTTTGTCTTTTTTGTTGTTGCTGGTGGCTACAACTGAAGTTCCCTAATGGGAAAATAAAAGTTATTCTATTCTAAGGTATGGTGTATCAGCAAGGAAAACTCAGTTGTGATAGATCAATGGTCATTTTGTGGTTGTAATGAGTGCATTGTATGTAAAATGGAAATATATATGTTTTTAACATTGCTTAACAATTTTTTAAATTAAATGATATAATTATTAAATGTCACTATTATTATTATTATCATCAATACAACATTTGACAGCCTGCAAGCATTACGATCAAAGCATTTGCTGTTTTTGCACCTATAAAAGTGTAGAATTCAGAAATACAACAAATACAACAAATACAAATACAACCACTAGAGGGCTCTTCTGCTCCTTCCGTCACTCTGCTTGTTCAGATTACCCAAAAATTGGACAAGGCTCCATCCATATAATTCAAATAACTATTAACCCTACAATGCCGCATTTACAGAAACAATTATGTTTCAGATGTAAGTACTGTACCATAATTTTGTTCCAGGTTCCCTCTTAAAAAGTACTGAATGATAGTTTACAAAGAACAAACGACTAAAAGAACGTAATTCAGGCTGAATTACAGTGTTTAATCAGATGAGAGAGGCACAAATTAATCTTTGCTGGAACCTTTGGAGTCATCTCATGGTTACTCTTGATCCTGCCAGAATGGTCACGGATAATCAGGCATGTCAGCTTCTTTTAAATTGTGAAATAAACCTGGTTTCTACTAGTCTCATTTAGGTGTCAATATCCCAAAAAACTATGAATTGCACATCCATGGTTTAAGTCTTGAATTGAAAAAGAGGCTGTACCATTCAGAAATTTGCCACAGAATACATTTGTCAGAATCGTCACATACAGTATATAGCCTACATAATACGCATTATTGAGACGTTGACGACTACCAAAAGGGGGCTACTGTGGATAGGGATAAAGACGGATTTGTTTGAAACATTTTGCACTTAGAAACACATCGTACTTGCTCAGCTAACGTAAACTTACTTCCAGGGTGTGCAGACCTGGCTAGCAAGCACATAGGCTCCAAGTAGCTATGGAACTCATGCCATGCTTATGTTCGGGTTATAACGTTAAGTTGCTGAATCTGGCCATGTTCCAGATCATTTCAGCTATTTACTGTGTTTGCTAGCTAACGTTAGCAGTTGCAAACTACCATTACACAAAGCTAACTTATCTCCAGTCTTTGGATGCTGAGCCTTGCACCTAAATGCTTGTAAGAAACCCATGACTAAATTAATTGCTTGTGTGCTGGTATGCAATATATTTCTCCCTGGTAAATATCTGTGTCAGGTTCTTCCTGTTTTTCTGTTACTGGAAAAGTGAAGCTCGAGTGGCAGCAGTTAATATTACCAGTACAGCAAAAACATTTGTGGTACATTACAGATAAGCAGGAGGCTGTATGAAGATGCTGTTAGAGACCATGAAAAAAGAGACAAAAAGCTGCTAAATACAATATTTGACATTCCCATGGAACAGCGCTGTGGCAGATCACAATTCTGCCCTTTTTTCCCATTCAGAATATCTAATGTCAGTTTATTAACACATGAATTATGTGACCCTGTAGATTCTTCCACTACAACACCAGGAGCCCATTCCCCACAAGGGCTGCAGTAGAGCTCATAGTTCAGGCTCTTACAATACCTTGCCTATACAACCCCTAGGGTTGCCAACAGTCCCATATTAACTTGGACATCTTGTATTTCAGCCCAAAGTGGATTTTCCTATTTGGGAACCCTTTGTCCCTATATCCTACACATCTTTCCTGCCAGTGTTGAATTACTGCGACACATTGATAAGCAAAGTAGATGATTGATGGGGGTCTTGTCAGTAGCTTACCCAGTTTGGCTTGCTATATGGTCATTGCAAATGCAATTAATTTAATATGTTCTGTGTAGAAGTATGTGAATGTTGGCAATGCTAACTACTGAAAAACTACGAAGCATCAGACGAAAGGACATGTCAACACTTATGTTAGCCTCTCTCCAAAAATCTGTGTGTGTCTGTTAGTAAGGCTGTCCTGAACCCCTCCTGGGCTTTGAGAGAGCAGACATTTCTTCAGGGTGGGTTAATTGTTTCAAAAGTCTGAGAGAATTTAAAATGGCCACATACAGACGGGTGACAAATTAAAGGAAAACCAACATAAAGTTTCTTAGTAAGGAGTTGGGCCACCATGAGCCGCCAGAACGGCTTCAGTGCGCCTTGGCATAGATTCTAGTCTCTGGAACTCTACTGGAGGGATGGAACACCATTGTTCCAAAAGATATTTCCTCATTTGGTGTTTTGATGATGGTGGTGGAAAGCGCTGTCTAACACGTTGGTCCAAAATCTAGGTGTTCAATTGGGTTGAGATCTGGTGACTGAGAAGAGCATATGATTCACATAGCATTCATTTTCATCAAACCATTCAGTGACCCCTCGTGCCCTGTGGGTGGGGGCATTGTCAACGTGGAAGAGACCACACCCAACAGGTGACCACTCAGAATGACTTTGTATTGATTTGCAGTGACCCTTCTCTCTAAGGGGACAAGTGGACCCAAACCATGCCAGGTAAATGACCCCATAGCATAACAGAGCCACCGGACCCCCTCACTGTAGAGGTTTTTCCTTTAATTTGTCACCCGTGTGTATGTATTGAAATCCCATATAAAACATGGAGACACAGCGAGAGAGAGAGAGGTCAGTTTCTTTGATCATTCTATGCTGTCTCTTCTTGATAACTGTTACGCATTGCTTATGATATAATATTCGCTAGCCTAGCTTACTCAGTGAGTTGAGGATAGTGGTGAGAATCTCTGTCTGGGAGATTTGATTTTAAATAGATTGATCACATGTTGCATCTAGCCTAGTAGTTATAGCTGCGATTCTGCGAAACATCTGCAGCATTGCATTAGCTGGCTGCACGTGTGTGTGTGTGTGTGTGTGTGTTAGCTAGCCTACTGCTGCGTGTTGGCTAGTCAGCCCTACTTTCTTCAAACTTTGGAATACTTCACATATATTAAAATACACTGTCATATCTGTCTCTCTCTCTGTCTTACGTTCTCTATCACACTCATGATAAAACGGCAGCTGTCAATAGAGGCAAGCCCCCCAGACCCCTGTTACTTCGCTCCCCCCCCCTTGTGCCCCAACATCTCTTCATGCCCCCCAATCAAAGCAGTCTAGAAACGGCCCTTCTTGCTACTCTGTTATGAATAGTAATGTTATAATTAGTAATAACAATGTTTTTCAAATCATTAAAATTGGAGTTCTGGGGGAGACTGCGTGGGGTAGTCCATACAGTAGCCAACCCACATACATATCCCCCTGGACATCCACGGATTCAGTGCCATGGCACCTTCTATACTGTGATCCCATCTCTATCTGTAACTCTATCTGTATCATTTCATGTATGTGTTAATTATGAGGCATTTGCCATGTTTTGACATATTTTTCTTGACTTAATTGGCTTTTTTTCTATTTTTTTTTCTATTTGTCAATAAAAAGACGCATTCGGCGTGTTGCACGCAGCGATAAATCATGCTGATCTAAGGTCAATGTAAACTCTCTTGCGGCCTCTGCTGGGCATTCAGAAAAGAGCGCTTCTGTCTGAACAGGCTGTCTGTGTCAACTTGGTGCAGGCACGACTAGCCCATGCAGTTACAGGACATAATCTATGGCCGAGCGAAGACATTGCTTGCAAGGAATCAGGCTTAATGTACATCCATCGACGTTCTGCCCCACTCAGAAAGAGGCATAGCAAACTTATGCCCAACGCGTTTGATGGACCGTATAATAGCGTGCGTTTAATAGCAGTAAAACTAACGTCATTTTTTACTGCTATAGCCTATATGGAGTTTTCCCGATCCCACGATATAATGCAGTTTCGTGGCATTGAAACTGTTATCGATTTAAGGCTGAATAAGCATCCTTTCATATAGAGAGGCTATCCATCACGTACCCAAATTATATTATGCTTCAACGTGATCATCCGTTTCTGACACGCTCGTGATTGTAGGCGCATTGAAAGAGCGCATAAGCAGAAAGCACTGCGCTCCCGCGCGGGGTTATACTATGTGGGCAGACTCGAGGGATCTTTGCTGCTTGTTACCATACTGAGTCCGTCCGTGCATGTGCTGTTCCTCTGTCTCCACAATCATATTACAGGAATACCGCAAGGTAACATCGCATAGCTATAGCCTACATACGCACAGACATAAACGCAACGAAAAATGGACGTTAAGGACCAAGGAGCCCAAATGGAGCCGCTCCTGCCAACGGTAAGAACATATTCTAGGTATCTACCATTGTTTCAACAGTAGGCTACATAGCGTTGCCTTTGTGCTAAGGGAAATTCAAGCTGCAGTAACACATTTCGGGATGGATGGCACGTATCTTTCTTTGATTCAGAGGGGCATTATGTAAATTAAAATCTTGACCGGGTTTGAAAAAAAAATAGTGTAACAAAGATCAGTGGGCAGTAGAATTGAAAATAACAAAAACATAATTTAAATTATTTAGCCTATAGGTAGGCTATAGCCGCTGTAATAATGTCACATGCGACTAAAAAGCATGGCATTGCTTTGTAAACAGTTACAGCATTCCCCATTTTACATTCACACTCTTACAAGATTTTATATCGACGAATACATATAATGTAATGCGTAATATGAGATAACATAGCCTAATCAAACGTTTGTTCTTCTTCTTGGAAACGACCTTTCATTGAAGAAAGTACACGCATATCATATTCCTATGCCATTACACGAAGTATTCTTAACGGGCCAGGTTTGTAGCCGTCAAGTGTTATTGACATATGTATTACCGCATTTTCATATTCAGATCGTGAACCGTGGATTTAAAACGGCACCACTAATGAGGTTCCGTATGAAAACATTCTATTTTCGTCTCATAGAAAAATGGCTTCCAGCTCTCATGAATTGTCATGTTTGGTGAAAATATGTATGTCAGTTCTTAATCAGTGCAAACTGGACGAATACTGGGACACATATATGAATGATGAGCGCAGCGGTGTATAGATGGACCATACCTGTTGTACTTAGTAACAATTTCATGTTGCTAATGAATCCACTTAGTCACTGTACACAAAATATACCTTTAATATTGAATTTCTGCTTTGACTTGGACTTGGATGTCTTGTGTACCAACTGTGGACACATGCACGCGCACACACACACACACACACACACATATTTTTACGTATATGTAGGCTATGTGTATATACAGTGAGCACCATAATTCATTGGACAGTGACACATGTGTTGTTATTTTGGTTCTGTACTCTAGCACTTTAAGTTTGAAAGGATACAATGAGGTTGAAGTGCAGACTGTCGGCTTTAATTTGAGGATATTGTCATCCTTATCGGATTAACCGTTTAGAAATCATTGAACCTTTTGTACATAGTACATTTTAGGGCATCAAAAATATTGGACAGTTTAACATAATGTAGAATAAAGTAATAATTTTTAATATTTGATCGCATATCCTTTACATGCCATGACTCCCTGATGTCTGGGACCCAACAATATCAAAAGACTCTTGATATTTTATTTTCTGGTACTCTTACAAGTGATACTATAACCTCTCTGCATTTGAATGAATCTCTATGGGAATTGGGGGATGGGACTAGATTTAGCTGTAAATTACACTGGTACAGTATGGAACACATGGTTGGCTAAATGGCTGTAAGTCATCAAGGGTCTGACGTATCAAACAAGACATATCACCCATTCTTGAGAATTGGGACAAAACCTAATTTTTTCTTCGTTTTTTACTCTTCAATCATTTTGAAAATATATTTTGATCAAATCTTGGTTATTAGGCCATGTAAAGGGGCACCTCCCAGTGATTCATTTCTTTCTAAAAAAGCACTTTTTGCAGCTGAGGACTTGAATTTTGTCAACTCCATCAGGCACACAAAAAATCATAGTATTATAATATAAAATATGAAGGAAATGTTTAATGCTTTTTGGAGTATTAAATACTAGATTTTATTAGTTGTATAACCAAAAATGTATATAATTTTAGTCAAGAAAAAAATACAATTATAATGTTGCCCACTTACAATTTCTGTTATGTACTTTGTCTTTGTGATAAAGGGCATATAATTTATAACACAATTAACACACATTATGTGTACCATACCAACTTTCTTATTGATATAAACACATTTGTTTAAATTAATAAGTATTGTTGATGAAAATAACAGAAAATATTAATCTGACAGAGGTGACTTTTCACTGACTGAGTTGACCGCTAACTGACGGATTTGACAATAGTGCACATGAACACACTTAATTCCCCCAACAATCACAAAAAAATCGAAGTAATTATATGCATGTTATTGGAAACCTTCCCTGTTTCAAAATTAGTCACCATTTCAAACAATAGGTACCTAGTGTTCCAAAAGACGAGGTCACTCTTCAACACTGCTGATTTTATTTTTGATTGAATGAGGCAACCCTGCCCAGGATCCATTCTGTTGCCAGTTTAAATGTGGATTCACTGGCTGCCGAGGTCATGTGATCAGCAAGCTGCCTCTCAGAATGACGAGGCGCTTGTTCAGATTCTGATTGGTTGAACGGGTGGGCAGAAGCACTGTAAGGGATGGAAAGCATGGTTGCTGGTTGCTGGTTACTGGTGTGGCCTGGGCCACTCCCTAAAATTATTTTCATTGGTATGGTGCCACTGAGATTTGTTGAAGTTCATTTTTATTTCAGTCCAAATGCTCTGGATAGCATCCAGCACCCCTCTATCTGCAGAATCAGATAGAGAGCTAGTTAAGACTATTTGAGGCAATCTAATGTAGGAGTGTGGGGATGAGACCAGAATGAGCCTGGACTAGGTGGGAGCAGGCGGTGGGAAGAAGGATCAAACGGGCTGACCTCTGGCAGGCAGAACCACACTGCATCAAGTTCCTTGTCCAGGCCGTTTACGATGTTCTCCCAAGCTCTTTCAACGTACACTGCTGGGGCTCAGCAGAAACCCCAGAGTGCCTGTCGTGTTCTAAGAGGGGAACACTTAAATACATCCTGAGCTATTGTCTCTGGGAGAGGGCAGTTACCACTGGCGGTATGACCAGGTACTAAAGACCATCGCAGAGGATTATCTGCACTGGGATCTGTGCAAGCAAGCGGACGCGGACCACAAAGCAGACCATCGACTTCATCAGAGCTTGAGAGCAACCCAAGTTGACATCTAAACCAGCTTCTTACTACCGCTCAGGACTGGCCGCTCTCACGAGACCTGGACAGACAGCTCAAGTTACCCCAAGACATAGCAACCACGAGACTGAGACCTGACATCCTCATTGTGTCTGAAGCAACGACGAGCATCATCATGCTGGAGCTGACCGTTCCTTGGGAAGACCGCCTGGAGGAGGCTTTTGAGAGGAAGATGACCAAGTACAAGGGGCTGTTCAGCGACGGCCACAAGCAAGGCTGGAAAGCAGGGTGTTCGTAAGTAGGGTGCAGGGGTTTTGCGAGGCAGTCTCTCTGCAGAGCCTACCACACACTGGACATCACGGGGGTGAGCTGAGGCAGTCTTTCTGCAGAGACTACCACACACTGGGCATCACGGGGTGAGCTGAGGCAGTCTCTCTGCAGAGCCAACCGCACACTGGACATCACAGGGGTGAGCTGAGGCAGTCTCTCTGCAGAGCCTACCACACACTGGACATCACGGGGTGAGCTGAGGCAGTCTCTCTGCAGAGCCAACCGCACACTGGACATCACGGTGGTGAGCTGAGGCAGTCTTTCTGCAGAGCCTACCACACACTGGGCATCACGGGGTGAGCTGAGGCAGTCTCTCTGCAGAGCCTACCACACACTGGGAATCACGGTGGTGAGCTGAGGCAGTCTTTCTGCAGAGCCTACCACACACTGGGCATCACGGGGTGAGCTGAGGCAGTCTTTCTGCAGAGCCTACCACACACTGGGCATCACGGGGGTGAGCTGAGGCAGTCTTTCTGCAGAGCCTACCGCACACTGGGCATCACGGGGTGAGCTGAGGCAGTCTTTCTGCAGAGACTACCACACACTGGGCATCACAGGGGTGAGCTGAGGCAGTCTTTCTGCAGAGCCTACCACACACTGGGCATCACGGGGTGAGCTGAGGCAGTCTTTCTGCAGAGCCTACCACACACTGGGCATCATGGGGGTGAGCTGAGGCAGTCTTTCTGCAGAGCCTACCACACACTGGGCATCACGGGGTGAGCTGAGGCAGTCTTTCTGCAGAGCCTACCACACACTGGGCATCACGGGGGTGAGCTGAGGCAGTCTTTCTGCAGAGACTACCACACACTGGGCATCACGGGGTGAGCTGAGGCAGTCTTTCTGCAGAGCCTACCACACACTGGACATCATGGGGGTGAGCTGAGGCAGTCTTTCTGCAGAGCCTACCACACACTGGGCATCATGGGGGTGAGCTGAAGGAAAGCCGTACACAACACAGAGGTGGGGGAAAAAGTCTTAAGATTGTTCTGAATCAAGAGGGTCGATCCTTGGGAGAGCCACTGTCACTAGGACACAAGCTGGGGCCTGATCAACCCTGACTGGATCACCTGGGCGTGGGTGTCTGATGTTGAAAAACCCCAAACACCCAATGACCCCAGGATACAACACTGATGTGTCCTAGTGCATCTAGAGATGTATCAGTCCACTAGTTAATTAGATTACCTCCTCTACCAGTTAATACCTTCACTTCTTAACATTCACACAGGACACTCATTACAAAAAGCTAGTTTTGCTAAATAAAACGGCTGTTTTGGCTAGAAAAGAGTAAGTATTAATGCTTTTTCATTAATAGTTTCATAAATAACTCCATTGAAAATAAATAGCTGATTTCAATAACATAATTCAATTACTTAAGAGAATTGAGAGTGAAGTCACCTCGGTCAGCATTGACAGCAACTCGTCTTATGGGGTTTGACAAAATGTTATATTTTCTCATTTCCCGGCATAGTGAGTCGCCATTTAATTGCATTTAATGTGTTATAGTGAATATGTCCAATTGTATTATATTAATGAGGAAATCTTACGTCTTCGATGTGGCTGCATCAGTATGTGTCACCAGAGCCATATTCTTAAGGAAGTGGAAAATAAAGACCCCACAGCTGCTCCACATCCTCCAGCCTTTAGAGGTCCTGCTTCCCAGTCAAAAACAATTAGGATGGGTCGCCTCTGTCTGACTGAAAGGGTGATTACTGAGGTGTTGGTCTGAGGGATGGTGCAGTAGCAGGGCTCCTCACTCTGATTAATGAGCCAGGCCCAGAGATCCCTGCTCCCTGCTGGGCTCTGGATATTCTGCTTCTGGATGCTCGGCAGGATGGAATAGGGTATTCAGAAAATAGACACCTCTGCACGTTCCTCTACCACTATATGTTTCTCAGCACCTCATTTTCAGTTCAGAACAGTATCATCTGAAAAAAGCCAGGTAAACTACTTTTATAAAATCAAAAATCAGTCTTGGAAATATATACAGCAAAACAGCACATGGTTCTTCTTCACTGTATAGCTACTGTCAAGGGCACACAAACCTTAACTGGAATTCATATAGCCGATGTGATTAAGAACAATGAATGTTATTATGTGCGATCAAGGTAAGGTTGTGTATTTATATTCCCAAGCAAAGAATTAATTTGACACTTACTAACCATACAAATCTTACATTTACCAAAAGAGAAGGCTGAAAAAATAAATAAACCTGAAACATGGGATTTTGTTTGCCTTCCACATTCTGTGGTTTGAAATAAGCACAAACTTACACTCATTTCAACATTGGTTTAATCGTTGATCATCGATTGACTGGAATTTAATTATGATGCAGTTAAATGTGTTGAAAACCAGGACTTACATTCATTAAGTGTCTTCAAGTAGCAGGGCTTATCTGGGATCAGTTTTGCTTTGTATATAAAGAATAATATTAGTGTATGCACAGGGGAAGCCACAATCTGAACAACTGGATTCTAAAACTCTGAGAAGGTTCTCGTTAATATGGTTGCTGTGGTAAGACTATTGCTGTAAGTGGAATAGAGAAAAAGCCATTTTAAGGGATCTTGCGTGTAGACATGTAGGATTGCATACCTCCTACATGCACATACAGTATGCTTACGTGTAGACATGTAGGATTACATACCTCCTACATGCACATACAGTATGTAACGTATCGAGTACAATCTAAAATTGTAGATGTACATTCATAAATTTTGTTTGTTTTGATTCACAATCAAAATATTATTTAATTATCATAATAATTAAGCGTAAAGATTCAGTCATTTCTGTCATAAGTGACATACTGGGACAATTATCACCTGTAGTTATGAATATCAATGAATGATCATAACTGCGAAGTCTTAGGAGTCTTACAACTAACACAATTAGTATTGTGTTAGTTGTTAATTTCATGCATGTTAATAAATGATTGCTAATGCTGGTATTTATGGTAATGTAGTACTGAATGACATGTTTTATATGTTTAACTTATATGTAAGACCCCTGAAGTGTTACCACGTCTTCTGTGTGGGGTTCTGCTTAGATATAAATAAGAGTACAGAGCACATTTAGACTCTTGTGAGATAATGTTAAATTAGACTCTCTAATGTGCAAATGGCAAGTTAATGTCCTGAACCAAAGCTGAAATACACAAATTGCTTCTTTTCTGTTGATTTCACAGGGAATTAAACAAAACAAGGAACCATTCTGTGACTATGATGTCTGAACAGGGTGTTATTCTACAGGTTTTATGTTTATATAACATTGTTTTTTAGTTTTTATTCAGCTTCAGTGAAGCCTATGCTAGGGTAGAGCAGGGCCCCGTTTCCCAATAGCATCTTAGATAAAGATCATCTGAGATAAAGATCATCTTCGGCTATTTTGTTTTTTATTACTTTCATTGCTTGCTTGTTTTCTGTCACTTGTTTTTTCTCTGTCTTTCTCTATTTTTATTTTCTGTTTTATGTAATGTCAGTTAATAGTAATCATTTTAACCATAAAATGAATAAAGCACAAACACAATACATTCTAAGATGATCTTAACTCTAAGATGCTTTTGGGAAACGGGCCGTTAAATATTGAAGGTGACTGTTGTGTAAATAAGCAATGATTTGCTGGGGTTTCACACTGATGTGCTTTTGTAGGTGCACACGCCCATCAGCGGAGCCAGAAGTGTGGTGAGTCTGGATGCTCACATTTCTTTTGCATGCCTGTAAAAAAGGATTTTATCGCACTTTTTACTGAAACCATCAATTAACCATTACGTAATCGTCTCATGTTGAGTAATAGTTTTTTCGCTGTCTGCCATACCATACACACCACTCGCCCCATGATATGACCCCACAGGGTTTTTTAACGCATTACTGGTCTCACTTTACAGTGCTCATCTTAAGGTCATAGGGGTAAGTGATGTTAACCTTAGGACAGGCATAACATTAAGTATAAATACTAAAATAATATAGACCATGGATATTCAAATCTGGACCTCCGGCCTTGGTTTTCTGGACCGCCCTTTCTCCCAGGTAATTAACTGAACAATTAGTGCTAGTGATTGGCCAGACTGTCTTCACACCTGACTCACAGGTAAAGCGAGGGTAGAACACCAGCAGGACCATGATTTGAATGCCAGGGATATAGACCTTAGATGGCTGATTGAAGCATTAGCAGTGATGTGTTATCTATATGTGTGGGATTGATTGATTTAAGTGAAAATGACAGGTCTTTCTTGTAAATTAATCTTATTTCTAAGTCTGAAAACTGCATGACTATATATCATATATAAACCAATGTGAATGAAAGTGTTCATTTATAGGCTGTAATAATGATTAATAGGCTACTGTAATAATTACTATGCAGATTTCCGTAATAGCAGGTATTAAGTAATTTGTCTTCATCCACGTCTTAGTGCTGATTGGCTTAGTTAGGTAGACCTTGTGTCATTAGACGGCACAAAAGGAATGTAAGTCTCCCTTGTTAAAAAGCAAGGACCGCTGCATGTTTGAGCTGGTAGGGTGACTTTCACAGCTATTTCCTTTCTTAAATTTAGAGTGGGAAATGAATGACTCATTGAGAATCCAATACATTAACACAGAGGTGGGCGAAGAGGGCCGTGTCTGTTTCTGGTTTTCGTGCCAATTTCTGGTCTTAATTACTTTATTAGCCTAACATTTTCGCCAACGGACATTTTAGCTACATTTTTTGATAGGCACATGAATGACAACCGAAGAATGTTTTTGTGTCATATATGAAACATTTTACTGTGATCTAATCTATCAGTGAAGCAGTGTTTGTGTAAACAGCCAATTGGCTAATTTTGCTAGGGTAATGGGTGGAAACAAAAACCTGCACACACACCGACCCTCCAGGAACGGCATTGCCCACCCCTGCATTTACTATCAAGGAGTTGGAGCGGAGGAACAGATGCGACCGAGAGGGGTTCAATAAGTGATCCAAGGAGCGTGGAATTACCACTAAGAGGAAGTGGACAAACTCAAAAAGAAAGGGAAAAACCCCCCGACGTAAGCCAAACGTAAATCAAACGTAAATCAACCCAGAGAAAACGTGGGCGAACAGTCACACAGACTACAGTGGAAAAATAACAAACGGGAACAAAAACTCCTGGCGTTAGGCAAACAAAAGACTACCCAGAATAACGGGCGAAAAGCTCGCAGACTCGAGCAGTAGAGAGAAAATAGGAAACCAGGAAATGCCTTCAGCTCAAAACTATTATGAGCGAAACTAAAGAGGTGATAGAGGAAGAGGTAAATGAAGGGAAGAAGAAAAGAGCAAATTAAAAGGTCCCGAAGCTGCAAGGGAGCTTACGCAAAAGAGAGAACGGCGACCTATAACACCGTGACATTAACAGGAAACATAGTCCCATAACATTGTAATTATCTTGCCCTTTTGATAAAATAGGTTTCTGTGCAGTGTATGCTGCTGGACATGCTAGCCACCCCAGGTGGCTACGGCCTGCTGTCCAGTGTCCCTGCTGTTATGAGTGGTTGTTGTTTGGGGCTCACCCACTGCCCTGTTTCTGAGGTGATTCAGCTTAGTCACACTTCCTATTGCAAGCGCTGTGCCCCGCCATCAAATGCGCCGCTATCCACACTTAAAATTGATCCATTTGAGAAAGGATTGGAAAAATGGATTAAGAATAACAAATTTAGTCTTAAGTGAAATTTTGATGAATTAATATCCTGAATTTTGGCGCTCACTTGTGGTAGTAAGGTCTACGTGATAATGTTTGAGTAATCATGGATATTGTTTGCTGCATGTTAAGGACGTATATTTCACGATGATATATGATTTCATGTGATTCAGGATTGCATGTGTTTTATGAGAATGAGAGACCGTTCTAAGTAAGTGGCACTTAACTATATGGTGGCTCTAAAAAAATCTAATGTTCAGATAATGTTATTGGAACGGACTTTGACATTAGCTTTGGACATTAATGTTGCTCTGTAGTGACTGTTAGTGACCAGAACATCAGGCCAGTCGTCCAGCTGGAGTTAATCCAGACTGGACAGAAGGCATACACCATGGACCATACACAGTAAAATGTTCAGTGTTGAATCAACTCTCAAATGAACACTGGACATTGTACTGTGTACATGCATCTTCTGTGCACAGTATTGTTAGATATGATACTTTGTGGTTCACAGCGGCTTGTGCTCAGAGATGTGACTGGCTGCGGTGGTCATGATGGTCACTGGTATGCCAGTTGTATCAAATTTAATGCCATTTTTCTTGTTGGTGTCATTAATGAATTCTGATAACGAAGCTCTGTCAGAACATTGTGTAGCACATTGGGATTGGCGATGTTTCAAGAGACAAAACCGAAAACGCAGGGAAACTCAAGTAAGAGCACCACGGCGCTCTCACATGACCCACGTTTTTCTAAATAGTCCTGTACCGTATGTGGTGATAGGACTGGAGATAGGACTGGAGACAGGACTGGTGATAGGACTGGAGATGGGACTGGAGATGGGACTGGAGATGGGACTGGAGATGGGACTGGTGATAGGACTGGAGATAGGACTGGTGATAGGACTGGAGATAGGACTGGTGATAGGACTGGAGATAGGACTGGAGATGGGACTGGAGATAGGACTGGTGATAGGACTGGAGATAGGACTGGTGATAGGACTGGAGATAGGACTGGTGATGGGACTGGTGATAGGACTGGAGACGGGACTGGAGATGGGACTGGAGATAGGACTGGTGATAGGACTGGAGATAGGACTGGTGATGGGACTGGTGATAGGACTGGAGACGGGACTGGAGATGGGACTGGAGATAGGACTGGTGATAGGACTGGAGATAGGACTGGTGATGGGACTGGTGATAGGACTGGAGATGGGACTGGAGATAGGACTGGTGATAGGACTGGAGATAGGACTGGTGATAGGACTGGAGATAGGACTGGAGATGGGACTGGAGATAGGACTGGAGATGGGACTGGAGATAGGACTGGTGATAGGACTGGAGATAGGACTGGAGATAGGACTGGAGATAGGACTGGTGATGGGACTGGTGATAGGACTGGAGACGGGACTGGAGATGGGACTGGAGATAGGACTGGTGATAGGACTGGAGATAGGACTGGTGATGGGACTGGTGATAGGACTGGAGATGGGACTGGAGATGGGACTGGAGATGGGACTGGAAGCAGAGGGCAGAATGCGGGTGGACCGGATAGGGAAGCAGGCTGGACGGATGACTGGAAACAAAACTAGAAAACAGTTTAGAAAACAACAAGACTAGGCCCAATAACACATCAACGGAACAAACTGGCGAGGAAACACACACAGAAGGCGATATAAATAGGATGAGGAGCAGGTGAATGCGAGATCAGTAATGAGACGAGGCGTGAGGAATGTATACGAGAGTAATAGGATAATGAGTGTGAGTGTGGAATGCAGGCGGGGAAGGCGAGTGATTGGCTGAGAGGTAATGAGGAGATAATGGGGAAACGAGCAGGGAAAATCACGTCCAGCCTGCACGACATGAAAATACAAACAAGGTAAACGAAAAGACATGACACGGAACGGGAGGAATAGGGAAAACAAGGAGAACAAAGAGGAGGTGGACTGGCAGGGAGACGGCAGATGTAACACATGGCTGTCAATGAACCTCAATCAATTTTTACCTTGCAAGGTGAGCAAATCAAACTAGTGTGTCAAGCTTTTCCTTCTAATGGACACCTGTCTCATTTGTCACCGTAGTGCACCCTAGGTTTAATCTTAGAAGCTCATAGGTCTGAGATTAATTATGTTTTCACATTGCCTTCCAGTTATTTTTCCATGTAAAACTGAGTGCAAATTCAAAGAGGCTTTATTACAGTCTTTATAAAGTAAATTGTAAGATTATTCTCTGCATATTGCTTCTGTGGTACATACAGACGGGTGACAAATTAAAGGAAAAACCAACATAAAGTGCCTTAGTAAGGTGTTGGGCCACCATGAGCCGCCAGAACAACTTCAATGTGCCTTGGCATATATTCTATCTCTAGTCTAGCATAGATTACAGTCTCTGGAACTCTACTGGAGGGATGGAACACCATTCATCCAAAAGATATTCCCTTATTTCGTGTTTTGATGATGGTGGTGGAGAGCTGTCTAACCACTTTGGTCCAGAATCTAGGTGTTCAATTGGGTTGAGATCTGGTGACTGCAAAAGCCATGGCATATTCACATAATTTTCATTCTCATCAAACCATTCAGTGACCTCTTGTGCCCTGTGGATGGGGGCATTGTCATCCTGGCAGAGACCACTCCCATCAGGATAGCAATGTTTCATCATAGGATAAAGGTGATCACTCAGAATAACTTTGTATTGATTTGCAGTGACCCTTCCCTCTAAGGGGACAAGTGGACCCAAACCATGCCAGGAAAATGCCCCCCACAGCATAACAGAGCCACCGGACCCCCTCACTGTAGGGGTTTGTCACCCGTTTGTATGTTTTGAAATGCTTAGCAGTATCATAACTAAATAGCCCTTGAATACGTATTGAAAACCCTGATACTTTAGACTAAGAGACCACTGTGTCAAGGTCTGGCAGGTGTACCAACCATACCAGTTCTGGTGCATGTCGTGTGTCGCCATTTTTCCTGATTCCACATCCAGACTCTTTAGCCAATGCTCAGCCAATCAGAGAGCAGGAGTGTATAATAATGTGTGGATCATATGAGCTTCTGTGTAAAGTAAGCATGCTTACAGGGAGAAAAGACAGAGGCAGTGCTTTTGCTGTCCACTACTAAAAATGAGCAGAAGCAAATGTTTTCTATTTTAGAAATTGACTGCAGGTCTTATCCATATAATCATTTAAAATGAAAGATAATTTTTAATTATGCAACAGAGCGGATCCCAGCTATATGCAAAAAGCACAGGCACCCCTGTGTACCCCCGCTATGGCCATCTAGTGTGTGAAGGCTTACATCAAAGAGAAGAGCGTGGGGCAGCTGATTCATGGCCTTTGGGAGGGTTTATTGTGTTGTGCTTGCGCAGGCTCAGAGCAGGTCCAGCGTCTGTGCAAAAGGATCGTGTATAGGCAGTGTGCCCTGGTGCCTCTAATAGAGAGAAGGCTTCCTTTATATTGATTGGGAATATTCAGCAGTAGTGGTTAATTGCCTACAGTCAGCTAGATTTTCAAGGTTTACGAGAAGCAAAACTGTCTCGCGTTAAACAGACGATGCGAAAATGTCCCACAAAGTGGATCAAACTGCACATTACTGAACTGTAAGTCGCCTCGTTAACCGACTAAATGTGCTTTTCTTGTGAACTGTCGCCATTAAAGGGGACAATTGGTTTTAAACGGTCATGTCTACTCAGTGGTACTTTTTTATTTATTAGTATGGTAATATTTATCTTGTGCATGCGTATCAAAGATATGGGAATGTGAAGGGAAAAGTCATGTGCTCGTGTGCTGGAGAAACGGAGAACACTTCCAGCGCGCCTCAGGGGACGTGCAGACGGTGTAGTGCAGCGATGCTGAGCTGTTTCAGCTCTTTATTCTTAAAGCCGCACGAGGGGGAGGACGCCGTGAGCCAAGCGCTAGCCTGCCTGAGAACCCCGATCCACGGCGGGAGTGATGTCAGCGCTCTAATCTCACCCCGGATTGGCGAAAGGACGGCTGCACAGTTGTCAAAAATATTAAGGTTGCGTGGATGAACAGACACGGTGTGTTTGCGAGACTTCTGGCATGCGGACTGAGTTAGACTGCTCTCCAACACTCCAGCCTCCTCCATAGGCACACAAGTGCATGGAGCTAAGCCTCTTTAGCTGCTCGCAACCCAGAGGAGGACACTGGGAGAATTTTGTTCAAGGAAGCCAAGAAGCCTGGGACTATGGACTCATACATTCAGTTTAACTGTGAGGTACGGTCCTGTATTCCGCTTAATGGGATTAAGATTTAGTTGTTTTTAATTGAGTAAAGAATGTCGGTTGGATTTTGAATCGGTGATTTTTAATTTTTTTGGTGGATTATTAATTTGGAAAACCGGGCATTAGATCTGATATATTAATGATCAAAGATGGACATAATACAATTTGTTTTCCTCAAAACTTGAGTTACACTGCAGGGTTATTCTTGTATTGAACTGTTTTCAAAAAAAATATTTTCAGAAACATATGGAAATTTGACAGGAGATGTCATGTTTGCAGCTTCTGTCAAACAGATTCTACTGGTAAATCACGATTCAGTTTTAAAAATGTATTTGTGTTTTTTATTACACTTTCTTCAAAGAATGGAATCACATGCAGTAAATGGCTGAACGATAACGTCATTATTCCATAAAGGATTGGAAGAATGAGTTTGTGTCACTGTTTGCATTGGAATGGCAGAAGGCACAGTATATTTATCTATAGAGATTTTTAGTGCTTATTCATCTCATAATTGATGATAGTGCCGTGCTGCAATTTGTTTCATACATAGAGTAAGGCTCAGAGTGCTGGTTGACTGATGTGAGAGAGTTTTTCCAAGGTTAGAAGAGAGCTTGTCCTGGAATGGGACCTGTGGAGCCCGTCTGCAGTGTGTGTCAGTCATGGGAATGCTGTTTACTACATTAATCTGTACCATAAAGGTGTGTGCTTGTGCGAGTGTGCGTGTGTATACATGTACGTATGCATGTGCACGCACACGCGTGAGCTTATCGTGACGCCGGGGGATGCTGATAATACTGCTGCTGCCATTGCCGTGGTGACCGGGGCCATCTGGTGCGATCAGACCCACGATGCTGACGGCCGTTTCAACCAATTACATAACTTCAGCAGCAAAGCAGACATTAATCTGCTCCGTTCTCTGGCTTTTAAGCAGGTTTTCATCTCGAGCTGATTAGAGCCCATGCTGACAGGTTTCCCTTCTCTTTGGTCAAATATTCACATGTATTTTTTTAAACTTACTAGTTTAATTGTAACTTAAACTGCTCCCCCCTTGTTCATCCCATGCTGCCCAGTATCCACAGATCCCTGTATCCAGGCCTGAGTGCTGCAGGGTGCTAAAATTGGGGCAAAACCCATTTGTCCTGAAAAGCAGCACCACAGCCTACATGCTGCCTGTGGCTTTCACTGAAAACTCCACCTGCATGTGACTCGCTTGAAAAAGGTGCCACATTCTCACATTAAATACGCTGGTAGGAAAATCTGAGCGCTGCCAGACTTTCAAATGTAATCCATCTCAGATCATCATCGTTTGCTTTTGCCTAACCTACCAGGAGCAGAGGAGCCTGCTCATAATTAAATCAAAATTGCATTCATATTTACATGTTCAATCAGTGAGAAACGTTGAATCCAGCTCCAGAAACGTCAGGCAAAAAACCTCAAATATTGTCAGAAGTGTAATCCAAACTGTACAAACTGCAACAATGTTAGTGCCGTGCCGTGCCGTGCATCCTCCAACAAATACGCCGTGCTCGCATCCTCCAACAAATACACCGTGCTCGCATCCTCCAACAAATACGCCGTGCTCGCATCCTCCAACAAATACGCCGTGCTCGCATCCTCCAACAAATACACCGTGCTCGCATCCTCCAACAAATACACCGTGCTCGCATCCTCCAACAAATACGCCGTGCTCGCATCCTCCAACAAATACGCCGTGCTCGCATCCTCCAACAAATACACCGTGCTCGCATCCTCCAACAAATACGCCGTGCTCGCATCCTCCAACAAATACGCCGCGCTCGCATCCTCCAACAAATGCGCCGCGCTCGCATCCTCCAACAAATGCGCCGCGCTCGCATCCTCCAACAAATACGCCGCGCTCGCATCCTCCAACAAATGCGCCGCGCTCGCATCCTCCAACAAATACGCCGCGCTCGCATCCTCCAACAAATGCAAAGTTTTGCTAGGTATGTTTAATATTATAATATTATTCACAGAATAATACTGCTAGCGCAAGTACATTTTTACAAACCGCCCTGTGTCAGTGTGTCCTTATGTCACATTGAAACAGTGAATCTAAGTAATATACTGCCTCACTGCAACGATTGCAACGGGGAAAACAAGAGAGTCCAATTAAATATGTGGGTCATTCTGACCCCATTCTTGGAAATCTATTGGTTATTTCCGAATGTAAATCCCCAACCAGATGCAGTTAGACTCAGACTCAAAGCGATAAATGTAATTACACAAACTGTACAGGTGCAATGCAGGTGTCTGTGCCGAGCACAGGCCCATGTTAGACACAAGCACAGGCCCATGTTAGACACAAGCACAGGCCCATGTTAGACACAAGCACAGGCCCATGTTAGACACAAGCACAGGCCCATGTTAGACACAAGCACAGGCCCATGTTAGACACAAGCACAGGCCCATGTTAGACACAAGCACAGGCCCATGTTAGGCACAAACACAGGCCCATGTTAGACACAAGCACAGGCCCATGTTAGACACAAGCACAGACCCATGTTAGACACAAGCACAGGCCCATGTTAGACACAAGCACAGGCCCATGTTAGACACAAGCACAGGCCCATGTTAGACACAAACACAGGCCCATGTTAGACACAAGCACAGGCCCATGTTAGGCACAAACACAGGCCCATGTTAGACACAAGCACAGGCCCATGTTAGACACAAACACAGGCCCATGTTAGGCACAAACACAGGCCCATGTTAGGCACAAACACAGGCCCATGTTAGGCACAAACACAGGCCCATGTTAGGCACAAACACAGGCCCATGTTAGGCACAAGCACAGGCCCATGTTAGGCACAAACACAGGCCCATGTTAGGCACAAGCACAGGCCCATGTTAGACACAAGCACAGGCCCATGTTAGACACAAACACAGGCCCATGTTAGACACAAGCACAGGCCCATGTTAGACACAAGCACAGGCCCATGTTAGACACAAGCACAGGCCCATGTTAGGCACAAACACAGGCCCATGTTAGGCACAAACACAGGCCCATGTTAGACACAAGCACAGGCCCATGTTAGGCACAAACACAGGCCCATGTTAGGCACAAACACAGGCCCATGTTAGGCACAAGCACAGGCCCATGTTAGGCACAAACACAGGCCCATGTTAGGCACAAACACAGAATCACACACAAGCTGATCTATGTCTAGCACAGGGAAGCACACAAGGCATAACAACGATGGTATTAAAAGGAAGCTTTCAACAAAATTAAATGGAGCATTTAAGTGCAATTAAAAAATGAATCCGCTGAGAAGAATAGCTTTCAGTGAACTAATTTGGCATTTATTTTTGATTACCTTGGTTTATGTGTAATATTTCAGAATTTTCTGCATTTTTCCAAAAGCATGCAGTTTATTTTCAGTCAAAATGAAAATGGACAGTTCAATCAAATGAATTAATACTTGAATAATTTGGTTTTATGGTTTGTCATCTTAATATTAGCTTCAACAGTCATGCTAAATGTATTAGTGAAGACTACATAATAATGACTGTAATTGCTTTTTGGACCTTGGAAGTTTTAAAGTATTCAAAATAAAATGTAGTATTTTTGACATTACATTGAATTACTGAATTTGTAGGGCATAGTAATCAAATTATTTATAAATTTTTTGTTGATGTTGTCCTATTTGATGTGATCCAGTTTGAAGCAGGGCAGTGCACCTGGGATAGGCCTTCTTTGAACTTCTCCTGATAAATGGGGATGCCTGTCCCACTTAGTCCAGCAGCTAATCCACTTTCTGTCTGTATTTCATGGGGAATGGCTGATATATTGCCTGCTTGATATCAAGCAGGAAGTAGGGCCCCTGCTGATGAGTGCCGTAATTAAGATGGGGCCTTGCTGGCATCTGGAAGGTGGAGCTGTGGGACAGGCACACAGAGAGAATGGGGGCTTGCAGGCATCCATGCAGACAATTAGAATATAAGATGACGATTACAGCCCTGTATTTCCCCCTTGCATGCACTGCAAGTCACTGCCAACAGTGAATCTGTAGGAACACAGATAGTACAGATCTTCCTTTGGGAATCAATGTTTACTTATGAAATGAAAAGATGTGCTTTAGTTTTGAATGTTGAGTCTCTCTGCTTTCTGTACACAGAAGGTAGGTCTTTTCATATTTTTAGTTCCCTCCAGCCAAAAGCCATGCCCGTCTTTTTATATTTTTGGAAGATAAGATTGTGAGCTGCCTGACACTGTTTGGGTTTAATGGATTATGTGGGATATATCAGTCTCCCTGAGGTACAACAGAGCTTGCCTACTCTGTGCACTAAAGTCAGTTTGGTACTTAAAATGACCATGGTACCTACTGAAGAATAACAATAGAGTAGGCGACATGAGCTCTTTTTTGTTTAAATTCTAGCAACAACGTGTTGTGCTAGCTCTGCCTGCTGAGATCAAAATGTTTAAACTGCCAGATTATAAGCTTTTGCAGTTTTCCAGCCCTAATTTAAAGGCTTGTGTGTTGTTAATATAGTTAATATAGTGTTCAGCTATCTCAGCTGCATGAAATAGACTGCACAGTGCAATATACTGCGCTCGCACACATGAACACGTAAAGCTATAGATTGATTTTCTGGCATGTTTCTCTTTCCCCTGGTGGGTCCCAGCTGGCAAAGCTTACAGGAACTCACTGAGAGGGAGGGAGGGGCTTCTGTGCGTCAGGTCTTACAGGAACTCACTGAGAGGGAGGGAGGGGCTTCTGTGCGTCAGGTCTTACAGGAACTCACTGAGAGGGAGGGAGGGGCTTCTGTGCGTCAGGTCTTACAGGAACTCACTGAGAGGGAGGGAGGGGCTTCTGTGCATCAGGTCTCTCTACTGGGAATGAGGGAATTTGTCCGCTGCAGGGCTTCAATGGACTTCATTTGAAAAATGAGTGGGCAGCACTGCACAGTTGTGCATATGATGTTGTATGCATGGACAGCATTATCCACATTTCTGCCGACTAGAGCCCTACTCAGGCCATAGATTTATGCATCATTTTTATATACATAGAGAAGGAAATGGCATACATACGTTTTGCATTGCTATTTTAATTGGACGACAGAAAGCCACCATTATTAAAAGATTTTATGGGGGGTGATGTTATTTGGATGCAAACTTCCTACATATTGATTGAAATCTCAGTGGTAATGAGTTTCATTGTTCTGCAAATCTGAAGGTAGATTTGATTAAGACTCACTGAGCGTAATTGTACATTTTGTGATGGAATAAAAATATCCCTGTAGCTTGGAGAACACCGCAGGCTTCTGGTCTGTTCTTCCTTTATGATGAACATGTTACACAATATTTTGTAAGCCAAGTCAAAAATTAATTGCCACCTTTTAGAATAAATGTGAAACTAAAATGTATGTTTCAATTACTGGAAATGCAACAATAAACTCAAAAGGCTTTAAATCACATTATACATGTACCTTGTGCTGGCTTTAACAGAAGGAGAATAGAAACCACGGCAGCAGGATCAAAGTGCAGCGACTTAGCATCCTTCAGATCTAATGTGTTAACGTGTAACTGTGAAACTTCCCATAATCCTCTGCAGACCGTGCAGATCCGCTCTCTTGGCTAAGGTGCCCTTGAGCTGGTTGGTGTCCTGCGGTAGTGATTGATGTCAGCCTTGCGCATGCTCCAGCTAGCACTACTGTCCCACTTTCCACCTCCCGAGAGCATCGGTCACATGACCGACACACTGCGTCCTGCAATCATCAGTATGTAGATTATAACAGGCCCGTATAAGCGCGGCTCTGCCGTTTATATACCGAAGCCCCGAGCAGCGGTCTGGTGATTTAACGTCTCCCTGCAGAAAATAATACAAAAAACCCGTTATTAATAGCGGCGCCGGCAAATCGGCTGTAAAACATGGAAGACATAAAGCTGAACAGCTGCTTTGAAACTGTACCGGGCTCTTGGTGGTGACTAGAATGGATTTATTCACTTCATGAAGGAACTGCAATCTGTGCTTTCTCTGGCATTCACTTTTCAGTATGCAGAGATACTGGATTAAAGCTGCATTATGCAGGATTGTTAACTCGAAAATATTATAAAATAATCATGCTCAGTCGTATCTATGATGCACTGCTCTATGATGCACTGGCAATCTCTGTCTTTGCGCACATTTGAATCCCTGCTCCTCTGCCTATATTTACTATTCTAAGACAGGGGTCCCCAACCCTGTTTCTGGAGATCTACCATCCTGTAGGTTTTCATTTCAACTCTAATTTGGCACACCCATTCTACTAATTAGCAGCTCAACGACATCTCTGAGGTGTGCTTTGTTAGGGTTGGAGTGAAAACCAGCAGGACGATTATCCAGGAACAGGGTTGCGGAACGCATGTTTGGGACATTTGTGGGTGTGACACTCTTTTCTGTGTTGGAAGAGATGGGTGTGGCTGCCGAGCCTTGCGGCTGTGATCGGGTTTTAGTGGAGCGTTAGCTAGCTACTGCAATGGTGGATGTGAAGAAATGCAAGTACAGCGAAGCCAAACAACAAGCCGACGGGGCGTGTTCAAGAAGCAGAGTCAACCAAGGATTTGCTTTTCCTCGATGGCGACAGCTGAGGTTTAGCAAGGGAAGGTTAAAGCAACATGGAGTTGGCGTGTTTTCTGTTGGACCTGTAAATAACATTGCCTCTAGCTTTCTAGCTCGATGTTAGGTAGCAAGATGGCCGAAGTTGAGTAGCTTGAGTGCGCAGGGTTTTTTGATTGTAAACACAGGACCACAGCAAGTCTAAAAATCAGTGACTTATGCAATCGTTTTGTTATGACCGTCTTTGGGCCTGACCTTGAATAGGCAACATTCTATTTCCAAGGAATATTTTAGTAATCAGTTCATTGAGAACATTATACAGAAAATGGGAATTTTGACACTTGATTTCCCATCTGTGCCTCGTAAGGAGGTGCCATCTATGGAATAATCTCCTTTTCCACTGCAGGAGTGTTTTCCAGTACTCAAGCACCTTTTCCACTGGAGGAACCAGGGCTGATTTTGGTTTCTGGGGCATGGTTTCTATCCCCCTTTTTAGTCCCTGCTCATGAGGTAGTACTTTTCTATGGTTGGTGAACTATTTGGGTGGAGCTTGCAGTACTGAACATCGCTGATTGGTCAAACGCAATATTCGCGAGAATCACCAAGCAGGCCAGAAACTCCGTTTTTTAAATACTGAAGAAATGTCAATGGAAAAACAAGACCAAATTGTGTCCCGTATTGATTCAATAAGAAACGCAACATTTTATTCTTTATACAGGATGATTCCGTATTATAAGGAACGAGTGGCAACCCTAAATTAAATTCGTCAACCAAAATAAGGTTTAGCTGAACTGGCCATAGATCGCTCAGTTAAACAGTTAAAAACTGAAGCAGGATTACAAAAAATAAAGAAACAATTCTTCTTAAACGTAACCATGGCTTCCCCCCCCCCCCAACACTTCCTCTTACTTTGCGGTTCATGGTTTTCGGTTCTCAAGGCGCAGTGGGAAAGAAAACAGGAACACGCTCCAGGAACCGTTTTAGTCCCATGAAGCTGAGGTTGTATTTCCATTCTAAGCAAACATTTTGAAATGAACGTGAGCCCAATTGTACAGACTGCTCAGTTGTAGGATGTCTTTTAGAAAACTTAATCTTGGAGAAATCTGCGTGTTAATCTCGGATTAATGGAGCCCACTCCATTCATCCAACCCCCAGTATCCCCACACATCAAAATCCATCCCATCATCCTCTCTGGCCTATGTCACATGGCCTTCCGTGTGTTTTCACCAGCTGCATCACTTGAGACTAATCTGTAATGCTGCACTCTGGCACTTATCATAAGCATATGCTTATACCTGCATTCTTTGATTTTGAAATATTGTTCTGGTAATATTTCATACTGCACTGTTAATATTAACAGTAATTTTGTTCTTTTGACCCTTCCTTTTTTTGATAATTTGACACTGACATGGGTTCAGGCTAATGGCACAAACCAAGGCATGCAGAACACTGATATGCAGGAACTGTATATAGGCTGGAATGTTTTATAAATATTGGATGTATTTTAAGTGCCTGTCAAACAGAACAGCCATTAGCTTTATCTAAGGGCATATTGTTAAACACTACGTAAAATTATTTAGCAAACTACTGTGGTAATTGGATTGTGGCAATCAGTCCAGGGAAGATGTGGATTTGTCTCGGCTATGCCCACTCGTGGAGAGCGCACACGCACCTGGGTTGTTTTACCTGATCAGCCCAGGTGGTTAAAGTGTGCTCGTCTCCACCGTACGGGGCCTAGACCGGGAGCGCACGCCGAGAGCGCTCATTTGCTTTCTTTTGTTGTTGGTGTTTTAGTTTGTTGTTTTTGTAAATACCTGTTTGGAAAATCAGCTAGTTAGCCTACAACAGTGGTAACGTGAGGTACACAAACAAGCTATATCGGGTGTCGTTGTTTCAAATATGGCCTGTAATGTTAACGTTATAGACGGGACAATCTCTTCAGCATCCCATCTGATACTTCGAAAGATCACCATCTAAGTCAGTCTCAAGAAAATGTGCACTGCACACCTTGGCATTTTATGCATTGACAAAGTTATTTTGGGCAAATCTTACCCAGGAATGAAACAGAGATTTTCTACTCAGGAATACATGGCTACAATGCCCAGAAAGACTCAAATTAATACAATCGCCACAAACACACACATTTACCATATTATTATTATTATCTTTTTTTTTGTAATTTCTAGTGTTCCGCTAATAGGCTTGCTGGCGAATCAATCCGTTGTTTTCCCAATGTTTACCATGCACTCAGCGGGCGTGGTCACATGAAACGCCTAAGTAGCCTAATTGTGACAATGAGAGTCTCAGGAAAATTATAAATAAATATTTGAGCACTTTTGTGAATACTGAGCTTACCAGTGCTCATAATAGCTTCCTTAACTTTCATTGGCACAATTCTGGTCCTCATATTGACAAACTCCAGTACCAAACTCCAAAGGCAATCAAAAGCCTAGAATCAAGACGAGATACTGAAAGGTTTCTTATACCTGCACTAAGGAAGCAATTTAACACACCTGAATAATCAGAAACACCTGTGAAGCCATTTGTCCCAAACATTATGGTGCCCTGAAATGGAGGGAGCTATGTATACCCTTTAATAAACGCTGAGAATCTGCACTTTAACCATTTGTGAATTGTTTGATTACAAATCTAAAATTATGGTGTACAGAGCAAAATCAAGAAAAATGTGAAGGTCACTGTATATATACATGTTTATACAACAATGAGCTTTGAACGAGTAGCATGATTGGCCGAGACACATTCCACCAGTGCTAGTATTTAGCATAACCGCACTGCCAGTGCATAGACTCATTCTATAGAGCGTTGCCTAGGAAGCATAAACAATAACAATAGCAACAACAACAGGGCGCTAGCAAGTTGGCGAATCCGAAATAAAGAACGAGTTAATCAAAGGTTATTGTTTCAATATTTTTTCATGACTTACTAAACGTTTATGGTAACATTGTTTATGGTAACACTCGAGGTTTGTGCATTATGGGATATATAAGCACTGCTGGGAGTACTCCCCAACTCGACCTGTGGCCTCATTGCTGTGACGTCACAGCAGTGCTTATATTTCCAATAACGCACTCCCTTTCCTGAGCTATTGCTTAATTAGTAATATATACAGTGGCTTTCATAATGTTTTGGACATTTTTTGATTTGTCTCTGTACTTTGGGACATCACCCAACCGAAATCCAAACGAACATGTGTTTCACTTCCTGAAGACAAGAGTGACGACAAAAACTCCCGAAACACAGAAATTAAAATGGCTGCAGTACAGACCTGGCACCAGGGAAGATACCCAGGGTCTGCTGACGTCTTTTGGTTGCAGTCTTCAGGCAGTCATGGAATGCAAAGAAAAATCAAGCACTATATATGACGACTTTATTTAAGATAATGTCAATTTGTCCAATTACATTTGGTCCTCTAAAATGGGGGGACGATGTAGAAAATGTGCTGTAATTCCTACATAGATCAGCCGATATGGATGTACATGTAAATACCCTCAAATTTAAGCTGCTAGTCTGGACTTTAACCTCATATTCATCCTCTAATGCCAATGTGCTGGAGTACAGAGCCAAAACAACAAAAACTGTGTCACTGTCCAAATACTTACGGACCTCGCTGTATATACAGCATAATGAACTGTG
Source organism: Ilyophis sp. 1 JC-2022 (assembly GCA_022702515.1). Lineage (NCBI taxonomy): Eukaryota > Metazoa > Chordata > Actinopteri > Anguilliformes > Synaphobranchidae > Ilyophis > Ilyophis sp. 1 JC-2022. The sequence continues at coordinate 33,832,784 of CM040398.1, forward strand.
TGAATTATTACATTTTAAATTAGACTTTCATGTTGAATAAAGTGAATCTTTTGTGTATTGTGAGGCCCATCAGAACCAATGCTTATTCCCCAACTGGATTTTGTCTAAAGGCTTTTCCACGGCTCTTACATGCCAGGAATTAATTGGGTCCACAAACAATATGTGAAGAGGGACTTTATGACTGAAACAATGTCACCTCTATATAGAAAATATGTGCAGATAATTTATGACTTAGACAATGTCATCTGTGTTTCAGTCAGGGGGGGGGCTTCGGCTTTCTGTCAACCATGTTAGTTGCCATGGGAACTGTCTAATGAAGTCAAGTGTTCTTTTCTAGTATACCCTCTCAACTCACAAAGGTCAGCTGGCATTTAAAATAGATTAACATGTTTGGTTATACTTTGTGTTCACACGGGAATGCTTACTATATGTCTCAATACTTAGGTTCAATTAGGGCCTTATGCACTCAAATACCGAACTGTAACGAAGCCTAATAGCTCTAATAGATTTAGGTTGACATTGCTTTGGTAAATGCAAGTTTCGTTGAACAAAGCAAAATGGTAATTTTATGTAGTATCAAAGAGACAAGTCATGAACCAATGAACTAGCATTATCTTTCCGACAAGGTTACTGAGAAGGAAAAAATGTGTATTTTTCAGAGAAATGATGAGGAGGCCGTGGTGGACAGGGGTGGGACCCGGTCTATGTTGAAAACCAACTTTGAGAAGGAAGAACTGGAAGGTAACTGTAATCCTCACCTATTTCAGTTTCAGCCCTGGAAGGGATCGGGGATTGTGCGCAAGCAAGTATATGTGAAAACGTAGGACGGCACATTGAGCCTGTAGAAAAGCAGGCCTCCGTTGACGTGTTCCTCTATCCCTGACGGACAGAGATACAGGAAGCCTCTGAGCACGTAGGAGGGAGAGAGATGAGCGTGTTCCTGCTGGTCCCACAGTGGTGATGTCAGCAGCGCGGAGGCCTCCGGAAATGTTCTATTTTTGAGTCTGCACAGGCAGCCTCAATATCACCCAGCAGAGGTGATGCCTCCTGAAATATACAGAGCCCTGAATCGATTCTGCAGTGTTCAAAGGACATTGTAGGTTTCACACACATTCTTTTAGATTCCATTCTTACGCACAGCTGGTCCTGTTATTTTACAGCAGGTTTTTATGCATTTACCCCTAAATGCAAAATATTTTTAACTTGTGGAAATAGTGACAGTGGCATCTGATGAAAGCCAGTTCAAACTACTGAGCAACCTGGACCATTAGCTAAAATTGGCTGCAAGAAAAGATGTGCTATAAAGTGTGTCCTTGTTCATTGCTTTGGCAATATTTCCAATGGTGCCATTATGGACATTATGGACATTATGGACAGCTCTACCCTCAGTGACATCATCGTCTCGGTCCAGCCACATTGGCCGAGCCCAATAAGTCCAGCTAAACTGAGGATTTGGGCCAAGTTGTTGTGTATGAGTAATGAGATGCACATTCACTACTTGAATGACTTTCATTTAATTCAGTAACTGTGAGAATTTAGCTTGTAACATAGGTAGAATCTGTAGGTCAGTTTGCACAATACGAGTTAAATTTGTACAAATAAACACGTTTTAAACATAGGATTGACCAAAGGTAGGATATCAGTGATGTTATTTCTCACTTGTCGGTCTCTACTAATATTCTACTACATTTAAACTGTAACGGCTTTGCCCTGATAAACAATCTGTTAATGCTTTTCAGTAGTTTGAGTGGATTGTCCCAGTTCTATTCCATCCAGATGGTCAAAGACAGCCGCTGTTCTCTACCAGTAGATTAGAGCATGAATCAAACCTGTGGGCCATGGTGTTCGCGGTGTAACATAAATCCTTAGAGCTTAAATTAAAATCGAACGATCAGAAAACATACTTGAGAAAATGTTACGTAGATGTCCGAGTGAACCATTTGATGGAATGAGTAAACATTTAACAGAACAACGTGTAAATCTTATTATAATATTATAATAATTTTTAATAATTTATTTGCACATTTCCTCACCCTGACCTCTGCTTGTTTTGCCCCAGGCCACAGGACGCTGTACATAGGCGTGCACGTTCCTCTTGGGAGTCGGAGGACGCATAGAAGACATCGGCATCACGGACATCGGCACAGGAAGAGGGACAGAGAGCAGGACTCTGGAGTGGACGATGGCCGGGAATCTCCCACTTACGGTGAGAAATGCGTGTCCGTTCCCTCTGAGCCCCTCTGAGCCGCTCTGAGCACGCCTGCCGGAGTCAACATCCGTGCAACGAGTGATGAAGCACGAGTCATTGAACCGTCGCATTTCGATGCGTGTGCAGACCTTTGCGTAATTTCCATTGATTCATGCTTTCTGTTTCTCCAGATTAAGTGCCTTTCTTGCTTGATTCTGACTCTTGACCTGGGCAGACTTTGGCATTAGGTGTAGAGTCCAGAGAACAGCGAGACCTCTTGACCTCTTGCTGTCCTGATAGATCACAACGTGATATAAAAAAACATATAAAAGTTAAAAACATGAAAGGGTTTCTAAACAGTGTAGAAAGAAATGTAGTTGGGAGTAAGTCTGACAGCGTGAGGAGGATTTTTGACGAGTATTGAATGCTCAGGGCCGTCTCACTGTGCGCTGCAGACACACCCTCACAGAGAGTGCAGTTCTCAGGGCCGTCTCACTGTGCGCTGCAGACACACCCTCACAGAGAGTGCAGTTCCTCCTGGGCACGGAGGATGATGATGAGCAGCACATCCCCCACGACCTCTTCACTGAGCTGGACGAGATCTGCCTGCGCGAGGGGGAGGACGCGGAGTGGAAGGAGACCGCCAGGTAACATCACACCTGACACATCTCAGCGGAGCCACTGCTCACAGCCTCTACTCCATTGCTCTCTCTCTAGCTCTTCATTTATCAAATATACAAATTTACCGGTGGCTTTTATTAGCTATTAATTGCTGTTTAGTTTAGTTTAGTTTAGTTTATTAGGATCCCCATTAGCTGTTACAAATGGTAACAGCTACTCTTCCTGGGGTTCACATAAAACAATGCACACAAACACACACAAAGCAAAATACATGGTAAAGTTAACATAGAAAAAATTAATAATGGAAAATAATACAAAAAAACCAAAAAGAGTAACAAGCCCTGACAGGATTATCTGACCACCAAAGCCTGGTTTCTACCCTCAATTGAATCATCAACAACAGGAATTACATCCGAGAGAAAATGAATGAGTATATTCTATGAATAAATTGGTTGATTGTTAACCAAGCAAATTGTAAAATGCAGTTATTTCTCTTTGACGATTAGGAGCCTCTGCTGATGATCTCATGTTTTACTTCTTCTTATTTCTGTTTTAATGGATGTACCATATGTTTCTCAAATGAATGAACAAAGCTTCAGTAGAGGTCTGAAATAAGCGGATGGTGATAGAAAGCCGCGACACGTCTACATGATCACAGTCGCCACACTGCAGAAGAAAACCGCAGAGCTGTTCAAAAATTACTTTAAAAAAAAAAGTTTTAGATTGTCAAATTTGCTTAACTTGATGGGTGCGGTGTGGTGGCTGCAAAGGCACTGTGCTGAATGTTACAATCTCTGGAGAGCAGCACACCCGCTGGCTCCGCATTGCAGATGTGTGGCTCTCGGGGCCTTGCAGATGTGACACTGCGGGGCCTTGCAGATGTGGCTCTCTGGGCCTTGCAGATGTGATTCTGCGGGGTCTCTGGCCCTGGTGGGGGGGGGGTACTGACTCCCTCTTTGCCGTCCGCACAGGTGGCTGAAGTTTGAGGAGGACGTGGAGGATGGAGGGGAACGCTGGAGCAAGCCTTATGTGGCCACGCTGTTCCTGCACAGCCTGTTCGAGCTCCGCAGCTGCATCCTCAACGGCACCGTGCTGCTGGACATGAAGGCCAGCTCCCTGGAGGATGTAGCCGGTAGGGCAGCCGTGCTCAATAACAAGTCTTATGGACGTCTTAGCTCCCTGGAGGATGTAGCCGGTAGGGCAACCGTGCTCAATAACAAGTCTTATGGACGTCTTAGCTCCCTGGAGGATGTAGCCGGTAGGGCAGCCGTGCTCAATAACAAGTCTTATGGACGTCTTAGCTCCCTGGAGGATGTAGCCGGTAGGGCAGCCGTGCTCAATAACAAGTCTTATGGACGTCTTAGCTTCCTGGAGGATGTAGCCGGTAGGGCAACCGTGCTCAATAACAAGTCTTATGGACGTCTTAGCTCCCTGGAGGATGTAGCCGGTAGGGCAGCCACGCTCAATAACAAGTCTTATGGACGTTTTAGCTCCCTGGAGGATGTAGCCGGTAGGGCAGCCGTGCTCAATAACAAGTCTTATGGACGACTCATGGAAAGAAAGTTAGCTAGCTAGCTTAAGCCGTCTTTACACTGCTACACGGGTAAAGAATGCCGGATTCGAGCTGGGAAAAATGACCGATTTGCACTGGCATTCGTTTATCGCCTTTTACCCAGTATTTGCTCTTTACACAGCTCAGAAGAACTGGCAGGTCATTCCATTATTATTCTAATAGCCTATATATAGGAGTGTGGGAATAATGCATCCCGGTCAATTTGTACTGACACCTTTATGCGCCGGTGACCGAGAATATAAACAAATTGAATAAAATCAAGTGGACAATATAACTACTGCTCGTCTACCGTCTCAGCAGTGGGAGAAAATGAAGCACACTCCATCATCGCTGTATCTCTCGGCAGTGGGAGTAAATAACACATCATCCAACATTTGAGTCATGGACTGTACCGTCAGTTTGTTTTATAATTTCCCTTTTCCACCTTATATTTAATAATGATCTGATTTTCACTTCAGTCCAGTTTTTTCCCTTATTGATCTCCTCCAGTGGCCACTGTGTTTTATCTGTCCCTCACACCACAGATTTTATGTAACTTTTGGCCTTAGGATAACGGTTTCTGTCGAAACTGTTGATGCGAAGTAACTCAATCGAACAGCTGACAGAATGTTTACGCGGCGCGTTACCATGGCAAAGCGCCGGTATTTCCCCCTGTACTTCACACAGAAGCAATACCGGGTCAGGTCCAGCTTTCTGCCTGTGTCGTGAGGTAGGTCAGAGCCGGGTTATTTTCCAGGTTATTGACGCCTTTACACAGACATCGAAACCAGGTCATCACCAATTACTCTGTATTTATGTTCCGTGTAAAGACTGCTTTATAGTGTTAACTGATTAACGCATGTACTTTCTGAATCTTGTACCGCGCATTTTGATGACCTATATTTGATATTGAAGTCACTCTATCAATCATTTGTCTGCTTGTGCATCTGTCCACATGCTTTCTGTGTTCATGCAGCATTTGACCTCTTTCTATATCTGCTGTTTTTTTGCTCAGACCTGGTTCTGGAGCAGCAGGAGGGGTCAATCCCTGAGGAGGTACGTAAGAAGATCCGAGACGCGCTCCTCAAGCACCACCACCACCAGAACCACAAGAAACTGGCCAATCGGATCCCCATCGTCCGCTCTTTCGCCGACATCGGCAAGAAGCAGTCTGAGCCGCACTCCATGGACAAGAATGGTGAGTCACACCTCCGATCGGAGCGCCATTTACCTCAGTTCACAGGAACATTCAAGATTAAAAACAACACTTTTATGACTCTGGAGCACGAAACCGACAGGTGTCAGTACAGTCCTGAGCGTTGGCTTGGATTTCAGTGCGTTCTCTAAATTGTTGTTTTGTTAGACGAGTCTGGTTTTCCTTTGATCCAGTAGATTTGTATTTTGTATTATCTCTTAACTGTGAGTGAACTGTTTTCAAAGGGCAGTTTCAAAGGACAGAACTGGGTCGCAGGGCTTGAAATTAGCATGTGCCAAAATGCCAAATAGGGTAAAGGTTTCTTGTGTTCAATAATTTAGTCAGTCTTACCTGCCATGTTTGTCCACTAAAAAATGTATTTAAATTAGTTTTATCGATATTTTGAACAATATTATAACAATATACGTGTGTGCTGGGAATGGCTTTGAGCATTGAAGTGCCCAATCACCATCCAAACGCCGACGCCGCCGTGCTGTGACGCCTCCCCATTTCCACTGGTCTATTGATCGTTTTTCTGAAACGATTTACGCAAGTCTGGATTTATACAACCCCATGTTTGTGTAGAACTTTCTGTCTAAAGAAAGAAAAATAAAAAGACGTTGAAGAAACACAACAGAATACATCGCAAAGCTAACTAGACTGGCTGGTCCTCAAAAATGCTTTGAACAAAATGTCATGTTTTCTTGAACAAAGCATTTTTCTGCAGGAGTGTCACACACGCCTCTTTTTAACCTTTCATTGCTAATCTTCATTTCAAGCCCTGGGGTAGGAGACAATTTGGGAATAAAGATTATACTATTAGATTATTATATCTTAAGGTGCAAATACTGTGAAGGGGACATTTCAGTTAAACACTTGTGTTAACAAAAATTATAGTTCCATATTTGGCTTGACTGATTAAGTGAACTATGGTATTTTTCTTTATAGCATGCATTTGTGTGTGTGTGTGCAAAGGTGCACTCATCATGTGTGCATCTGTGTGCATTTGAGTGTGTAGTGTGTAGTGTGCATATGTGTACGTGTATGAAAAGCATGTACACTTGTGAGTATGCATGCAAGTGTGCTCATGCGGGTGTGATTGAGCGTGTATGTGTCTGCCGTTTATTAATATATACTGTCTGTTCGTGAGGAAGATGCATACTGCCATACTTATCTCAGCTGTCTGTTCGTGAGGAAGATGCATACTGCCATACTTATCTCAGCTGAGTTGTTGTTTTTACATTAACCTGTGTTTCAGTGTCCACTGCATTATCCATTTTGACCTCCTTTTCAGTATGTTGGTCTCTGTCTTTTCTCTCTCCTCTCCTGTGTGTATATGTGCGTGTGTGTGTGTGCATGCTTTTGTGTGTGTACTGTATGTATGTCTGTGTTTGTGTGTGTATCTGGCAGGTGGCATCTGTGTGCTCAGCTCTTATATCGGCCCTGTGGGGCCCGTTTAGGACTGCTGGATGTAGGAGTGACAGGCAGGTTGGGTCCGGCACAACATGGCTGCTCTGTGTCCTGCATTGTGCCTCCACTCCTGACCTCATCCACCATCCACCATCCACCTCATCTTCCCGCCAAACTGCAGCACAGCCCCCCCCCCCCCTCGACAACTTTAACCCCCCCACTATGCTGTGAATATGTCCTGTGTCCAGCACCCCCCACCCCCCCTCCCTCGGACAGGGAAGAAGGCCCCGACCTGGAAAACTTAACTCTTGGCAGACTTTCTCTCCAATAACATCCCAAAACGTACCTTGTGAAGGTGGTATACTCCCATTATGAGCTTGTTTCTGCAATATTGTGTGAAAATTGGGTTGGTTACTGCGGTCGATTTTCACAGCAATGCTGGTCAATAGTCTGCAGGTCTTTCATTATCTCAGATATGACAGGATGAGATGCCAGGTGACGGTTCAGACCATAGACTAGGAGACTACAGGACCACTTCATTTGAAAGCAAAGGGATAGAATTGGGTCTGTTTTAAGCCACATTGTTTTGCACACGCTAATACCAACCACTGTATTTATGCCAGTATGAAAAGCTAATAGTGAGTAGAGGGGTTCTCATACTCAGGAATAGGGCTATATGGCTGTTAGATTCGAGTGAAGATTGGAACAATAATGGGTATTCATTTTATTTTTCCAAATGATGCTCTTTCTAAATTGTCAGATGTGTATGGCTTAAAGAAAATACCAAGTTAATAAATTTAATTGTGGCCTTCTCATTTATCTTCTGAGAAATAGACTTTGTTTCTGGAAGTTGCTTATATTGTGAATGCTCACATTTTATAGGCATTACATTTTCGAAATAAGGCTGCTTGCATTAGGTCACATTATTGTTTTATCTAATAAAAAACACCGTCAACCCTTTTAGTGGATCGCATTTTATGTCATAATTATGGGTGAATATTTGAGCCATTCTTGCATATAGACATAGCGTATGGGATCATGCAGTGTGCCGAGAGGCGACCCTCGTAGTGAGTCTAGATAGACTGCATGTCTTCCTAAAGGGGTTGTTCATTTGGCATTTCTTCATCAATAGCTACTGGTAGTTTACTTTGCCATTAGACTAGAACTCGGCCACTCATTTCTAGCATTATTTTGTGGATAGGAGTGAACATTTCTTGCATGCTCTTTATTTCTGATGCTCTTTATTGAGTGATAGTTTTCCCTTGCCTATGCAGAGATCAAACACTGAAATTAGCTTTGGTCTTTTTACAATTTCTAATGACCTAACCATTCAGTCTGGTCTTGTCATTCTGCCAGCTCTGGACTAATTTCATGTTTGTATCAATCTGTCTAAGAATATAATAATGCTGATATCACAACCAAATTATCTCCAAAGCACCTTGGCACCTCGCTGAAACTTTTCATCCGGCGGCTTCCATGCATTTATACCATCACGCTCGTACCGTGTCAGCGGCGCTGCGCTGCGATCTTCACCAGATGGAAAAACGTTGCCAATCTTAAATGTGCCACAGTTGAAGCCAAGTTACCGTAAAAAAATATGTGCATTTGCCAACACCCTTGAAGGAAAATAAAAATAAAAATAAACTGTGATTGATTAAAATTGGCAACCCATTGACGCATTACACGATGCCTGACCCCAGCGCGCTGAGGTGCGCGCGCGGAGCGACTGACGGCTGCTCTTTATTTGACCCCAGGTCAGATCATCTCTCCCCAGACCCTCCCCTGCAGCACCGAGGGGAAGGGGGACGTCAGCCGGGAGAACAGCGCCGTGGACTTCAGCAAAGTAAGAGTCACCGAGCTTCCTGTACACCTCACACCTGTTCTGTGAGTTGGTTAACAGAAAGCCCGCCAAGGCTGCAGGAAGTCGCACACAAAACCCGAGCTGTCTGAACACACTTAGGTGGAGGGTGGGTCTGTAGATGACAGAGATGAGGGAGTGTGTGTGTGGGTACAATGTCCCATTGTAATTTGGAGGTTGCTAGCTCGCTTCCCAGGTGGGACACTGCTGTTGTACTAGTGGCCAAAGCACTTATGGTGAATGGCTTCAGTAGGCTACATATCCAGCTGGATAAATGGATTCTGTGTAAAGAAAGGTAAGTCAATCTGGATAGGAGAGGGTAAATGTAAAAGAAGAAATCAAGAAACCTTAATGCTGGGGAATTGTATAATTATATTTTCAGTGCATTTTTAAGTTGAGTTCATTTCAGTTAACTTACACTCAGTCTTATGGCGCTGTATTTTCACAAGTTTATTTTAATATTTGTCACTCCAGAGAGGAGCTATTACATACGTCATCTTCAACATGGCCCATTACTGTTCAGAAAATAACGGCAGTTTATATCTTTCTCCGAACAGTTCTGCTTTGATAGGGACAGGAATTTAATTGTTGAGTAATTAATTTTATATCTATGCAACACTCTTTTTGTGTGGCTCCTATACAATGATCATGATACATACATGATACATGTATCATCTGTAATGGTCAATGGTACTTGCGTGCACTATTTTACACACGGGTCCCTGGATAGTTTGGTATGGAAACCTTTGCATAAAAAAATAACCAAGACATTTCAGTCATTTCTGTGTGAAATGTGTAATCGACAGGGACGGCTGCTGGCTTCATTATCACTCAGTAGAAATCTATTAAGACAGTCTCTCGGGAAAAGGGAAATTAGTGTGCATGATGTGCACTGTCACCGTGCAACAGACGCCACTTCTCATCCAGTGTATGCAGATAAAATTATGTTTCTGTATGTATTTTGCTGTGGGGTTCTTTTTTTTAATCTATCCTAGATATACTGAAGATATTTGAAAGCATTGAATAGGAATATTCTCTGAAAAATGTTCTGTTCTTTAAGAAAGGGGTCAATAAATTCTGTTTGTAGGTCAGATCTGTATTAATACGTCATTCTGGTAGGTATGATTACAAATTAATCGGTTTATTTATAATACACTGATAATTTTTTTTAAGAAGCAAACACTAAAAAACATAATTTGCAGTAAATATTTGCTAAATAATTGGCTTATTTATTTGTGTTTTAATACTACAGAAGTAAGACAGAAATTGGCAGAATATTTTTCAGTGTCAGAGTGGGAACTGTGACTGGTTGAAGATGGGAACATAGGCTCATTAATTATATTCACTGAGTGGGATCTGGACCTCGTCAGCACCTCTGTGACACTGCTTAATATTATTCCTGTTGAGTGTACACTCAGCTCTATGAATAGCTGCTCTGTGGAGACGACGTGTTCTCTCTGCCCGTAGGTTGTTGGCCAAGTGTAAACTCAGATTAGATTAGATCCTTCTCTGGTCACCCTGTTCTTCTTGGTGCATCTGAAAAGATACAACAGAAAATTCTAGTTGACATGAATTAATCTTTTAATTTAATTGATTACACGATAGGACAGTAAATTTTAGTGGGCCAAGCACTGAAGGTCCTATTGTATTCCTTGGTATTGTATTAAGCTTTCCTCCGCAGTTTTTTTTTTACTTCTGGCAAAACCACCTGGCCGCTTTTTTATGAAACTTTGCACATTGATAGAGGGTTTGATAGAGGGCACATTGATAGAGGGTTTGATAGAGGGCACATTGATAGAGGGTTTGATAGAGGGCACATTGATAGAGGGTTTGATAGAGGGCACATTGATAGAGGGTTTGATAGAGGGCACATTGATAGAGGGTTTGATAGAGGGCACATTGATAGAGGGTTTGATAGAGGGCACATTGATAGAGGGTTACTCCAAATGACGATTAAGCTATTTTGGCCTCAATTGGCCACTTGGTGGCACCATAGCAAACGGTTGAAAATGCTGACAGGACATAACTCCTGACTCATTTTATATAGAATCTAAATTATTTACTTCCTCTCAAAGAACAAATTCATCTCTAACGTGAAAAACTGTGCGGTTAGATTTTCTGCCATTAAAAGTTTTTTGAAAAACCTTATAAATATCCTCATAGATGCTTTGACCAATTTACACGAAACCTATGCATATGGCATCTACTCAAAAAGATCTTAAATCCCAGCATAAAACACTTGCTATGCTTAAAAATGTGCAGTAAGCCAATGATTTTGCATGTGGGCGTTTGACAAAGCGATTAAACTTGGTGATCAAACTTGAATACTAAAAACAAGCTGAAATAATTATACAAGTGCATATTGTAATCATATTTAAGATATGTCCATAGATATGTCACTTTTCATTTGACACATACAGTTAGAATGAGTTAATATCACTTGTTTGCAGGCACGCCAAAATAGACCATGTATAGGTATGTAGTTCATTTTGGCCTTAGACCTTCACCTTGTGGCTATTTGGTATAAATGCACTCTTTATGAAATGCATTTTGGTTAAGATGGATAAAATGAATCTTTCTATTGCAAGTTGAATAGTTAAGCACTTCATAAACATCCTCTTCATCTTGTCATTTTCTTTCCTATTATTATTATCCTCTTCTGCGGCTTCAAAGCACTGCATGCATTCGTTGTGATAAGTTGCACTTGACATTAAAGCAGAATAAAACAATTTGATCTTTAACCCAAACTGCAATGAAGTTCTTTAAAGTAGTGTTTAGCAACATTATGTTATGCTTAAAATGTAGCATGATGCAATATATTTACCAAATGTTGACATCTAAAATCAACACAATACGTTAAGGACGTACACGTGATAGCACTAGCAGTTGGGCATTTATGGCTAAGAGTGCTTGACCCCCTTAATTGCTGCTTGCAGGTATATTTATTGCTGTAATTGCTTTACTAACTTACGGGCAACAAACAGTATGTTAGAGGAACAAACTTCACCAACATTATTCCAGAAATTCTAAATAAAATAATTATTTTGCCCTAGATTAATTGTATCCCTTATTCCATTGTAAACTCAAGATAGACACAAGCTTAATAGTTTATATAACTATATGCCTGCGTAACACTTCTGAACCATTTACGTCATGCTTTTTCACGAAGAGATATATTCTGAAATCACCATTAATTTTGGACGACTGAAACGTGAAACAGGATGTGATTGTCATCCTAATTCATGGTGGATTCCTACAGATAGACCTTCACTTCATGAAGAAGATCCCCCCAGGTGCTGAGGCCTCCAATATCCTGGTGGGTGAGCTGGAGTTCCTGGACCGGCCCGTGGTGGCGTTCGTGCGCCTGGCCCCGGCGATTCTACTGAATGGGCTTACAGAGGTTCCCATCAGCACTAGGTGAGCCCCCCCCACTTTGAGTAAACCAACTCCTGCCCCAGTGCCAGCCAGGTAAGGTCACATCTCTGGCAAAGTAAACCGAGCACATGATGTCTACTGTGCCTATCCCTGCCTGCTGTCACCCAAAATTTCCAGAGAGACTGGACCGTTCTCAATAAGTAGATCTGTGGATAATTCTTTCTTTTTGTGCTTCCTGTTAAGATTCCTGTTCATTCTACTGGGGCCCCCTGGGAAGGGGCCTCAGTTCCACGAGATCGGAAGATCCATCGGAACCATAATGACTGACGAGGTAGTCTCTCTCTCTCTCTCTCTCTCTCTCTCTCTCTCTCTCTCTCTCTCTCTCTCTCTCTCTCTCTCTCTCTCTCTCTCTCTCTCTCTCAGATAAACTGCTACTGACACTTTCGTGGCTAGTTGAGCGTTTCTCAGGAGCTGTGCATCAGATGGGCTGCAATGCAAAACAGTCGATAGATGAGCCACACAGCAGTAGCATTTCAGGTTTAATGTCTGTATTACATAATGTGGCCAGCAGAGCGATAATGAATTTGGATCCCTTCCCATCTGCGCGGTTCCGCTGTTGTGCTGGCTTCACAGAGTGCCAAGCATGTTGGGGAATGACAGTGATCTCTCCTCCAAGGTGTTCCATGATGTTGCTTACAAAGCCAAAGACCGGAATGATCTGGTGGCGGGCATCGATGAGTTCCTGGACCAAGTGACAGTGTTACCACCGGGAGAATGGGACCCATCTATCAGAATAGAGCCACCAAAAAACGTACCCTCTCAGGTGAGGGAGCCCTCCAGAATGGATGATCTGAGACAGGGCAGCAGAAGGAAGTTTCACAATGGCAACTACTCCATCTTTCTTCATTGCATTCCTTGGAAATTTATATTCCCCGTTTTATTCAGGGGAGTCGAAAAACGGCGCAATATTACACCGGCTCCACAGTTAAATAAGCATCATTTTTTTCCGGAAGCTGTACCGTTAACCGAAGCTGAGCTTGTGACAGTTACTGACAGCAGGGCCTAAGCAGTATAGGTATAATATGTCTGCATTATATTTAAGGCATCTTGCTATTCCGTTTTACTGCTGGTATGAGATGATCTGGCCTGATTCCGCCGCTGCTTAGTCACCAGTCATCCCGTGGTTTACACTATCTCTTGTACAGCGTTCATTCGACTGTTCCTTTTGGAAAATCGGTGACATGGCACATCATATAATTTGGGTTTGTCTTCCCACATGTCAGAGTAGATCTTTTCATGTGCCTTAGGTAGGAGGACAGATCCTCTGTGACCCGGCTCGACCGTGGTCTCTCTCTGTGAGGAGAGCCGAGGCAGAGATCACAGCTCAGTGCATCCTCTGTGACCCGGCTCGACCGTGGTCTCTCTCTGTGAGGAGAGCCGAGGCAGAGATCACAGCTCAGTGCATCCTCTGTGACCCGGCTCGACCGTGGTCTCTCTCTGTGAGGAGAGCCGAGGCAGAGATCACAGCTCAGTGCATCCTCTGTGACCCGGCTCGACCGTGGTCTCTCTGTGAGGAGAGCCGAGGCAGAGATCACAGCTCAGTGCTTTTTGTGAAACAGGAGAAGCGGAAGATTGCTGCGGTGCCTAATGGCACAGCCGAGCTCAACGAGCACGGAGGACATGGGGGCCCAGAGCTACAGCGCTCGGGGAGGTGAGTGTGTGGGGCGGTGGACTGGAGAAACGTGTGTGTGTGTGTGTGTGTGTGTGTGGGAGGGGGGTGGCGTGTAAATAGGGAGGTGTGTGGGGAAAGGAAGGATTGGTGAGTTTGTGCAGAGAGAGGAAATATCTGCAGAGGTTTATGCATGCAGGTTGTTCCCCTGGTTGTTCTGTCTGAATGCAGCCTACTGATTATTATTGTCAAAGAGAATATATTTTGCAAGAACATACACATGATTCTTAATTTAAATAAAAGTGCTGCTTTATGCTGAAGAGCATGTTATTGATTTTACATGGGTGCAGTGTCGCCAAGAGTAACAGAAGGTGAAACCCATTTCGGCACCTTCTTATGTGCCATTCTATCACGTGAAACCTGGTTAAAAATTATTCCTCTTTAATGGTTTGTGGTAGATTGAATCAGGCCCCAGGGTTGTTCTGGTGGACGGGCTGAGCGGTGATTCAGCGTGCAGTGAGCTCCGTTTCCTGCTCCGAATTTCAGGTTCTTCGGAGGGCTCGTCATGGACGTGAAGCGCAAAGTGCCGCACTACCTGTCGGACTACACCGACGCGCTCAGCCTGCAGTGTCTCGCATCTTTCCTCTTCCTCTACTGCGCCTGCATGTCCCCTGTCATCACGTTCGGGGGTCTGCTGGGGGAGGCGACGGAGGGCCGCATCGTAAGACCCCCCCCGATCCCTCGCCGGTCACATGCAGCTCCAAAGCCATTGGTTTTTAGGACGGCCAAAATCTTTTTCGCCTCAGTTGTGGAAAAATAAAGAAGGCCACGAGCACTGTTCCCCTTGCTGTATTCAATCTGACCAACGTTTCAACATTGTGTGACTTCAGCAATCCACAGCTCTTTGACAGTCTGTCCCTTGTTAAAGTGGGTGTGCAAATTTCCACATTTATTTCAGAATATTCACTGCCGATGTTAACAACGAACCGAAAGGTAGCGATTATATTTGTACCATTTTTAACATTTCTTAATTTTTTTTTGGACTGCATTGGTGAAATTTTTCCCTGTGTTGGCTGCCCAGTTTTGATAACCATGTTTGATTTCTCCGTTTCCCGCGCATACACACAGTATTGACTTTTTCTCCCCGTGTAGAGTGCCATTGAATCTCTTTTTGGAGCCTCCATGACCGGAATAGCCTATTCCCTATGTGCAGGCCAGCCGCTCACGATACTGGGTAGCACGGGCCCTGTGCTGGTGTTTGAGAAGATACTGTTCAAATTCTGCAAGTAAGTCTGTGCTACTCCATAGCATAGCATAGCCTCTTCAGAAGAACCATTTAATTCTGGGCTACTGCGTGGCTCATCCTGTGACTGGTAGCCCGGTAGGTCGACGAATAACTGGCAGTTGCATCGCCCAGGGTTGGATGTCTCGTCACTCTCTAGCGAGCACTGCTGGTCGATTGGGTGGCCGTGGTGAAAAGCAACGAGTGACATAATGTGCTGTGGAGGAGCGTGTGCTTGTCTGATCTCGACAGCGTTGGCGGCAGAGATGGCAGCACGAGCACGGCTGTAGCCTATGCTGTTGGGATGGGATGGGAGGGGGAGCACACAAAAAGTCTGATTCTGTCTGATGCACATAGAACGCATCCAGTCACACCGCAGATGAAATGCCTCTGGATTTACCCCTGTTCTATGACTGCTGGAATAGTGATTTAACACACTGATACTGTGTCCTGATAAATGTCCTTTTGGCGAAGCTGGTGTCGTTTAACAGAACTGGATTTATCAATGCTCAATAATGAACAGGTGAAATACTGAACGACTGCTGCGATGGCACCGTTCACCTCTAAGATGCGCTGTTCGATTAAACACACCTCAGGATATTGTACATGGATATGAGCATGTTGTACATGGATATGAGCATGTTTTACATGGATATGAAGTTCATGTTTCAGCCATTTTGTTTGTGCCCTTTCCCCCCTCCACAGAGATTATGGATTATCCTACCTCTCATTAAGAGCCTGTATAGGGCTGTGGACGGCTACTCTCTGCCTGGTCCTGGTCGCCACAGACGCAAGCTCACTGGTCTGTTACATCACTCGCTTCACAGAGGAAGCCTTCGCCTCTCTCATCTGCATCATCTTCATCTACGAGGCCTTGGAGAAGCTGATCCACCTGGGAGAAACCTACCCCATCAACATGAACAATAACTTGGACCAGCTCACCCAGTATTCGTGAGTACACAGGAAGTTCTCCCTCAATTCATTTAATAACACTGTCAAAGTTCAGCACAAATACATGGGGCCAGATTCAACCAAATGCACTTTGGCAGTAATTTGGCAATGTATCTCAATAGACTGCTAAATTGATCATCGTTCAATGCACCAGAATACCACAGAGTTCCTAATTTATTGTACAGAATACTGTAACCCAAAAACATCTGAACGGTTAATTTTACTGGTAGCACTTGAAATTGCTTTTGCTCTTAATAATCTAGAAGACGACTTACCAATGTTTGCCCTCTTCATTATTACATGAAAGATTTTATGTACAATATGCCCAAAATATGAAATGCAACACTGGAACAGGACTACATTATTTAATAGCTAAAATGGTGCATGACCTTTTACGTGTAATAATATTCCTCTATTCATCAAACTATTTTTAAACTTCTGTAATTGTACTTTATTTTATTAAAACAGGTAATGACTGTGACTTTACGAGTCATTTGTAAAACAGATGTCCTTAGGCCAGTGCAATTAAGTGGCTATGCTCAAAATGGGTTTTCTCACGTCCAAGACAGGACTGAACAAAAACATGCTTGCAGGTGTTCAACTCCATCTCCTTTAAACACTTAAACTTTAAACTTTTTTGTTTCAACTGCCTTCTTTTTCCTCAAGTTCACTTTTTAAAGTGAAGTTGCAATTAAAATTATATCTAAACATGCATTAAAATGAAGCATTTTGCAAATAAAATTACCCTAACCATAACCCTCTCGCTGATTGGATGGCTGAGAGAACCAATCACATAAGACATGCCCTCAGAAGACATTTCAATTAGGCTGGACAACATATATCTCCTAAAGTGTGTAAACGGAAGTACAGGAAGTGCAGGGCTACAGGAACTTCTGGTAAAGCGGCGCAGCTCTGTTTACATTCCCCAGCGAAACAAAGAACGAAGCAGACGCTATTAAATCTCCAACGAAGAAGAAGCGAACGCTGAACGTTTGTTCAAGAAAAATTGAGTTATCAGCAGACTAGTACTAGTACTAGTAAAACGTTCGATTTTTTGGGTATCGTGAGATGGATATTAGGCTGGACGAGATGGTGATAACGAGGTTGTTTCTGGGGGGATACATTTTTATGAACACCGTGTCGTGTTTGGTCGAAATACCTTCCGTTCGGAGACAGCTTCCAGGGGAAGTACATACACCGGAAATCCTGCCCTATAGACACTTTCGGCAATAGTTCTTTTCCAGGCTTTATCTCCTCGTGAGACGGAGATAAAACTGGGAACGAGGTTAATTTCAATAAATATAACACCAACCTGCCTGTAAAACACACTTGTTGGATCACTTTGGGCCTAGAGACTGGATTGAAATTAAATGATTTGATACATTGGACTAATTGGCACAATGTCGAGAGATATTCTGAATGATCAGGCCTAAATCATCAGCAGCAATGGCTCAAATGCATCACATCTTTCACATCATATCATCTAATCTTGCTCATGTCAACATGTGACACAGAAAACAAAAGTTGAAGCTAGCCTAATGTAATACGTGAAAGCAACACTAGCTAGTTCGAAGATTTGAAGTTAATATAGCTTAAAATTGATAAAGACGGACAGCAAAGCTACAAGTTAGAAAAATAAAACGCCACACAAGACAGCTTGCGCTAGATGAAGACTAGCCTACTGTCTTTAGCTTCTGTTATTATTTAGTCATCTAGTTTACACTAAATAGGAAAATATCCATCTAGTTAGCTGTGTTAATAATATGACAGGTTTTTTCACTACATCCAGGGGTTGACTGGCTTTCCCTCAGCCGCAGTCTAATCGTCATTTCTTCTTTCCATTGCGGTGAAGCAAATTAACATTTCAGCGGTTGACGTGCGGTTTTATATAGCAATCTAGGAATCAATTATCGCCCAGTAAACCCATTAACAATTATATAAAATTGTAGCTTATTTTGTCTGTAACTAGCTGTTTTCACAAATAAAATTGGCCTTGATTCTGGAAAAAGTTAAGTGGCCCCTGCAACGCCCTTGGTAGGTCCTACTCTGTTCCAGTAGGCTACTTACTAGCCAAAAAAATATCTTTGTTCCACCAAAACATCTCTCCCATACTATGAATGATATTAAGGGACAGCATGCTACACAAGAACTAACTCAAGTAAAGCGAAGTAATTCTTCCTTCTCTTTAGCTCTCTAGTGGTGGATTAGCCTACTGCCTTCCAGGCTGTTCCAGCATTTAAACTGCACACTGGCTTACATTAATCTACAAACACAGCATCTACAAACGCAGTATCTCTGAACGTATGTTGTCCGTTTATACAATGCTCTTCAGTCTATTGAAAGATACAATATTTCTTTATTCTTATTCCCAGTTATATTTCTCCCGAGCATGCACTGTTGATTGCCATATTTCTAACCTGATCTCCTGTGAATCATTTGATGGCCTATTCATTATAGTAATTATCTCATGCTTTGTAAGTTGCCCTAGATAAGGGGGTTTCACAATTATGAAAATTGTAGCAATAATAACAGTAGTAATCATCATCATCAACATCAACAACCAAGCCTAATTCACATTCTGTCTGTCATATTGATGAATCGGATTATCCCCGGGGACCAGACTCAGGAGATTTTTAAAGATCCTGACTAAATGTAAATCGCTTCTTTTTGTGGTTGTAATTTGACAGTACACCCACACTCACACATTCTCTTCTCCACAGGTGTGAGTGTGTGATACCCCCAGACCCCAGTAATGCCACTCTGACGTACTGGACGGAGAGAAACATTTCTGTCTCTGACGTCGATTGGCAGGGCCTGAATGTCAAGGCAAGAGCTCTTGTTTTCTTCCCAGGTCTTCGTTTAATAATGTAGCTACATTGCATGCTGCATGAAAATACTGCTATTGTTATGTAATACAACTAGCATCTGCAATAGCTTCACATTGCAAAACGTTCAGATGCATTATCTGAACTTTCCAATTCACACCCAATTGAATGATTAGTACATTTTGGTTCAAATGGATGCACAACTATTACAAAATAACAACATAGTTTTTTGTGTTGAAATAACATGATAATTTCAGACTTGTTACAGATTGTAATGCTAGGTAAATGGTATGTCTAAGTTCTCTTATCTCTTTAGGGATCAATGTTTCTCTCCAAAGGCTGTATTTTCAACAGCCTCTCACCCATTAATCCCTGGTACTAGTTTGCCATCTCAGAATATTGTAAACATTGAAATTGAAATTAGTTTACGAAGCGTCAGTAGTGGAAGTACAACTTTGATTAACATCTCAGGATTTGAAAGCTGTGTGTTCAGTGATTGAACAAGAGGTGAAGAGTTTTTTTCTATGCCTGCTTTTGTCCACATGTATTCCCAGATGGAGTCAAGCCAAGCAAGGAGATTAAGTACATGTGTGCTGGATTATGCAGGATCGGCGATCATAATGAACGCAAATATTATGTTTTCCACTTGCTTTCTTCTGGCCTGTTTTGCCCTTGATAGTAACATCGCACACTTCTGTATTTTCCCTTTAATAGTAACATCGCACACTTCTGTATTTTCCCTTTAATAGTAACATCGCACACTTCTGTATTTTCCCTTTAATAGTAACATCGCACACTTCTGTAAGCGTGTTCTGGTATTCAGGCTCTGTTTTTTAATTCCCCTGTTTTTGTGGCTTTGTGCATCTTCTGGGCCAACTGCATGAGGAAATATCCTCTCCAGGGCATGGAGAGCAAATTTATGTATCCAAAAATTCTAAACTCTCACGGAATACCTCTCTAAAGGCATCGTTTTCTTCAGTGAGATTACACAAGACAAGAACTTCACTCTGTAAAACAATTGGTGGAGGCTGTTTTAAATTCCTGTAAATTTACATTTTAATGGAAATTCCTTTTCTGGGATCAGCGCATGTATGCAAGATATGAAGACTGATGACAATGAGTATAACATACAGCAAAGTATCAAAAAATAACCGAATAACAACGTTATTAGAACTATAGCCTGTAAAACATCATTATCGATCAGGCGATCTTAAACTTAGATCGAAATGAGTCTAAAACGCCCTTACACTGAAATGATCCTAGAGTAGGCTGATTAATTGATTGATTAATTGATTGATTAATTGAAAACTGCGCTTGTCATGCTGTTTCAGGAGTGTATAGAGAACAGAGGGGAGTTTTTGGGCAGTGCCTGTGGCCCTCACGGGCCGTACGTCCCTGATGTCCTCTTCTGGTCCGTCGTACTCTTCTTCTCCACTGTTGCCATGTCTGCGTTCCTGAAGGACTTCAAAACCAGCCGCTATTTCCCAACTAAGGCATGTCACGGCTTTCTTCTGCGTGCGTGCGTGCGTATGCGTGTGCGTAAGGGGAGCATGTGAGTATGTTGTGTGAGTATGAAATGTGCAGCCATCAGCTTGACAACAGCACAGTTGAGTTTCGCTATAGTGTGCTGGCGCCCTCTAGAGGTTGCTTGTGGGAGCTGCATGAAACAGATTTTAAGTGAGGGTCACAGAAACTGGACTGAAATGTATGTGGAAGTATTCGACAGAATGTAAAAAGTGTATTAAAAGTACCTTTTTTGTTGTATTTTTTAGGTGCGGTCCTTCATCAGCGACTTCGCCGTATTCATCACTATTTTAAGCATGGTCTTAATTGACTATGCCTTAGGAATCCCATCTCCAAAACTTCAGGTCCCCAATGAATTTAAGGTGAGCCATTGGACATGCTATGACGTAACTTTAATTGCTTTTCACAATCACAAGAAAACATGTTCAATGCAGGGAGAATACATTATTTTGGTTCATGTAATATTTTAAAACGACAATTTGTTGTGCCGCCGTATTTGACTCTGAATAACCGCTTGCAGCCAACCAGAGATGACCGTGGCTGGCTGGTCAACCCCGTGGGCCCCAACCCGTGGTGGACCACCATCGTAGCAGTCATCCCCGCCCTGCTCTGCACCATCCTCATCTTCATGGATCAGCAGATCACTGCCGTCATCATCAACAGGAAGGAGCACAAACTCAAGGTACTCGTGTCCCTCTCTCTTCCAGCGTACATGTCATACACTGATGTCATACACTGATGTCGTACACTGATGTCGTACACTGATGTCATACACTGGCTATACACAGTAAACCAGGTAAAACTGTCCAACTGTTCTAATAAAGAACTGGAATGGTATGCTTAATTGTACTGATCTTGTGTTGTGTATTGGGACAGCAGTGTGACTCACGCTGTGAGTCAGCCTTGTACTCCGGCGGGAATATAGCCGTTTTCACCTTCAGCCACATGGAACTTGGATTTTATGTAAAAGAATGCAAATTCACACTATGTACAAGTCATTCTGCTCATTAAGAGCATTTTCTAAAGGAGGATCAGAGATGTATACAGTCAGGCAGTGCACAGAGTAAAGTGAGGCCAGCTTAAGCTCCATGCGTAATTACAGTGTCATGTGATGACCTTGTTGGCCCACAGAAAGGCTGCGGGTACCACCTGGACCTGCTGGTAGTGGGGGTGATGCTGGGCGTGTGCTCGGTGATGGGGCTCCCCTGGTTCGTGGCGGCCACCGTGCTCTCCATCTCCCACGTGAACAGCCTGAAGCTGGAGTCGGAGTGCTCCGCCCCCGGGGAGCAGCCCAAGTTCCTGGGCATCAGGGAGCAGCGCTTCACTGGCCTGATGATCTTCGTGCTAATGGGCTGCTCTGTCTTCATGACCTCCGTGCTCAAGGTCTGACTCCCCCCCCCCCCCCCCCCATTACAGCTTACAGTGAAACAAACGCTTTGATGCTTTAATGGAGACCAATGTCTGTTTGAGGAGTGCTAGAGACACGCGGCATTCACTCTTTGATCATACCAGTTGCCTTGCCAGTTATTCAGTGTTTAATGAGTGCACTTTAAACAAGAAAAATACAATGTACACACCAGTTTATTGGATTTATTCTTGCTGCAACCAGCACCTCTACATTGAAGAAACACTGAGTGCACTAGGCTGTCTTTGTGTTTGTACTATAAACATGTTTAATCACTGTGTGACTGAAACAGATATCAGCTGTTTTTGTGTGAGGAGCACTGCATAGCCAAATGTTTAATTTTAACATCGACTCTGTTAGAACTGATGTTTAATTTTAACTCAGTTCTGATAGAGCACATAGACTGTTAGAACTGACGTTTAATTTTAACTCAGCTCTGATAGAGTACATATAATCTGTTAGAACGGATGTTTAATTTTAACTCAGCTCTGATAGAGCACATAGACTCTGTTACAACTGATGTTTAATTTTAACTCAGCTCTGATAGAGTACATAGACTCTGTTACAACGGATGTTTAATTTTAACTCAGCTCTGATAGAGTACATAGACTCTGTTACAACGGATGTTTAATTTTAACTCCGCTCTGATAGAGCACATAGACTCTGTTAGAACTGATTTGACAACATGTTACTGTGAAAGTACAAGTATAATTCACCCTGTGATAGTCTGGTGTCTATACATGAGCAGTTGCTGTTCAAAGCAGGGTTTTCTTGCTCTGCCACATGTGCAATGTTTAACCACCGTTCTGTAGAGCTGTAGTGTGAGTTTGATTTCATAATGGTTGTGTGACTGAACCACCTGCTGTTTTTACAGTTTATCCCAATGCCTGTGCTGTATGGAGTTTTCTTGTACATGGGTGCATCATCGCTAAGGGGCATACAGGTAGGAGGTGCCTATGATGACTGAACAGGATCATATTGGTCATCATTCTCTGATGAGGTCATGCCATTCCATTATCTTCTATTCTGTTCTAATTGATTTTGGCCCATGTCGTTCCAGTTTTTTGACCGTCTGAAGCTTTTCGGCATGCCCGCAAAACACCAGCCCGACTTCATCTACCTGAGACATGTGCCCCTGAGGAAGGCGCACCTCTTCACCATCGTCCAACTCAGCTGCCTGATCCTGCTGTGGGTGATCAAGACGTCGAGAGCGGCCATCGTGTTTCCGATGATGGTGCGACTCTTTGACAGGAAAAGTCTTTGCTGTTCTGGGCCACCTGTCGCTTCCGCTTGCTGGCGAAAGACAGTTAGCCAGTTATGATCGAATTTGTTCTCTGCCATCACTTTCTTAACACATTTTTAAAAAAATAAAACAAATATAAAAATTTATCTCTAGTCTTGCCATGAATGAAAGGGCGATGGACGTGACCAACAATGATCTTGTAAGATTGTCCAGTACATAAATGACAGATCGTCTCAAAACAATATTTTCCTATTTCTATCTTCAAACATATGACTGTCATTAGAAAGTAACGTTTTACATGCAAGTAAATGACAGAGGAACAAAAGCTGTAACCATGAGTTAGCACATTAGCACTTGAGTTAGCACGTTAGCACTTGAGTTAGCACGTTAGCACTTGATTTAACTGCTATTCTGCTTCAGGTGTTGGCTCTGCTGTTTATACGGAAGCTGTTGGATTTCTTCTTCACAAAGAGAGAGATGAGCTGGCTAGATGACCTCATGCCAGAAAGTAAGAAGAAGAAACTGGAAGATGCTGAGAAAGAGGTACTGTACTGTATTCGGTGTGATTCAGTCAGAACACACAACCCGCAGTAATCTTCTTTTTATCATTTTTTTATGACTTTGTTATGATCGCAACACAGTATCACATAACACAGTTAGCATTGAGTTGTATAACAATGTGTCTTTGTATCAAGTTATGAAAAATGTCGATATAACTTGTGACGTGATAATCTATAATGATAATCAGGCCCATTTGTAGACTGCTTTGATTGGGGGGGCATGTAGTGGGGGTCTGGGGGTTCTCCCCCAGAAAAATTTGAGGCTTTTAAAACTAATTTCCTGCATTTTTACACAACCTCACACAGGGCATTTTCTTAAATAAAATGTTTAATTTATGAAAATTTTGAAGATTTTATAAGATTTGAGATTCTTTCATATAAAGCTAAAACATAGGCTAATCAGTACATTAGTTGATAAGATCATTTTTTTAAACATTTTAAACCCACCTCCACTCCCCCCCCCCCCATCTTATAGGAGGACAACTTTATTTATGCCCAATAATACCAAATCATTATCTAATCTTATATGGAAACAAGTATATTAAAGATGAGCTATATTCCTTCATCATTTCAGTTTCTTTGTGCTATTTTTTTTTTTTTATTTTTAATTTACATATACTGTACACTGCTCATCATTTTCATTGTTTTTTTTTAAATTTTATTTCCCCCCCCCCCCCCCCCCCCATGTTTGAATGTTCAGTCATTCCATCTGATTGGTGACTTCTTTGCCTTTTAGGAAGAACAAAGTATCCTGGCAGAAGAGGAGGGAACAGTACAGGTGCCATTGGAAGGTCATTATAAGTAAGTCCAGGGGTGCAATCCAATATTCTTCACTCCCCACCTCCTTTCCTCCACTCCCCCACTACCACTCCTCTCCTACCCGGAAGTATGCAAAACTGCATAAATGTTTTGAGTACAAGTATTTGTAGTAGTGGTAGTGGAGGAAAGGAGGGTACATTTATTGAGTATTGGGACGCACCCCCGATGTAATGGAACCCTCTGCAGTGTTGAGGAGATTCAATGAACAACCAATGAGGGTCTGTAAAGTGAACTGGGTTTCACAATGCTGTACGACCATACGCTCTTCTCTGCTACGAATGCCCGTTTCCATCAGTGTGAAAAAAACAACTCATGTATATTAGCTAAGAAGGAATGAATCTAATGTAAATAAATGTTTTTTTTGTATTTTAGGGATGACCCATCTACAGTGAACATCTCTGATGAAATGTCCAAAACATCTTTTGGAAACGTCTGGAAGTCTCTCAACACAGACAGCTCCAAGAAGGACCAATGCTCTAAAAGGTTTCGAAATTATACATTGACTTAGCAAAATGAACACAGTCTAGTTTCACATTAATTATCTCTGTCCTTCAAGAATTCAGTCATGAATATGTAATAGATCAAATATTGTCATTGGGAAAAATGAAGTGGAATTATCATTCATTCATTCTCTCAGCTATTGATTCCTGCAGATGTCCCTTCATTTAAAAGACACAATATTAAAAGAGACAATATTTTCTCACTGATGTCTGTTATGTTAGGGTGTCACAAGGGGCTGAACGTGTATTGTCTGTCTAATATCATATATAAAAACTAAACTACAGTTTGGTCGACCCACTTGTTTCTTTTTGCCAGATTCTACGTATACAATTCTTGAACAGAAGTTGCAGTTGTGTGCTTCTAAACATTGTTATTCAGAATGTCAATAATCTGCTCAAGGTGGTGTCTTGTAAAGACTGCTACCTGTCACAAATTATATATATTATGAAATTATATATTATATATAATATAGTCTATTAGTCCATTGTGTAATTAAATATTGCTTTTATCATTTGGGAATGGTAAAAAAAATACTGACCAGCATTAAGTAATTCAGCTCTCTTACTGGAACAGTCTATTGCTTGTACATGGCAGTTAAACATATTTCATGTCATTCATAAATTATGATGTCATGGCCAAATTACATTACACTGAATGAAACATACATTTGATCTCATCCTAATTGGGCGCACCCGTGTTTATCAAGAAGAAATGAGGCCTGCTGCTTCATTCTCAACCTCAGAGGCTTTTTCGTTGATATTGTACATTTGAAATGCTTAATTTAAATGCATAAGATTTTCTAGATTTATATTTTTTCTAATCCTGCTCTATCCCTTCAATGGCTTTTTAAAAAATCATACATAGAGACACATTATATCTTTGTATTATTCTCAGCAGGTATACTTAGCATGTTGTTTGACTGAACTTTTCATTCCATTTCTACCGTAAGCTCCCTTTCCTAACCTCTTAGAAGCTGATTCCCTAAAGGTAAGACCCTGTTCCCTGCTCCCGTTTGCTTGCTCCTGGCTTTGAGTCCTGACCACACCTTTGCAACACTGATTTCATGTTTTGCGCATGATTCAAATTCACGTCGGGTTGTGATTCTGCGATTCCTTTGGGTTGAAATTGGCATTGCAGCTTCGAGCGGCTGCAGCTGTTAAGCGCCATCGTACAGGCAGCGCACCTGACAAGCCTTACTGGCCTTCCCAGGAAAGTCACCGTGGAGAAATCAGACATTAGCGCCTATTAGCAGCTTCACGCTCACACAGGGTTTGCTGTGAGGGGAGGTGACTAACAGAAGCGAGAGGTGCTGCCAGGAGAGCGTGGCTCTGTGTTGAGATCTGCAGGCATGTTATAGGCCAGGGCTGTTTCTGCATGGCAGCGTCGCCTGCTAATCTGGCCGGGCTTTGGTTCAGCAGCATGGCCGTCTTCTTTTTGCATCAGCAACGTCGGCACAGGCCACTTAAACACACTAGCTTTAAGTTAAATCAACTCTTACCCCCTTTTGCAGAAGTCATTGATGTTGTTTGACCCCTGCAGTTCACGCTGTCCCCCCAGCCTACGTCTGAAGTGTATGACCCAAATACGAGACTGCTTTCCTTTACGTTGCTCTTGGTGAAGTGTGCATGTTCTCAGTCAAATCTTTTGAATCCAAATGAATCCATTCGTCTAGCTGAAATGCAATTGATGCACGTGGATGCATGTGGGCTGCACCAGTTGCTGCACAGTTGTGTGATATCTGAAAGAGACAGGGCACCAGCTTCATGGAGTAACAGGCAATCTCTTCTTCTTTTTTCATAGCGTTTCCAAGAGCAAGGCAAGAGGAAAAAAGAGGGCCGATCTGGAGAAAGACTTGGACCGCGAGACGAGTCTGTGATGTTTTCTTCGTCACTGTGCTTTTTAATCAAATGAATATGGTGTGCCACAGTGTACAGTCGGGTAGACCACTTCTGTGTGTTTAGTCTGTAATCCTCGTACTTTGTGTGAATTGTTTTTGATGCAACCGAACCTTTGCTTCTTTAAGAGGCAAACATGTGACTATTAAGATTTTCTTTCCTGTGTGTTAATTTAAAGGAATACCAGCAAATTAAATACAATTCAACCTCTCAAACCAGAGCACCACAGATATGAGCCAGTTTAGGGTTCCTTATTTGGTTATTTGAGATAATTTACCAAAACCAAGTGTCATTTATTGTGTGAATTAAAGTCATTCAGTTTTTTCTTAAGATGAATCTGGACAAAATCCATTATAATTAAAACGCAGTATCAATGAACACACACAACCCAATATATGCTTTCTTTGAAGTGCTCTGTCCAAGCAGGGGAGAACAAGGAGTTGTAGAGAGTTTTGTGCTTGATATAGATCATTGCAAAGTAGAAGAGATCTGATAAAATTATAAACCAATTGCCACCGAAGAGAAGGCTGAGGTACAGAGGGATGATTGGATTACATTTCTGCTCCCAGTGATAAGGGTGTCGGTTCGGAAAGGAGAGTGCGTTGTCCAGAGACTAATAGATTCTTTTTCTTTGGGATGAATCCTGGGGAATGGCCTGTAACCTCCGATAAGTCTTCATGATCTGTCACTGTAGGTTTCATGATCTATATTTATGTTACTTCATGTGCTAAATATGATGGTGATTCATAAAGCATTGGTTGCGGTTTTATCCTTTGACAATATTCTACCAGTGAATGCTGCTTGAGATGGTACAAGTGCAGTAAACACATCTATACTGAAAATATGTAACCTAAGGACGAAAATGGGATCACGCCTAAATGGATACAATAGAATATCCATGTTTCATATCTTTCTGTAGATTTTTTGTTAGTTGCAATTGTTTTAAAAACATTCTAAATGTTTATTGGTTGTATTTCTGTGCACCTCGTGCCAAGGCCACATCATTGTAAGTTTTCTTGTCACGTAGACTCACAGTATGAAGTGGCGATAGCCCCTAATTATAAGAAATGTATATTTATATTCCCCATTCCAAACTTCCATTTTAATATGTCTGTTTGAGGCAACATGTTTTTGAATTGCCTTGCAAAAACACGCACACACACAAATAAATAAATACTGTTCTGTTTAATACTATTGTGATATGGTTGTTTTACAGACTTAGAAATGTGGTCTTTACTGATTAGTACGAGTAGCAATTTGTATGTTATGAGAAAAGAGAAAAGGCTATGTTGATTCATACTAAAAGTATGCATTTTTAAATATTTTTTTAATTCTTTTTTTTTTTCAAAAAACTTCTACCATTTGGAAATGATATCGAAAAAACCATGATTAAATTTAAAAACACGAGTATGCCTGAAGTGTAATAACTAATAATAAATATGACAATAAGCTAAGTATTTTACAGATACCAACTTTATGCATGAATTAATTAACATCATAAACCTGTTATTCCTAATGAATATCTTTATATAGAATATACTTAAAATATTCAAAGAGGGATAATGAGGTTTATAATTTTGTGTGTATATGAGTCATAAGTTATAAAAAAAAAATAATAATTTAGCCAATTTCACAAGGAACATTGTCATGTATTATCATTGTTTCCACATTTTGTTCACCCACAGTTAATTTACCATAGTGGTGAAAGGTATTTTGTAAAACACTGCACTGTATATACAGGCTATATGTTTTGGATTTATTGTACGTAAATCTGACTTTGCAAAGATTCGTTTTCCAGCCAAAGGGTCTGCATATGGTTTCTAATTGTTGGGGCTTAACATGACTGGACTCTTTTAAAGTCGTTCTTTAGATTATCGGTGTGATGTATGTAATCATAAGGATAGCCTACATCATCGGTGTGATGTATGTAATCATAAGGATAGCCTACATCGCTCCCCTGCAGCCTTTGTCTTTCAATGCATTGAAGATAATTTAGCATGTAACTGGTAAGCAGACTTTTGACAATATGTGTTTTGAAGTTTCATGTTTGCATAATATCACATGAAGGGGTTTTAGTCAAAATAATGTGACCTTTGCTTGAGAAGTGACAATGACCGCAACCATTGATGTGGTTTCAACAAATAATTTTCAATGAGTGTACAGTCTAGATGATGTTACCTGACTGTGACCTGTGACCTGTGACCTGTGTCTTACAGGATTCATGGTTATTTAAGAACAATACAGATGGCAATAGTACATTTTCCTACATTTATTGCATTTAAAGATTAAAACATGATTATTTTATTGTACAGTCAATATTATTTTGTTTGCATATGAAATGTACAGTATATGTAATTCCTGAAATGTTATTTATGTAACCTCATGTTTCATTCCAGAAATACAAGGAATATGACTTCATTAACTGAAAAGCATAATTAATTTGTCATGGCTCAAATGTAATCTTAGTACTGTCTTGTTTATGTGTTTTTGATTTGTAAAATTATTGTTATAAAATAATGTTACAGCAGACATTCAGTCAAAGCTCATAGTTCTTAAATGGACCATTATTTATGGCAGTACAACTTCTTGTCATAACTTACACATTTTCAATTTTCTGCCTTAAATGTGTAATTGTATGTACTTGGGATTTACCTTTGACCAAATTTCACCCATGAAATATAAATTCACATTTGTTTAAAAAAATGTAATTTATTACAAAAGTGTTTGTGAAAACCAATAAATTTATTTAAACACTGTTTTCAATTAACCTCTCAAACATACATACAATCTATCAGAGTGGGATGTGGTTGTTGATCATTCAAAGTGTGTATGTGCATCTGTTTAAATCAGGAGCGTACAACTCTAGTCCTGGGGGGCCGGTGTGTATGCAGGTTTAACTCTAGTCCTGGGGGGCCGGTGTGTATGCAGGTTTAACTCTAGTCCTGGGGGGCCGGTGTGTATGCAGGTTTAACTCTAGTCCTGGGGGGCCGGTGTGTATGCAGGTTTAACTCTAGTCCTGGGGGGCCGGTGTGTATGCAGGTTTAACTCTAGTCCTGGGGGGCCGGTGTGTATGCAGGTTTAACTCTAGTCCTGGGGGGCCGGTGTGTATGCAGGTTTAACTCTAGTCCTGGGGGGCCGGTGTGTATGCAGGTTTAACTCTAGTCCTGGGGGGCCAGTGTGTATGCAGGTTTAACTCCAGTCCTGGGGGGCCGGTGTGTATGCAGGTTTAACTCTAGTCCTGGGGGGCCGGTGTGTATGCAGGTTTAACTCTAGTCCTGGGGGGCCGGTGTGTATGCAGGTTTAACTCTAGTCCTGGGGGGCCAGTGTGTATGCAGGTTTAACTCCAGTCCTGGGGGGCCGGTGTGTGTCTGCAGGTTTAACTCTAGTCCTGGGGGGCCGGTGTGTATGCAGGTTTAACTCTAGTCCTGGGGGGCCGGTGTGTATGCAGGTTTAACTCTAGTCCTGGGGGGCCGGTGTGTATGCAGGTTTAACTCTAGTCCTGGGGGGCCGGTGTGTATGCAGGTTTAACTCTAGTCCTGGGGGGCCGGTGTGTATGCAGGTTTAACTCTAGTCCTGGGGGGCCGGTGTGTATGCAGGTTTAACTCTAGTCCTGGGGGGCCGGTGTGTATGCAGGTTTAACTCTAGTCCTGGGGGGCCGGTGTGTATGCAGGTTTAACTCTAGTCCTGGGGGGCCGGTGTGTATGCAGGTTTAACTCTAGTCCTGGGGGGCCGGTGTGTATGCAGGTTTAACTCTAGTCCTGGGGGGCCGGTGTGTATGCAGGTTTTTGCTTCCACCAGTTACCAATTATTTAATTGGCCCAATCATTTACATCATCTGATATTTTAGCTACATTCCATACAATGTTCACGTGCCTGTATGCATGTATTGTTGCGTTTTATCGTGGTCTAATTTATGAGTAAATTGATGTTGATGAATGTCACTAATTAGCTTATTGAGCCAGGGTGACTGGTGTCAGCAAAAACCTGCATACACACCGGCCCCCAGGACTGGAGTTAAACCTGCATACACACCGGCCCCCCAGGACTGGAGTTGCCCACTCCTGGTTTAAATGAATAACTGCAAACGAAACGGTGTGTATATGTCATGGATTACGCCTTTCTTTCTTTATCACTGCGTTTTGTATTCTTGTTTTTTTTTTTACCGGTAATCTATCGGATTTTTCTGTGTTCCGCTACGGGTTTTGCTTTCGCCTCAGTGATTAGTGAGTTCACCTGTCCTGCATTTCCTCTCGCTACTTACACCCCGCTTTCTCCCTTTCTCATTGCTTCCATGTTATTTCACGTAACATTCTAGCCGGTAAAGGTATAGGAAGTTGTGCTGCTATCGACCGCTTTGCTTCTCAACGCGGGACTTGTTAGCAGTACAATTTAGCAAATGTAAAGTGTGCTTTTTCGCTCTTATTTCAGAGCAGAGGTTTTGGTTTTTTGGTTTTTCTCTCAAACCTACGAGTGCTCTCACCCTAAGGTTTAGGGTTATTTTTATTTTTTCTCCTTCCTTTGTTTTTGTTCACTCCAAAACGGGAGTTAGATAAGCGTGACTGCTTATTTATTTTGTTTTGCTCGGATATCAAGCTCCTCGCTTTTTATTGCGAGGTTATTTGTGTTCTCCTTATTTTTCCCATCCACTACGGATTATTGTCCGTCTTAGTGGTGTCCGTTGAACACTTTAAGAGTCCTTATCTGTTGCACCTGGACCTCCAATATTTCCTCCGTGTCTCTGGCATAGAGATAGCCTACAGTATAGTGATGCTGTGTTTCCAGTGCATATGAGCACATACATTTTATAGTGTTTATTCACAATTATAAACCTAATATACCTCCTAATGGCATTGCTGTACAAGCTGCTTTGGAGTGAAAACTAAAATCATATTTTAAAAATCAGAAAGTTTACTTTAACTCCAGAGAGGCTTGCCTTTTTGTAATGACACATTTTGCCACTGGAGGTGCTGTTTTGACATACAAATTTGTAATTTATTCAGCATTCATGGGGTGCTAATTGAAATAATATTTGTGATATATTAGATTATACTTTACAATATATTAAGCGCTGGTTTTAATTTTGTATTTTTTAAAGTGGTCTGTCATATTAAAAATTATATTTTAAGGATATTCAAGCATCACTCTAGAAATAGTAAATTACAATTACTTTGCTACTAGAAAAATAAGACCAATAGCTCAGTAGTTTTCATGCTGAATTGCAATGAAATGTCATTGAATTTTGCCAGATTATTACATTAAGAGTATGACTCAAAGTTTGAGGTTTTAAAGAACTAGGTATAAATCTTTTTTATGAAAAATTGAAGAAAACATCTGGCTAAAACACAAGAAAATGTGATTGTTGTAAATGCTTGGTAAAAAAAGATGAGTACATACCAAACAAACATAAAATAATGAATACTGGTCAGAAGAAACCTAAATATTTAGAAAAAATACCATTTTATCTTCCTCTAAGGCTGCCCATTTCAAATATTTGTTTTCAGAAAGATTTTCACAACACTAAATGAATATAAGAAACTACTTCGATTTTTCAGTGTTCTGCAGCAGGCTTAAGAAAATGTGAATGTTGCCAGAATACAACCCTAGACATTTGAACTATAAATAATTTATTAGCAAGTAAATATGGCCATTCTAAATCGACAGATGGTTTGACGTGCCCACTGACAGCTTGGAGAGGTACGGTCTCTCTCAGTGTGACACTTTATGCTCATGTGAATAGTTTTCCTTCTTTCTGGTGAGACCAGCGACGTTCAGCCTGATCAGTGATCCTTGATTGTGTGAACTGATTGACACATGGATCTTCTCCTTACCCACAGTGCACTGGGAACACTTGTGACAAAATGACATTAGCAGACATGATGCCCATTTCAGATTAGAATTCCAAAGTGTATTGAACCTCTTGATAATGTGGTCTCGTGCAAAATAGATAGATTTGAGCAAACAGAAATGACTCTACTGTGGTTTGACAGAGCTGGAGTTGCTGTCGAGAGTACGCATTTCTTCATCTGCCTTCTATGGCTACACTCATCAGTACATAGAAAAAATGTGTTATGGGAAATATTTTGTGGTAATTTTGCAATAATTGTAGATTTAAAAAAAAAAGATTTCTGACATGAAAAAGTGTTTATTTTATTTTGCAGAGCAGAACACCATGACCTTTGAATTTTGATACAATAGCAGTTAAGGTTGGACACATTTATATTGTGGCTTCCAGCGAATCTGGCATAATAACCTGAGTCTTATTGGCATGGTTTTTCAATTTACAAATATGCAAATAGAGTTTATAAATAGAAAATAAATCTCAAGAGGATACAAAGTGCAATTTCCATTTGATGCACCACACATCATTGGAAGATCCAACGTGTGTGCGGTAGTTTACAGTGTAAAATGAAAGTTAAGCATTTTTAGAGAAAGCTCAATATTAAATATTTAAATTGCAGAAGACTGCACTATTGACAGTAAGCAGTATGGCTTTAAATGACCTCCACAGTGTTCTGTAGAGAGCAGATTTATAGGCAATCCAGGTGTAGTACAGTACCAAAGATTTTCTTGAACATGGAAGCACATCGTTCATTCATATCCACTTAATGGGTTGCTGAAACAGAAATAGAATTTTTGCTTTACTGTGAGAAATTAGATCCTGAGATGTGTTTTACCAACGGAACTCAATTACTGACAATTATATGAAAACATTTTTGGCAATCTACCTTTATTTTTCTATAAACACATCTCCAGTAATGTGTATTATGTACTTGGATTCATAGTTATTTAACTAGTAAGTAGAGAATTTTCAGTTGTTACCTTGCTTCTGAGGCTTTAGAGTTCATGACCCACAGTATATATTCCTTAGCAGCCATGCTGTCTAGAACCTTGTTTACATCACTGGTGAAGCTTCCATCTACGTGTCTTCTATGCTGTGCGTCAGCCCCACTGCCTTTCTCTGCAAAACTGAATATGTACAACATTTACATTTATTTTAGCACCATACATTTTTAGCAGCGTAGAATTAGACATCTTGATCATCGCCTGGAGTCATTGTGAAATCATGTCCATGATGCTTAATGTAAATAAAAGAGACTTTTTAATGTAAATAAAAGAGACTTTTTAAGCCTTCTCTCAGCAAGTACCCTTATGGAAATTGTACTTAGAATCTATTTGAAAATACATTGACATAAATGTATTATTCATGTATTGCAACACTGTATAATATTGCAAAATATACTAGTAACTGCTGCTTTGAGATATTGCAATATATTAAATTGCTGTCAACTATATTTATTATATCTTCCAAAAAGTATACATATTTACAATATATTGTCATATATTCCATTTCCATAAGGATAGTAATGCACACAGACTGCAATACGAGATCATTGTGTCATTATTTGGTGTAGAAACAGAAGCCAGAGACACCAGACATATCGGGCAATATCAATAAACTCAGAGCTTCGTTTCAGGAAATTTATTTGCACGACCAGGGGAGTAACAGTACAAGTCATTAAAAAAACGTGATAGAACAGGGTCACGAGGCAGGAGTGGGGTTCTCTCTCTCTCTCCTCTAGGCACAGCGCGAGAAGCAGCGGAGCCGAATAGATAGGGACCCTACTCTCTTCTCCCTCTGCCAGTCTTCAGCCAAGAGACAAACTCTTTGGCAGCCTGGTCCTGCAGGTAGGAGCTGACGTCACTGGTGTAGGTGCCTTCAGCATGGCGTCTCGTAGGGCCACTGCAGAGGACGGAGAATGTAGAACAGATACATGTCAAACCATGCCTGTTACTGTTCAGGGCTTAGACCGGCTGTAGTACGTTATTGCTATAGCTAGCTAAGCATATGATGAGTTTGGCTGAATGGCCATTATATATTATATATTATTGAGTTCATATCGTAGGCCAGGTGAATAATACAGTTTGCCACAACATTTTAAAGTGAATTTGTTTTTAGTATGAAGTCCTGCATTTATTTGCATCTGTTCATGTACCAAAATATGGAATTTGATTGTTTTCATAGAGACTACATTTTGAGATGTTGCCACAAATTTAGCAGAAATATTGTGCACTTCTAAGCAATCCCAGATCATGTTTATGTCTGTATTACCCACCTTACCAATTGTTTACATTACAATATGAGAGTTATATTAAGATAAAGCTTCATTATGGCTTCTTACAGTGTTGTAGTGCTATATATACATATATGTGCTATATATATGTAATATATACAGTATTATTTATTTTCCTGATGTCACTGAATCCTTCATTACTGACATAACTGCTCAAAGGATTGACTCTAGTGTGCAATACATTCTACCATGAACTGCAAAACAGGAGAAAGTCACAGTTTTGCTCAGGATAAAATAAGATTGTAAGTTGTATATCAGTGGGACAATCTTATTGAATGAAAGCTCAGATTAAATGCAAACATTAACTTTTAAAGATGTTACGAAACTCTAAAAATGTTAGAGGGCATTCCATAGCTGCAGTTGAGGGATGGTTCTTGTGTATCCCATAGAAAACCTATCGACGTTTTAAATGATAAATTGGTTCTTGAAAAGAGGGTAGTCCTCAAAAAAACGTGTATCTTCTTAAAGTGAATGTTGTATTACTTCAGATACAAGTCACGCAGAGCTCAGCGTGTGACACCTGGAAAGCCATGGAGGACATCATGTTTATTCTTATACGTTGATGTCACATCTGTTAGAAATATGACAATTAAGTGGTAGCATTGATGAAAAGAATGAAACGTGCTGTGATTTGTTTGGTCAGAGTGTGATGGAAAGAATACACCACATTGAAGCACTTACCCACTCCTCTTAGAGTTCATCAGCCACTGAACAAAGTCCTGAGCGCGCCTTGTCTCCAGATATTTGCTGTAATCGTTGGTGAATGTTCCTTGTGAATGTCTTTTCACATTTGTAAGTTCCTTGGGTTCATCGAAAATCGTGTCTTCTGTCATTAAGCTATAAGAAACGTGTTTGATTATTGAATTCTGAAAAGGATCCATTCAAAATCAAATATTTAAACTGTACAACAGAAAGAAGTGTAAAATACCAATAATTTTTCATCTCCAAATATAATTAATATTAGTATTAAAGGATATTACTTATGTTACAGTTGTTATGGGAATTTGAACATAGGAAAAGTATGTTCTAGAAGCATTACCTGGAGTTGTCTTCTGTGTCCTGCATTGGGATTTGCCAGCTGTTTTGCACAATAATCAAGAGCAGAATACCAGCCAAAGAGTGAATGCCTTTCATTGTGTGACCTGCGAAAATGTGACAAGCAAACAGAGACACGCAACAATCAGAAAGACAGCCGAATGTTCCCGTTGGTAGAGCTGAGAACCACACCACTACATGTATACTGTGCAGCTGATAAGCCCGAATGTTTTTCCCAAGTGTACCATAAACATTACAGTAAAAGCCATGTGAACGGCGGATACGCCGCCCGCCATGTCTGCCATACAAAAATACATATGACCATGGGTGTCATCCGTGGCGGCAGAGTGACTGAAGAACGCGTCTGTGGCTCACCTTTGTCTGTGTTGAAGTGTGAAGGAGAAGTAGAGGCTGTACTTGATTCGCTGGTGGGTACTCTTGCTTGCTGCCTCTCTGGAGTTGCTTCATGGTCTCTCGCTGGTCTGCAGAACCTTATATAGTAGAGCGTTCTGACAATGCGCACAGGTGACAGACTCCGCACGCATTATTTCCCGCATCCGTTTCTCTCAATCCATTAAGCAGGGTTTGTCCCAGTATTACGGTTTATATTTGTTTAAAGGAGATGAACCAGTGTCCCGAGGAGATAAGAGCTGTCACACAGGTGAAGAGATCAAACAGGCTGCTATCCGGTCAAATAAAGGCAAAAAATATTAAAGTGCTACTGTGTCCTGTTTAACTCTGCTTTTCACGGTCATCAGGAAGCAGAATCTTCTTTGCTCTGTCTTATTACGATAACATTTACAATATGACACCATCCTACTGTGTTTTTCCACTGAACACTGAACATAAGCCAGCGAGCTGCATCACTGCACAGCTGAGCGGAGTAGTACCAAACGTGGGGCTTTATACTGTAATATTATAATAATGAAGAAATTAAAAGTTGATCTATTGTAAAGTAAATTCATTTATATTTTAACATAAGTTCAGGTTACCTTCATGATCTACAACCAGTGATGTCTATGTATTTTATTACAGATGATGTGAGATAATTTAGAGATAATGATTCTCTTGATTTATGCCTCACAGAAGTGGCTGAAAATGGTAGTAAGACAAGCGCTAACTTTAAAACTCTACCGATACGAAGCGCTGGAGAGCGATGAAGTAAATACATTTAGCCTTTGATGCGTTGCATTCATTTAGCAGATGCTTTTATCCAGAGTGATTAATAAAGTGGAGAATCTAAGTATCTAGTAAATAAGCCTACCTGAAGCATCTAGTAAATAAGCCTACCTTAAGCATCTAGTAAATAAGCCTACCTTAAGCATCTAGTAAATAAGCCTACCTTAAGCATCTAGTAAATAAGCCTACCTTAAGCATCTTGTAAATAAGCCTACCTTAAGCATCTACTTCAAGAAAGCTTTTGGCCATTCCACAGTAATTAAACTTTCTAATGACTTGACAGACAACTTGTATATATTACGTATGAATCGTGCATTTATACTATTTCTGTATGGTATTATATGCAGTGGTCAATTTGAAAAGAAGATTTTCAAGAGGGATGGTGTTGTCTGTAATATCGCAGAACACCATTACCCCACAGGGGATGGAAAGGGATGATGGCAGTTTTACAAACGGGATGGTTTTTTACTTTTTTTTTTTTACAAGAGGGATGGCATCCCCATGCGTTCCCCTTAAAATTGACCCCTGATTGTTGTGAATATTTGTACCAATGTATGTGAAATTGATTGTATGCTGAGGATATTTTGATAAATGTGGTTATTGCTGATGTCATCTGCACATAATTAAAAACGTGCTCCACACTATGTTCTTGCAAGTCTGAATTTATTCACACTAATGGTCCGGTCAGACTGATTTTCACCAGAACTGCAGTGACCAGAGATGGACATACAGTGGGAGAAATAAGTATTCGACACGTCAACAATTTTTTAATTAAACACTTTTTCAATGCAGCTATTCGCATGACATTTTGGCCAGACATTGGCATTAACTCAATAAAACTACACAGCTAAAGAAATTGTAACATTCCAATCCTTAAAAAAAATTATGAGCAAGAAAGTGGAATGACACAGGAAAAAAGTATTGAACACGCTAAATTAAATGTATTTAATACTTGGTGGAAAAGCCATATTTTTTATATTTGGTCGCATATCCTTTGCTTGCCATGACTTCCTGATGTTTGTGACCCAACAACATCAAAAGACTCTTGATATCTTATTTTCTGGTACTCTTACAAGTAATACTATAACATCTCTGCATTTGAATGGATCTCTATGGGAATTGAGTGGTGGGATTAGATTTAGCTGTAAATTATGCTGGAACAGTATGGAATCCATGGTTGGTTAAATGGCTCTATGTCATGAAGGGTGTGATGTATCTAACAAGCCTCAAACCATCACTATTCTGCCAGAAATACAGTAGATATGAATGGATCACTTTAAGGGTTTCTTTCCTTGACTTATTTTTCCATAGAGTTCAATAGGAAAATGTGTCGGGAGAAGAAACCCTTCAAGTGATCCATCCATATCTACTGTATTTCTGGCAGCAGAGTGATTGTTTGAGGCTTGTTTGATACATCAGACCCTTGCTGACCTACAGCCATTTAGCCAACCATGTGTTCCATACTGTTCCAGTGTAATCTACAGCTAAATCTAGT
Source organism: Ilyophis sp. 1 JC-2022 (assembly GCA_022702515.1). Taxonomy (NCBI): domain Eukaryota; kingdom Metazoa; phylum Chordata; class Actinopteri; order Anguilliformes; family Synaphobranchidae; genus Ilyophis; species Ilyophis sp. 1 JC-2022. The sequence goes on from CM040398.1 coordinate 33,871,498, forward strand.
CCCACCCCCCAATTCCCATAGAGATCCATTCAAATGCAGAGACGTTATATTATCGCTTGTAAGAGTACCAGAAAATAAGATATCAAGAGTTTTTTGATGTCGTTGGGTCACAAACATCAGGAAGTCATGGCATGTAAAAGATATGTGACCAAATATAAAAAATATGGCTTTTCATTTAGCGTGTTCAATACTTTTTTTCTGTGTCATTCCACTTTATTGAGCATAACCTTTTTTTAAAATTGGAATGTTACAATTTTTTTTGCTGAATAGTTGTATTGAGTTAATACAGTGGTCCTCAAACTCGATCCTGGGGCCCCCCTGTGTATGCTGGTTTTCGTTCCAACCACAATTGTGATCCGAGAATTTTAACAAGCTGTTAATTCTTCTTAATTGCACTTTTCATGTTTTTATGGATAATTTACCCTCTTAAGCCAAATTATGTAAGAAAATGGCTATGCATGCCATTTAGAATAAATGTCCCATGTTCACATTTTGCCTATTGTGCTATATTGCAAACAATTTCATTAAAAAAGGTAACAAAACTGATCAAATGAAAGGCCGAGGTGAATCAACAGGCTCCTAATTGGTGAAAGTGTGGACACATGGCCACAAAAACTAAACATTTGGTTGATAATGAACAATTCAAAGACAACTCAAATTGATAATGAGCCAAACCTGCATTGTGTTAATAAGATTAAGAAAACAAAATTATAAAAAAAACTTAAACACGTGTTCAACGACCTAATTAGGAGCATATTGATTCACCTCAGTTTTTAATTTGATCAGTTGTAACATTTTAATTCTTTATGTAGTTGTTTGCAATATAGCAAAATAAGCAAAATGTGAGCATGGGACATTTATTCAACATGGCATGCATAGCTATTTTCTGACATAATTTGTCTTAAGAGGGTAAATAATCCATGAAAACCTGAAAAGTTAAATTTAAAAAATTAACGGCTTGTTAAAATTCTCAGAACGCAACAGTGGTTGGAACGAAAACCAGCATACACAGGGGGGCCCCAGGACCGAGTTTGAGAACCACTGAGTTAATACCAATGTCTGGTCAACATTTCATATAAATAACTTCATTGGAAATATGTTTACTAAAAAAATAGTTGACGCATCGAATACTTATTTGTCATGGATTGCGCCTTCCTTCCCTTATCTCCGCGCTTAGTATTCCGTTTTTTCATCTACCTGTAAATCTATCGGATTTTTCTGTGCTCCGCTACGGGTTTTGCTTTCGCCTCTGTGATTAGTGAGTTCACCTGTCCTGCATTTCCTCTCGCTATTTATACCCCGCTTCCTCCTGTTCTCGTTGCTTCCATGTTATTTCACGTAACATTCGAGCCGGTAAAGGGTATAGGAAGTTGTTTTGCTATCGACCGCTTTGCTTCTCAACGCGGGACTTGTTAGCAGTACAATTTAGAAAAAGTATAGTGCGCCCTTTCATTTCAGAGCAGAGGTTTTGGTTTCTTTGTTTTCCACTCAAGCCTGCGAGTGTTCTTTTGTTTTTCTCCTTCCTTTCTTTTGTTCACTCCAATACGGGAGTTAGATAAGTGTTGCTTTCTAGCGGGTAAAGGTAGAGGAGTTGTGCTGCTATCGACCGCTTTGCTTCTCTACGCGGTTCTTGTTAGCAGTACAATTTATACAATTTAAAGTGCGCTTTTTCGCTCTTATTTCAGAGCAGAGGTTTTGGTTTCTTTGTTTTCCTCAAACCTACGAGTGTTATCACCCTAAGGTTTAGGGTTGTTTTATTTTTCTCCTTCCTTTGTTTTTGTTCACTCCACAACGGGGGTTAGATAAGCGTTACTGCTTATTTATTTTGTTTTGCTCGGATATCGAGCTCCTCGCTTTTTATCGCGAGGTTATTTGTGTTCTCCTTATTTTCCCCTTCCACTACGGATTATTGTCCGTTTTACTGGTGTTCGTTGAACACTTTAATAGTCCTTATCTGTCACCTCCGTGTCTCTGGCATAGAGATCCCCTACACTTATTTCCCCCACTGTATATGATCTCTCCCAATCGAATATAAGGTCAAAGTTCATTTTGACAGTTGCACATGCATTCACAAAAAAAAAAAAAACTACAGCATTCAACCATGCCACAAAACATTACAATCAACGCCATCATTTAAGATTACAAAGCAAACAGAATTGGGTACATGAGATCCTTATTTTTAATTACAATTACATTAAATGCTTGTTTTACTAAGACATTTATCGTGTGCAAAACCTTTTAGCACATGCAACCTTATAACACAACCAAGAATTGGTGCAAAACAAATGATTGGTCATGTTATTGGGTTTGCATGTGCTAAAAGGATTTGCACACGCTAAAGGTCTTAGTAAATCAAGCCCATAGTGTGTTATATATGTATCATCTTTTTATCTTTGGGTAAAAACTTTTAATTATCAATAATCCTTATTAAAAGGGAGGAGGAGTATTTTAAGGGGATGCATAAATAAATGCTAAAAAGCAGCTGCAAGCAGCAATTTTCGAGGGCATATGAACGCGCAACGTGTGACCAAGAACAAATATGTCTGTGATTATAGTGTTTAATAGCACATATGAAAACAGGACATCAAATGTACTATACCTGGATGTGTACTGGGGAATGAATTGAAGATCATAACTAATCAACTGTGCCATTTAGAAAGAAGCCTCCAAGTGCTTCCAGGGCTAAAAAAGCTGAAGTGGTGTTCAAGCACAACCTGTTTAATGTTAATCATTGTTTTCCAGCTACACTGGAAACATGACAGTATTTCTTCAGGAAATGGCTCGTGTGAATAAAGACATGGTGTAGGGCGGCAGTGTAGTATAAACTGGCCTTGTAACCGAAAGGTTGCAGGTTCGATTCCCAGGTAGGACACTGCCGTTGTACCCTTGAGCAAGGTACTTAACCTGAATCGCTTCAGTATATATCCAGCTGTATAAAGTTGCTCTGGATAAGAGCGTCTGCTAAATGCCTGTAATGTAATGTAATGTTTTACCTGCAAACATATAATTACAAAACTGTTTAAGGTTGTTGCCCAAAATACTATGTCAAATTTTATTCACATTTACCATGGAGATATGCACAAATCTGTTATGTCATTTAAAATATTTTTGTATATTTGGACTTTTATCCACACAGGTAATAAACGTGGCTATTGCGGTCATTGTGGGCAGTATTGTTTCACCTACAAACTTCTAAAGCATATAGTGGATAAAGGGCCACTGTTGTAATTTATATGTAATATGTGTATGTCTATTTTTTAGTGAATCATGACAACCACAAACATTTGAAATACATTTTATTGTACGTCTAAACACATGGGAACAACTTTTTAAAATCTGGAATGTGTGCAGTTTGCAATTAGCACTGACAAAGAAAGGAGACCATTCCAAAAAACATGCAGGGGTCTTAAATAAACGTTGGTCACAGCACTTTTGCAGTTTCACACAGCAATTTCAAATACAGAAGTAAGCACATAATAAAGACAGCAAGACATTCCCTTTCATATGAAATACCACCAGACTTTATCCTGTAGGAATCCTAAGCCACTAATACCGTGAGTGCGATGTCAGTCTTCCTTCCGTTAACTGTTCGATTGCTCAAATTCTTCACGTCTGCCTGAGTCATAAACAGACCGCACAGACAGGATGTCATATAGACACAAAGAACATCAATTGATCCTATAGGCAGTTGATTTGCAGTGGAGGTTGGTTGTGGTTCTATTTGGCTGTGCTCAGGCATTTCTTGAGGAAGTGGCTCATGTGAATAAAGACATGGTGGAAGGCGGAGCCCCTCAGCCCATGGTCCTTATCAGTGTACCACTGGAGTAAAGACGGAAAGAGATTCAGTTAAAGGCTATAGATACAGCATTTCACCCCCCCTAGTGGCTCATATGGGGATTACATTTCATAGCACAGCTGGTCTTTACAATCCTCGTACCACAATCCATTATCGCTTTCATTTTTACTGGAGAAAATAAGTCAAAGAAAAGCAGAGGGCGTTCATAGCATATCGTGTAGCTTAGCTAGCGCGTTTATAGTGAAGGCTGGAGATACATCTGCAGGGGAGCCTAAAAATGAACGGCACTACACCGGGAACCAAACTCTGACATCTTAGACAGAGATAAAAACTGCACTCTTTTACGGCCCATAAATTTGTCTCCATAAAAATGCTGAATCTATAGCCTTTAAGATGAAACATGTAGCATGGTTCAGAGTTATGTATATCAATTTGTCAAGTGTATTGCCTCCCCTTTTATTGTTCAAATTAAATTTAAATTAAAAACAATTTTTTCAAGGTAAACCTTGGATATGTATAATAAGCAATTCATTTTAACATACACATTCAGATGGAATAAATAATTTTGTATATACATAAATAAAATATAGGACCTATCATTGCCTCCTAATAAAGTCATTGCCTGAAGTCAGTTGTAAGGGACTATTGACTTACATCCTTATTTAGGATTTAGCCTAAAGATGATATATACTGTATCCTCACTTGCTACTTACCATTGCTTCAAAGTCCACTTGCTCTTCAACAAGAGCCTTGGCGATCTCTGCCGCTTGCTGGAAATGGACGTTGTCTGAAATGACATAAACAGACTTTCTTCTTCTTCTGAAAATACATCATGCATGATAAAGGGTCACACTGCATGTGCTTCAGTGAAATCTAGGCTATGGACAAGTATTTGTTTACATGAGAAATATTAAACTGTGCGCAATACACACCTGATGTTCCACTTTAATTCACTTAGCTAATTCACTTGATTAATGCAATGGTTCTGTTGGATGTCTTTGTTTGATATGTTTGTTTGTGTGTTGCGGGTCTGCCCCACTGTCTATGTCTTTTTTGTTGTTGCTGGGACTACAACTGAAGTTCCCTAAAAGGAAATAAAAGTTATTCTATTCTATGTAGCACTGATTTACATGAACAGGGACACTTACCGTCTGCGGTCCCGTGAATAAGAAGATAATCCACTGATTTGAAGTTCCTGGCTCTACTTGTAACTGTGGAATTCTATAAAATAAACAAACAATAAAGAATGTGCCTTAATAATTGATTTAAATGGATTCAATTCTTCAGGAATGACACCAAGTAGAGAGGCATACATATACAAAAGTGGGAATTTATTCTAATTGATTGCATTGAACTCCTTCATTTATCTGTGGCGGCCTGGGAAAACCCTTCACACGGTGGTGCGGCCTGGGAAAACCCTTCACACGGTGGTGTTTTTTTGTTTGTTTTTGAGTTATTCTGATTTATAAATTCTATAAACTGTTCTGAACAATATTCTCTCCATTGTTTTGTAAAAGCTCAAGTTACGTTTTAAAGTGAACAACAGCCCAAAACATAAAACTGAGAAAACAGAATTTAGATTCCATTGCATTCAATTTTAATTCCCATCAGTATGAAAACATCACCAAACACTTTGGTTGCTTTGTCATATATAATTTATTTGTATTATTTGTTGTATTTATATATCTTTGAGCTCCTGTCGCAATGTTGGACATCAACATAACATATAATATGAATATATTACTTATTACTATTAATAATAAATACATACAATGGCATAGTTCAATTAGGTAGTGTTGTATTAAAGCCGATAATACAAATATAAAATACAAAATGAATAATCTTGGGCTCTTGGTTACAATTATGATGGACTTACTTTGTAGAATTCAGCATTGTCTGAAGGTCGATTCATATAACGTTCAGTGTAGAATGAATCTAAAAGTCAAAATAAAAGTTTGTACAGTATGCAGTTTGGTTCTGCACACTTAAAAGTTGTATTTTTGGGGCTTTTCAGCTTTATTTGACAGCACAGTGTGGAGAAACAGGAAGAATGGGAGCGAAAGAGAGGGACAGAGATGTGACAAAGGTCGCGTGGCCGGATTTCAACTGCCGATCTGGCGGCTCAAATGAGCATGTGGACTGTGCTCTTACAGGCTATGCCACCAGACTGTGCTCTTACAGGCTATGCCACCAGGCACTCCGGTGCTGCACACTTAAGCATTTCTATCACTCAGAGTCCATACTTTAAACTGTGGCTTATTTGCGCTATAACACTAAGAATAATATACATTTATTATTGTATTTTGAATCAGTTTACGCACCATAATATTCCCACTTAGCCACTGGGGCAACTGCAATTCCACACTTGAAAAGTCCAGTTCCTGCACCCAAAGCCATGGAGGTGACATATCCACCGTATGACTATAAAAGAGAGAGGTCATCCTCAAAATATTCAATTCGTTAACAAATAGTTTCGTGATTATCCATTATTCATCATTTTTCAATCATTTTTCATCAAAAGCAAAATATTCATACTCACCCAACCCCACATAGCAATTCTTTCTTTGTCCACAAAGCCCATATCAATGAATTTTCTAAGGAGAGGATATACAGCATATATAGGTTTTGTTAGATTGCATGAAAAACCGTGTGTTAGCCTAACATGCAGCTAAAGGGCTGTCTGTTATATCTTGAAAAGATTAGCAGACTCTACACCAGGGGTCCACAACACTGTTGCTGGAGATCAACCGTCCAATAGGTTTTCACTACAATCCTAACAATGCACAGCCTCCTTCAACGGCTAGAGATCTCCTTAAGCTGCTAATTAGTAGAATCAGGTGTGCCTAATTAGGGTTAAAATTAAAAAGTACAGGACGGTAAGGCTGCGTCCCAATATTCTTCACTCCCCACCTCCCTTCCTCCACTCCCCCACTACCACTCCTCTCTTACCCGGAAGTATGCAAAACTGTCTGAACGTTTCAAGTACAAGTATTTGCATGTACAGTATACAATGTACCTGACTTGCGTCGAGACATTAATTAATAAACCATTAATACGTAATTAAGATGTAATCAGCAACATTATATTAAAACACAAAGATCCGTTTCGGGGCACAGAGTAGAGGAGTGGTAGTGGAGGAGGAAAGTTGGCATTTAGAATGGCTGAAGCTAAGCAGGTGTGGGGTTGGTTCGTACTTGGATGGGAGACTGCCTGGAAAAATTAAGTTGCTGCTGGAAGTACTGTTGGTGGGCCAGTAGAGGGCGATCTTCCCGCTGGTCAAATAAATTCCAATGCCCCAGTGCAGTGATGGGGACACTGTGCTGTAGGAGATGCCGCCTTTCGGATGAGACGTTAAACCGAGGTCCTGACTCAAAGTGGTCATTAAAGTTCCCGTGACACTCTTTGCAAAGAGCAGGGGGTTCCCCGGTGTACTGGCTAAATTCCCAAATTGGCTCTCTCAACCTACCGCCTAATCAACCCCTGATTTAATTGACTAAAAAATAGTTCTCTTCCTCTCCACCTGAACTGATGTGTGGTCAGCGTTCTGGTGCAAAATGGCTGCCATGTATCACCCAGGTGGGTGCTACACATTGGTGGGGGTTGAGGCGAGTTTCCCCCGCACCATTGTAAAAGGTGCATGTAAATATAATGTATAACGATAATAATATCTGTGTAGAATTGGTTATCCATCGAGTGGTACTTTAGATCAATATTACATTCATTGATTATCAATCAAAGTCTTTATGGGTCTTAGTAATACCGCATTTTTGTATTCCTGAGTAGAACACTGATGTTCTCAACTACTGTATGTTGCTCTGGATACGTGTTTGTGTTATAATGTCTTTGAACAGCGTGCATGAAACACTAACCTGACATAGCTATGACAGAGTAACTGAATCCATCAATGGACTTAATTGGTGAACCTTGCTTCTATATCACTATTATTTTTAGTGTTTGGTGGTTTGGTGGGTATTCATTTAGACATCAGAACCATGAGTGACACAGTCATCTAATGAGACAGCCATCATCCACACTGATTCATGATGAGTTGGGAACTTGGGACAACAAACTTTTCCTGTGGATGGATGTTCCTGACTTCCACACATTTACTAGGTCAATGTGATTGGCTTACTCGCCTTGACTAACAGTGCAGTGAATGTACGGGGGGAGGGGAGGTGCTCTATGACATCCATGGTGATAAGACTCACCTTACAGCCAATATCTGGTCTTCCACTTCATACGTTCCCAGGCGCTGGTAGATTGCATGCATTATCTCATCACCTTGGTACCCACTTCCCCTTCCATCAAAGCTGGCCACAATAATCTTCTCTGTGCTGGCGAGGTATGTGGCCCAGTTCAGCCTAAATCGAAAATCTACTCTTTGACTACAGGGCCCTGCATACCTGTGAACAGATGAAATTTAATCGGTACATTATATATTTTTTTTTTATTAGAGACAGGTGCTGTCAACACACCACAAAAAAATTGTTGAAAAAGTGTTTCAGTTCTGACAAAGATATTTCCCTTGCAGCAGTTTTTCAGTTTATGACAAGACATTAGCCAAATTCCCGTGTACACGTAAGCAATATGTTGCTAAGCAACTGATTACAATAAACCCATACATTGGATTACACTCGTCTTTCTTTATGTGGGATGACGACTTCTCCTATGTGCAACAGAACTATTTGAAATGGTGTTTTGGTAATCTTTGTTATTTCACCATTTCATGTTCACACAGCATTGTGAGATTATCCTAAATGTGCCCTCTTCTTTTCTTAACCTTACTTTGAACAAAAAGTCATAATAATATTATATAATGAATTGAATAAATGTATTTATACTGTATATAATAAATACAGGGAATGTATGTGCAATTAATGTGTACACAGATGAGAACTCACACGTCAATCAGAAGTGGGTATTTTTTTGATTCATCAAATCCAGGAGGTAATATCATCTGATACCAAAGGTCTATAATAAAGAGAGTTAACATGAACCAGTAAACAGTAGCATGATATAAAGATACAGAAACAATAAAGAGAGTTAACATGAACCAGTAAACAGTAGCATGATATAAAGATACAGAAACAATAAAGAGAGTTAACATGAACCAGTAAACAGTAGCATGATATAAAGATACAGAAACAATAAAGAGAGTTAACATGAACCAGTAAACAGTAGCATGATATAAAGATACAGAAACAATAAAGAGAGTTAACATGAACCAGTAAACAGTAGCATGATATAAAGATACAGAAACAATAAAGAGAGTTAACATGAACCAGTAAACAGGAGCATGATATAAAAATACAGAAACAATATTCAATATAGTTTACAATCACGAGTCTTACCGAATCGCCCGACTTTGATGGTGCCCCGGCGTGTGCTTGGCATGTGAAAAGCATTTAGCATGAGTTCCAAGTCTTTGTTGTCCTGAAGAACGCTAATCTCTTAAATTAAACAAATATACAATCAGTCCAAATATTCTATTTTTACTCAAGTCCAATTGAAGAGCATATTAATTTAATTACTGAATAATTTAGTCTTTTTTTAATCAAATACAGTTATTGAAAAATCTAAATGGCTCTCAATTCTGTTAATAATAATAATAATAATAATAATGCCATCTAATTCACTATCTATTTTAAACTAATTGGTACAATGTATTCATTCTTAACCAATAAAAGGCATGGCATACCTGAGCCAGAGCCTCCATTGTCTCTAAGTGTATACAAAGGTAATCCTGGTCCTAATCAAAGAGACAAGTAAATTAGTGCAAAAACCATACCAGTGAATGATCAATCGCTCCAGCGGGTGACCTGAAGGTCAAAGCCATTGTGAAAATGAATTTATCTAAACAGAATTATTGTGCATTGCAGTTATTTGTGGAGTGTTGATTTGGGATTGGCTAACTGACCATAGCAGTCCATTCGGTAGTAGCTGGCGTCAGTGCTGAAGTAGGCTGAGTTGTACTGGCACCTGTCTGCCCGCAGGTCACAGGTGAGGCACAGCGGAGCGGAATGGCCGCCTCCGTCAGCGATCCCGATCCTGACGCACAGACAAATACTCTCACACCTCAGGAAGTACTCTCTCTTCACTGCACAAACATCCTGTTCATACATAATCTTACTTTCTTCTTGAAGCTTCACAGAAGTTTCATTGGGGATTTATTTTGTGGGTCCGCCAGTGTTCAAAATAGCACTGCAGCGGTCCACTACCAGGAGGACTATTCACCCACTATTTTGCATTACTTCAACAATTTGCTGATAATGGTCCACTGTTTGCTTGCTCGTGGGGCAGGAAAGCTAACAGTGGAAAGTCACTCATATAGAGTCATCACTTATGGGTATTGCAATTACTCCATTATAATATGGGATAACTGAGCATAAGCTATGATATCACACAACCCACAGTTAAATCTCTGTTATCATTTACATTCTACCTGTATATTTCAGTCTTACTTGTAAACGTTTCTCTTTCCTGGCCATTGGTGTTCATTGCTTACATAATATCTGCAAAAAAAGAAAAGAAAAACCTTATTCCATGATATAAAACATTATCTCTCTGCCTGGGCACAGCAGCTCTGTGGAATACTAGAACTATACAGTAAAATGCCCAGTGTTAATTCAACTCTAACAGAGTACATACAGTATGAGTCTAATAGGGACCATTATGTACTCTGTAAGAGTTGATTTAACTCTGAATATTTCACTCTGTACTCACTACTACTACTACAAATAATAATAATAATAATAATAATTCTAAACATTCACAGGGCTATACTAATTACAATTCAAAAAAAAATTCTGTGAATGTTTTGTAATAACGTGAATGTTTTGTCTCTCCACCCATTGTCCCTAAATCTGTTTACTTACATTGCATTTGTGGTCAATTTTGAAATGTAGATGACCTCCCATTCTCCTGACGTGATGGCCGTTGCCACACCCTACAAATGATTAACACATGTGGGTTTCAGTCGACATCTCTCAACTGTACAGAATAGCCTAATAAACCCTGCATCTATGTACATATGTTCCCACGAAAAAGCACTTACAGAATTCACATAATGGATGTGTTTATAGCCGTTTGAGTCGCTCATCACTTTGTAAAAACTGATGTTGTCCGCAGCAAAGAAAGGGTGCAGAGGTGCATACTGAAAAACAAAAATGTGATAAACGCTAAATACAATATTACATTTACAATGTTACTCACTATTAAAGGCCAAGAAGGATGCAACACGTTCATCTCACACTACATGATTGCTTTAATACTGATGTACCAATGCACAATTCACTAAGGGCCTGATTTACTAAGACCTTTAGCATGTGCAAAACCTTTTAGCATAAGGAAAACTAATAAAATAGCCAATGATTGGTGCAAGACAAATGCCATGACCAATCATTGGTCATGTTATTGGTTTCGTGTGTGCTAAAAGGTTTTGCATGTGCTAAAGGTCTTAGTAAATCAGGCCCTAGATGTCATGCCAGTCATTATTATTATTTCTGTGTGAGGAAGTATCCGTTTAGTGCAATGTAATTTACTGTAAATTGACGTACGTGGCCAACCCAACCTGTCTTGCTCGTCTCCTCGTGACTCTGTGGGAAAAGAAAGTCAGTGACAATGACACCTTTTGAATGAGCACATGATGTCATTGTTTCTTTTTCCAGTTACATTGAGCGTCACAGCTTTTAAACGATCATGAACGCCTGTGTGATTTAAGTTAACGCCTGTGTGATTTAAGTTAACGCCTGTGTGATTTAAGTTAACTGAAGAGCCGGCATGCGTTTCACGCACTGTGGTCTCGTTCCAGTGGTTTCCAGCGAAGTCGTATATCTGTAGAAGAACACTGCTCTGTCTTCGCCTCTGCCACTGAACTGCAATGCGCTCGTCTGTCACCCAGGTGACGGAACTCAAGTAGTGGTCACTGCAAGAAATAAAAAACACTCATTTTGATATAAAAAACGATAAAATGCCAATGTATACAGTATATAGCTCATGAAAATGTTATAATGTTCCTGTAAATAAAGATGCGTATTTCTGTAGTAATTAGCTTTATACTTTACCCTCCTCCAACTGAAGCTGGCACGACAACCTGTGTGATCCTTGATGTGTTTGCGGTATCAACAACAAACAGTCTTGCCACAGGATTTGTTGAGCCAGCCTTCATGAGAGAATAGCATTCGATACTTTACACATTCAAGTATTACAATTTTTTTTTTATTTCTGAGCTGTTTTACAGTATGGAGAGGACTCAACAGACCGAATACTATCTCTTAGCAAAAAAGATACCCTATTCAGGGCAACTTAAACATTTATTTAGCATCCATTTAACATTACATTAAACATTACATGTTTTTATATTGGGCATGTTTTCCTAAGATGTCCTACCTTAGGATATGGAATGGCGACTGTTTTGGGATACTGTCCCTCTCCATACCAGGAATAGTCAATAGTGTGGACCAATGTGTCATTGAATTCAATGTAGGCCAGGTACATTCCACTCGGTGACCACCACATAGCATAATTTGAGGCAAACATTTCTTCTGAAAAGTAATTTAACACATAAAAGCCAATAATTCCATATTCTGGTTCATAAATTATATATTTTTTTTAAAAACATGCTTCAGAAAATGTATAATTTTTTAAAAGAAATTACAAGTAATGAAATCTCCATACAGTTCAACATATAATAATTTTCAAAGAACCTTCGCATTTTCCCCACTTACCTTCATATGGCCAGTCTGGGATCCCATTGAGAATTTTATTCTCCTCTCCGTTGGTGGTTACTTGGATAGCTTCTGCAGTGGCGTTTGGTTTCAGATAAACGTTGTAGTTCCAAACAAAGGCCTGTAAGAAGATGAACATCACAGCTAATGAAAACGACAAATAAGAGGCTGTGATACAGCACAGTGGTCAGGGAACTGGCTCTGTGGGTTAGAGGTTGCAGGTTCCACTCCCATGTGTGGTGCTGATGTTGTACCCGAGAGCAAGGTACTACTGAATTACTTCAGTAAAAGCACCCAGCTTTATAAATGGACTGTATGTACAACATATAACCTGTGATGTTGCTCTAGGTAAAAGCATCTACTAAATGCCTAAATAAAAAATAACGTAAACAAGCTGTATTTGATATCAATCAAAATAAGCTGCATTTTGACGATCATTAGTTAGCTGATATTAGCTCTTACTTAAGTGAACAAATATAGCATCCAGCGAAGATATTCAACTGTACAAACTCCTGTAATCACTGCAGTCTGCAATAAATAGTGTCCAATATACAGCACATATCAAATCTCTTCAGCAAGTATGAGTTGGGAAGTCATCAGGACAACTTCAAAAAGCTTTGACTCCAAAGATTCAGACTCCTCAGAAGAATGTGAGCATAATAATGGTTAATAATGATCGGATCTCAGTCACCTCTACTTACCAGTTTGTTTCCAGTCGGAGCCCATGCTAGGTAATGTACTTTCGGAGGAATGTGTGATGGTGTAACAAAATCCCTAAAAAAAGAGGAAAAACATTTGGTTCCAATCCACATAATTTTAGTATTAATAACACCACAATGTTATGCCTATGACTCTTGTAGCCTGCTGTTATATTTTATTACTCGCAAAAAAAGAAGCCACTTACATGTTTTCAACATCATAGATGGAGTAAGTGGCAGTGAACGAATGTCTCCATTGCTGTGGAAACATAAGATGATACATGCTAAATTGTGCACTAAGGTGATTTTCTTAAACATAGTATTACCTGACTGAAAGAACAATCTGGAAACGTATTACCTTTGTGAAATTGCTTTCAAAGCACACATACTTCCGATCAGCAGACAATAAAAAGTCAGTGGCATCCACTTGAAGCTACAACATAAAACGTATTGTTATCGAAGTGACGTGCATTCATGTTTTGATGTAGTATTTAAAAGATTCTGTATCAAAATGAAGAATGACTTGCAAATGTAGATATGTTCAAAAATAGTGAAGAGTTTCTTGTTTCAACATTGTGAATAAACACAGAGTCTGCTACTGGTTTATGCAGGTATTCGTTGTCTGCAAGAGAATAAAATAGAGGTTAGTAGAGTATTCGTTGTCTGCAAGAGAATAAAATAGAGGTTAGGAGAGGGGAAGTAGGTCAGGTGGTATTGTTGATGACACTATGAAAAACAGGATAAATGTAAGAGCAGTCCAGTGTATATTACCTGAAATCCACAGCAGATTATATGACCTATACCCAATAGTGTTATTGAAGTAATCCTCAAGTGTGAATGTCTCCCGGGGAACACCTCCCGTGTCTTTGTAAGTAATAAAAAATGAGAAAAAGAAACATTAACCGTTTATTCTCTCCCTTTTCTGAATTATTTCATATGAATTGTAGCACATTTGGGCTTAGATGGACTACATTAGATGGACTACATTACAATATATTTCATCCATTTCAACTAACTATGAAAAGTATTAAATGCACACCTGGAAAAAGGCTAATCACAGGTGTATAGAGAAGACACAAACTGAAGTAAATGAAATGAACTCCTGCACACTGTGATTTAGTTTGGTGTTTTAATTGAAATATATACTTGCAAAAAGACATAAGTGCCACGTTTTCGGTCACATGCCCGACGAAGGTCTATGGCCGAAACGTTGCACTTATTATATGTATTTTTTGGAAGTATACATTTTAATTAAAACACCGAAATAAATCAAGCAAACACCTCCTCGATATTTGAAACTACATTTTTATTCACACTAAGGTACGGTTCGTGTTATACGTATATACATATAAAATAACTTTAAATTTTTATGTTTGAATAATTCAAATGCATTCTGGTATATTTGGTCGGGAAAAACAACAACTCCATTTCATTTGATAACAAAAAGCTTTTATTTCACGTTGTAATTGCAAAGACACACCTCAAACAGGAGACTCAGAGAGGGTCATCATACAGACATCTTAACCAGAAAAACATAGCATGACATCATTGATGTGCTTTAGCTATTGAGCATGCAGTATATGACCATTAAGCTATGACTCACGGTTCATAGGAGGCTCACTGCAAATAAGCTATAGGCCTATAGACATACATATATGATGCAGAGCATATACTGTTAGCTACAATAGTTTGCCAACTCTAACAGCATTTTGTTTTCTCATATGACTTTGCTAGCTAGCAAAACCTTCATAATCAGTTTACATTAATAGGTAGATACATAATGTTCACAATCTTATAATAGAACACATTAGCAGAAGACTTTTCTAATGTCCGTCAAATTTCTGTCATTGTTGCTTGGTTTGATAAAAGCCTTTTTGTTTTTTGAAATTCTGGTTTAAACAGTTTTATATAATTATAGTCAAATTGAGTATAATTCTGGTTTAGTCTAAGTTTAAGATATGATTATTGAGCTGGATTGCCCATGCTTGATTTATTGTATCCCATAAATTGCATAGTTCAGAAGTATTATTTGTCTTACCTACAGTCTAATAATTTCAGCAAGTTTCCTATAATGCATAGTGCCTTTGTAAGCATTGATATACAAGTAGCCTTTGGAAAATATTAGTTGCAGCACACTGACATTAGCTTTATAGATACTTTTGTTGTGTAATCAACAAAATATTATATGTTATTTTGTTTAGACTTATTTAAAACATAAATACTGTATGGAGCATATATCTAACATTTTTATAATTTTATGCTATGTATTTATTTTATTTTTTTACATGCATTAAGAAATGTGATATGTTCAATACACCTCGTTTCACTGGACAAATCATTTTGAAATTCAAGAATTAAACTCATTCCAAACTGACAACGAACATAACATTCAACAATTCGACGTAATTGATGAACAAGGTAAATAGGTCAACTCACCGTTTAAATAAATCACCGTGGGGACTGCTATTAACGTGATGACGACAGCCGCTCCTACCACACCCAGAAGCACCCTGCCACAGTGCTTCTTAAAAAGGTGAGGGCAAAGAAAACATCACTGTAAAGATTGTGGGATATAGCCTATAATAATATGTAAGTGCATAGCCTACTACAGAATGAATGTGTTCAGGCTGAAGAGTCAACACATTTGCATGTTTGTCTTTGCTGACAAGTAATAGTTTAACACGTTTGTGAGCGTCGTCATCCTTCAGCTAACTTATTCAAAGTTAAATTTATTCTTGCCGATATTAAACGTAATGTTGTGCTGAAAACAGGCTACATTTGACTATTACTGCATAAATATCTCCATAAATATCTCTGCATAAAGTCTAATTGTTTAGACATTTTAAAACACCAAGTTATATGTCCAAAAAAAAAAGTGGGGAAAAGCATACATTGTATGTTACTGACCAGCATGTTTGTATCAGCGATGATCGATATTCACAGACGAGAAGACCAATTCTGTGTCTGAAGAATCCAGAAGACCGTGGCTCAAGTCGTCTTCACTCTCTGGTTAAAAAAACAACACTACGACCAAAAGTAAGGTTTTGGACTTCTGGAATCCTCGTTAAACATTATCTCAACTTCGTTTGCAAATGGACACCGTCTAATTCCGCCGGATTAAAGTTCTCTTAGTTAAACTGTGTTCTGTCTGCGGGACCACTGAACTTCAGTGCGCACTGTTAGAAAGTTTGAAGCCTCGGTTTTACTGGCGGCACAGATGAACTCAAATCCGTTGTCTCACTTTCCGCGGTCTACTTTCCCGTTGTGATTTGCCTAATTCCTAACAATCTAACTTTTCATTCACCACATCACCATTAGCCTGTAGTTTTAACATTACATTACATAAATCTATTAATTAATAGGCTATTGAAACGATAAAGAAACGGATGACATGCAATCACAAATAGGATACAGAATCATAAATGCTCACATGCAGTTATTGAAATTGCGACAGGATTTCACACTCCTTATTTCTTAATATGAATGTGCTAAACAATGGCTGGGATGTTAAGCGCAAATGTTTCCTTTTAGCTGTATAAGCATGCATGCGGTTTCCTTGCATCCTGTACAAGAATCGGTTGACAAGAAACGATGAAAGTGGAAACCCCCCTGACGGTGAACATGCGAATTGAAGTTGTACAGCAAATCTCCATTCACGTGAATGTTACAGAACCGTTACGGGGTTAAGAGTAGCCTACACAAAATATAGGCGAGACATTCATTGACCTTTTGGTTGATTGACGTATTGCTTTACATTGTAAATCTGCTTTTAATTGTTAGTTGTGTTTTAAATGCACATTTTGGAATTCATTAAGTTTATGTATCCTCCTTTACAGAAGCCATATAAATATTAAATAAATAACATCATCTGTCACATAGCCTACGTCCTTTCCAAACAGAACATGTGTCCTGACAGGTGCTCAGGGACGACAGTGTGGCTTGGGAAAGGGAAAAGATACCTCGCTGGTATCTTGAGAATTGAAAGTAGTCATCCCAACGCTAATATTCATCTTCGCTTCATTGTGTTCGCCCAGTGCCCCTTACGCTGATTAGATGCCACATTTGAAGCAACACGAAGGTGAATAACACAGACTGGCAGCATCTTTAATTACAATCTTTTTATGTTTTGTCAATCTTTTAAAAATGTCATCCCATATCCATGGATGTACAAGAGAAGTGCCGTTATTCTTCATGCTCTTAAAGAGCACTGCGTTTTACGATCACGATAGCAAACGGAAGCATTCAGAGGGAATAAAACATTTAGCAATGTTTATGCAATATTTACAACATCCACTTAGAAGTGTCCGTAAGTGTTTGTGACACAGTTTGTGTTGTTTTGGCTCTGTACTCCAACACATTGGATTTGAAATTAAGCAATGGATATGAGTTTAAAGTGCAGGCTGTCAGAATTAATTTAATGGTGTTTACATCCGTATCCAGCGATCCATGTAGGAATTACAAAATGCACACATCTATGTATATATCCTGGAGAGTGTTCTTCATCTCTTTAACAGTTAAAAGGTTTTATTTTTCTTCACTATTGAAAGTATTCCTCCCAGTGTTTTGGCTGTCTCTGATTCATTTATTCCGATTTCCCCCCCCCATGATGGCCTGCTTTACTGGCATTGACATTTATTTTGTCCTCATGTTGAGAGACAACAGCAATAGACTCAAAATTCGAATTCCACGCCTAGAATAAACTCTAGACTTTTTGTTAGCTTTCTTGTGCATGGATGCAATAACACACAGCTGAGCAAACAATTGTCCAATTACGTTTGGTCCCCCAAAATGGGGGGGGGGATTATGTATAAAACGGGCTGCAATTCCTACATGGTGAACCCAATATGGATGTAAATACCTGCAAATTAAAGCTGACCGTCTGCAATTTAACTGCATATTTATCGTTTCACTTCAAATCCTGCTGGAGTACAGAGCCAAAACAACAAAAATTGTGTCCCTGTCCAAATACTTATGGACTGGCCTGTGCTTTAACATTGCCCATTGTGGAATACAAGACAATTGCAAATTAGATATTGTGTTCAATGGCATTTCATTGGTCGGAAACCATTTTCAAAAATACAAATACATTGCTACAGTGATTAAATTTTATGCCATTTAAGTGCATGTCAAGCATTCAATCAGAAAACCACACTGCTGATAGGGCCCTTGCATACTTAAATAGTTGGTGGTTATCTTGGTCTTACACATCAAAAAGCAAGACAACTGCCATTACTGTAGTCAGTTCGTTTTAGAGGGGGACTCAGTTACAAGCTGAAAAGCTCCTGGCCAAAATGGGGATGGATCCAAGGGTCCATGTTGGAGCCAATGACATAGGCAAGTGTAGGTTTGAAGTTGCACAGGACAAATTGGAATTGGTAGCAACCATTAGTGCTATAAACTCCACAGTGGCTTTCTCTGGGATTCTAAGGGAAGCAAGCTTTTATCTGGAGGTTTAACACTCTACAACCCATTAACCATTTACCAGTAGGCTCAACTGTGCATACATGCAGCAGGTGATAATATCACCACCAAACTGAATGGTTCGTGCAAGGCTTCAGTATTCATTTGGCAAAACAAAATACAGCAGGTAGGATTCGTTCAGTCCTTGCATGCAATGACAACATTTGCCTCCTTATCCAATAGTTTCTTTGCACAGTTTTGCTTTTTTCTGACTGAAAAAAGTTCAGAGGTAAACACTTTATTGTAATCTACAACAGTGATCATTGTATCAGTGATTATAGCTTCCAGTGTGAAACTTCTAGATGAAATAATGGCACTGCAGTGACGCACGCCAAAATGCTTCCTCAACATTCAAGTGGGACGAGGTAATCTGGTAATGATGTAATCAAAGTAATTAATTGTGCAGGTCTACACCATCTGGTTCTATACTTCTGGATTCTATTAACCCATTGAATGGGTTTAACCACCAGTTTACGGTGAAACATTGACTAAAATGTTACTACAACTGTCCAATTATCTTCCCCTTGCTCTGTTCTGAAATAATACAACAATCACAATAAATATGAATGACAATCATGCTTCATATTGCAAAAATATTTTTTGGTAATGATCAATAATAAAGCTACTGCAGAATGTACAACGGTTAGAAGTTCCCTTTCTAGAAAGACATTTGAATTAGTTTGTTTACTTGTTATATACTTGTGAGTCCTTGTTGGGGCAGATTGGTTACTCATTCTGCAGAAGAGCTTCATGAGTGATACAGAGAATAATTAAAACCTGTATTTATAAGCAACAATCCAAGCATCAGTTTTATTCCATAGTTTACTTACATGCTTGTCTCCAGTTCTTCCAGAAACACACTAATTATGTCATTAAAAAGTAATTTCTTTCATGTTGTCAGTGCCTCACGGTCAGCAAAATATTGTACCTTCTAGAAATTCACCCGCAGCTAATAATGTTCATACTAGGCTAATTATTGGCAGTCATATGATACAATAGCTACGTGAAATATCATGAGTGAACTATGACTATGGGCATGCACTGGCAGGCTGTATCCTCCCTGGGGTCAGTTGGTCCGAGGCTGGTCAGTTGACCACTGGAAAAGCCCACCCCCACTTTTATAAATTACAGATATTAATATGTGCAATTAATATATTCTATCCATGTAGGTATTTTGCGCATGTACTATTTCCATATTCATATGTAACCTTTTTAGAGGCATCATCACTCAATTATACACGCACAACACAGACTACTTTGAATCTGTTTTTTATAACATCGACTCTCCGCCCAAATTTGTTTCCAGTCATAGAACTTTGTTGCTGAGAAATACTCTGCATTTTGAGCCATTGCTCCATTTCAACACAGGCAGAAAAGTGTCCAAAAGTCCCGCCCAAAAGTCAGAGAAGCTTAAGAATGTTTATGACTGTATGGATTCCAGGGCTGAAGTGTAATAATTGAAAACAGTTCAAGAGGTTGAGCTGAGCATTGAAAGAATGAAGAAAAGAGTGACAGTGCATCAGTATTCCAAAAGAATGGAATGAGGACGGTAGACAGACCAGGAAGCCCGTATATTAGAACCATTCCTCGTGGAATTTCCTGCTGTTCCAGTGTTCGCTGTGAGGATGTGCTTCTGGACTCTGGGGCTTCTCCCCTATCATTGGCTAAGGTTCAGAGCCCCAGTGACAGAGATGGTTTAGGGTCACACATACTTTCACTGGTATGTGTGTCCAACAATATGTCACAACCATGCACGATGAGACATAACACAAGGATGACCAATCACCCAAATGAGCATCTGCCTAACTATAACTCATCCTACAGGGGACCCCAGTTAAGAGCTCAGTCACAGGGGACCCCAGTTAAGAGCTCAGTCACAGGGGACCCCAGTTAAAAGCTCAGTTACAGGGGACCCCAGTTTAGAGCTCAGTTGCAGGGGACCCCGGTTTAGAGCTCAGTTACAGGTTAGAGAGCAGGGCGAAGGTCTCCTCCAGGCTGATATCAGAGTCCCCACTAATTATGAAATGTGGCAAGATGTGTGGCACAGTCTGAAGTGCAGCAGACTCAAAGCATACACGAATCCCCCTGCAGGTCGTGGGTTCAGTTTCCTGCTGTGATCCTGTTACCGTATCTGCTTCCCCCTCCCCCACCTGAATAAAGTAAAACAACTACAAAATGGGGGTGGACTGTCTCAACTGCGTACATGTAAAAATGTTCATTTTTGGTGCAGGGCAGGAAGATGGTGAGTGATTTGATTGCTCATCTCTGCATTGGCAGAACAGTTTTAGTCATAGTACAGAGGGGTCAGCTGGCCTTAGCACGTCACTGGAGGCCATTTCTCGAATCAGGACAACGATTGTGTGTCAAGTGTTGCAGGGCGTGCTACTGAGCACGCTTAAAAGGGGCATTCCAAATACCCCCGAGGGGCAGATTAAGTGTGCGGTGGAACCCTCAATCTTCTGTCTGCCACCATAACAGAGGCTCCCATGCGAATTCGATCAGCCGGCTCGCTGATGACTTGAACAGCCGCGCTGCCTGAAAACCAAAAAAAAAAAACAAGAAGAAGAAGAAAAAAAAGGCAGACATTTCGACAAACAGCATCTGCTACACTGATGGGAATTGGGCTTCTGACTGGAGTGTGCCAACACGACCAGTCAAGAGACCAGAAGAACTGACTTTGACAAGAAACCTGTCAAAAAGCACACAGCGGTCTTCTCATCACATTTACTCTGGCTTTAAATCCTTGGCAAAATAAAAATGCAACAGTGAGGTAATATTACTTACTGGTCACTGGCAGGTTTGCTATAATATGCTCAGCTTGATTCAGAATTTCCACTTCTGAAATGCCAGCAATGTGCTATCAAATATGACAGCTAGAGAAAGGGGTTTTTATTCACCCTGGTAACTTATCAAAAAACTGTGCTTAACTGTAATTTCTGGGTTTGAGTTTTCATGTTTCCCACATATTGAAAAGGAGACTATGTACGGTCCATTCGACATAATGATGGATATGAATTCAGTATCAGCTGTAAAGTATTCCAGGCCTTACACATGGCCAAAATGACTTTTCTGGAAACATTCAAGCGAGGCATACCATGTTTCTTTGCCACATAGTATATTTTTTAGTGCTTGTAGCATTGAATTGTGGTCACCTTTTCAGAGAGCAGTTAAAGTTAAATGATCAGGCAGGTTTTTGATGTTGCTCTAGTGTTGTAAATCTTACAAGCACACATAGTGCCTAGCTCCTAATAACAGGGAATGTTTAACAGGCATAATCACATTTGTAAATCCCACATTACCAGTAAAGTTTTTCAATGTGAATGACATATCCTGTATTTAGGCCTTTAAAATTGTCATTTATTTAATGACCCCTTTATATAGCTGAATATTTACTGAAACGGTCTGGCTCCAGCACACAGCTCACGAGTGCAACGGTATTCAATGAAGGCCCACCCAAGATTTCACCCAAGAGTCCTCCCTTGTTTTGTTTAACAAAATCCGATATTCTGGAGCTGGAAGTCACTGCTGATCAATTCATTTTTTATTATGGATGGCAACCTAAATGTGTTACTCCCTCCCTAGTTGGACCGTAAAATTGTATTTATAGGCCAATCGCATCACTGCAACCTTGTAGAATTCAGGGGTCAAGTACACTCTCGACTCTGTTGCCAGCTGCTGTTTCTCTTCACGCCAGACCACCGGCCCACCAATGACCTGAACACTCATTGAATCTACAAGTCCCTGGCTGCGTTCGTATCCAAAATGTATCCTTTCATCCTGACGTTCCCTTTCCTGAATCCTGAAATATGCCAGAATGAGATATGGCCGCCACACCAAGTGGGATTGGGGTCCAATTTAAGAACGGGGAGGGAGTACTTATATTCCCTCACTCCCTCGTTTATTCTCCCTCCCACCAAGGGTATAAAATTCAAGCTTCCAGCAAGAAGGGACTCCCACAATGCAATGCTCCACATTGAAAAAGTGGGTGGTCATGTTTCAACTCTATGGTGTTGCACTACCAATATTTTGCGAGGGCGGTTCAGTTCCATTTTCCATCAATCCTCCCTTGCAGAGCACCTTTTAAATTCGCTTCCTGCACGTAGCAAATTACGTCACAAGATAGCTCACTGGAGGGAAGTGAGCAAGGGAAGGGAATGTGTTAAATGGATTGGCCAGCAGAGGTTGCTGGAGCACTCGGATGGGACGCACCTCCAGTCTGGTAGTTTACATCACGCTTTTATAAATTGTGGAAATACATTCACCTGGATGCAGCGTAGGCTTAAATAGAGCCAGACGTATTGCCACATACTAAACAGCGGAATAATTATTATAGATCGCAATGTTTCGAGGGGAACTGGAAATGTGATACAAGCCAAAAGAACTGGTCATAGTATATGTACATTGTACAGACATATTTGAGTTAGCCTTATGCAAGATACCATAAAAAGCCAAAGAAGAACAGCTGCTTAATTGGAATGGTACGATCCACGAGTAAAGGCTGAAGAATGGTACGATCCACGAGTAAAGGCTGAAGAATGGTACGATCCACGAGTAAAGGCTGAAGAATGGTACGATCCACGAGTAAAGGCTGAAGAATGGTACGATCCACGAGTAAAGGCTGAACTCATAGCTGAGCAATGCAAGCTGCAACTTCAGCCATATCGTTACTTAATTACAGACAGCTGGGAATCAGCAGCAAAAGAACCAGTGCTACACATACAAATTCATGGGTTCAATATCTATTGTAGCAGCAGTCATGAATAACAGATAAAAAACATTAAATGATATATTGTATTACCCTACCATCCTTTAGAGAGCATAATTTTCACACCCTTGACCAGTGAGCAAAGTGGATTGTATTAATATTGAGAATCAGAAGTTGTGCTGTATCTGCATTTTTGAATTACTCAATGAAGTCTCGCTGTGTGTATATTCAGTGGCAGACACTGATTTTGGAGGGAGAAACTGCATTGAGGGTTCACTTGACAGACAGAAAGCCAGTCTCTCTTTCACTCAGTCAGGGTTCCCCGGACAGCGTGGGGCTTGTTTCAAGTGCAATGGAATATACTACAATATGTTGAAATAAAATATCAAGATACAGCACTTGTTCTAAATGTACAACCCTATCCAACAACTCCATATATTTACATAATTGCAGTATATACAGTAGGAATATAGCTACAGGGATAGCTACAGTAAATCTGCATATGTGTACAGTGTGAGGAGACATTAAAGTGGCCTTAACAATAACAGCTGCCATATTATTTCCCAGTTATTCAGTAATATAGACATTTCCTATTTAGGTGGTGTGAAGAGAGGCATTTATGCTGTCAGTTCTTAGTTTACTCTCTTGACTTTTTATCCCTAGAAGATTCCACCATTGGCCATACTTAATGTCATGTCAATAACGAGAGGTATACATTTCTCTAAGGCTGCCTATTACCTTCAGCACAAAGGTCCTGATGAGCAGATCTTTTTTTTTTATTGTTATCATATCATTTCATACAACTTACCCATGTTATACAGTATATGTGGTGATAACAAAATGTTTTTTTTAGTTTTTTTTAAACATACATAGATAATGTGAATAGGTGTGTCACCCAGTGATACATCATAATAACATTCAGTCAATATGAGAGTAATTGTTATTAACAATATGATGAGCAGATCTGATGAGGTCTTAGTCTTGTTCTATTTTTTACAATGAACATGTTGTACTGTACAGTAAAAATGGCGATAAACAAATACAGTTAAAGAGAAACATTTGTCCCAGAGACATCTGGGATTTGTTAAGATTTCAGGAACAGGCCTGTTAAACAGATTTCAGTCGAATGTACACTTGTGGTGTACGATGGGCGTGTGGCTGCTCCAGATCCCGAAAATCCAAACAGTCCTCAACGAAGCCAACTTTTTAATGAGCTGACAGTCTTCTGATGTTGTCAGGCGTTTTAAGTTTAAAAAAATACAGTACGTTTTCCTACAGGAGGTTCACCTGACTGCCAGGAGCCCGTAATGTTTGTGTCAGCCTTCAACCATATCTGATATGAGGTCAGCTCATCTGTCATAAAGCAGTTGATTTCCCATGATTCCACATATCTGCCAAGATGTTGGGGGCACCAGCTGGGTATCATATTGGTGATTTAAAAAAATATAAAAACAGACTGTTAGTTAACCCATAACAGTGTTATCTGAGACTGAAGTGTGATTATGGATGCTTTTAAGCGCACTCGGACTGTATTTCTATTGCAGTTTATGGTCGGGATGTTTGAATTCAAACAAAGGAATACAAAGTAAAATAAATCAAGACATTCTGTAACGCTAAATCAACTTTCTTCCCCAAATAAGAATATTTGCTTTCTCCTCAAAAATAGGGGATTTTGGATGCTTCTTTAAATTAAAAGCATGTTATAAAATGACTACACCTGATATTAAGATCTACTCTAAAATATTCTATTTTTAGGGAAAAGCAACAGTCTTTGCAGCTCAGTACAGTGCAACTAAAATGATTGTTAAATGAAAGTGTAGACGGTAACCTCTGGTGGAATAAAGTCCCATCAGTAGTGGATCACTGATGATTTGTGCACACAGCAGTGATGCTGTGGAAGAAGCTAAAAGCCTCTGCAGATACACACAGCGCATCTCTTAAAAGCTTAACAAATACGGGACTCTTATGTTCACAAAACACGGGCAGAACTTTCTGCCCCATCTCACTCACGCCGGATTTCCTCGGCAAACAAACAGATGACTTGTTTGATCTAAAGCACCTCTGTATAAGCAATCCTGAACGATGGCCTTTGTGCATGTGTCTGCAGGACGAGCAGACCTTAATGAAATTGTTTACATGTCACGTAAAACGTGTTAAAGGTGACATTGGCCTACTACTACCAGGACTACTTGCGATGGTTTGACAGGCACATGAGTATCACAGTCCTTGTGCAGATTCTCCCATCAGTTTTTCCAAGCTGAATCATAGACCGCATAGACAGAATAGGACATTCTTGCATTTCGTTTTTGCCTAAACCACATATGCTTGCAATTAAGAGGATCGGCCATACTGTTTCCTCTTAAAACTTTGTGACTTTCTCAAGATACACATGGGAACTATTTTCTAAGCCAATTTTGGTATATAGGCCTACCAGGAACACTTAGTGTCTCTTATTCAGTGTATTGTCCCGCCATCACAAGGGAGTAACAACATTTTTAAAACTACTTCTGACTGATGACAATGTCAGTTTAGTCCATTTTAACTGGCTGGAACATGGCCTGGATTGGCTGATGGGTCTTGTAGTTCAATCAGATTTTTAATGTTTTATTTTCACTATATGTCAAGGCTTTGTAAGGTATTCACAGGTTCATTTTTGGCAACGGATATAGTTTGCAAGCAGTGAATACCTTCACTGAGCGTTACAATTACTTAATGTAGCTTTGATAAACACTTCCGACAGGGCTTGTCAACAAATTCTCTTGATGTTAAATTTACCCGAGTAAATCGATCATGTAACTCAGAGGGCAGAAGAGTTGGTCCACATGCAGAAGACTCTTACCGCTCACTCAAAACAACAAATAGAAAAGAAACGTCTGTATCTGGATAGTGTGAAATTACAGGTCAAAAATTGGACACCGGTATTCTCTCACAAACACTATTCTGCCAAAGAAATCTCTAAACACAGAAAAGGGCTATTTTAATGACAACATGTACTATTGTATTATATATACACAAGTCATTTGAGCGAGGAATTTGAAATGAACCATTTGTGCATTTTGACTTCCTGTTAAGCTGTAAGGTCTCGTTCGTTCACACATCCCTTTTTAAAAAAATACTTTCTCTCACATGGGGCCTCTATTGTACCATAATCACTTCAAGATGTGCATTAACACCGGCACACAGAAAGCCCTGCTTTAGTGATCTGACAGAGGGATCTCTCCTGACATGACTCCGTATCTGGCAATCCATGGCGTGTCAATAATTTATCACACGAGTCACACTGAGCCAGTGGGAGGTGGAGTTCTTACAGATAGTGTTACACAAGGGTTACTTAAACTTAGACTGCAGTACCCATCCTGCCTGCAGTGCTTCTCAAATGCCTTTTTCATTGAAGTAACTGGGAAAGCGGTTATTTTATGAACGCAAATTAGGAAGGTTCTGTCTATCATCAAGTATGTTTGTGAGAAAGGCACCTTTTTAATAATTGGTGCAATTTGCACTGAATCAAATGGAAGCACTATTAGAACCAAATATTACACCATCCAAATATGCAATTAGTTGTTCGGATCATATGCTGAGGATCGGGGTGCTGTATTGGAGGGGGGCAACATCCCTGGTGGCGCCCCTGCTAAGGACATACAGAAGGCCCTGTGTACCTGTGCCCAAGCTGAAGATGCTTTTGTGCATGTCCCTTTATTCTGTTCCTGCTTGTCCTGAATGAACTCAGCAAGCTCAGCCTCATCCTTCAGTGACCAGGCTTCTTACATTTCTCAAGAGATAATTCAGAGACAAAATGATCTGAAACTGAACTTTTAATAGAATAGTGCATAGTGCTATGAATTATTTAGCAACCTGCAGCTCCCTCCTCCAAGCACTATGAGGTTCTCTAAACCATCACCCGTTGCAAAATATTTACCACAAGTAATAGATGATTACCACAAATGTTTTGACACTTACTGTTCGACTAAACAATATGAACGAAACAATGCGCCAAATCAAAAGTGCTGCATACTTTCTTGGGGTAAAAATGTTTACTGCTTTGAGAAACTCACTTTGGGGTTAAATAATTGTATCTTCATTCTTTACGATTTCTTCCCTTTTACTCCACAATTTGGAATTCCCGATTGTACATTTTGATGAACACTTATTGCCATAACCTCCGCTATCAATTTGGAAAATCACATACAAGCTTGCGTTCTATTGGTGGTGGTAGAGGCGAGTTTCCCCCTCATCATTGTAAAGCGCTTTGCGTTGCCGGGCCAGTTAGAAAGGCGCTATATAAATGCAAAGCATTATTATTATTACTCTGCAGCATGTGATGTCAGCCGCCACTTATTACATTACATTACATTATAGGCATTTAGCAGACGCTCTTATCCAGAGCGACTTACACAGCATTTCTTTTGCATTTATACATAGTATCCATTAATACAGCTGGATATATACTGAAGCAATGCAGGTGAAGTACCTTGCTCAAGGGTACAACGGCAGTGTCCGACCTGGGAATCGAACCTGCAACCTTTCGGTTACAAACCCAGTTCCTTAACCATTATACCACACTGCCGCCCATTTATTACCAGACTAATGTTTGCGTAGTCCGTTATAAGCTGGAGGAAGACATGTTCAGCTTAACAGGTAAATTTACAGGCAGCCACGTTCCCACTGAGGGCTGCTAGTGTGCAATGGAATGCTGTCAAGCTGGGCCAATTGAAACTCTCCCTTCCCTGGCTGACAGACACTAGAGCCAATTGTATATCACCCTGACCACAGGGCCCACCCATGCACTAGAACAGTGCCTTAACACAATGAGATAGTATAATTGGTTGTGCACCTGTGCAGTTTTATCTTATAGTTTCTGAGATTTGGGTGCTGACAGCGATGCTTACAGGATAAGGATTGAAACACCAATCGTACGCCTCATCACATATGTAAGGAGATAAGTCACATGGACAGGAATTTATACTGTACTGAACCTATACATGCAGTATAACTGAATTTGACTGAATTGATTCTATATTTGTAGAGAGAAATCAACACGCAGGCCAAGTAAGGCCAAGAATTGGAATTAAATGCCTATTATAGAGTAGTCACACACTTTCGTTAGAAGAAACATAACGGAGTGGCTGGCTTCTCATAGTGTTTGTGTCTTCTTAAAAATGCGTCCAGTAAAAAGATGTTTCTAGTTGTCAAATATAGTAGCAGTGCCCTCTTCTGGTTTTTGGGTGAATTACAATGTCACTCCAACCACAACGGCACGAAATACGACATGACATTGTAATTCATAACTTCATGGAAGTTACATTGAAACACATCAATCAACTTCAAAAGCAATGGAAGCAAGCTCACGAAGAAGAGTGGAGTTTTTTGGGGGGTAAAAGTTAATAAGTTTGAAAATTGTGAACCTCTAAAGCACTGTTGTGAACACTCACTGTCATTCTGGCGATGGGGTCTGTATATCTACTGTGCGTCACTTATTCTAAGAAAGTGGAAATTATAATAAATGACCTTTGTGAAGGGTTACAGTTACATCGTTACTAAACTCTACTCAGCCTCTTAATAGGCCGACAGATCGCCAAATAGCGGATGGGGTTCCATTGTTCAGGTCGGATGGGACCGTACGAATAAGTCAGGAGTGCTAGATCTTGTCTCTCCTCCGTGTGAGTCCTGCTCCTCGTGTGGAGGAGCAATATGTGCGGGGTCTAGTCATCTCCTGCTCTCGGCTCCCTGGCTCCTTCCTCTACATGACCCCATGGGAGAGTCTCCTTGGCTGTAGAGCCTGAGGGAAAAATTATCCTTTTTTGAAGAACTGTACGACTGATTTCTGTGTAGCGTTATGTTATGTATGATTCTTTAGTTTACAGTGACTATCAAATCGTATTTTTAAGCAGGGTGGAGGAAATGGGCTGAGGTATTCAGTGCGTGTGCTACTTTGGGGAGGGGGCTGGGGTTTAATTATTATAACACAAGATATCAGCCCTTTTGATTATACCATTAAGTGATTGCTGTCCAGGCATTGATGAATGGTTTGCAGTGGATCACACTACATTTTGAATTCGAAGGTGGCAGACGTTTCTATCCAGTATGAGAGAGATGCTTCAGGATTGTGTTGCATCAGAGCCATTACCTGTGTAAATGTAACACATACCAGGAGATGCAGAGACGTTATAGTATAACGTCATGCAGAGACGTTATAGTATCGCTTATAAGAGTACCAGCAAATAAGATATCAAGGGTCTTTTGATGTTGTTAGGTCACAGCCTACTTTTGATGTTGTTGGGTCACAGACATCAGGAAGTCATGGCATGCAAAGGATATGCGACCAAATATTAAAAATGATTACTTTATTCTATATATAAATGCAGGGGCAATAATTGTGGCACACTTGGTTTTGTTAAAAATAATTATTTCTTGATGAGGGATTTATTTTTTTCTCATAATAAATGTACTTAAATTAAAGGTTGGAATTTTCTAATTTTTTAAAGCTAATTCGTCAAAAGGTGAATTTTTTATCAACCTTTTTACTCATCTTTACCAGGGGTGCCAATAAAAGTGGAGGACACTCTACATACGGTTTGGTACAGGAGTCTCCTAGACGTAGCATATTGCCCTGCATAACCAATAGGCGATTGCTGTCTTGCTGAATTCATCATGTCGCTCAGGCCAGATGGTCACTGAACTGTTTATAAAGTTATGATGACTGACTGTCCCCACACCAGCGTTGCATAACACGGGTTAATCCGCTTCAGGATTTTGTGGCAATTTCTGATCAGTCATTTGGTTGGATAAGCAGGTTGCAAGTGTATCCTAAAGATTGTGCTGTGCTCAAGTTAAATACAGACATGAACCAGCGTAGTTTATAGAACTGTCAGAAAACTCAAACTGAGGTCATTTTTACTGTCTATGACAAAAAGCAGCACACAGATCCTCCCTCCATTAGTTGAGCGCCCTACTGTGCATGGCGCCTTCGTTGAAGTTGTGTTTGTTTCTTCGGTGAGAGCCAGGGGGCAGCATGCCTCCACTTGTGAACTCACTTGTTAGACGTGTATCTCAATGGAAGAAGACGAAGTGACCACTTCCCGTGATAACGTAGAGCACAAGTACCATTATAGTTCTGCGCTTCTGTGACAAGTACACACAAGTATAGGAAGTAGCGCTACGGAGCATTTCCCTGTAAATGCGATAACGTTAGTTAACGATATAGCCAGTCAGTTGAACAGCATCAACCACCGTTAAAATAGCTACATTTAGGTAATCTAGCGACTTTTCAAGCTTGTCAATTTGCCCGAGACAGATGGCTTATCCAGGATATGGAGGAGTAAGTACCATTAATGTTGATGTATCGTAACGTTGGTCTAGCACGTCTTTTGTCCGTCTTTATCATGGGGAAGGGGTTAACGGGGGCGGGGGCTGGATCGCTAAATCAAGATACGGATATAATGTTAGCAGGCCAGCTCTAGCTTTTTCGCCAATTCAGCTAAACCCATTTTTGCGCTATCGATTTGTATATCAAGCAGTGCATATATCTAGCTCACTGTGAGATCTGCCGTTAAAACAACTTAGCTTAACGTTAAGCAGTTTAAGACCTTCATTTGACTCACTAGACGTTATACTAGATTAGCTAGTTCAGTTAACGTTACCAAAACACTAATGTTGCATAATTTATCGAACAGAAAGAAGGATTAACGTTAGCTACACTAACGTTACTACATAATCTTCTTCGATCACTAACGTTAGCAGTCTTTGGTCTGGGAAAGTCAGGTAGCACAGCAACTTGGCTAACGTACGTGATACGAGACCCAGAGATTTACCCTGTTGCTAATACGCGCACTTCACGCAGAGCAGGCACTGGCGCCCTACTCCAGAAATAAACTCAGTGAACACGACGTTGAGCCGAAATGGCCACCTGGATAAATGCAGTCTTACAAATGGCATTTCCTGATTAGGGGAGAAAAGGCACCCTGGACCAGCGTTCAGATTATTAATAAAAGATAAAAGATTGTACGTTTTTGTTGGAGTATCTTACCAAACTGGCGTACAATTTAACGTACTAGATTTTAAGTGCTAATTTCCTGACATATAACTTTACGTAACAATAGCAGTGGGAAGCAGACGTACCTCTCCATTGTAAATGGGGAAACGTCAAAACTGAACAAGGAAGGAGAATTTAGCAATACAGTATCAACTAAAATGTCATCACTGGTGAATCTGCATTTTTGAGACGATGGTTTCTGTCGAGACAAGACTATAATTTTGCAGGGCAATGTTTTATTGCATAGAGGCAATTCTAAATTATTCAATTAAATTTTATTTTATTTGTATAAGCGCTTTTTACAGAGAACGGTCACAAAGACGCCTTACAGAGAAACGGAAGGATAATTATGCAGCCCCACTCATGATTAAAAATACAGCTCCTCATTAATTTCCTTCCAGTATGGAGGACCCATGCCGGGCCAGGGAATGCCGATGCATGCCGGAATGATGGGAGGGCCACCTGGAGGATTCCCAGCACAAGGTGGCTTTCCTGGGACTTTTGCTCCTCCTCCTCCTGTTAATGATCCCATGTGGGGTTATTTCACAGCCATTGCCGGGCAGGTGAGCGTTCCATAACAATACCCAGGAATCCGATTTTCATCAAGGTGTTTAATATCCGAATGGGAGTTAGCGGTTGTTATGGCCAGCAACCCCCGGGTTATAACAACAAGATATTTTAAAGGTTAACGAATGCCACCCTCTGACATGGTGTTTTTGGGTTAGGGTTATTTTAACTATTCTCTGACATGGTGTTTTTGGGTTAGGGTTATTTTAACTATCCTCTGACATGGTGTTTTTGATTGCTTTTATACATGTAGGATGGAGAAATTGATGCAGAGGAGCTTCAGAGGTGCCTGACACAGAGCGGTGTCAGCGGGAGCTATACTCGTAAGTGCAGATTGGCTGCAAGCAATTGGCTGTCAAACCAAGTGTCTGTCCAGGTTGCCTCAAATGAAATCAGGAAACATTTGGTGTATCACTCATTTTAGAGTTATTTTTTTGCTCTTGTATGATGGCTTATCTTGTTGTTCATGAAATATAGAATTCATTATATTTTCATTACATTAATGACATATGTTCATGCAGTGATTTAGAACTGTGGGCATATATTGGAATGGCAGGTATGCCATTCCCCAGGTTACAGCTTGGTGGGGCATGCCCCATACCTATTGAGCGTTTGGCACTTTTCAGGGACTCTCAGCCCTTAAAAACATTCAGCCCAAACATATCTGTGTCATGGTTAGTCACTTATAAAAATTACGATAGCCTCCGAACATGCCTCTAGTCTACGCTACTCTACAGACAATGTAGCTTACTGCAAACACTTTTAATTATAATCATAATAATAAGAAGAATAATCTCTGGTAGGCTACTTTCTTAGTAGTATCTATTGTTTTCTTTCTCGCTAAGATTCTTGGGAAATATGAGTTGTCCAATTAAGCTTGTTCGCTAACGTTAGGGCCGAAACATACCATACGCAAACGTGGACGCTTCAAGCTACGCGAACAGTTTTGAAGTTGGAATTAAGGACTTATAAACGGCGCTCTGTAGGCTATGCGTGAGTAACTTGGCTTTTTTTTAATGTCGGAGACATTTTTGATGAGATGGTAATATACAATACAGCTTCCAGCCAGGATCAAGTGTTATTCCAAACCCATGTTGTGTGTGTGTGTGTGTGTGTGTGTGTGTGAATTTATGAATTTATTTGTTTTGTTTTTTCACCTTCAGCGTTCAGTTTGGATACTTGTCGAATCATGATTGCTATGCTGGATGTATCCTTTCCAGGCCAATGGCTCCAGTAAGCCACACAGAATGTGCTCACAGTGCACACACAGACTCCCAGTCAGCCCAGCAGTAAAGGTTGCAAAAACTATCATACAACTGTCTTCATGTCAGAAATGCATATGAAACCCAAAGCCCAGATAGTGCAGTGCATTGTGGGTAGAAGTAGTGAGCCACCTGCCCAGATACCGGTTGGTGTGGCATACCCATTGTCTGTACAGCGCAGAGTTTGACACTCTCTTGGGTTTCCTAAAGAAATGGCTCCACTCACCACATCGCAGCCTTGCGCGTATTACTCACGCCTGTAAACGGAGCCTAATATAAATGCACAGAACCCCTATTCAGGGGTAAGCTTTCTGCATGTTATTTTGGGTGTCATGCCATTTCTTTGAGTTTCTGTTAAATTCGGACTAGCAATGTCTTTATTGAACTTTTTAAAAAAATGTACTGAACTGTTTCTGTGCTGTTTTACATATAAACAAAGTAAGAATTTGATACTGTGTGGATCAAGGAGAGCTTGAGCACAACACACCACCTGGGAGGCCTACCTATATTTTCTACTGCTGATGTACAAATGACTAATGGAATTTTCCAAGGTGGCAAGTACTGCAAAATTGGTATGAAACCGCAAAAAAAATCTGCATAACAGTCTCTACTGATCATTCAAAAATGCTGTCAGAAATTAAAATGGTTTCAACTGGCCCGTTATTAAATTGTCAGCACATAGAGGCCACCTATTTCAGGACTCTCATAACTATATCCTCTTACTGGTTGGATTTGTGTCAAGACTAAGCTGTAAAATGCACAAATCACACTTCTATTCAATGCTTAAAGCTATGAAACAAAACACACTTTAAAAACACACTTTCCCGCTTCTTGCTGCTGGTGTTTCACTCATCGGTAATTTTTATAATTACGTAAATTATTCTCAATAACAATCCAGATGGTTTTTATGAGTGTTTACTTGAATGTGAAGGTTAGCTGGAAGTTTGCATGAACATTTTTTGTAAATATGTTTTTGTACAGTCAATTTAACGTGCACTTCATTGCTATCAGCTGGCTATCTTTCATTATATTGAACATTTGGGAGTCTTTAACCTAATTCCTACAGAGAGATATGACGGGGAAGATGGGATTCAATGAGTTCAAAGAGCTTTTCGTGGCTCTGAATGGCTGGAAGCAGAATTTCATGATGTTTGACCAGGACAGAAGTGGCACAGTAGAACCTCATGAGATGGCACAGGCTATCTCCTCTATGGGTGAGTGGGTGAACCTCATGAGATGGCACAGGCTATCTACTCCATGGGTGAGTGGGTGAACCTCATGAGATGGCACAGGCTATCTTCTCCATGGGTGAGTGGGTGAACCTCATGAGATGGCACAGGCTATCTTCTCCATGGGTGAGTGGGTGAACCTCATGAGATGGCACAGGCTATCTTCTCCATGGGTGAGTGGGTGAACCTCGTGAGATGGCACAGGCTATCTTCTCCATGGGTGAGTGGGTGAACCTCATGAGATGGCACAGGCTATCTCCTCTATGGGTGAGTGGGTGAACCTCATGAGATGGCACAGGCTATCTCCTCCGTGGGTGAGTGGGTGAACCTCATGAGATGGCACAGGCTATCTCCTCTATGGGTGAGTGGGTGAACCTCATGAGATGGCACAGGCTATCTCCTCTATGGGTGAGTGGGTGAACCTCATGAGATGGCACAGGCTATCTACTCCATGGGTGAGTGGGTGAACCTCATGAGATGGCACAGGCTATCTTCTCCATGGGTGAGTGGGTGAACCTTGTGAGATGGCACAGGCTATCTTCTCCATGGGTGAGTGGGTGAACCTCATGAGATGGCACAGGCTATCTCCTCTATGGGTGAGTGGGTGAACCTCATGAGATGGCACAGGCTATCTCCTCCATGGGTGAGTGGGTGAACCTCATGAGATGGCACAGGCTATCTCCTCCATGGGTGAGTGGGTGAACCTCATGAGATGGCACAGGCTATCTCCTCTATGGGTGAGTGGGTGAACCTCATGAGATGGCACAGGCTATCTCCTCTATGGGTGAGTGGGTGAACCTCATGAGATGGCACATGCTATCTCCTCTATGGGTGAGTGGGTGAACCTCATGAGATGGCACAGGCTATCTCCTCTATGGGTGAACCTCATGAGATGGCACAGGCTATCTCCTCTATGGGTGAGTGGGTGAACCTCATGAGATGGCACAGGCTATCTACTCCATGGGTGAGTGGGTGAACCTCATGAGATGGCACAGGCTATCTCCTCTATGGGTGAGTGGGTGAACCTCATGAGATGGCACAGGCTATCTCCTCCATGGGTGAGTGGGTGAACCTCATGAGATGGCGCAGGCTATCTCCTCTATGGGTGAGTGGGTAGAAAGGCTGAGCTTTTGGCTTTCCTTGTTTCACCTAGTTTTTGCCAGTCTCAAAAGTCCTGCTTTGCACTTTTCAGTGATGGTAATCGCTTATGGCACAGAAGTTCTGAATTAAAAAAAATTAATTGTTGATTTGTATATGAGCCATAATCATCGTATGAGCAATAATGTTATCTTATCAGCCAATAAATGGAAGTTAATGTTAAGATATAATAAGCAGATATATCCTTAATAAGTATGTCTGGAGATGTATGGATCATATGCATTTTGGATAATTGATGGCTTTCAGATGACCAGTCAGGTCTTAGCGCATTGCTCTTTGTGGGTGGGTTTCTCTGGTAAAACAGGTTATAGGATCAGCTCTCAAGCCGGGAATGCAATCATGAAACGCTACAGCAAGGGCGGAAGGATCTTTTTTGATGATTACGTTGCGTGCTGCGTGAAGCTCCGTGTGCTTACAGGTAAGAGTCTCTCTCTCATAGACTTCTCTGACACACAGTGCACAAGACATTGTTTTAATAGATGCAAAATCTTTTTGCAGAAACCTTCAGGAAGAGAGATGTCATGAAACAAGGGACGGTGAACTTTCAGTATGATGATGTAAGTGTCCAAAGTTTTAGTTTTTTCATAAATTTTTATATTCATTCATTGTCAGAAGTTATAACAATTTCAGTAAGTGCTTGCCGAGATGCTAATCGATTTAACTGGTCTTGTCTCACTTGGTTCCCCGTGTAGTTTATCCTGTGTACAATGGCAATCTGAGTGACCTCACTGACTTCCTGTTGTGGAAAACCGTCTACGGAAAAAGGTTTTTGAAATGCATGCCATCAAGGGCATTGAGACTACTTGGTCTGGGGATTTGATACAGATATGTGCTTTTGCTAACTAGCGCACAAAAAAAATAAAAAAAATAAAAAAAAACATTTAATAATTTCTATTGTGCTATGCAATGCAAGAATGCCATTTTAATTCAACTGCTTGCGCAAATCATTATTGACTAATTGTGCTCAAGTGAAATTCTGTTGTAGTTTTTGATATCTGGTGCCAACATCACTTTTATATATTTTCATATTTGGATTGTTTTTGTAACCTGTGTTTATGCTCTACTCGTGAACAAATTAATGACTGAATAGTCTTCTATGGGATAGATTTTGACAGCAGTCTTTAGATTTTACACCTGCATACATTTGAAAGATATTCCTTCCACCGCATGCAGTCACACTTGGATTTAATGCCGTTGTTCTCCTATGAATGTTCACTTGTATTGCCTGTGTAATGGTAAAAATGTAAAAGGTCAATGCATATATGGCTCGATATTACTCTGTATCAACTATTTCAAACTTCAGGGTGTCTGCAGGCATCCTCAAGTTAAATGTAATGCTTTTTAATGCCACTTCAAATGGGGTTTAAGGCCAGAAGTTCTACCCAAAGAAATACCGTTCGAAATAACTGTCAACTCTAAGTAAAGGAAAAAAATATGCTTCTTATTTTTCCAATCATGCTTATTCTATTGTAGGAAAAAAAACATACAACCTTTTACCCGAGAAGTCACACTATCTACCTGTGGGTCTTGTTAGTTGGAACTCCACCACCCAAGAGCTTTCATAAGAACAGACTAAAGGAGGCTGAAAGTCAACTAAATCAGGGTGGATAGGAACAGTGGACTTCAGAGAATTGGAGGCTACTACACGTTACGGCATGTTTCTAAGTTCTGTTGACGTTTTTCTTTCCAACTCTGTCTCAAGGGGCCTCATTCACGAAACATGCGTACGATCAGATTTGATCATTAACCGTGCTTACGAACGGTTCCATGAACATTATGCCATTCGTCAGTTTCTTCTTATCGGAATTCATTCTTTTGTATGATCAAAATATATGTGTATTTGGAAACATGCATAAAGGCATATACGCTGAAGATGTTTCTATTTGGAATGCTTTATTATTTATGCAAAGTCAATTCAAGTAGTTTACAGACCTCATATTAACAAAATGTTTGTTAAATAACCTACCTGCACAGACCCTTACGTTTTCACTAGATTTTATCTTTAATTAGTTTTCAATTTTGTTTTAAATTTCAGTTTAGTTTTAGTTGGTTTTATGAGTGGGTTTGTTACTTTTATTTTAAGTTTAGTTTTCAAAAACGATAATGTTCTGTCACACCTAGTGTTTGCCTTCCTGTTGCTTTACGATAAATAACTTGGGAACACATGTAATTAATTTAGTTTATTGATAAAAGTGATTGATGATGAAGATTGATAATAATATGGCAACACGTGACAATGGTGTCTTTGCTGCTTTTGGATTGCTTTGCTAAATGTGCCCTGGAGACAGAACGCATCTTCAGAGACTTGCGCAGGTACGTTTGCAGGGAGAAATAAATGGTAGAAGCGAAGCATACTAGCTAGTCTACCAATTAATTCATATGAAAATATTGGGGGTGACCGCGCGCATGTCTGATACGATTTGATCTGGGATAAGCACGAATGTGCCGGTCTGCATGTTTTATGAATCCCACATTGGTTTTTTTCATAGGAATTGTCATTATGAAAGAAAGTAAGAAGAATTTTAAAAAAAGTTTGGTAACACTTTACTTAAATCCTTCGACATGGGGCTTACACAACACTGTCATACATATGGCATAAGAGATAATAATGTCAGTTTATCAAATGACAAAACTCATAACTTTTATTGGTAAATGTTATGATATGTTATGTCACATGTTGACATGACCGCTTATGTCACTTTCCAAATTTAGCAGAACATTATTAGCAGAAGTGTTATGACAGGTGTCATGGCAGGGAATTCATGACATTGTCATAAGACGTCCCTGTCACGACAGCTGTCAACACTTCGGCTTCGCATAAATTTGGTAAGTGACATAACACTCGTCACTTTTATCAGTAAATGGACGTTAAGTAACATCAGCTGGTATGTCATCTTGTGACAGCTGTTATGTCTATGACAGTGTTGTGTTTTATGTCGAAGGGTTCAAGTGAAGTGCTACCAAAAGTTTTGTGAATGAGGCCCAGTGTCTTATCTTGGACAGTGTCTCTTTGTATCTTTTCCCTGAGCAACACAGCTAGGTATTTTGATTTATCATCATATAATTTACCACATACCATTTGCTGGCTAGCCAAAAACAAACTAGCTGTCTAGAACAGGGGTCTTCAACCTTTTTCAGCCTAAGGACCCCCTTGGCCGATAGAAACAGAGCGGGGACCCCCAGATATAATTTTTTTTAAAAAGTGGTTGCATCATGGGAATCATTCTTTTTTTATAAAGTTTTTGTCAACAAAAGTAGCTTATTATTGCCTATTAATGCATTGCAACAGAACTTGCACACAAAAGAAAACAATCCCGTATTTTATTAGAATACGTATGTATATGGCCTAAAAATATGTAATTTTAATACTTAGCCTTTTATTTGTAAAATTGGACAAATTCAGACTTTTTAAGGACCTGCGGACACCCTGAACTCCAGACCACACTGTATGCATGTTTTTGTAATTTCCTTATAATTAACAGTCAATTAGGTTTTGACAACATTGTGTGTGGACTCCCTGATCTATATAATCTGCTAAATGTTTCCTGTATGCCACATCATGTTCTACACTGCTTTGTACAGCGATCTTCATTGTTTCAGGGACAATTTTTATTCATAACAAAACAATAAACTCCAGATTATTTTTGGTATGCATTTTATTTATACAGTTAAACACAAGTTCTTATCTAAATCAGCTGTGATTATATACATTTTATATATATATATATACGGAACATAAATATTCAAATCTACTGTAAAGTGTTGCTTTATATAAAATATACAGTGGCAAACTTTAAAAATGCATAGAAATAATTCAGACACGCATTCGATTAAAAATGTACACATTTCCACAGTACAAGTTTGAAATAGATGTGGAAAAGTTTGCAAATCTATTATTTGTGTAAGAAACAGTCCTGTGGAGGTCTCTCCAGGCCTTTAACAGCTAAGTTTAATCAAGCTTGTGGAATATATT
This sequence comes from Ilyophis sp. 1 JC-2022, assembly GCA_022702515.1. Taxonomy (NCBI): domain Eukaryota; kingdom Metazoa; phylum Chordata; class Actinopteri; order Anguilliformes; family Synaphobranchidae; genus Ilyophis; species Ilyophis sp. 1 JC-2022. Next base: position 33,911,101 of record CM040398.1, read on the forward strand.
TACTGTCATAGCTTATTAAAATAATATTATAGCTTAATTGGTGCAGAAAAAGTGCAAGTACCAGAATCCAACTGATGTGGAGGTCTTGAAAAATGCAACGGGATCTTTCAGAATACTTCAGCAAGTGATATGTACATCTTTACATCCGACTATCCATAGAGTTTATTCTCTGGGAAGTTCAGACAGTATTTTTATTAATGTAACTTTCTTTTTTATCTCTAAACTTTACACTTTAAATTCATGATGAAAATGAACATGGGCGAATGTCTTGCGTGTCATCTGGTACATTTTCCTGTCACTGAACAGCCTATTGCAGTGTGTGTGCGTATATCATTTATAATAGTCTCATTTCAGGGAATGTTAAAACCAAACGCGTATAGTTCATCAGTAGAACTGTTTAATTTTAGAATGGCCTTTAAACTCCATGTGCGATGTGACTTACAGCTGGTTTTATAAACTCCATGTGCGATGTGACTTACAGCTGGTTTTTATAAACTTCTGTTCATGGTCAGGACACAGCCACCATCTCTTTTGGGAACCCTGGAGTTTTGATTGCCTTTTCATCCTTTTGTAAGGTGAAGGAGTAAAGCCCAAGGATAAATGCACGTGCAGTTGCTGCCAAACTGTATTGCTATAAATCATTTGAGACTGAACATGTCTGGTTTTTGTTCAATACCTACCTGCATTTGTAGCCTGTTTGGACAAAAGGATTATGGTTAGTTGTCCAAATATTCATTTTACAGTACCCGTCGATTACATAATCCCAATCTATACCAGTTTGATGTAGTAACAATAAATAACATTGGCAAAGGGCAAGGTGGCGTATTTAATGATCACATGACGTACCACACAACACTATAAAAAAAACATTCTGAGTTGATGGAAAGAAAATGCCATTTAGGTTTCTGGAAAAAAAAAATAGATAATTTTAACAATGTGTTGCCAGAAGTAGCAGTTTTATTGAATAAATGTTACAAATATAATTTCCCAAAAGAACATTTAAAAGTATTTTACGTTAAACGCTTCTCTCTATAGTTTTGTTCCTCAATATTTATGCAAAGTTGGCTTTGCAAGGTAAAATAGATTTGGAATTCCAAGACACTTAATAGATAATAAATAAATGTCAATGCTTGAGAGGCTTCTGTGAAAGTTACGCCAAGACTAATGTCCTCTAATTAACTTTATATTGACAAATAATTGCTGTTGTAGTCCCAGCAACAATATGAAGCTTGTGCTGTGGTTTCAAATGATAGACCCTAATATTACTGTCTAAATCTGTTCCCACTAAAAAATAATAATAAATTATAAAAAAATAGTCTTTGGATACATTTTCAAATAACTTTCCTATAAGAGCTACTACATACTTAAAGGCAAACTGAAGTTTGTTAGAATGTAATATTGTATAGCTACCTGGCCCTGATATGAGTCGTAATGTTCATGACTTGCACCAGTGGTCAGCAACTGGCCAGCAGAGATTGACAGTTTTTTCTCTCTCCATTCATTCCCATTGCCTGGCGAAACAGGGCTCAAAAGCACATTAACTAATGCAAACAACGCGGATTATTCCGATATATAAAATCACGACATCCAGAACCGAACGTTTGACATTTTTTTTGATTGATTTGATTTGGAATAAGTATTTTCTGAGCGCTAGCAACTGTTGCTAACTTCTTTGCTACTTGGTTTGTTTACTAACGCGCACACTTCAGGAAGTGGGTGGGACCGTTATGGGCGCAAGAACGAAACAAGGAAATTCATAAGCTAACGACCTTCATCCAAACCTTTGTTTAGAAAAAGTGTAAAATATCATGGATGGAGCTTTGTATCTTTTCAAACTGCAAAAAATGTCCATCTTAACAAGTGTTTTAGTCCTGTAATGAGTGTTTTAGTCCTGTAATGAGACAATGAGATATTATTTTTCTTCCTTAAAAGTGGAAAATATTACCTTGTTTTAAATTACTTTTTGCTTGACAAGTGAAATTCTTACCCCACTGGCAAATCTTGAAATGATTAAAACTATCTCACCCCCTGGCAGATAGTTGTCTTATTTAGCAAAGAAGTTAGTTTTAAAGTCTAAATATAAGATTAAAATGCTTGTTAAGGTTTGGTTTTTGAAGTGCAAATGCTCGGTTCTGGATGTTATATATCGGCATAATCCGCGTTGTTCACATTCGTTTATGTGCTAAAAGTGTGCTTTTGAGACCTGTTTCGGCTATACAATATTATGTTCAAACAAAGTTCAGTATGCCTTTAATTGACCTAGCAATGGTTACTCTGTATGGAATGTACAAAGTGTGTGTGTGTGTGTGTGTGTGTGTGGTAAGTGAACAATAAAAATGTTGTGAAATTGATTATCTGAAATATTTGTCCAGTTTTAGGCACAGTATTGCATCTGGCTTTAGAGCATATTAATAGGATAAATATGGTGCTATTGTATACGTTTACATTCATATTACCAAATGAATAGATTTTTTTTCCCCCCCAAATATGAGGTTAGACAAAACGCTAACATATTTGGACATGAGAATATACTAATGTGCCTGTGGCAAAGTTGGGTTCAAGTAAGCTTTGTCCTGTAGAATTGATACTAAAAAAAACATGCCTACATTACGTTTGATTTCCAGTGAAATGAGCCGTTTTAACATGCAGAAGAAAACCCATCCCAGCATGCATTTCTCTTCTGAAACAAGAGCATGTAAGGTGCGCTGTGTTGCGGGAAGTGTTAAACCTGCAACATTTACACAATAAGTAGGTATGTATATGTTTTACATACATTATTAAAAGATAGGAAAATAATCTGAAGTATTCCTTGCATGTGGCAGGCGTACGTAATCCTTCTAGACCCTGAGTCAATCTTCGGAGGATATGCAAAGCAGCTGGTCTAACACAGACAAGCACAGGTGAGGCCTACTTCCAAGGAAGACCAGGATCAGAGACCGGCCTGTGCAGGCCCGACATTCCAATGTTTCTGAGGGAACCTGGGAGAGAAGGGTTCCGACTCGGAAGCTGAAGGGATTTTGGCCGCTGCCGCCCGGGAAGAGCTGTTTGGTTCTGCTTTTGTCTGTGGTGTGGTTCCACGTCTCCGAGCAGAGTTGCTACGTGTTCCTCTGAGTTCATTTCCATTCCCGACAGGGATTCTTTGGATGTCTGGTAGGGATTTTGTAGGTCATGGAATTCAAAACTCTGTCAAACACACAGACAAACAGACACACACAAAATGGCTGCTCTCATTTTGCTTTTAGGACCATGATGGGTATTTTCTCTCTGTAGGTCAAAGTGGTGTAGTGTGGCATCATAGCTGACCATAAATAATGCTTATTGGGTTATTTCACAGTAAATATCAATGCAAGCCAATATTACGAAACAAACTAACAGAATTAGGCTCTTTTTTAAAGCGTATTAATGTGTATTCACATTTAGATAGATTTTCAGTGCAGAAGCAGAGTTCAGAATACATTAACTTATTTAATAAAAGGTTTTCCTGTAAATGTCCAAAATGTATTTAAGTGAATATGCCACATAATTAAATATACATTGATGAAAATCATACAATGAGACAATATACATATGGTACTTTAGATCTGTATGGGATTATGAGTGAACGGCGTAAGGCGTGTTAGATATCACATATTGGTTTGCATCACTTTAATTTCAGATTGGGGAAACATCTGAAACAGTAAATGGAAAAGGACCCACTTGTGCGCTTTAAAAAATGAATGAAAACTGATGCAATTTAAGGAATATTTTTAATCCGATGGGATTAGCGGTTTAGCAGCTGGCTACGTTATTTGATCAGTACGCATTAGGAACCGTTTTGCTCATGAATGGCTTTTGATACGACGCAAATCCCCGAGTGGATGTAGTACCTGTGCTGATCCGGAGCTGAAGCTCAGGCCAGTCTGGACCACAGGGGCAGCAGAAAGGCTGACCTCAGGCCTCTGGTACTCTGGGCTGGTCGTCACCATGCTGTAGGTCGGGGGTCCGTGGGCTGACTGCCTCCGCAGCAGCTGTAGGATGCTCTGTATATCAGAGGTCATCTGAGACTCAAGCCTGGAAAAGTTCAATAGTCTTTGAATTGCACTGGTAAATACTGGCATCCAATTATGATTTAAATACGATACCTTAGCGTGTGAAAGACCTTTAGCACACACAAAACCAATAACATGATCAATGATTGGTCATGGTATTTGTTTTGCACCAATCATTGGTTGTGTTATTAGTTTTGCGTGTGCTAAAGGTCTTGTAAAATCAGGCCCCTTAGTTGTTAAAAGAAAGCTTTTATGAGGTTTGCATCAGCTTGTCTTTATTTAGCATGTATTTTTTTAAATTGAGTAAAATACGGAACCATGGAGTGAATACCCTTCCAATACTATAATGTGAGTCTTTAGATCCTCACATGTGCAGTTCATTTTCTATACACCAGGGGGAGTATGTGCACTAATGATTCAATGTGGTTCCTGCATTGTCTGAAAAAAAACAAATCTTAGTTTTTCTTGGCATCCGTTTACAATAATTGGCTAGAAAGCTTGGGAATTTGTCAACTGTGTATGTTCAGTTCTGTGCAGGTACTGTAGTGGACTACACGTGTAAAATATATAATAAAACATTACAGCTTTGCTTTTCAGTTATTATTTACTGTTGTAAATGGCGTTCATATACTGTATAAAGGCTATTGTAAGCACATTTGCTGATCGTGAATGATTTTTGCAACATGAAGCATGTGCCTCATCTGTGTAAGCAAGTAGGCTGACAAATAGCAAGTAGGCTGACATAAGCAAGTAGGCTGACAAATAGCAAGTAGGCTGACAAATAGCAAGTAGGCTGACATAAGCAAGTAGGCTGACAAGTAGGCTGATGCAGTAGCATACTACCGAGTTCATGAGTATGAGAGATGAAACAAGGAAAACACCATTTGCGCTGAGCTAAGACGCTAAATGGCCATTTTGCTCACACAACGATTTTGCAGCATTGCAAACAGGGTGTTACAAGTAGCATAGCGATCGGTATGAAAAAAGAGCTCAGACGCCAACAACCTGTTTTAAACCATGAAGATCAGCAGCAGCGAGATGCGTTTATTTCTCTGATGCGTTTCTATTTTTGGCCATTGCTCCTCAAATGGAGATACATGGGAGAGGAACAGAAGTGAGTGGAGCGTGGAAGCCTGCGCTATCTTCCAGAAGACATAAATAAGGAGGTCAGACAGAGTGCACTCACAAATGTCTCGTCTGAAAGATGGAATGATGAGGCTCTGCTTACGCAAGAATGATTTTTTTGCCGTGATTACCGCCTGCTTTCTGTCATCCTCCCCAATCAGCGAGCTACAGACAAGTTTCACATTAAATAAAAAGGGAAAGACTTCAGATGTGGTGATATATACTAATCAAAAGAAGTTAAGGGTCAAAAATATTTGTGCATATAAATATAAGCTAACAAGCTAAAATGGTGACAACTAAATAATTATTTGATGGCTCAAGAACACAAAACAAAAAACTTTTGATTAGACACTAGTTTATTACCCTGATGAAAAAAAGTCATGCACCCCCCAAAATGATGACGAATGGAAAATGCTCAGCCATTTTATTGCTAAAATTGGCATGCACGGAATGACACTCATGCAAAACATGTGCAAATGGTGCATGAGGTGTCACAATGGGTGTTTCGAGGCAGTTTGTCAGTTTAGTCTGACTAAGTTTGTGCGTCCGGCCCCGCGGGGGCGCCGGCGGGGTAAGTTTTCAGTTTTCAGTCAGTCAGCGCAGGTGTACTCGTTCGCGCGGGCCGGCGCGCCCCGGTCCCGGCGTGGCCGGTGCCTGGTGGCGTGGGGCGTGGGGCGGGCGGCCGCGGGGGGGTGGGGGGGGGGGAGGGCTCGAGATCGAATCGCTGCGGACGAGGAGGAGGAGGAGGGGGGGTCGGGAGCAGGAGCTCGAGAGGCGCGCCCCCTAGGAGGACGTGGCCCCCCCCCCTACTATACATACCGGTTGACGGGGGGTTGTGTAGTGGTTCTTCTCAAGCGGTTGCTGGGGGGGGGGGAATTGAGAATAGGGGGGGGTTCATGGCTACCAAATTGGGAGAAAAAGGGGAAAATCAGAAACAAATTTAAAAAATAAAAAAAAGTTTGTGCTTCCATGAAAAGGAAATCTGGGTTAACGTAAAAAGTTTCTAAAGATATGTGCAATGAATGCATGTCCCATAATACCGTGATGTCTATAGTCCAAATGACAACCCAAAGGGGAATGTTCTAACCCTATCTGGCTTAAAAAGACATACTTACAAAAATGATCATAAAATTTCATTTGACCCTTAAATTCTTTTGAGTAGTATACATGTGCTCAGGAACATTCTGCCCATAGCTGCAGAGTCTGCAACAGGGCCTTCATAGTGTTAAGCCTTCATAGTGTTAAGCCTTCATAATGTTAAGCCTTCATAGTGTATTTCACTCCAGGTGGCTCCTCGACTGTTCTCTCAAAAACCCAGCCTACCTAGAGCAGAAAACCCAGCCTACCTAGAGCAGAAACCCAGCCTACCTAGAGCAGAACACCCAGCCTACCTAGAGCAGAACACCCAGCCTACCTAGAGCAGAACACCCAGCCTACCTAGAGCAGAACACCCAGCCTACCTAGAGCAGAACACCCAGCCTACCTAGAGCAGAACACCCAGCCTACCTAGAGCAGAACACCCAGCCTACCTAGAGCAGAACACCCAGCCTACCTAGAGCAGAACACCCAGCCTACCTAGAGCAGAACACCCAGCCTACCTAGAGCAGAACACCCAGCCTACCTAGAGCAGAACACCCAGCCTACCTAGAGCAGAACACCCAGCCTACCTAGAGCAGAACACCCAGCCTACCTAGAGCAGAACACCCAGCCTACCTAGAGCAGAACACCCAGCCTACCTAGAGCAGAACACCCAGCCTACCTAGAGCAGAACACCCAGCCTACCTAGAGCAGAAACCCCAGCCTACCTAGAGCAGAACACCCCAGCCTACCTAGAGCAGAAACCCAGCCTACCTAGAGCAGAACACCCAGCCTACCTAGAGCAGAACACCCAGCCTACCTAGAGCAGAACACCCAGCCTACCTAGAGCAGAACACCCAGCCTACCTAGAGCAGAACACCCAGCCTACCTAGAGCAGAAACCCCAGCCTACCTAGAGCAGAACACCCAGCCTACCTAGAGCAGAACACCCAGCCTACCTAGAGCAGAACACCCAGCCTACCTAGAGCAGAACACCCAGCCTACCTAGAGCAGAACACCCAGCCTACCTAGAGCAGAACACCCAGCCTACCTAGAGCAGAACACCCAGCCTACCTAGAGCAGAACACCCAGCCTACCTAGAGCAGAACACCCAGCCTACCTAGAGCAGAACACCCAGCCTACCTAGAGCAGAACACCCAGCCTACCTAGAGCAGAACACCCAGCCTACCTAGAGCAGAAACCCAGCCTACCTAGAGCAGAACACCCAGCCTACCTAGAGCAGAAAACCCAGCCTACCTAGAGCAGAACACCCAGCCTACCTAGAGCAGAACACCCAGCCTACCTAGAGCAGAAACCCCAGCCTACCTAGAGCAGAACACCCCAGCCTACCTAGAGCAGAAACCCCAGCCTACCTAGAGCAGAACACCCAGCCTACCTAGAGCAGAACACCCAGCCTACCTAGAGCAGAACACCCAGCCTACCTAGAGCAGAACACCCAGCCTACCTAGAGCAGAACACCCAGCCTACCTAGAGCAGAACACCCAGCCTACCTAGAGCAGAACACCCAGCCTACCTAGAGCAGAACACCCAGCCTACCTAGAGCAGAACACCCAGCCTACCTAGAGCAGAACACCCAGCCTACCTAGAGCAGAACACCCAGCCTACCTAGAGCAGAAACCCCAGCCTACCTAGAGCAGAACACCCAGCCTACCTAGAGCAGAACACCCAGCCTACCTAGAGCAGAACACCCCAGCCTACCTAGAGCAGAAACCCCAGCCTACCTAGAGCAGAACACCCAGCCTACCTAGAGCAGAACACCCAGCCTACCTAGAGCAGAACACCCAGCCTACCTAGAGCAGAACACCCAGCCTACCTAGAGCAGAACACCTAGCCTACCTAGAGCAGAACACCCAGCCTACCTAGAGCAGAACACCCAGCCTACCTAGAGCAGAACACCCAGCCTACCTAGAGCAGAACACCCAGCCTACCTAGAGCAGAACACCCAGCCTACCTAGAGCAGAACACCCAGCCTACCTAGAGCAGAACACCCAGCCTACCTAGAGCAGAACACCCAGCCTACCTAGAGCAGAACACCCAGCCTACCTAGAGCAGAACACCCAGCCTACCTAGAGCAGAACACCCAGCCTACCTAGAGCAGAACACCCAGCCTACCTAGAGCAGAAACCCCAGCCTACCTAGAGCAGAACACCCAGCCTACCTAGAGCAGAACACCCAGCCTACCTAGAGCAGAACACCCAGCCTACCTAGAGCAGAACACCCAGCCTACCTAGAGCAGAACACCCAGCCTACCTAGAGCAGAAACCCCAGCCTACCTAGAGCAGAACACCCAGCCTACCTAGAGCAGAACACCCAGCCTACCTAGAGCAGAACACCCCAGCCTACCTAGAGCAGAACCCCCAGCCTACCTAGAGCAGAACACCCAGCCTACCTAGAGCAGAACACCCAGCCTACCTAGAGCAGAACACCCAGCCTACCTAGAGCAGAACACCCAGCCTACCTAGAGCAGAACACCTAGCCTACCTAGAGCAGAACACCCAGCCTACCTAGAGCAGAACACCCAGCCTACCTAGAGCAGAACACCCAGCCTACCTAGAGCAGAACACCCAGCCTACCTAGAGCAGAACACCCAGCCTACCTAGAGCAGAACACCCAGCCTACCTAGAGCAGAACACCCAGCCTACCTAGAGCAGAACACCCAGCCTACCTAGAGCAGAAAACCCAGCCTACCTAGAGCAGAACACCCAGCCTACCTAGAGCAGAACACCCAGCCTACCTAGAGCAGAACACCCAGCCTACCTAGAGCAGAACACCCAGCCTACCTAGAGCAGAACACCCAGCCTACCTAGAGCAGAACACCCAGCCTACCTAGAGCAGAACACCCAGCCTACCTAGAGCAGAACACCCAGCCTACCTAGAGCAGAACACCCAGCCTACCTAGAGCAGAACACCCAGCCTACCTAGAGCAGAACACCCAGCCTACCTAGAGCAGAACACCCAGCCTACCTAGAGCAGAACACCCAGCCTACCTAGAGCAGAACACCCAGCCTACCTAGAGCAGAACACCCAGCCTACCTAGAGCAGAACACCCAGCCTACCTAGAGCAGAACACCCAGCCTACCTAGAGCAGAACACCCAGCCTACCTAGAGCAGAACACCCAGCCTACCTAGAGCAGAACACCCAGCCTACCTAGAGCAGAACACCCAGCCTACCTAGAGCAGAACACCCAGCCTACCTAGAGCAGAACACCCAGCCTACCTAGAGCAGAACACCCAGCCTACCTAGAGCAGAACACCCAGCCTACCTAGAGCAGAACACCCAGCCTACCTAGAGCAGAACACCCAGCCTACCTAGAGCAGAACACCCAGCCTACCTAGAGCAGAACACCCAGCCTACCTAGAGCAGAACACCCAGCCTACCTAGAGCAGAACACCCAGCCTACCTAGAGCAGAACACCCAGCCTACCTAGAGCAGAACACCCAGCCTACCTAGAGCAGAACACCCAGCCTACCTAGAGCAGAACACCCAGCCTACCTAGAGCAGAACACCCAGCCTACCTAGAGCAGAACACCAGCCTACCTAGAGCAGAACACCCAGCCTACCTAGAGCAGAACACCCAGCCTACCTAGAGCAGAACAATGGCCACTGTCCACATTTAACTTTCATAATGAGGTCAGCTTGTCCATTTTATATCTGCTGCTAAAATCTTTGGCAATGTTATATCAAGTAGTATGTTCTTAATATGAGAGGAATAACTGAAGATATGGATAATCTGAGATCAAATCATGACGAGTTTAAATTGAGCCTGTCCTCTCCCAGTGTTGTCTTTACTGTGTTGTTTGAGGTTGTGCGCTAAAAGCCCTCTCGTTTCCCACGGTCAGAGCTGGGGGGAGGGGGGGGGGGGTCTTGGGTAAACCTGTTGAGGTGCTCCTGAAGCAGGTCTAAGCGGTGTTCCACGTCCCCGTACGTGGTTTCGCTTTCTGTCTCGTCCGTGGCTTTCGTGACCTGTGCCGACTCGTGCAGGTACCTCCTGGGCTTCTCATTGGCCCACTCCTCGCCGCACAGCTCTGTAAGAACAAACATGGAAACTCAGTCCTTCACACTTCAGAACACACAACGGAGATGGAACACAGAACACGGTATCATCGCTGGAGCCGTTTGCGCCGCCCCGTTGTCGGCGATTCATCAGTTTGGTGTTGTCAGCGGCCTTTGTCGCGAAGGTTGGTAATCTCAGTGGACCCAGGCCTGCTCTGAACGGCCAGAGCTCGCAGGTTATCTCTGGCAGACACCTGCAAAGCCGACCAATCACAGGGATCCATTGTCATTTGAGTCTTGACGGCTGAATTGACGGCTCTATAATATTCGCCAATTAATCCCAGCCATAAACTTAAATGAGTGCCATCACTGGCAGAGCACATCTAAGTGCTGTCTGGACCTTAATGTTTTTAATGTTTTCTGAGGGATAGAAATGAGAATGAACCACCCTTACTTGGGATAGATTGTCTTCATGTAGCTAGAGCTGCTTAAGGACTATAATGGTGAGGAGACGAGGCCCTGCTGGGAACATTATTGCAATTAAAATCATACACTCTCAGTCGCTGTTTACGGCACACTGTCTTTGTGTAATGAAATGTAAACAGACTATGCCATTATACAGTATGTCCACAACATTGTACAGCCAAATTGAAGAACATTAAGCCAGTTGGACCATTAATTTCCTATTTCCATCACCCTCAAGATGGTTCATTCTAAATAATTTTCTGCCACTACACAATAAGCTTTCTCATTTTTAAAAGAATAATAATTTTGACGCGTGTTTCGCAAACTTACAGTAACCGCAAGCTTGATAATGGCTCCATAGATGGTGAAGTGAAAGGTCACTGTTGGCGTAAAGCTTTTGTGTATAAACTAAGTTAGCAAGATTAAGATTCGCAAGACTTGTGTGAAATGTAAGACACCATCTTCAGGCTGCCATAACTATAATACCCTTTATTCGAAAACAAACAATCGCAGCCAATTCCTCAGAATATTCTGCACCAGAAAATGCACCTTGTAGTGAAACAGATGTGGTCGTGTCAGCATGCAGAGCTCGGCTCTTCAGATCACTTATACATAAACGTTTTATTTATGTAAGAGCCACATCATCAAATGGCCATCAAGAAAGCAATCACCAGTAATATCTTTGTAATATTTATGTAACTGATTATTAATGAAACGGTAAAATATTTTGGACTAAAATGGTTTCCTAAAGCAGTTTGCCATTTCTCTGCCAACAGTATTAATTGTCTAGACTCAATTACAATACATAAAATTCTAAATTTGTGAATAATTTCAAGAAATCTCAGATCAGCAGGGAGTGTTACTATTGGAACACACTGTAAGCTGCAGGACTCGTATTTACAAACCCGTTTTCTCTGCTCAAAGACTCAATAGAAACACCAGCAAATGTAGCTTTTAAAATTACCAGCAAAAGTCAGTATTTTCAGAGAGACGACGAGTCATTGCATTGTTCACGCATTGCACCAGTGCATTATAGTCACCTCAGACGACGAGTCATTGCATTGTTCACGCATTGCACCAGTGCATTATAGTCACCTCAGATGACGAGTCATTGCATTGTTCACGCATTGCACCAGCGCATTATAGTCACCTCAGACGACGAGTCATTGCATTGTTCACGCATTGCACCAGCGCATTATAGTCACCTCAGACGACGAGTCATTGCATTGTTCACGCATTGCACCAGTGCATTATAGTCACCTCAGACGACGAGTCATTGCATTGTTCACGCATTGCACCAGTGCATTATAGTCACCTCAGATGACGAGTCATTGCATTGTTCACGCATTGCACCAGTGCATTATAGTCACCTCAGACGACGAGTCATTGCATTGTTCACGCATTGCAACAGCGCATTATAGTCACCTCAGACGATGAGTCATTGCATTGTTCACGCATTGCACCAGCGCATTATAGTCACCTCAGACGACGAGTCATTGCATTGTTCACGCATTGCACCAGCGCATTATAGTCACCTCAGACGACGAGTCATTGCATTGTTCACGCATTGCACCAGCGCATTATAGTCACCTCAGACGAGTCATTGCATTGTTCACGCATTGCACCAGCGCATTATAGTCACCTCAGACGAGTCATTGCATTGTTCACGCATTGCAACAGCGCATTATAGTCACCTCAGACGAGTCATTGCATTGTTCACGCATTGCACCAGCGCATTATAGTCACCTCAGATGACGAGTCATTGCATTGTTCACGCATTGCACCAGTGCATTATAGTCACCTCAGACGACGAGTCATTGCATTGTTCACGCATTGCACCAGAGCATTATAGTCACCTCAGACGACGAGTCATTGCATTATTCACGCATTGCACCAGCGCATTATAGTCACCTCAGACGACGAGTCATTGCATTGTTCACGCATTGCACCAGTGCATTATAGTCACCTCAGACGACGAGTCATTGCATTGTTCACGCATTGCACCAGCGCATTATAGTCACCTCAGACGAGTCATTGCATTGTTCACGCATTGCACCAGCGCATTATAGTCACCTCAGACGAGTCATTGCATTGTTCACGCATTGCAACAGCGCATTATAGTCACCTCAGAAGAGTCATTGCATTGTTCACGCATTGCACCAGCGCATTATAGTCACCTCAGATGACGAGTCATTGCATTGTTCACGCATTGCACCAGTGCATTATAGTCACCTCAGACGACGAGTCATTGCATTGTTCACGCATTGCACCAGTGCATTATAGTCACCTCAGACGACGAGTCATTGCATTATTCACGCATTGCACCAGCGCATTAGTCACCTCAGACGACGAGTCATTGCATTGTTCACGCATTGCACCAGCGCATTATAGTCACCTCAGACGACGAGTCATTGCATTGTTCACGCATTGCACCAGCGCATTATAGTCACCTCAGACGACGAGTCATTGCATTGTTCACGCATTGCAACAGCGCATTATAGTCACCTCAGACGACGAGTCATTGCATTGTTCACGCATTGCACCAGCGCATTATAGTCACCTCAGACGACGAGTCATTGCATTGTTCACGCATTGCACCAGCGCATTATAGTCACCTCAGACGACGAGTCGCCCCTCAGGCGCATGGAGACATTAATGTCCTCGGATGAGGAAGAGCTGGGACAGACTGTACGCATCAGAGTTGAATCTTATGCTCATGGCAGTGCAGCACATTTCCCCAAAGCCGCCGTTAAAGGCCGAGGCCTCTCTGTGTTCTCTGTGTTCACCACGGACGCACTGTCGCTCAGTCTTTGCGGTGTATTCACAGAGGGTAGAATTAAAATACCTTCTAAGGTGCTTTTTTACCTTACTTCCTTTGGCAATAAGTGTAGTAGTTGCCGTTTGTGTCCTTATGCTGCATAAATAGGGATTAATATGTTTTTTTTTAACGATGTAAGAAGTCCTTTTTTAATAAAAGAAGACACTGAGGAGAGAAAACAGATGAGGATTATTTTGATCCTCTTAAACGGGTGCTGCTTTTCCCTTTATGATCTAATCCCCTTTGGGACTTTTAAAAGGATCCTAGTCCCTGCTCCTGTGGGTCTGTGGCTCAGACATTTTTAGCAACGCTTAAAAAGACAAACATTACAGTCACAATCAAAGAAGGGATAGAATATACCACACTAAAGCCTGGAAGGAATACATATTGGACCTAAAATATGGCCTTCCAGAACCAGACAGGCTGATTCTGTGTTGAATTGGGACGGCCCTGTTGAGTTTTAAAATGGTGGATTTACCCCTGGAGGATGGGCTTCTCCCCAAGCTGCTCCGGGTGTGGATGCCCGGGGCGTCGTGGGGGTCCGGTCCCAACGGGGGGTCCTGCTCCGAGGGGTTTCCCAGGATCTGAGAGCTCAGGAGCCTCTCCTCCTCCACAGAGCCTTTTCCGTCCTCTGACTCTCTCCCGTCTTTCTCTGCGTCGCTCTCCCTGTTGCTTCCCCCTGTGGAACGGTGATCAGCTGCATTTGAAGGAACACTCAGTTCACAGTAACTGAGCTCGAGCTTTAACTGGGATGGGGACGCTCCCTGAGAATAACAAGTAATACACTAAATATACTCTATGGACTTATCTGGCCACATTTTATCCTTCAAAGTTCAAAGTAGATACATTCAAGCTGTCTTTTTGCTTCTATAGTATTGAGCGAGTGACCCTTTTACATGTCTATTCTGTCTAATTGCATCATTTTGCAGCTTCAATAGTTGTGTTTACAAGGCTGAGAGTAGGTGTGCTGAACGTGCACTTCCATTCATGCACCAAAATATACCAGGAATAAATGTATCGTGAAAGCGTGAGATACTTCAATAGGAGATACAAGTTCCCTGAAGGAATATTCTATTTCGTTCAACAGACATCCTTTCAAAGCCCCCTTTGTGTCAGGTAATGATTTATTTATCATGTTTCACAGAACCAGTGCCATTAGTGTCATTTACTACTAAGTCAATATGCTCCCCAGTCAGAACTGGGGGAAAAAACGTATTGAATGCACTATGACCTACCATTGCATGATTTCCGTTTGAGAGAAACCTTTCTTCTGCGTTTGTCTTCCTCATCCGAATCACTGGTTTGGGAATAGTTTGTCTACACAAGCAAATTAAATTAAGAACCATTACATACCCAATATAAAAGGCATATAAAGATGAATTCAATGCACAGTTATGCATTATGATAAGTCTCGATCGTGGTTATTCTTTAAATCCACGCCACAATTCCACTTTAATTTCCCCCAGTAGGCTGAACAGACTGCGAGTGGCCAGATTGGACTGATTCTTACTATGTCACTGTTGTTTAGATTAAATACCACAGACTAATAGTATCTGCATTGAACTTTTCGACTCATTCAGGATTACAGTGCACTGTCTATGGCAGGGCAGTAAATCTGTCGTAAATGCACTGGATTATTACCCATCTTCTGCCTGCTGCACATTCCATGGACTAACAGATGGCCAAACATGCACACAGGAAATACATGCAAGTGAATCATCTAAATACATTTAGCCACTACAGTCCAGATTAAAGCACAGTCTGTTGGCACAGGCATTTAGAATGTTCACACATCTTTGTTTCATTATTGTGACATTATTTTATCATTTGTTGATCTGTTTGTTGTTTCTCGAATGATTCACTGAGCCTTTGCATTATAAACCTGAAGTCATTAACGCGTGATGAGGGGGGGGGAAGTCAAACAGTCACGGATTCATCCCCGGACATGCTGAAAACGTGCCTTTGCTTCCTCGTCTCTTAGATTGAACGTCAGCTCCAGATTAGTCAGGAAGTAGTCGGCAAACTCGGGATACATGTCCAACACTTCCAAGAGCTCTTCCCTCTGAATTGTGTGCAGATCGCAGTAACTCAAGGCTCGGACGTCAGCTGTACATTTCCCCGGCTTAGCGTAGAGGTGGATCATTTCTCCAAAGATGTCGTTCTTCCCTGGAAGAGAAGGGGGGGTTTAGCAACAGCATGATTCTCCCAGTGAGCGTTGCAGCGACATTTTGTTTCTGTTCCCCCTGTTTGTATTACTATTGTGCATTTCCTCCACACTCAGAATCAAATAAAGTCTTAAACAAAAGAAACCACTGGTTGTGCCCAGTCAATTAGGGGAGATAGATGTCTTTCTTAAACAATATGGAGAACTATTTTTTCCAGGAACATGCATACAAACTTTATTTAAAACAGAGACACATTGAGAGCAGGTACCCTCTTTTACAAGTGTGCCACATGTGCATATAAAATATAAAATTAAGAAACAAATTCAGAAAAAATATAAAGTCAATAAATAAATACTTAAAAAGTGAAACATGAAGTAATTTAAAATAGTAATTAAAGGGTAGATTAAAATCCAATTAAGCATTCACAATTCAGGCTACACAAATCATTTTTCATCATTTGAAATTAATTTAGAGACACAAGGTTTGTACTAAGGAATTCCAGGTACCTGGAGCACAGAATCTAAAGGCAGTCTTTTCAAGATTTGAGTTGACCCTAGGAACCTGAAGTGCCAACCAATCCTGAAAGCATGTCTTATGGATACCACAGCCAGTTCTCCAATTTAAATGCAATGTAAAATATGGGGGCAGTTTTTGTAGAAGTGCACCAATTAATAGCATATTAGATAGCTACAGAGAAACATCTGTGCTTCGGTTAACTGTGTGAAGTATTTATCACTGATCACAATCAGTCTACAGTATAGCTGACCCGTCACTCAACTAATCAAACAAAAAAGCTAAACAAATTCAATCAGAAAACCAGCCATAAACCAGCCATTTGTCTTTCCTATTTGTATCACTACACAGTGGAGTAACAGTGTTATTAGTGTAGATCTGATTCAGAAATAGTACAGTCAACAAAACACATTCTCTGTAGGTATTGCCATAATGTGAGATGGCTACAGGTTTGAACTGAGGTGGTGTATTTCATCTGAGTGACAAAGGTTAATATTCAGCTTTATATTGGATACCATGTAAGACACTGTGTTGTGTGTGTGTGTCTGCTGTACCAATAACTGCCACATATACTAATAATAATCAGTGCATTTGTTTCCAGCAGTGACAGTTCTCTGTCCCTTTGACACATTATTTACTACAGAGATACTGTATCGGCCTTACTAAACATGATTCTATGTAAAGGAAAATATTCCTTTACTCAATTCACTTCAAAAGGAATGACTAAATTAAGTGTGAGTAAATGATAAATGATATCATGGTGCACTCTTAAATATAAGGTTACAGAAATAATTACCCATAAAAAGGCCTCTGGTCTTTGAGACTGCAGACCTATAGAGAGCTGTCCCAACTTAAAGAGGAAACTTTAAAGAGGAACCATCATTGGTGCTCGCAGGTCAGTCTAAATGTCAACCCCTGCATGACATTTTCATGTGAACGAGATGCAAAAGGTTAGGGTGCTGTGCAGTAGTGGGTGACCTATATGGAGTGACCACAAGGCTCTCTCCCCCCTCAGCTTCCTCTGTGCTTCAGAAACAGACACCACACAGCACGGAGCATGCAAATACACACAGCCCTGGTGTGTGTGTGTGTGTGTGTGTGTGTGTGTGTGTGTGTGTGTGAGAGAGAGAGAGAGAGAGAGCGTGGGAGTGAAGCAGATAGCCCAGGGCTACAGGCCTACTTCAGATGTCACAAACAAACGGCTCACAGGGGTGTACCACGACTCCTCTAGTGCCATTCTCCCTTTTTATGAAATGCTTCACCAGTAGATATCCTTACAGTTTCAAAGCATACACATGCATGTTGACACCATATATATAGAACAATAGATGTGACATATCATGTAATGTAATAGTAAATTGGAATCCTGAAATTTGGCAGCCATCTTACCTGGGTACAGCTAAAATAGGAACCTATGGCAAAGTGTCATGTACATTCTAACCCACTGTGATGTCATAATCGCGTCCCAGAAGACAGATAGCTGATGATTGGCTCATAGATATAAAACCATGGTTACTGGCCACCATCTTACCTGGGTATGATCTGAAAAATTTTGCCACGAACTATGACATATGTCACATCTATGGTTTCAAAAACCAGTCATTCTTGGAGGAATTGTTAATGGTTCTATATCTATGGTACACGCGCCACACAGCAAACGCACACACTTTCCTGCACACAATGAAAGTCTTATTATGTTATATAGTGTGTAAACATAGCTCCCTGGATTTTATTTTTAGCCATGGCTCTCCTGAGATGTCCTTTAAAAAGATTTTCATTAGTGTGGGCAGGTTTATGAAAAAGCAGGCCAGCAGTGCTGTTGCTGAGTGATTCCTTTACTTTTCCACACAAAGTTGCACTTCCTAATAGAAACTCGCCCTTATTATGTCAGGGGCGTGGCTAAAAACTATCCATTGTTTTGAAATATGGGACATTTAAATAAGGCTTATCCCACTACACCTGCTATGTGAAAGGAAGAGTGCCTCTAATTACACACAGGCTGTATAGCACAGAGCAGCGACCATTTGCTTCTTGCACATGGCACTGTGGAAATCTGGGGCCTAACATAAAACTAATTACATACAGTATGTATTATCTCATAAAAAAATGTCTCCGATGTAAAAAAAGAGCCAAGTTACTCACGCTTAGCCTACAGAGCGCTGTCTATAAGTCCTTAATTCCAACTTGCAAAAACTAGGCCTGCCTTTAAAAGTATTGATATCAAAATGTGGCCAAGTTGCAACTAACAATATTGCCTATCGTAGCTCACACTAAACACACTAGCTCTATTCCAAAGTAATGCTATCCAAACTTTCCTAAATTATTTAATGCACCTTGTGTGATGGTTTCCAGTGGCGGATAATCAAACGCGAAGGTATGGGAATCAGAACAAGTCACTCACGCAAGTGAAGACCAATAAAGGGAGAATTAACTAAAAACTCTCCAGAAAGAAAAGACAGGAAAATAATTCCTTGTAGCTAAACAGCCAAAAGAAAATCAGCCCACGAAAATAGGGAAAACTCGAAAACACGAGTGAAAACCAAACTAAGTCTCCCGAGCTCAATCCTGGAGCTAACCCGGAAAACTTAGAAAAGAAAAGAACACCTTCAGCACCGAAGAGAAGACGGCCAAAGAAGGTAAAATAAAAACTAAACCAACAAAGAAAAACTGTCTCAGAGAGAATAGCAAAGAGTAAAATAAAAAGCACAGAACGCTGACAGGAGGAATAATATCTATACCTGAAATAAAAGCTAATAGCAAGTCCCTCGTGAACATAAACAGCGTTTATCACATGCTTAATAAAGATGAGCAAAGAAGGCTGTGTAAAATAAACAATGCAGGTCTGAGCTATTGTATGGATGACATTTTATGCATGAAATGGGAAATATACAGTATTTTTATATATTAATGCTGCTTTCCTCTGCCAGGGAGCTTAAACATGGCTGCAAATGGATCTTTCAGCAAACAATTATCCCATTCACCTCAAAATCAACTAAGCAATTGTTAACTGGCAACAATATTACTGTTTTCCAATGGCTATCTCTGTCTCCAGACTTGAACCTAATAGAAAAACGGTGGTTTGAATTGAAGAGGGCAGTCCACGTGTGCAGGACTGAAGGATCTGTATGGAGGAATGGTCAAATATCTTCCCCCCAATATGTACACCAATAGTGACTCAGTAGTGTTGTCTGTTGTCATTGGAAAAGTGCAGAAATGATTGAAAACAGTGGCGTGAATATTTTGGGAAATACATTTTGGTTAAATACAGTGTTATATCGGTTAATTCCCGTGAATATTTGCTCATATATGATAGCTAAAATATAGCTGATATAATATAATGATATATAAAAAAGTACTTCATCAAAGCTGTGAATAATTTCGGAGGGCCCTGTATAGAAGAGTCAATACAAAAGCCCTCTCCCCTAGTCTCCCTTCTGTACTGCTCTTTTATGCTTCGCCGTAGCTACAGAGACACTGCTCTTTGAAGGTGCCCAAACCTTTCCACGGAAACCCGATGAATAGAAATGTCAAATCTGCCTCTCTCCCTCCCCCCTATCCCATCAGATCTAGAAGAGATAATGAGCAGGACCTGAAGATTCTACGACATCCTGTATGGCGTCTTTAAGCTCTCGTTTGGGTAATAGGGCCGTGTTAAAATAAACGAGACCACAGGATGCATTTCTGAAAGGAGATCCAGTTACTTCTCCCCGTTGAAAATAAGACTTCAATAATGCAGATATCGTCAAGGGTTATAAATATTGAAGTTGCACACTTTTAAAAGCAGAAGGAAGTTGCATACTTTCAAAAGCAGCAGTATAAGGAATCAGTAGAGGTAGTTGTGCACTAGCATCCGTTGCTTTACACTATGTTTTCTGTAGAAAGATTAATCGGTTTTGGTCCTGAGAGAAGAAATGTCTCCGTTTAAGTGCCTTCACAAAGACATTGTTAAAATAATGATGGAGCTTTTCAGTGAGGAGGTTACTGTGTCCCTCTGCTGGAATTGATGGTCAACTCTTGTACATTAGCAAGCATCATACTCCCCTCTTTGTGAGAAAGGCAGTTCTCTGACATCCTTAGTGGGATAATTTCACTTATGTAGCTGGTGCACACAGACTTTAGCTGTGCAATTTACCAGAGGAGCCACTTTTGCGCAATGAGGCCGGTGACACCCAAGTGAAAGAAGTCGTACGGATGATAAATAAAATGTGCCTTTTCAATAAATGTAATGTGATGTTTAATTATTACAGTTAATATAATAAATACTACAAGCTCTATTGCCGTTATAGGTCTAATACATATGCTGTCAGCCATACGACTCCGTACTCAGCTCTTGTCAAACTGAAGAAAGTTAAAATGTGTCCCGGTACAGACTACAGATGTCTCGCATCCGACCATTGCACAGGAGAGCCACAAGATGTAATAAAACCACTTTCTGGTCAAAATTGAGAATACCAGAATCGTATTTATAAATATCAAATCTACCATTCACCTAAATTTCAAATGCAAATCGTGTAAACAAGTGACATTTTGATAAATATAGGGACAGGGACTATAGTTAGACCTCCAGAGCGCACGACACATAAGAAATTGCTCACTATTCACTAATCCCTAATGCCCAACTAGTGAATGCCCATATAGGGCGCTAAATAGTGTAGGCCTACTAAGTAAACAATGAATTCGGACAGCAGACGTCTTTTATCATCATTCAGTGTTGTCACCTAGGCAACAAGTCTGTCGTGTCCCCATGAGCAATCTAGACATCTGGAGGGGTGTAATTCTCAGGTTGACAGACGTTTTGACATAAATGTCGATTTAGCACTCATTTAGCTAAGGTTGTACCTGGATAGAGCCTGGCTACATCCCAGCCGATTAAAAAACTTTCACTTTTCAACCAAATTTATCTGGTTTTTCACCTGAACCCGAGACAGCATTTCACCGTCTTTTCACCAACTTTTAAACACAAAAATGTCTTAGATATAGCTACAAAACCATCTTACCGGTTCTTAAAACACAAGTCATGTAGCTACAGATCCTGCTTTTACCTTAAACCTAGTTACTTTTATCACGCATTGCCCAACTCACTAAAATAATATTGCTATTATTGGCGCTTAGGCCGAGAGATGTGGCGGACAGCGAATCGTAGCAACGCACTGTTAACTTAAGGTGACCAGACATCCAGGTTTTACCGGAACAGTCCCGGTTTCAAGCCATGGTGTCCCCATCTCGACAAATATCTGCAAAATACCCAAATGTCCCGGTTTTCAACATATGTCCCCAAAATGTCCCGGTTTGGATGGTAGTAGAAAATATTCATTGACTGTTTTATGTTGTTCATTTCCTACGTTCTGTCCCTATACGTTCTGTCTGTGTATCTATGGCACTGATATTAGCCTAAAATCAAATAAAAAAACAAACAACAGCAACCACACCAATCTCCTCCCCAGAGCTGTCTCAATCGTCTTCACGATTAGGCTACATGGCCCTCTGGGAATGAGATTGCAAAATGGAGATTAAGCTAATTCACCAAACGGTACATTTTTTATAACCCTTTTTACTCATCTTTACCAGGGGTACCAACAAATTTGAGCACGTCTGTATATCTCAAGGGCTACACACTTCCTGCCCAATGTTCTCAGTTGACTGACCTGATTAAACAAAAGGTTAAATAAATAAAAAAGTTGAATTCACACAAACAAGAAACCATAATTATTGACATCATTTAGCAGCCCTGTATGATGAAGCGTTAGCGGCTCGTGAGTTTACCCAAAAGCCCTGTATGGTGAAGCGTTAGCGGCTCATGAGCTCACCCAAAAGCCCTGTATGATGAAGCGTTAGCGGCTCGTGAGTTTACCCAAAAGCCCTGTATGATGAAGCGTTAGCAGCTCATGAGCTTACCCAAAAGCCCTGTATGATGAAGCGTTAGCGGCTCGTGAGTTTACCCAAAAGCCCTGTATGGTGAAGCGTTAGCGGCTCGTGAGTTTACCCAAAAGCCCTGTATGGTGAAGCGTTAGCGGCTCGTGAGTTTACCCAAAAGCCCTGTATGATGAAGCGTTAGCGGCTCGTGAGCTTACCCAAAAGCCCTGTATGATGAAGCGTTAGCAGCTCGTGAGTTTACCCAAAAGCCCTGTATGGTGAAGCGTTAGCGGCTCGTGAGTTTACCCAAAAGCCCTGTATGATGAAGCGTTAGCGGCTCGTGAGTTTACCCAAAAGCCCTGTATGATGAAGCGTTAGCGGCTCGTGAGTTTACCCAAAAGCCCTGTATGATGAAGTGTTAGCGGCTCGTGAGTTTACCCAAAAGCCCTGTATGATGAAGCGTTAGCGGCTCGTGAGTTTACCCAAAAGCCCTGTATGGTGAAGCGTTAGCAGCTTGTGAGTTTACCCAAAAGCCCTGTATGATGAAGCGTTAGCAGCTCGTGAGCTTACCCAAAAGCCCTGTATGGTGAAGTGTTAGCAGCTCATGAGTTTACCCAAAAGCTCTGTATGGTGAAGCGTTAGCAGCTTGTGAGTTTACCCAAAAGCCCTGTATGGTGAAGCGTTAGCAGCTTGTGAGTTTACCCAAAAACCCTGTATGATGAAGCGTTAGCAGCTCATGAGTTTACCCAAAAGCCCTGTAGGGTGAAGGGTTAGCGGCTTGTGAGCTTACCCAAAAGCCCTGTATGGTGAAGCGTTAGCAGCTCATGAGCTTACCCAAAAGCCCTGTATGGTGAAGCGTTAGCGGCTCGTGAGCTCACCCAAAATGGCCACCACAATGTCCTCCTTGAGGATCTCGATGGACCCTCGGGACAGGAAGTAGAGAGCAGTGAGGACGTCCCCGCTGTGTACCAGTGTGTCTCCGGGAGGGGCGTGGGTGGTCTTAAAGCGTATGGCCAGTGCACGCAGGCAGCCCTTCGTTGCTCCTTGGAAAGCTTTGCAGTTCTCCAGCAGGCTTTGGTTAAGGTGAAGGCAGATATCTGCCTGCAGGCATTCTGGGAATCCCTTTAAGACCTGTGTACATGACGGTGAAAAATGAACAATGGATTCAAACCTTTGTTTACTGCCACAGATCTCCATAAGCTGTGTTTGTTCAGGACAACTGATTAATAAGTGTTTATTCTGTGCTTATTTATTACCACGTCAGATATATTAGACCGTATGTGAGTGTGTGTGTGTGTGTGTGTGTGTGTGTGTGTGCGCGCGTGCGTGTGTGCGGGGTTACGTAATGGTGACAAACAGGTTTTAGTTCAAACAATACAGTCAGTGAATGCCAATAGTTTTGCTTTAAGCTATATTCTTTAACTTATCAGATACATAAGTTTAGATTTATAGATCATAGATGATCTCTGATGGATGACCTATGTTTAAATGTGTTAAAGCACATGCTGTACAACAAATAGATTCAGAATGTTCCCTTTTAAATTATGTTTTCAGTTCACTGAATACCAATGTGTCTTTGAATTCTTAGTTTAATGCAATTTAATGGACACTGATACAGACATAAAATGATGCAACAAAATTCTATGAAGTTTGCAACATAACATAAATATTGCAAATGAAATGATTATTTGAACTATTATTTACAAAAAAAAACTACATTTAAAACAAAAGTAAATCCCTCTCTTTTCTCAGTGAAAAGTGAATCTGGATTTTTACTGTTTGTCGTGTTTAGATCAAAGTGGTTTAGCTTCAGAATACACATGCACACACACACAAAGGATTCTATTTAGGAAAGAATTATACAGGAGAATATTTGGAAAGAAAAGCCATGGCAGCATGTGGCATGTGGTGGTGCATACACATTCACTATAATCCTTGTGTTAAGAGAAGCAGCAGTGCCAGCCCGGAATGACTTAAGACATTCCTACTGGCGTGGTTTAATTTGAGCCTTACGCGATATGATGACAACGAAGCCGTGTATGAACGCACATTTCATGCTAAAGCAAACTTGTGCTGTCACATGCAAGTGAGTCTATGACATATGCACGACTGGTGGCTCAAATCAGTGCTAATTACCTACTGGCATGCAAAGACACCAGACTTGCGCACTGGGACTGCGGAGGACATGATTAAATAAACCGGCAAGCGACGACGGGGACGCCATTCACTCGCTGATCCCTCCATTCATCATATTCCTCAATAAACAAGCACGAGTAGCGCAGCGCGACGGGGGTACTCTACAGAGCGTGACCTCGCCCGGACGCTGCTGCAGCAGGAACATGCGTAGCTGTTCACGTGGGAAAACACTCATCCCCGAACGTGTTGCATTCGAGCCATGTTTTAGCTTGGCTACAATGCACCGACCACTTCAACATCACAACAGTTGGCTGGTGCAAGATCACATCATGACTCACTTCTACGTTCTCTCCCTTTTCTGGGTAAGGCGACACATTGTCAGTGTCTTCGGGCCTTATTCTTACTCCAAATAAAAACATTGGTATATAAGGTGAAGTGCGTCCATGCAAGATGTCTCATAATCATTAAAAAATATAATCAGAATCTGGTGATCCCAGCAGCATGTAATTCTGCCCTCTTACAAGGATGTAAACAGGGCTTGTTTGTGACTTGTGATAAGAAAATGGTCTGCTCCTAGTGGAGTCTGCTTTATATTCTGCATGCTTAAAAATGAGCTACACTTATCAGCACAGTGACAGTTTATGGAGAATCCCCCAGGCAGGGATCTGTGCTAATCGGTTTTGTTTGTATGTCAGTACCTCCTGCTCTTACCACAGCGGTGAGGCCATTCCATTTGGTATGAAGCAGACATGAAAAAAGACAAGTGTTTCATAAGTACATTATAACCATGATAAAATTATCCTGACCAAGCAAGCAAGTAACATGCACATATTTACTGTAATGAGGATAATAAGTAATCTATGGTTTGCTTATTTCATATTTGATATGAATATGTAGCCACAGCATGGTAAACGAGGTCAATAAATACACGGAATACACAAAGTGAGAAGACACAGGTAAGTAAGTCTGCCGGCCTGAAATAACAACAAGATTCTGTCGTTTTACGAGACAGCGGCCGACGGGCGCACGGGAGCCGCTCGGTGCCGCGACGCTCGTACCGTGTTCATGTCGATGCCGTTGGTGTAGGTCCACGAGTGCTGGAAGTACTCCTCCAGCCTCTGCCGCAGCGGATTGGGGATCTGGTGGAAGCGTATGAACTCTTTGACCCGCAGCATCTGCACGTGGTAGCGGGCCGTGCCCGAGTACAGCCGCTGGATGATGGCCGACACGTTCCCAAAGATGCTGGCGTACATGAGGGCTGCGTCACAAGGAAGAGGACAAGGGTGCAGGGGGGTCAGAGGTTAGAGGTCAGAGCCAGCATGTGAAAGCTGACCAAGCTAACTGTGGTTGTCAACTGCGTGTTCTACTGAAGATCATACTGAATGCTATGAGCCTGTGACGGGACTGATCCATGGAGGCATTTGATTGCAATGATAGAAATTGCGCTCATCTTGCACCTTGCTCTCTAGCTGTTGTACTTTGACGATGCTTTAACTTACTATAGGCCTTTAGAAATTCTCTCAGCCTTACTGGTGTTGTGGCACTGCTTATCCATTTTTATTTAGTCAATGTTATCATCTGTACATTCACCACCAAGTTGAAGCCTTGCTGTGTCGCCTCGGCGTGCAAAGAGTACACATTTTAAGTGAGTAAGTGAGTTGTGCAAGTAGGTTTGTCAGCACCAGAGAGAAAGGAAATTGTGTGGGAGGAAAAAAAAAACGGAAATGGAAACGGACTCACAGCCAATCAGCATGACGCAGATGGAGAAGACCTTCTCAGAGTTGGTGTTGGGAGAGACGTTGCCGAAGCCCACGCTGGTGAGGCTGCTGAATGTGAAATAAAGGGCGGTGACGTATTTGTCCTTGATGGAGGGGCCGGAGCTCGGGTCGCTGTAGTTGTACCGTTTTCCGATGGACACTCCCAGGTTATCGAGCCAGCCGATCTTGTGCTCCAGAAAAGGCTTCTCCACGTTGCCGATGGCGTACCATATGCAGGCCAGCCAATGGGCGATGAGAGCGAAGATGCACATTAACAGTATGAGCACCGCGGCACCGTACTCCGAGTAACGGTCCAGTTTCCGAGCAACCCGGACCAATCGTAGGAGTCTGGCCGTTTTCAACAGCCCAATCAAAGTGGTGGTCTGGGGACACAGAGTAATGGAGATATTCGCAAATTAGCTACTGTAGATTGATGAATTTCATTCAGTAAGTCGACCAGTTTTATTTAATGTAATCATCTGCTGGTTCACAGAATATTAAAAAATACAGTTTGCAGAAGAAGCCCAGATGAAGTTTTCAATATTTTTGTGTAATTGTGAAATGTGTTAGACAGGGATGGCCTATAGCAATTCCTGAAATAACTAAAATACAGTTTCTCTGAGTAGAGTTTGAGTATAAAAGTTTGATATTGTCTTTGGTTTAATAATATCCAAGTTGCAGTTTGGTTTAATAATATCCAAGTTGCAGTTTGGTTTAATAGTATCCAAGTTGCAGTTTGGTTTAATAGTATCCGAGTTGCAGTTTGGTTTAATAGTATCCAAGTTGCAGTTTGGTTTAATAGTATCCAAGTTGCAGTTTGGTTTAATAGTATCCGAGTTGCAGTTTGGTTTAATAGTATCCGAGTTGCAGTTTGGTTTAATAATATCCAAGTTGCAGTTTGGTTTAATAATATCCAAGTTACAGTTTGGTTTAATAATATCCAAGTTGCAGTTTGGTTTAATAATATCCAAGTTGCAGTTTGGTTTAATAATATCCAAGTTACAGTTTGGTTTAATAATATCCAAGTTGCAGTTTGGTTTAATAATATCCAAGTTGCAGTTTGGTTTAATAATATCCAAGTTACAGTTTGGTTTAATAATATCCAAGTTGCAGTTTGGTTTATTAGTATCCAAGTTGCAGTTTGGTTTAATAGTATCCAAGTTGCAGTTTGGTTTAATAGTATCCGAGTTACAGTTTGGTTTAATAGTATCCAAGTTGCAGTTTGGTTTAATAGTATTCAAGTTGCAGTTTGGTTTAATAGTATCCAAGTTGCAGTTTGGTTTAATAATATCCAAGTTACAGTTTGGTTTAATAATATCCAAGTTGCAGTTTGGTTTAATAGTATCCAAGTTGCAGTTTGGTTTAATAGTATCCAAGTTGCAGTTTGGTTTAATAGTATCCAAGTAGTATACCTTTGGTTTTTCATACACACTTACTGAAGCTGTTTGTCTCTGAAAGGTCATGATGTGTCTGAAGGTCCACTTGTTTGGTATCTATAAATGTTATTACTTTGTTCCTTCATTATTGTGCATTATATATATTTATTTAACAGATATGAAAATAATATAGTTTATGAAGATGTCTGGACGATATTTTCAATAACACTATAGCAGCCAAATATTTGAAAGATCCATTAAAGGATTATCCTGTCAGTAATAAAGAATGTCTTCTTTCTGGCAGTAATTTTCATTTTAGTTTAATACAGTTTTAATCCCAAGAATGTTCCTTGATTAAACGCCGCTCTGAAATTAATTGTGAGCTCCTAAAAGCGCCACCCTAGACATAAATCCTCATTTAATAAAAATACGCAGAATATAAACAACGGGTAAAGCAAAGAGCTTGTTCACATCTCATCAGAAAAGCTATCACCAAGACTTTCATGTGGGGAAAATATATTAGTCCCTGGGAATTTGAGTTTGCAACTGTGATTGGTTATTTTTGGAGCATAATTACATTTTTTTTTAACAGATGAGAAACCGACAGTGATTTAATTTCTTCTGAAAATGAGACCATGACTGTGCATGAACGGGCAAGTGCTGGGTTAGTCCGTGCTCATGCTGCGTTTTACCGATGATGGTGTTTTACCGAAAACAAAACTATTCCATTAAACAGCACAAACGGGTTCAAATCAGATAACCGCTTAAATAAGGCAGCAAAACCAACACTCATCTAAATCTGGCTAAAAATATGACTTAATCTTTACATATTCTTTTACTTATTGTTATTCCCTGCAAACACCCCGCAGTTTTTTGGACAAGAGACATAATACTATACGGTACAATGTAGGTATATCCCTTCCAATGAAGGGTAAGCCATACAAGTGGCTATCGACGACAGACATTCACGCTCTGAGATCTGTCTGTGTTACAACGTTAAGGAGAAAGTCGGACGCAACAAATCCCCACGGACAGCACCACAGTTCAGCTATGCCTTTAACAAGAGCTCTTGAAAAAAGTTTTTAAAAAGTACAGCTGAAAAGTCAAGCTGTTTGTGGCGTTGGGTTTGTGGCGTCACAGGTTTGAAGATTACTTTTGAGTGTGTCCAATTTCCTCTTTAGCCATTGACCTGTTCTGTGGTCAAGCACCCAAAGCAGAAGATATACACAGAATGTTTGTATTGGTTTTTTCAATCAAAGAAGGAGCTACTGACCTTATGCTAAGGGATGACTGAAATGGTGGTCAGAAACTGCTTTAGAAAGAACGGTGACCCTGCTCATAGATGCCACGATTATCATAAAAACAATAATATGCCAGGATAAAGAAGCACATGTGCCGAGGTAGGGTATCACTCTCAGTAGCTTTAAATATCTTCTCTGTGGTGATGGAGAGAATCCCTGGGTAGGGTCAGACTGCCATGCTACCAGGTGCATCGCCAGTGTGCTAGTGCGGATGTTCCATCATCTACAAAGCCAGAGTATAATTGCCCTACAATTGCGAGATGATAAGATTATCGTTATTACAGACGCAGACAGGCAGACAGAAGATTCCAGTCTGGAGCAGGGACCAAACTTAACCCTTAAGGAACCGCATTTCTCCTTCTTTGGGAACGCGTCGGACGGGGCGTTTAAGGTTGTGCATTTCATACAGAGTATGGAAACAAATCCATTTTTGTTTTCTTCATTTTTAATGGATAATTACAGCTCTAGCATGTATGATGAGTGGAAACTGGCATACTGGTATATATTAATGTTTTATTCCATAAGCCCTTGAAGTGTTTATGTAGTATTTAGTGAATGGTGTGTAATATACTCATTGGGACTTAAAGGGACCTTGCTCTTCTGAAGCCTTTGGCTTTACTTGCATTCACATTAAAACATAGCAGACTGGCAGCTTCTCCCTGTAGAGGTCGATCACCGTAATGGTGACCCTTCGTTTACTGGCCCCATGAGCTCTGCTCGTCTGCCCAGTTCATCTAAAAATAAATCCATATACAGGCGAAGAAAATGTATGACTGAACCATGGGTAATGTGCTGCTGTGCTCTCTTGAGAAGGTGAATAACGTTGTTATTCTGTTATTTATATACTTGTCGGTTTTGATCAGTTTTAACTTCTTTGCATTCGTACATGAATCTCTGCCACCCTGCATCCCACTATGCGACAATCCCAAAGCCCTTCCTGCATTCACAGTGTTCATTCACAGTGTTCATTTACAGTGTTCATTCACAGTGTTCATTCACAGTGTAAACCCCTTGTTTGTTCAGGTTGTTAACTCTCAACCATGCAAATGTGTCCAAACCGTGTCTGGAGTATGGATGGCTTATTGATTGTACGCTTAAAGGTTTTACCTACAGCACCGAAAAAAGAGGATACTCTTTAGAGCCAGCAGCCTACAGAGAAAGTACAGTTTGAGGATACTCTTTGAGTCAGGCCACGGGGACATTTTTAATATAGACCTCATGGCTTTGGTATACTGCAGCTTCAACGTGTGATAGAACTCCAGCTGTACTTCGAAAGGTCAGAGATATAAACAAATTTCCCCCTGCTGGTCATGATAAATAGGCCCCGCTACCTTACGATGGCTGATCAATAAAGTAAACTGATTCAAATCTCCACCAATTACCCTTTAAAAGCGGCAAGCAAAAGCTTTCGAGCGACAGAACAGTTTGTCATGAGAAGCCATTTGTATTACTGCTATACAGCCCATGGGAGATATTTGAGATGTGCTTTAATAATGGGTTACCTATCATTAAGGAAGATTAACTGGAAAGAGAATGTGCTCCAGTCACCATTGTTCTCATTTTCGTCACTGAATTTGTGTCATTGCAAACTACGGTTAATGTTACGGTGAATAATTTCAACAGAACGTATGAAGTCATCCAGATACATATTGTGCATGTGTTTGTATATCCGCTGTTCCATAAGTTTTAGATTTGCATTTCATTCTTACTCAGTAAAAGAAGAAAAGGCAAATTTAAGATGAGCATTGATTCTCTGTCTATTTATAGTACACCAACAGAATGCCACAAACCGATGATGCAGCGCCTGCCCCTGAAGGTGCATCTCAGTACAAACAAGCAAGCAAACAGACATGCCTGCCAGCCCTCCAATCGCATGTGAAAGCTGTGCAAACACACACACACACACACGCACACACACACGCACGGACATACACACGCGCACACACACACTCACACACGCAGACCCATACACACACATACGTGCACGCACGAATGAACGCACACGCATGCATGCACACACACACAGACACACACACACACACTCACACACACACGCACGGACATACACACGTGCACACACACACACACACTCACACACGCAGACCCATACACACACATACGTGCACGCACGAATGAACGCACACACACACGCACACGCATGCATGCACGCACACACAGACACACACACGCACACACGTGCACGCACAAATGAACGTACACACACACACACACACACACGCGTGCGCATGTACACATGCACACAGAGACACACAGACACACAGGATCGCACTCCTCATTTTAAAGCACCATTGATTGCCATTTGGTAAGCCATTAATCCACGTAAATAGATTCAAAAGCAATGTCCATTCAGGAAAAAAAACAAAAAAAACATGCAATTTAATGCTGTAAGATGGAAGCATTAGGACAATAAGATGTAGCCCAAGGCCATAAGCTTAGTAATCCAGTACGAAAACAAGAGACGATTAAAGGGGTGTGCTATTTTAACATTCTACAGAACAACTTCTATTTTATTAAGAAACCTGAAAAAAAAAACTTGACGACCGCTTACTTCATCAGACCCCGATCCAAAAATAAGCAGGTCAAAGGGGAATGGCGGCGACCATGTCGATGAGAAACCAGCCTTTGAAGTAGTGGATGGCGATTTTGGCCGGGTGGCTCACCACCTCCTCGTTGACATTGACGTAGGTGGTGCGGAAGTTTATCAGGATGTCGATGATGAACATGATGTCCACCATCAAGTCCACGATGTTGAGCGGGTTGCAGGAGTAGCCGCATTCGTGCCTCTTCTGCTCCTCGCGGTCGTTGAGGAGGAAGGCCGCAGAGTAAGGCGTCAGGATGGCCGTGTAGATGACCAGCAGCAGGATCAGCCAGTCCCACACCGCCTTAAACGGGCTGTAGTGGAGGATGGTGAATTTGTTGATGCCTGGAGTCTGGAGTTTATATTCGGGCAGAACATCTGCTCCCAGAGACAGCACCTACAGTAATAACAGGAGGTGTGAGGAGAATTTAAAAAAATCACACCATCTTATCGGTTGTTAAATTGTCGTGTTTATAAGAAGGGCAAAGGTTTTTTTATTTCAGCCAGTTTAACTAGCTTTCATCAGTTTTAGAGTTGGGAACTTAAAGTATGTGGGTGCATCCCAATATTTTTCACTCCCCACAGTATACAGTATACAATGTACAGTATACAATGATCCTGACGTTGCGGTTTGTGTCGAGACATGAATTAATATGCAACTATTAATACATACTTAAGATGTAATCAGCAATTAGAATACACCGTTTCCGGGGCACGGAAAAGAGGAGGTGTTAGTGGAAGAAAGGAGGGTGCATTTCCCGTATGTACATCAACCAAAATGGCCGCCTATTAATGGCCTCGTTCCCACAGCAGGGCCTTCCTCCCCACAGCACCCCCACAGTACCCCAGTACCCCCACAGTACCCCCACTGTCACGCACAACCATCGATGCCTCACATCCTCCTCTACTGCATTTCAGGGTTTCATTTTCTTTGTCTTTTACTGCTGCATCTTTTAAAATTCTTAGCACACTTAGCTTATATCCAGCTAAGTGACAGATGTCTACTAAAATGTTTATGTTTCCATAATTCTTACGTATTATAATGATCAAATGACAATTTGTGCACTTACGTAAATTAGGGGGAGAGAGAGCTTCTGATAAAACTGAATATACTGTATACTTGTATCATGAATATACTGTATACTTGTATCATGAATATACTGTATACTTGTATCATGAATATACTGTATACTTGTATCATGAATATACTGTATACTTGTATCATGAATACTCTATTTTAATGCAAGTAGCAGTTAGGTTTCTTAAGACTTTATATCATACCATATCACTATTGTATTATTACTTTAAAACACAGTACAGATTCTATCCTAGCAGTGCACCTTATTTTAAGAATGCCAATCTGTTACCAAGCCAACAGCAAAATCTAAATATAAATGCATATCTATGGCATAAAAGTGATTTGCATAAACAACACTCTTAGCATCAGAAGCTGACAGATCCGCTTGCAAGAAGCCCCAACGGCAGCAGATATGGGAGTCGGCTCTAATTCTGGCTGGGATTCAATCACCCTTTGTCCTTAACTTTAGGCTAAGAATGAAAAGCAATAATTTACTTTCTATAAACAAACACTGTTTGGTAAGTTTAGAAATCACAACTAACTTGCAAAACTAAGCTAGCTAAGAAAAGTGCAACAATTACATCGGCTTGTTGATTGCATACAGGCGTTTGTTATTGGATATTTGGGATGCTTTTGATACATAAAGACAAAGTTAAGTCAGTTTATGCTTTATGTTGTACGCTTTATTTATTAATCAAAAAATATGTCAGAGATTTTAGCCTGCAGGTTTACTTTGGGAATATAAGCTTTGTGTATCCATTCAGCCTCAATGGGTGTGATAGACATTTGGACAATATTTTTGGTCTTGTGACTTTGGAAGCCTGCCCAGCATATTGCAATAAATTATATTCACACCCAGTTTACTCTGTAGAATTGAAATCACCTCAGCACGGAGAATCACCCATTACAGGTGCCAGTGTGAGGCCAGGGGGAAAGAAATTGAATTTACAGACCAGTCATAAGCTGCTTCAGTCCGGTCAGCAAATTGAATTTCCAGGCTGGCTGGAGAGTTTGATGGCTGGAGAGTGGATGGAGAGAGACTGGCGAATAGCACCAAGGGGTTTAGCACTGCTCGAGAAGACCGGTGTACAGCAGTTAGGAGAATAGGAAAATCTTAGTCCAGAACATTGCATAAACAAATTGCACAAATATTGCACAAGAACAGAGCCATGTTCTGTTGAACTGTTGTGAAAGTGCACCATCCTCCCCCAGCTTTTGAAACAACTAGCCCCGCTTTGGGCTGGTAATGTGGTCATTTCAAACTGGACGTGCAACTCGATCTTCTGCAATTCTAACTCCTTTCATTACTACTTTCATAGTTTTCAACTACTCTCATCAAGGTTTAAGTGTTTCCAATATGAGCAGAATATTGACCCACAAACTGTCCATTGCGTCATTGAGATTTCTTATGGCCGCAGGCAAAATTGCACCTCTCTCTGCCATGTTTGTTTCCAACAGTATGGCTCAATAAATAATTCTGACTTTATTGTTGCCTAATTGCACTTAGCTGAGATATTTTGTAATTTATCACTCTGTGAGTTTTTAATTTTTATCTAGATTTAATGAGGACTGACAGTTAGTTAGTGGACGAGAGCCCTTTTCTTTATAAATAATGATGAAGGCAGTGGTTTTCTTTTTGTGTTGCCTCAGCATATTTTTCTGCAATGGAAGGCATGAATTATTAATTTTTCTATACATCTCAGCAGGCAAGGAAAGAAATGCTTTTTCAGAATCACACTGAAATCACTCAAATATAGAAAGGTAAAAAACAAAAGCGGACAATAGAAAACACATTGAAAACAGTATACAGTAGAGAAATAACAGTTATTGCATTTCAAATGAGCCTTGTTTATACCTGAAATAAGGAGAGCTGCTGCTACCACTGTGACATTCAACAGAGTCTAAGATTGGTGCCTCTGGCCGATGCACACTCACATTTACATCAATAAGAGGATCATTACAAATCTGCACAAATAAAAACTGGAATCTCTCTGTGCTCCTGTTTTTAGCCACAGTTGCAATATGAACTATTAATCATATTATAGTGCACAATATATATATAACTTCCCTGAACAGCAAATATCCTGTCTTAAGGACTTTTGCAGTCATGAACATACTGAGTCTGATTACAGAAATAGCATTATTAATCTAAGGAACACCAGCACACATTGGTTTAAACCTGGGGCTGAACACGTTTTGTGTGCCATCCAGACAAAACTCCAGCTGTTGTTCAAGTCTCAGAAGCATCTATTTGGGAACATGGCTCCAAACTGCTATTGCCAAGTAATGTGTTTTGCCAGTTTTGTGCTGCTAAATGTTGTAACAGTGATAAAACCAAAAGCATAAAAACGGCAGTGCAATTTTTATCAAAGAATACCACTGTCTAAAATCTAAAAAACATCTACAAATACTGGAATAAATACCATTTGTCCTATAACTGACATTAACTATTTTTTAGAGAAGCAGACCAGCCAATAAATGATTTGGTCGCTGATTTCTGGGCCCTGGAATCAGTGTCGCTAAGTGGTTCGAAAACTGGACTTTCAATCAGAAGGTTGTACATAAGAGGATGGGTGCTGATGTACCCTTGACCTGAGAATGTTACTGAACCCTGCTGTTTACATGAATGATACAATAAAAAATCTAAGTTGTGTATATATAATTACCTGTGTGACCTTCTCTGTGACGTTGTGCGTTCTGTCTTTGACCTTTGGTGCGATGATGGTTTTTTCAGAGGAGGGCGGCGAGGCCGTCTTCTTCTCGTTGTTGGCCTCTGAGAAGTTGAGCGCGATCAGTGGAATTTTGTTGATAGTGCTGTACTTGTTGAGGTTGGAGTCCGAGGTGGAGCCCAGCAAACTGGATTTTAAATGGTTGAACGGGCCTTGAAGACAAAAGCGGAACAATATCAGCAAGAAAACAGTGAATGTGCCAGAATCCAATATCGCCTGTGGTCTTCTTTTTTTTTTTTTTTTTTACTTATATATTTTTTATTTTATTTTTTTTATTCAAATAAAAAAAAAACTACTACTTGCACTGCACTACTACTACTTACTACTTTTTTTTTTTTTTTTTTTTTTTTTTTTTTTTTTTTTATTTTTTTTGGTTTTGGTTTTATGTTATATATTTATTTTTTTTTGTTTTTTATGTTTTTTATGTACACCAATAAACCCCACAGTAAATTCCTGTATGTATATATATACTTGGCGAATAAAGGGATTCTGATTCTGATTCTGATTCTGCTCTGGATGGTGAATAGAAATTTCTTAACCAATGTCTCCCCTCCAGTACTTTTTAAATTCACTTACAGCAGACCGTTACTACTGTAGCATGAGTAGCTCCAGCAGCAACGTAGCTACTGCGCTAATACTGTCAGTCAACTAGAAGGCTACTGAAGTAACCCTATTGAGGGCTAACTCAGCTTACACATGCATGTCAGAATGACAAAATGTACTGAATGCGTTTACATGTCTCATTAATAATGTTCCACGTGCCAACATGATTCCATAGCCACATTCTGGTTTTCACACATTGCACACTCTCTCTCAAACGTAAAAATTATTTAAATTGTCATAACTTTCTCCAAGCTCAAATAATAAAGATTTAGTTATACATAGTCTATCCTTTATAACCAAATACAGGTTAAGATGGGGAAGATGATGCAAGGCATCTAAATGATGGGGTAAATGTAATTTACAGTGTATCTGTAGTTGTAAGTAATGTAAGTAATGTGCATACATTGCAGAACATTTCACAAGATAACATTTCACAAGATAACATTTCACAAGATAACATTTCACATTGGTTCTGATTGCTCATTTAGGAATGGAAAAAAAAGTTTAAAAAAACAGTTTAAAAAAACAATATATATATATTTTATTTTTTATTTTTTATTATTATGTATTCTGCCTCATGGCCAACATGAGATGTCTTGGGGTGGAGCTGCTTCTGAGTAAATATCTTAAAATTTTAAACAAAAAATGTTATTCATACATCCACATGAAGGCAAAAAATATCCATGTTTTAAATAATTATATTCACTCCCTGAGTGGCAATCCTAATAACACATGTTCTTGTATTGCAAAATGCAAAACTCAACGTAATTTTCTTCCATTTTTTGATCGCTGTGACTGTAATACCGTAATAAAACTCCACCAATGAAATATCAGAGAACTAGAGACCACAAGCATGTCCATGCATGATCAGTGCAGATAGTAGGTACAGCGAGGCAGGTGGGAGCAGGAAGCTAACGGGTCAGAGAAAAAGACATGAATGCTTCTTTGTGAAAGATGTGAAAATCTCCCTCAAAAACATGGTGCTCTGTGGAGCAAGGGTTTATTAAATATCAATTAGCTTAACCCAACAAATATTTAAGCCACTCCCTTTATGCTTACCACATTTCAATGAATGATTTTTAACATATTCATAAAAGGGAGTGCCTTGGAGTTTTAAAAAAAATACTTTTGGTTATGCTTTTTGAAGGCATGATTTACAAAATGAAACAAACTGACTGCACACTAAACTTAAAGCGAAAGATTGACTATACCCAGAGGTGCATAGTCCAGGGGTCAGAAAGTAAAAGTACTGCCGTGTCTTTCTTACACACATGAACTCAGCCAGCTGATTTCACTAATTAGTTCAACCACCTGGCTGAAAAATTGTGCTAATTAGCAAATCCAGGTGATTGGAACAAAATAATGGGGAGGACGTTTACTTTATGAACCTGGATTTTACACCTCTGACTATCCTGTGATGCTTTGAAAAATATGCATTCAAATCTAATTCTTTTTTTTCATCAGTCATGACAGGTAGAATAATTATTTTGACCAGTCATAATGGGGATTCAGCATTGAAAAATTACATCCTAGTCAAAGAGAGATTTAAGGCTAATCTTGTTTCATGCAGGTTTACAGGAAGTTATTTATGCTAAACAAAAAGAACGATCCACAGCTCAGATGCATTTTTTGTGACCTAGCACTTATGCAGTAATGGAGGCCATGATACTGAGAATCTCCATGAAACCTTCTCATAAATCATCCGTGTTCCAGACATACATGCCAAGTGTGTTTCACATAGACGTTGTGTTCATATTTTTCTCCACACAATACATGCACCAAGCAGTCCATCACAGGCACGTGCATGAAGTGCATTGTTACCTTTGAAAGTACGACCATTGTCTGAAATGTAGCCACCATTTTGTTGAAAAGAAAAAAGGAGAATAATAAATATGAAATTCTAGCTGTACCTACTTATGAACTGAAGCCAACATCTTTCTTACACACAATTAATGACAGTACAATGGCAATATGTCATCTGCTATATATATATATATATAAATGCAAAAGTATTGGGACAGTGACACCATTTTTGTTGTTTTGGCTCTAGCCCAGCACATTGGATGTGAAATTAAACTCTGACTATGAGGTTAAAGTGCAGGCTGTAAGCTTTAATGTGAGGGTATTTACATCCATAATGGGTCTGTGCATGTGCATCAGTATTATTTACTGTATAACAGTTCTACAAACGGGCACATTAGACGTTTGATGGTGTGTCTGCACCATGTGATTTGATCATGTGACTGAAGCAGTGCTTCTTGGTAATCACAGAGCAGAGGTGCGTAAAGGCGCTTCAGAATGGACCGGCATACCTTCGCTCGCGTGCCGGTCTCTGAAAGCGCACTTGGCGTTCGATCTGAAGCTCTCGATGTCCTGTACAGAGGACGCTCGTCTCATGCCACAGGCTCTGTCGCGGGACACGGCCTGGGCCAGGCAGGCGGTAGACTGGCGCTGGTCAGGGTGCAGCCTGCCCCAGTGCCGTTTGGGGGAGGAGTGGTCGAGGGGACCCGACACGTTGACGGGCGTGGGACACTGGCAGCCGATGAGCGCTCGGGTGTCGTCGGCGCCAGACGGGCTGCAGCTCTCCTTGGTGAGGGACTTGTAGCTCTGCATGGCGAAGGAATCGTCACTCTGCTTGGGGGAGTCTACCATAACAACATCTGGATCCTCCTGTGGGAGCGACTGCTTGCTGGTTCCCAGGAGGCGTAATAGGGGCAGACGAAATCGGAAGAACCTCCCTTTCCCTGCCGGAGAAAAAAAGGAAAACCGTTAATAACTCATCTGCCAATATGCACATGCCTCTAAAAATAGCATAATGAAACAGCACTGAATGTATAAACCACTTATTTCTCCTCCAGAAAATGCATTTCTGAGGCAGGCACAGAGACCGTCACAACACTACATGTTACTTTGATGATTTTCATGACCAAAATGCAATCGTGTTAAGATCTTTAATCTTCCTAAAAACATTAGGATTCAAAATTCGATATATTACCAATCAAAAGCAAGAACCTTGTCTGAAAATTTAAACGGGATTATTTTAGACATGAGACGAACATAACGTCTACTCCTGGGTAAAAGGAAATAAGGCTTTAATCATTACGGCTGAATTTGGCCTTTTCAATAGACGTTTTCAATAATTATCAGATTTGGTGAACCCTTCATATACTGTATACTTCAGTCTTAATTGAAAGAGATTTTTCAATTGTTCTTAAGATCCCCTGATACATTGTAGTCATGTTACTGTTAATTATATTATATTTCTGACATAGTTATTTTTTAATAACTTTAAATTAGCTGGAACAAATTCCAAGCATCTTTAAGTTACTGCATATTTCTCCTTTGAAATCTACAAACTCCAATTGAACACGTTCCAAAAAAGTTGAAACGAGCAAAAAAGAAATGAAAAAAAGACTGGAACATTCCGCAGGTAAACAGGTGATGCTGTCATGACCGGGTATAAAAGAATATCAAAATACTCTTGATATTTTATTTTCAGGTACTATTACAAGCGATAATATAACCTCTCGCATTTGAATCGATCTCTATGGGAATTGGGGGGTGGGACTAGATTAATCTGTAAATTTCACGGGACTAGTAAGGAACCCATGGTTGGGTTGTTTCTCCTGACTGATTTTCCTATTGAACCTGATGGAAAAATAAGTCAGGAGAAACAACCCTTCAAGTGATCCATCCATATCTACTGCATATCTGGCAGCAGAGTGATGGTTTGGGGCTCATTTTGGTACAGCAGACCCTTGCGTTTCATAATAGTCCCGTGTAATTTAATTTACAGCTTAATCTAGTCCCACCCCCCAATTCCCATAGAGATTCATTCAAATGCAGAGAGGTTATAGTATCGCTTGTAAGAGTACCTGAAAATAAGATATCAAGACTCTTTTGATATCCTTTTATACCTGGTCATGATAGCATCACCTGTTTACCTGTGGGATGATAAAGTAACACATTAAATATCTTTTGTTTGTACTGTTTTTTAATTAAATATATGGAAAAGACAATTTACAAATCACTGCTTTTATCTGCATTTTACATACTGTCCCAACTTTTTTGGAATTGGGGTTTGTATTAAATAATATCATATAGTACCTTAACCAAAAAATAATTATAATAAGGCCCATCAATATATAACATTTTTAAATAAAATTTGGATTTTCCCACTATTGGTAGTAGCCTACATTTAATTCCACATAGTTTTTTATGCTCGTCAATGTGGCCGTTGCGTTGTTTTATAGTAAAATCTTGTTGATAGTATTTTGGTTTTTGGGCCGGTGGCATTCAGTAATATTTTTTTGTGATTGTATCTGGCCAAATTTTGTTCGATTTTCAAGGTCTAATCTGCTAA
The DNA here is from genome assembly GCA_022702515.1 of Ilyophis sp. 1 JC-2022. NCBI lineage: Eukaryota > Metazoa > Chordata > Actinopteri > Anguilliformes > Synaphobranchidae > Ilyophis > Ilyophis sp. 1 JC-2022. Next base: position 33,951,101 of record CM040398.1, read on the forward strand.
TGTAGTTTTTCTATTAGACAGATTAGTCATTGTTTATGTGTGGGGGTGTTACGTCCCTATGCTACCTCGTGCGTGTGGCCCTTTAAATCTTTTGTGTGCTAACGAGTTTCCTTCAACTCACCTGAGTGTTGATTGGAAATTGCATACACCTATTGCGCATTTCCAGAGAGCATAAGTAGGCTATTTTAAGCATTCTCTAGCTTGTGGTTAGTTCGTTCATTTTATGGTTGAATTTCTGCGTGATTTCCGTTTTAAAGGACGGTTTCAGTTTTGTGTTTGAAATAACTTTGTGTTGCGGCCCCTTTGAGCCGGCCGGGGTCGTACTCCTAACACTATATTCAGGCAATTTTAAATCAATGCAAACGTGAACGATTAACTTTGTTTACTCTCGCACGTCATCTACCTTTTATTTCTTTCACTCAAACATAGAAGACATGAGAGTGTACATTGAAAACGTGTGTATTGAAAATTCCACAGTGATTGAAGGTCTCCTTATTGATCATTTACACCAGGAGAATAGAAAGTGAAACTGCTATCATTCAACACCGTCACTGTGTCCTGTCATTTTCCACTATGCAGATTAGCCTGCAGCACGCGCTCTTGTCACAGTGCTCTACGAACACAACTCACTCATCTGACTCAAAAAGGGTCCACAACAGACCATTGAAGATGCCTGTCGGTCAATTATTTTGACAGTTGAGGAAATGCAATGTAACAAATGAGTAGAAGGAACATCTGTACTTGTTTTAACACACCTGGAACACCGTGTTTCTTAAACATGGGGCTTTCATCAGATGACCAACGGCTTAATGAAACCCAATTATCTTAGCTAATTTGGAATAAAAGCTAGCCTACATGGTAACGTGGTGGGTCAGCATACCAGGGTCATTTGTGTGACCGGTAATAGCATGTACAATGGCTACAGTTAATGTGTTTTCAACACATTAACTCTGCTGGAGCACTGCTACCATTCCACTGCACAGAGATTGCCAAGCGTGGCTTCATTTCTGCTCCGGGTATCCATTAGTAGCCTGCCCTGAAATTGCTTACTGGTGTGTAATTTTGTGTATGCACAGACAACGTGATAATTCCAGATGTCATACAGAAATGGTCAAAAACTATTTTCTGCTTCGGAACCATGATGCTCTGAAATCATAATTTTATATTTTTGCACAATCACATAGTCCTTTATGTTAAATTATAGAAAGCATTGAGTGCATAATTAAAATTGCAGTGATGTATATTTAATGATATTTTGATATGCTTGCTAAATTAAATATATCCCGCAAAAAAAAAATCTTCTCTGTATTGGCTCAACTGCTTTTCTTTCCACTGGAGATTGGCCAAGTAAATACCCGTATTTTATGGCCAAAATACATAAATAACTAAAGCCTCAACTGCAGCTTATGTGCACGGGGCCTTCTGCACCAGAGGGCTAACGGTGCTGTTATCCCAAATTACTCATTCCTCTGTCTTGTACGAATTCAGCAAGAATGGGAGCATGAAATTCCTCTGCCTGTGCTTTTGTGCACACTTACAGTCAAGCAAAGTAGAGCAGGTCTTTGGAATGTCAAACTGGAGAGTTAATCTCCTTTTATACTTCAGTTCAGCACATTGCTATTTTACAGCATGGGAAATAAAGAGTGTGTCTAATTTTATATGCCATCAGGGGGCAGCTACTCTTCGTACATCCATTTGCCATTTCCTACAGGATCTATTAAGTCATTGATATAAATTATTGTAAAATTAGATGGAATAGTTCACGAGGGGACCATGATTTGGAAAGACTCCCACGACTGTAATTTAGTCTCGTACATAAAATAAATAGGCATGATACTTTAAAAAAAAGCAAACATAATGAATAGCAGGGCTGTAAATGCTAAATCCAAGCTTTCTCCCATCTGACTTAACTGCAATTCATTTTTAAAGCTGTGTGTCTACTGTTGTCATTTTAATTGCAGATCTCTGCACTCGCATTCATAATATGCATTAATATCCTGAAACAAAGGCGCATTCCTTAATTGGATAACAATTTATGGCTACCAGTTAGCATTATTCTTGCATATTCTGGATAGATGCTTTGGTTTGTTGGCAGGATATCTAGACAATTCTTGTTATGAATGCAGTGCATTAAAACTCAGATATGGGTGATGCTAAACTCACTTTAGTAAGTGTTATGAAAACAGTGCATTAAAACTCAGATATGGGTGATGCTAAACTCACTTTAGTAAGTGTTATGAATGCAGTGCAGCGTGCAGACAAAAATCAGCGGATTATGCTCCATTACATACACACTTTTGCTGGTTGCTATGATACCACCAGATACATTTGCATATAATGATAATTATATTTGAGTATTGTTTTCCCCTGAAGTATGAAAGCATGTTTTAGGCAGCGAAAGGCTGGCAATAGTTTTTTTCTTGTACATGTTTAATTTCCCATGTGATGTCTCTGATCTGAATATACCAGTCAGGCTCCGCCTTTCTGTTTGACCACATGTTCATTCCTCCATTGGTAAATGTACTGCTCTTTGTCCCTTTGTGGCTTGACTTCTGTTATAGTAGCACATAATCACTTCTCATCAGCAGTGTGGAGAATAATAGAGAGTAAAATGTGCGGGTGCGCACACACACTCACACAAACACACACGCTCGCACGCACACACAAACGCACACACATGCACGCATGCATGCACACACACACACACACACACACAAACGCGCACACACACACGCAAACACACACACATGCATGCGCACACACACACACGCATGCACGCACACAAACGCACACACACACACGCACGCATGCATGCACACACAAACGCACATGCACGCTCGCACGCACACATGCATGCGCACACACACACACAGAGGCAGTGGAGGCGGGTGATGGAGATGCACATTCGCTGGACGGCTCAGTAACTGAAGAAACTGGAGCCTCACATCTTCACACAGAGAGGCTGAAAAGCCTTTTCTCTGACACTTACACCTTCTGACACATCGCTAAGAGCAGGGTAAATAAACGCTGCATTCAATTACTCATCTTCTGCATTTCAATATTAATCAAGAAAATGAAGGGAAGGTTCGGAAAATAACAGGTTGGGAAAATTACAGGTTGAATGCTGAGCAGTGGGAAATCTCAAAATACGATATAATAAGTGCAGAAATCTCCACGCTCTGGAAGCACAGCGGTTGCATCACCCGCTTTGTAAAAGTCATGTCTGATCATTCAGTCACGGAACATTCCGGTAGGTTCTTTCCTTCTTCCTTGATGCTGATGAAAAGAGACCATGTACTGTACAGGTCAACCCTAAGTGAAAAATAATCACTGCTCCCTTGATGTGAATTCAGCATCATATTGCACAATATGTAATCTGATAAATAGCAGCAATTGTAAGTGAACTCATTTTATTCTATAGCCTTTTTAAACATGTATGAAAATGATAACAATGGTGAACCATAAAGAGCGTTTTATTTCTTCCTTTCTTCGGCCTGAGTTACACGCCGGCGCGAACGCGGTCAGACGCAGCCAATAATTCACTCTTTCAGCCCACCGCTTTACCAACAGCGACCACTTAAGATATCCAGATGAGCCTGGCTAATAATCTTTTATTCACGTGGCAGCCAATTATGAAAAAAACATTTCTTTTGGCAGAATGTCTTCTATAAAGCCGCGTGGAAGCCTATTTCGGTGCCACACAAGACCGTTGAGGGCCCCCCGGCCAATTAACGAGATTTGGAGGATGACCTTGCCCTGCTGCCTGGGGGCCCATTTATATTCTGCCTTGAAGGGGAGGTTAGAGTCACAGAACTGCTTAGCGCTGGACACATAGATTAATCAGGAGAGCGGCGGTGGCTGCAGCGATGGAAGAGGATGTCCCAGCATTACGTCACCAATACAAGAGTGTTTCTGAAAACATCTATATAAATAATATTGGAAATTATTATTATTATTATTTTATTGGAAAAGTTGGCAAAGCATAATGTATTTTGCTTTGTTTTGCTTGATTTGGTCCTGGGTACTTTACACTAGGGTGAAGCTGGCTAAGAGGACCTCATAAGGTGACTTATTTAGAAGCAGGCTCTGTGTTGCTCGCTGCCCCGAGGCGTCCTCAGGGATCGGCCAGGTGTGCCGTGTGCAAATGAGACCGGAGACCGCCGGGCCACACAGCTGCTGGTACTCGCTGGTCGAGAGCAATGGCGCATTTGGGACCGCAGCCATCGACGTTAAGAAGGGAGCGTAATTCATCTTACTGGAGGATCATTATCTAAACTTCAATTATACTTTGAGTGTGCTAAAGTATAAAATAATAACAACCAAAAGGGAAAAAATGACACTGAGCTTGTTGAGTCTGAAGAGGGAACCTGGGGAGGATGGACTGCTGAAACACATCGTGTGTCTCTTTGTCATGTTTGTGCTCTCTGTTTGAACTCAAATTAAAAGCTACATTTATAATGAAGTTGATCCTTCCATTTTTGAGTGTGTGGTCTGCTTTTACTTTTTATAATTTGGACAAGCCCAGGACAACGTTTTGCCTTTTGGCTCAATTCTTGCTGCAGCAGCCAGCTCCTGCTTTTTCTGTTTGTATAAAATAATCTCTACATAATTCAGCAGACGGTTTTTCACATGGGTGTTCAGCTGTTATGTGTTCCTACATCTGATGAGCAAGGTATTAACACAAAACGCGGTAATGGAAAATGATGATTTGACATGCTCTTGGCGAGTCTTAACTTCTGTAAAGAATCAAATCATGTCTCCTCCACAAACTGCACTGAAGGTTCAATACTGTGCGTAAGTCATGGCTAAGCTCCTCCCAGCCTGGGTGCTGCTGATGTCAAAGTGGCACATCACAGGTCGGTCGCTGGCTCAGCAGCCCTTTATGCAGAGATGCAGGACATCCAAGATGACTTCTGCTAAAAAGATTCTGTTGACAAGGATTCCCATTTTGAGCAGTGAGTCAGGATGGGGGAGGAGTTTAAAAGAAGAGCAAACCCTCGCTCCTCTCATTGGTCCACACTTAATCCGAGGTGTCCAGTGAGAGGCGAGAAAAACATGATGAGCTACACACTTCAAAGCTGAGAAAATGGCACTAGGCCGGGGTACTCACTGTGGTTGGATTTGGCAGAAGACGTGTGACTGAGCTTCTCTAAGGAGTCGCTGCTTGATTCATCCAGAACATAATCGAAATTTAGGATGAACATCATCACCACTCCCTCCTCGTTCTTCACTGGGATCATGTGAGTGTTGCACAGAAAGTTGGACCCTCCGGGAGAAACAAACAAACACACGGCTGCTTCAATGCTTTCCACCTCAGCTTATGGAATATCATACATCCTGCCCTCAGCTTATGGAATATCATACATCCTGCCATGGTTAGAGAAGAAAACTTGAGTCCGTAAAGTAATCTACAGTCATTCCCAAATATCTTGTGAAATTGGAAAGGGCTTTTTAATTTGCTTTTTGAACATGTTAGTGAATTAACTTGGGAATACTTTTTAAAAACTTTTATACTGTACATTATTTAACTAAATCATAAAAATACAAATGAACCATATTAATCTAATAAACAGATTTTACAAAAAAATATTCTGCTTCATCTATAGTTATATATACAGTTCCGAGTATAATACAGCACATGACACATCTTCTCGATAATGGACAGCTAATTTGTCTCGGTAGCGGAGGGGCACGCAGGTCGTCAGGTGGCGTGATCGCTGATGAAAGAAGTGGAGCAAAGCCTGCAGGTCAAATTAGGCCGGACTGCCCTGATCCCTTCATGTGCGTCCGGCATGCTTTTGAGACGTCCACGCCCCCCCCTGGGCACGCCGCGCTAACGAGGGCCGCGTCGGACATGCGGGGAGCTGCCGCGAGAGCGGTCAGACGGCTCTGAAACAAGCGGGATCTTTCACACCGTCTCCCTGGCTCCCTGGCGCAGGTGGAAAGAGAGCCAGCAGGAAAGCACATTTCACGGCAGAAACGTCTTCGGTGGTTACGGGGAGGACAGGATTTACGAGAGTTGGGAACGCATGCAGTTGATTATTATTTTTTTTTAATGAAAAATCTGAGGTGGAATAAAACTGGTCGAGACTTCATGCCCCTCATAATTCATGAAGGTTAAGTATTAGCAGTATACAGTGTGAGCTGTACATAAACATGATAGCAGGTTCCACAGAGTCTGCATCTTCCCTTCACATTCTATTAGTAAAGGAACCAATCACTAATATGAGATTCATAATGGCTGCTATAAAAGGTTACAGCAAATTCAACAGTACCCTGTGAAAAATATGCACCGCAGGTGTACTTTACCATAGCATTGCACGGCCATGTCATCTCTGTAAATCAACAAATCCCCCCTGTGAATACTGCAATGCTGCTCAAAAGAGACGTCACATAACACCTGAGTACATACAGGAGAATAATACAGGCACACAGGCATGAAAAGGCACATGTGTAGTTAAGGTAGATATTCTGAAAGCAGGCAGACAGGGAGCATGACTCTAGCATGCGCTTTTTACCAAGGCTTTGTTTTAATGATGGACATATAAGCGTATATTCGCTGTACTTTTGTGTTGATCTCAAAGACCTGCTGTCAAAACGACACTATTTATAGCTCAGACAGTCGGAAGCCCCAAAAGGCAGTGGACTCCCCCTGATGTGCCCGGCGTGAACTACACAAGCTCTGCATCGATCAAAAACAGACAGAACAAATACAACAATAATAATAATGACACAGGAAAATCTATTTTCTGCGCACCGGGACTCAACAAATCTATTTTCTGCGCACCGGGACTCAACAAATCTATTTACAGTCGCTATAATATGCTGGGTAAAGCATCGCTTCAACTTCAGCAGTCCATCAGTGTCACTTGTGCTGGGCTGTGTTGTGCATTTCACAGGCAAATGCAGGGTCAAAATGAGGGTCAATTGGACTTGAAATGCAGAGGAAATCATTCTTCCGCAGGCTAAACAGTACACTAAACAGTGAGAGAAGTGAATGAGAAAAGCGCCATTGAGAAACAGTGCATTCAATAGGCCTACATGCGCTCATACAACACATAGCCTCGGCCCCAGCTACACCTTCAGAGCATCTGGAAAGTGAGATTCCTAATCCATCTGATTACTTGGCCGGTTTTATCTTATGCATCTTATCCAGAGTGACTTACACAGCTTACGTTTGTTTAACATGCAATCCATTTATACAGCCGGATATTTAAAAAGCCATTCAGGTGGAGTACCTTGCTCAAGGGTACAATAGCAGTGTGCTACGTGGGAATTGGGCCTAAAGGCTAGTTCCCAGCCCACTTCCCTGAACATTATATTACACTGCCACCTCCTGCTTCTTATTACACCCCTCCCTCTGACTGGACTTATCTGACTACTTCCTGTTGTGTCCCAGTAACATTATTGATTATTGATCCAAGACTGCGCAATTCTAGCATAAAAAGATGATCATAAACATGGATTTTTTTTTTTCTAAATGTCATTACAGTGTTCATCACATCCCTTCTGTGAAGGCAGCGCACAGGACGAAATCTACAGTGTTCATCACATTCCTTCTGTGAAGGCAGCGCACAGGACAAAATCTACAGTGTTCATCACATCCCTTCTGTGAAGGCAGCGCACAGGACAAAATCTACAGTGTTCATCACATCCCTTCTGTGAAGGCAGCGCACAGGACAAAATCTACAGTGTTCATCACATCCCTTCTGTGAAGGCAGCGCACAGGACAAAATCTACAGTGTTCATCACATCCCTTCTGTGAAGGCAGCGCACAGGACAAAATCTACAGTGTTCATCACATCCCTTCTGTGCAGGCAGCGCACAGGACAAAATCTACAGTGTTCATCACATCCCTTCTGTGCAGGCAGCGCACAGGACAAAATCTACAGTGTTCATCACATCCCTTCTGTGAAGGCAGCGCACAGGACAAAATCTACAGTGTTCATCACATCCCTTCTGTGAAGGCAGAGCACAGGACAAAATCTACAGTGTTCATCACATCCCTTCTGTGAAGGCAGCGCACAGGACAAAATCTACAGTGTTCATCACATCCCTTCTGTGAAGGCAGCGCACAGGACAAAATCTACAGTGTTCATCACATCCCTTCTGTGAAGGCAGCGCACAGGACAAAATCTACAGTGTTCATCACATCCCTTCTGTGAAGGCAGCGCACAGGACAAAATCTACAGTGTTCATCACATCCCTTCTGTGAAGGCAGCGCACAGGACAAAATCTACAGTGTTCATCACATCCCTTCTGTGAAGGCAGTGCACAGGACAAAATCTACAGTGTTCATCACATCCCTTCTGTGAAGGCAGCGCACAGGACAAAATCTACAGTGTTCATCACATCCCTTCTGTGAAGGCAGCGCACAGGACAAAATCTACAGTGTTCATCACATCCCTTCTGTGAAGGCAGCGCACAGGACAAAATCTACAGTGTTCATCACATCCCTTCTGTGAAGGCAGTGCACAGGACAAAATCTACAGTGTTCATCACATCCCTTCTGTGAAGGCAGTGCACAGGACAAAATCTACAGTGTTCATCACATCCCTTCTGTGAAGGCAGCACACAGGACAAAATCTACAGTGTTCATCACATCCCTTCTGTGAAGGCAGCGCACAGGACAAAATCTACAGTGTTCATCACATCCCTTCTGTGAAGGCAGCGCACAGGACAAAATCTACAGTGTTCATCACATCCCTTCTGTGAAGGCAGCGCACAGGACAAAATCTACAGTGTTCATCACATCCCTTCTGTGAAGGCAGTGCACAGGACAAAATCTACAGTGTTCATCACATCCCTTCTGTGAAGGCAGCGCACAGGACAAAATCTACAGTGTTCATCACATCCCTTCTGTGAAGGCAGCGCACAGGACAAAATCTACAGTGTTCATCACATCCCTTCTGTGAAGGCAGCGCACAGGACAAAATCTACAGTGTTCATCACATCCCTTCTGTGAAGGCAGTGCACAGGACAAAATCTACAGTGCTCATCACATCCCTTCTGTGAAGGCAGTGCACAGGACAAAACGTTGATTGAATGTTGTTGCCACAGAATGCACAGTGGACATTGTCTTCTATTAATTTTTTCACAGCAAGACATTTAGACCCAGAGAATATTGCTTCTGGTGAGAGCGCTGGAGCTTAGGGTCTGGGTCTTAGTAACTGCATGCTTCACCAGCTGAATGTCATGCTTCTGTGAGACCAGCACAGAAAAGTACAAAAAATAATAAAATAAAATAAAATTTAACTTCTCACATCACCTGCAGACAGAACACATTTTCCCCCTCCTAATCTCTACATAAACCATTTCACGCCCATAGCAGTCCACAGCATCTGCACATGTGTGCTTGACAATATAATATTTAAAAGTAGACTAGCAAGAAAAATATCATTCTCCAATACTATATTCTCCAGTATTTCAATACTTTTGCACTTAATAGTATTATCCAATGAATGTCCTTTTAATAATCTTTTTTTACTCCACATCCACCTCTCCATTTGAAATATCTCGTAACTGTAGGCCCGTCTCATTGCTGCAGTTTCTTCTCAACACTGAGGACGGTGACACTAACACCATGTCCTCTGAAACATGTGCAGCCAGACGCAAACCTATTTTCACTCGTACATCTCAGCACTCGAGTGTCTGAATCATGTGCACCTGAAACGCTTCCTGCGTGGGAGCCCCAGGGGCCACATGAGCTGCGTAACTACACAGACCCCCCATTGAGCTGCGTAACTACACAGACCCCCCATTGAGCTGCGTAACTACACAGACCCCCCATTGAGCTGCGTAACTACACAGACCCCCCATTGAGCTGCGTAACTACACAGACCCCCCAGGGGCCACATGAGCTGCGTAACTACACAGACCCCCCATGGTCCCAGTGAACTCCTATTCAATACCACCCTCGTGTTCTTATTGCTATTTATTCAGCACAGCTCAGACTGTAGGAAACTGGCTGTGATGTTTGTCCGTACAGGAATGATAGAAACTTATGGCACACCCTAGTGTTTTAATCGGGTCAGTGTGCAGTGTATGTGTATGTAGCAGCTTCTGAACACAACAACCAGGTACCATAGTTCTGCTCTATACACAAATGGGAAAAACTTTATCAAAAGCAATAAATTCCAACTATTAAGCAAATAATATAAAAGCAATAATATATACAATATGAGTACCACAAGTCAACAAACTAAGCCAACTGAACAAATACGTGAATAAATAAATAAATTTGTGTGACCATTTCGTTGGAAGCCCTTTGCCTTCATGTTTGGAATATGCATTCTGAAAGTGAGTCAACTGTAATGCATCTCCCCATCTTCGCAGACAAGAAATACTCACAGAGATCTGGTCAAAGGCGAGGGAAATTACTACATGGCAGCTTTATCAAGAGTTTTGTTTCCCATTGAGAGCTCTCCTATCCTGGTGAGGCCTCTTTAAAACCGTTCCACTGAAAAAGGCAAAATGATGTCTGTCTGGCTCTCCCAACATCATGAAGGCCCGTTTTCTCTCCACAATCCAATTCTCACATCCAGTTTTCCAGTAGCATTAATTAACAGAATGCTGACTATCTAAATAGAACTGGCGCCTCTCGGTCTAAATTTATGTATTGGGACTTAACAGGACCGATTGCCACTGTCAGAACTTGGTACTAGGTACTATCTTCTCCCTTTGTGGACATGGCCAGAGCTGCCGCCACATTCCTCTGGCCATAGCGCACAGCTGGAAAATAAAAAACTGCTGAAGGAATACTCTCCTTTCACTAACTTATTTCCTTCCACATATCCCTGCCATTTTCATATTCCTTATCATCTGGATCAGATAAAATCCACATTTTATCATCTGTAGCATTGGCCGGACTTCATATGCAATGACTATGTATAGATTTATATTTATGTCAAAATACAAAACCTTTAAAAAAAAATTTTAAACCCTTTTTAACATCTGATGGGGGTCCCCTGGATGCCTTTGAGCCTGAGTGAGGGTCCCTGGATGAGAAAATGTTGAAAACCCCTGATCTATAGGCACGCCCCCTCCAACAACTTGTAACAAGACAGTAAGAATAAGGGGTTAGTTTTTATACCATAATTTTATACCCTGGCTGTTCACATTGCAACATATAGAGGTTTGTACAGCACAAAATCACGCCCCCGGTTCCTCAGCAGCGCAGTGTGTGTAGATTTCTAGCATAAGCCGGGTAATAAACTAAAAATATTGAAGTAAGATTGGTCTCTTTTCAGAATGCTCTCAGTTATATCTTAACTGAGGTTCTTAAGTGCCCCGCCATTTTAGAATCTACACACAAAAGATAATACATTGACGTTAAATAAACATGGCCTTTAGTTTTCTCAGCTCTGGCTTCAGTGAAATTGCCTCCAACAGGAGGAACAACCCTGTTATGGCTCTTCAGACTTCTTTTCTGGTAATTAATTTTTTTGAATTAAACCACTTGTTCACGTCTTAGTAGGCTCTCTGCTACCATGTGTTTTATGTAAGGTCCCTTTCTGTTTCAATGGAATCATTAAAAAAGAAATATCCTTGAAAAAATTAAAACAAACAATAAAACTAAATCACAATTTCATGGCAACCATAAATTACCTTGTGTTGTGATTACAGAGAAACCAAATGCATTCATTAAAGTTATGGATTAAAATAAATATACCTAAACTGAAATACACCAGCTTATTATAACACTGCCTTTAAATGAATGGTGATAAATGTTCAAAACAACAACTGGATGTGTAACATTACCAAGCCGGTATCCCCAACTACACTGCGTGTGCATTCTCTCAGTGATGCTGGGTGCGTATTATCAATCTAGCAATATATTTAACTCTTTTTTTATTGTTAACCTTTATTTAACCAGGCAGGTCAACTGAGGACTCAATTTTCCTTAACAGTGATGACCAGGGGAATACATGTGGACAGAGAATGCAATAGGATTGTGTCGTCAATCAAATGTCAGGATCACAGGGAGAGCCAGTTTATTTGTAGGAATTTTGCCAGGACACTAGGGCTGTGTCCGGATCAGCACTCTTCCACACTATTGAGTAGCCTTGGTGAGTAGATGAGAAAGTGATTGAGTAGGCGAATTTTTTTCAAATTGCAGTATACTTGAAACACCCGGATGACACACTTACTTCCAGGGTTTCACTGAGTACATTGGGGAGAACACATGAGCATTTTGGTCAGATAAATACGACGTGAAGCTTCGTTTTTTAAAAATGAGGCGCAGCTTCGCTGATGTTTTCCTTTAAATACTACAAAAACAGCATGTGACGTGGCCGCGCAAGGGTGGGGCACAGGGTTGCCAGATCTTGCCAGAAACTTTCCAGCCAAATGGTGACTGAAAACTAGCCCAAAATATATTTTTAACTGAAACCAACGTATTTTAACCGCGGACATGGCAACACTGGTGCGACGTCTTATGACCTGCTTATGACACTTCCACAGTACGCTTGGAAAATAGTATGGCGAATATTTTTCGCGGACTGCTAAACAGTGCACATTAAACAGCACACTTCTGCCAGTGCACTGTATGCAGGAGACAGGGCGCAGTAGATAGGGCTCTGATTCGGACACAGCCCAAGACTCCCCTACTCTTTCAAAGTGCCATGGCGTAAGAAAACATGTCATACATTTCATATGTTCAGTGAAGCATCACTTTAAGGCTACAATAATGCAAGCAAATCAGTGAAAAATCAGTGTAAAATGAAAAATTCATACATTTTTCTCACTGTAGCCCCAAATAGTCTGCGTTTTTCAGCATTTGCAGATATCCTAAATGGAGATTCAACAAAAAGGCAAGTAAACCAATTCTATTACATTTGTACAAAAAAAACACTGATCTTTATTTCCAAAAGCGCACCTCCACAATGAATGCTGTGAATAAGCCATCACGCCACTTTTCAATTTAAACAGGCGGCGGTAATCAAAAAAGAATTCCCAATGCAGTTTCATTCATACACCTTGATTGCCATTAGCGGTTATTGTTATGGCCGCGTACCTACAGGGCGGAGGCTGTCTCTGCTCACAGGATGTGAGGTCTGTGTGAGTTCACTTGACTAAAAAAAGGAATCAAAACTAAAAAAAATCTAAAAATAGGATAAAAATGAGTTCAATCTCCTGCATATCTGTGATGGTTTGGGGCTTGTTTAATATGTCAGACCCTTGCTGATTTACAGCTATTTAGCCAACCATGGGTCCCATACTATTCCCGTGTAATTTACAGCTTAATCTAGTCCCACCCCCCAATTCCCATAGAGATCCATTCAAATGCAGAGAGGTTATACACTGCCTGGCCAAAAAAAAAGTCGCCGTTGCACCTGTCATGCATAGTGTCCACTGTACAAGCCTCTGGAGGCAGTGTTATGATCTGGGGTTGCTTCAATTGGTCAGGTCTAGGCTCAGCAATGTTATGCAGCAAGTTATACTCAAGCTGAGTACCTGAATGTACTGAATGACCAGGTTATCCCATCAATATCAATGGGCATATTCCAGGATGACAATTCCAAGATTCATCGTGCTCAAATTGTGAAAGAGTGGTTCAGGGAGCATGAGGAATCATTTTCACACGTGAATTGGCTGCCAGAGTCCTGACCTTAACCCCATTGAAGGTCTTTGGGATGTGCTGGAGAAGACTTTACGGTGTGGTTTGACTCTCCCGTCGTCAATACAAGATCTCGGCCAAAAATGTATGCAACTCTGGACATAAATAAATGTTGTGACGTTGCATAAGGTCGTCAAAAACAATACCATGACTAATGTGCGCTGTAATCAAAGCTAAAGGCAGGTCCAACGAAATATTAGAGTGTGCTGCTTTTTTTGGGCCAGGCAGTGTAGTATCGCTTGCAAGGGTACCTGAAAATAAGATATCAAGAGTATTTTAATATTGTTGAGTCACAGACAACAGAAAGTCATGGCAAGCAACAAAATATTAAATGTGATGACTTTATTTAAGTTTATATCAATTTGTTCAATTACCTTTGGTCCCCTAACATGGGGGGGACTGTGTATAAAAAGGGCTACAATTGTTACACGGTTCACCCGATATGGGTGTAAACACTCCCGAATTAAAGCTGACAGTCTTCTCTTTAACCTCATTCACTCAAATTAAAATTCAAGTTTAATTTCAAATTCAATGTTCTGGAGTACAGAGCGTGTCACTGTCCAAATACTTACGAACTGAACTGTATATATGTACGTACACTCATAAGTAATCAGCTAGAACCGTAATTTATGTACTTAAATATGAACATGAAGAATATGTAAATACACAGATTGTGTTTTATTAGGATATAATGGTTTTTATGGGATATGTTTGTGATGTAAAAGTAATTTAATCGAGTTTCATTCCTTAACATGCACTTATAAAACAAATTTACTGACAATAAATGTCAAATAATACATGAACTATTCTTTCTAAAAGAAGCGATAAGAATAAGAATTGTGAATAGGTTTTATTTTCTATCTATTGCTAGTTCTACCAAAACCTTTCTGACACCACACATATCCCATCAGCACTAGAGCATGCATTATTCACAATATTTGAAACTAAATTAATAATAGATCATTAAGCTATTCTTAGAGTGACTCCTGTATTACCAGGTCTGAGGGTTCGACCATAAATAGCTGATTTGGCTGTTACTGACCTGGCGAACAACTTGTGAAAACGACCCATTACTGGTCCAAGCTGCCTGAAGCCAACCACGTCCCCCATGCATACTGCATGCATGTATACATACTGCAACCATGCATACTGCATCTCCGACTAAACTCTTACCAGAGAATAAAAAAATATCTCCCCTTTGCAAAGTTGCATCATTTCAAACCTTTTGCGTTGATGGAGATAATGTGGTGATAAAAAGAGATACCCTGGATGGACTGACAATTTACCTGCCCTGTGTTCTGTCACTTAAGTAATTCATTTTCTTTGAAGACAACCTTGCTGGAGAAGCCCACGGTACATCTTACATCCATTTATGCAACTGGATATTTACAGAAGCAGATTTAGGTTAATGTCTTGCTCCAAGGCAAAATAGCAATGTCCCAAACCACTATGCTACATTGCTGCTTCAAATGTGTGAAATCTGTAAGTATGTGTGTCTTTAGCATTACACGCTTTCCCTACCAGCACAACCAAGGGTAGGCTATGCAGCAACCGCACTTTTAACCAAAATCTTCCTGAGAGCTGATGTGTGTGACCCAGGTACATTGAAGAGGAAGTGAAGCTGAAGACAAAATGCTTGAACAAATAAGATGTCTATTCTCCTGTGGCCTGGGCTTTGGGAAACTCAATTGCCCTTCTACAGTGAGTGTACATTTCTGTGTGAATGTGTGTGTGTGTGTGTGTGTGTGTGTGTGTGTGTGTGTGTGTGTGTGTGTGTGTGTGTGTGTGTGTGTGCGCATATGTTTGGGTGTGCATGTGTGCATTTGTGCCTCTGTTCATGAAGAATTGTGGCGCAATTATTACAAAGTTAGATTTTTTCTCATTAAACTTGTTACATTTTCCGTATGCAGGCATTTACTGATTACTGATTCTTCCCAAACAGCACTTTGTATAACCAAATGACATGTGCACCACTACCTGTACTATGTAATTCACAATTTTCCATTAGTTTACATTACAGGCATCTTATCCAGAGTGATCATTACATTACTTTTATCCACAACTATTAACATTTTTACATAGTATCCATTTATAAAGCTGGATATATACTGATATTGTCAAGGATCTGCTTTTTTTTGTTGTTTTGCTTGGATATCGAGTTCCTCGCTTTTTATCGCAAGGTTATTTGTGTTCTCCTTATTGTCCCCATCCACTACGGATTATTGTCGGTTTTAGTGGTGTTCGTTCGAACACTTTATGAGTCCTCATCTGTCGCACCTGGACCTCCAATATTTCCTCCGTGTCTCTGGCATAGAGATCCCCTACTGATATATACTGAAGCAGTTCAGGTTAAGCACCTCGCTCAATTGTTCAACAGCAATGTCCTTCTAGGGAATGAAACCAGCAACCTTTGGGCCAAGTTCTACCACACTGCCGCCCAAAATCAGCGCAAAGCTTCTTTAAAATCTGAGTGAGAAATGCACCAGAATAACCAGTGTTTATCTTAGACAGTACGTTCTGTGCCATCGATCCACCTTTTAAATAAGGTCATTTCCATGTATGCAAATGATCACATACATGCAGACTGCAGTGTACGCAGTGTCCTATAAACTGCAGACTAGATTATATGTTCATTCACGTTCATGTGAATATGACTTGCATTATGCTGATTTGCATTCATCTGGATGAATTATTTTGTATTAAATATTGAATATGATAACAATTGCAATTGTGTGGGTATTTATGACACTTAAATCGCAATAAGACAACCAGCTCTGTCCGTTTATGAGCCTGTATTTTCATTTTCTTATAGTAGTACGGTACAGGGGAAGGTACCGCAAAAACAAAGAACATATAACATCTACAGCATCCAATAAACCGCGTCCTGAAGCACCTGCATACATCAGAGCCGGAGACGGGTCACATGTCTTCTCCCGAGCTGCGGAGATAAAGACTTGCTATTGTGTGCACACAAATAGATACTGTGTTGATATCAGTTCCAGTTTCAACATAATGGAAATGCCATTAGGTTCCATTTCCACCATCAATTATTAAAATAATGTGGCTCATCAGACAATTCGCAATATTTTTTCAAGCTTTACTTCGTGCAAGGAGGCGGTCTAAAGGGAGAAACTTAAAGAAATAAAAAAATTTCTTTCTTGTAAAATATACAAATCATTCATTTTCACCTAAATGAAAGATGTATATTACATTCTGCTACAGGACTGAGCTGCCTAAACAGCATTAAGCTGATAACATTTTACATTTTACTGCTTCTACAGATCTTGACTTGTATCTCGTGAAAACGTCTCATTATAATGTTCAGAGCTGTACATCCAGGCTCTTTGAACTGTTCATTGAATACCCTATAAATAGACGTCATGGTAGTTATAGCATCCAAGTGACAGAGAATCAGAATTGTGCTATGGATTCACATTTCTGTTTGAGCCTCACTGCAAAAACCAAATCTTAACAAGCATTTTAGTCTTACATTTAGACTTTAGAATCTTATTTCTGTTACGTTTTTGCTAGATAAGACAAACTATCTGCCAGTGGGGTGAGAGTTTTACTCATTTCAAGATTTGCCGGTTTGGTAAGATAATTTCACGTGTCAAGCAAAAAGTAACTTAAAACAAGCTAATATGTTAAACTTTTGAGAAAAAATAAGATTTTAAGTTTCATTACAAGACAAACACTTGTTAAGACAGACATTTTTTGCAGGGCTCTCATAACAAGATGCCGTTTACCTTTATATACTAACATTATATGTTTGCAATATGTACATGATGATAGTTCTTATAAATTTTTTTTTTTTTTGGGAGAGTACAAAGTCAGCCTACAATACAATGAAAGAGGAACTCTACTGAAGTGAACTCTTCATTAAAATATCAAAGAGGTCCATTTGCTGGCCATTGGACCAGCCTCCTCTGTGGCTCCATGGTTCTTTTCTGTAGTCATTGTCATTCCTGCACCATTATTTGTGCACTAAATGAATGCACAATCACAGGCAAGTTTTTGATTAATGTTATTGAATCGGTGCTTGCTGAACTTCAAAAAACCAGCCTTCTATTCTATGTGCACATTCAGAGATAATTGAAACCAAGACGTGTTTAGAGGAAGAACCTCGCTCTTATGAAGGCTGATCCGATTGGCCGAAATGTCATTCTGCTCGTGAAGTGCATTCACTGACTATCGGGGTGTGGTTGCATGGTTACCTAATTTGCATAAATACACTGCTCAAAAAAATTAAGGGAACACTTAAATCACACATCGCGGATCTCGATGAACTAAATATTAAAATTGAAAATCTTTATTGATTACATTGTGTAATTCGTCGAGAACAAAATGACGTAAGAACGGTCAACGGAAACCAAAATCATTAACCCATTGAGGGCTGGATTCAAAATCACACCGAAAATCAATGTGAAAAATTGAGATCACAGGCTGATCCAACTTGTGTGAATTTCATCACGACAACTCATAATGTGGCTCAGTAGTATGTATGGCCCCCACGTGCCTGTATGCGCTCCCGACAACGTCTGGGCATGCTCCTGATGAGACGGCGGATGGTGTCCTGGGGGATCTCCTCCCAGACTTGGATCAGGGCATCAGTGAGTTCCTCAGGTCTGGGGAATGTGAGGGCCAGTCAATGGCATCAATGCATTCGTCATCCAGGAACTGCCTACACACTCTGGCCACATGAGGCTGGGCATTGTCCTGCACCAGGAGGAACCCAGGGCCCACTGCACCAGCAATTCAGAGAGCGGGGTGCCAATGGCGAACCTGCCAATTCTGGTGTTCTCTGGCAAATGCCAATCGAGCTGCATGCCACTGGGAGGTGGCCCTCATGCCACCCTCATGGAGTCTGTTTCTGACAGTTTGGTCAGAAACATGCACACGAGTAGCCCGCTGGAGGTCATTTGGCAGTGCTCCTCCTGTTCCTCCTCGCACAAAGGAGCAGATACCGGTCCTGCCGCTGGGTTGTTGCCCTTCTACGGCCCTGTCCAGCTCTCCTCATGTAATGGCCCGTCTCCCGGTATCTCTTCCACGCTCTTGACTGTTCTGGGAGACACAGCATACCTTCTTGCGACGGCACGTATGGATGTGCCATCCTGGAGCAGCTGGACTACCTGTGCAACCTGAATGGGCTGCAGGTACTGCCTCATGCTACCAGTAGTGACAAGGGCACTAGCAAAATGCAAAACTAGAGAAAAATCAGTCAGGAAGGATAAGGAGAGAGAAATGGTCTGTGGCCACCACCTGCAAAACCATTTACTTTTTGGGGGTTGTCTTGCTGTTGTCTCTCCTGTCCATCTGTTGTCACTTTCATTTGCACCAAAACAGGTGAAATTGATTCACAATCATCTAACTGGACAGATCGATATCCCAGAAGTTTATGGTAAATGGTAAATGGACTGCACTTATATAGCGCCTTTATCCAAAGCGCTTTACAATGGCCTCTCACTCACCCGTTCACACACACATTCACACACCAATGGCGGGAGCCACCATGCAAGGCGCTAGCCTGCTCATTGGGAGCAATTTGGGGTTCAGTGTCTTGCCCAAGGACACTTCGACATGTGGACAGGAGGAGCCGGGGATCGAACCGCCAACCCTGCGATCAGTGGACGACCCACTCTACCTCCTGAGCCACAGCCGCCCCGTATAACTTAGTGTTATACTGTGTTGATTAAGGGTTCCCTTAATATTTTTGAGCAGTGTACTTTCATGTATCAGACCTTAATATGACGTGGGTAGCTTTTTCAGCTATTGTGAAATAAGCTTTGCATTCTTTCTTAATGGATCCACCGCTGAGTGTTGGTTTGCCTCGTTTAGACTTCCTTATTCAACATATAACTGATTTCTTGAAACATCCAATATGTTTCGCATTCGTTAACTGCAGCCAAAACATAAGAAATTAGATTTGAGTCACATATAGAGTTGGTCTAGGTTGGATTCCAACAGTATTGAATGTAAATGAAGACTCATATGGCACGTCTTCTCCTGCCACCAACATTCTACTGACACATAACATCCCATAATACGTGCGTGGGAGTCACATGATGTACCTTATAGTAGAGCCGGTTGTCAGATCGATTGGAACACTGAGCGCAGCGACATGGAAAAATGCAAACTCATATCGTCCAGCGCACGACTCAAACCTATTATGGGATGCCACGTGTCAGTCTAAGCAATCAGAATTGGATATTCAATGCATCATGAATCAAATGTAAACAACATGGCCACGTCTACTGGATAATATATAAATAAATCCGATTGTCAACTATTGAATATGAATTTAATCGCGGCCGAGGTGCTTTCTCAACCGTTTGATCTACATGCCCATATAACATTCATGCAATGTAACACAGGAAACATATTCCATGTATCCATGGAAACCATGGTGGGATTGAAAGTTTTGTGCATTTTGTAAAGGATCAAACGGTGAATTGTGTTCATCATATCAAAGAGCACTGAAGCAACGTACAAGACGCAGGGACATTGAAGACTGAAAGCACAACTTGTTCTTTTTGTAGCATATGAGCCATAACAGACTGTTATGATAATTTGAATAACTCAAAGCTGATAATTTGAATAAGCAAAATGTGTCTAGACTTGTGTTCAATTCTGATACTTGACAACAGGTGATTTTCATCAACAATATGATTATATGTTTGCCAAGGTTGGTGTGAAATGTGTTAGAAGCCTGTGGTCTATTTCTTTAATAATTACGAGCAGGAAGAAGTTTCCTTTATTACAGCTCTTGACTTGTCATCATCACTGAGAGCAAAAATATGTTCATTATTGTTTATTTTCCCAGCAAAGCACATTCAGTGCAAATGACACATAGCCGGTGTCATGTAATTCCACTTCCATTTATACACCTCGGCGATAAATTAATCTGTGCCAAAACCTCAGCCCTTTATGTACACAGTCTATACAGTCCAGCATTAACAATTACATCACTCACTGTGTAAAGTAGTGCTTATATTGGTGCGTTAGCAAATGTACAATTTTCCCTCTAGGGGCAATTTCTTGAAACTGTTCCAGCCATTAGGCAGCTCACAGGCCAAATGCGCTGTATATTGATTGTCCGTAGATGCTCTGCGTATGTTTAGATTAAGTAATTCTGTGATTTGACGTCTGTCATCTTCTCAGGCCTTCTATGAAGAGGAATTGGCACATATAATCACTCTGAGTGACGGGTTTTTGTTGAAATCCTTTGCTTTTAGCCCTCTTTGTAATTGGCAGAAGAACGAGATGGATGTCTCTTCATGGAACGATAAAACCCAGGAAGGGTTAGGATTCGATGCATCAGGGTACCTCTGAGAGTAAAGCTTTGATGTCACTCACAGGCTAGACCGCCGTTTTAAAATAATGAAAACATATAATGTGCAAAAAGCAAGTTCAGGACATACTCAGAACTTAATAACATTTCAGTTTGATTGTACATTTTAAACTTGCAGATGTACTTTAATTTGGAGATATGATTTAGGAAACAGCTTGTATCCATTATTTATTTGAGGGTATGAATCTTGTGGGTATGCCTTATTTATTTCATGCTACGGATGAGTGAGAACAAGCTCTGCTCCAGGTTTGGCACTGTAGAGTGGGCTCTGTAGAAATCAATAACAAATAAATAATTTAAATTAAAAAAAGGAAATCTTAATTTTCAGAGGCCGTCTCCTAGATACAGCCGGATAGGTCTGTTCTGTTTGGGCAGACTGTGTTGTTTTGCTCTGCCGAGTACAAGTGGGTTAATCTAACCCTGTGCCCTGTGTACAGGTGTGTTAATCTAACCCTGTGCCCTGTGTACAGGTGTGTTAATCTAACCCTGTGCCCTGTGTACAGGTGTGTTAATCTAACCCAGTATCCTGTGTACAGGTGTGTTAATCTAACCCTGTGTACAGGTGTGTTAATCTAACCCTGTGCCCTGTGTACAGGTGTGTTAATCTAACCCTGTGCCCTGTGTACAGGTGTGTTAATCTAACCCTGTGCCCTGTGTACAGGTGTGTTAATCTAACCCTGTGCCCTGTGTACAGGGTGTGTTAATCTAACCCTGTGCCCTGTGTACAGGTGTGTTAATCTAACCCTGTGCCCTGTGTACAGGTGTGTTAATCTAACCCTATGCCCTGTGTACAGGTGTGTTAATCTAACCCAGTATCCTGTGTACAGGTGTGTTAATCTAACCCTGTGTACAGGTGTGTTAATCTAACCCAGTATCATGTGTATAGGTGTGTTAATCTAACCCTGTGCCCTGTGTACAGGTGGGTTAATCTAACCCAGTATCCTGTGTACAGGTGGGTTAATCTAACCCTGTGCCCTGTGTACAGGTGTGTTAATCTAACCCAGTATCCTGTGTACAGGTGGGTTAATCTAACCCTGTGCCCTGTGTACAGGTGTGTTAATCTAACCCTGTGCCCTGTGTACAGGTGTGTTAATCTAACCCTGTGCCCTGTGTACAGGTGTGTTAATCTAACCCTGTGCCCTGTGTACAGGTGGGTTAATCTAACCCTATGCCCTGTGTACAGGTGGGTTAATCTAACCCTGTGCCCTGTGTACAGGTGGGTTAATCTAACCCTGTGTAGAGGTGGGTTAATCTAACCATGTGCCCTGTGTACAGGTGGGTTAATCTAACCCTGTGTAGAGGTGGGTTAATCTAACCATGTGCCCTGTGTACAGGTGGGTTAATCTAACCCTGTGCCCTGTGTACAGGTGAGTTAATCTAACCCTGTGCCCTGTGTACAGGTGTGTTAATCTAACCCTGTGCCCTGTGTACAGGTGTGCTAATCTAACCCAGTATCCTGTGTACAGGTGTGTTAATCTAACCCTGTGCCCTGTGTACAGGTGTGTTAATCTAACCCTGTGCCCTGTGCACAGGTGGGTTAATCTAACCCTATGCCCTGTGTACAGGTGGGTTAATCTAACCCTATGCCATGTGTACAGGTGGGTTAATCTAACCCTGTGTAGAGGTGGGTTAATCTAACCATGTGCCCTGTGTACAGGTGGGTTAATCTAACCCTGTGCCCTGTGTACAGGTGAGTTAATCTAACCCTGTGCCCTGTGTACAGGTGGGTTAATCTAACCCTGTGTACAGGTGTGTTAATCTAACCCTGTGCCCTGTGTACAGGTGGGTTAATCTAACCCTATGCCCTGTGTACAGGTGGGTTAATCTAACCCTGTGTAGAGGTGGGTTAATCTAACCATGTGCCCTGTGTACAGGTGGGTTAATCTAACCCTGTGCCCTGTGTACAGGTGAGTTCATCTAACCCTATGCCCTGTGTACAGGTGAGTTAATCTAACCCTGTGCCCTGTGTACAGGTGGGTTAATCTAACCATGTGCCCTGTGTACAGGTGAGTTAATCTAACCCTGTGCCCTGTGTACAGGTGGGTTAATCTAACCCTGTGCCCTGTGTACAGGTGGGTTAATCTAACCCTGTGTACAGGTGTGTTAATCTAACCCTGTGCCCTGTGTACAGGTGAGTTAATCTAACCCTGTGCCCTGTGTCCAGGTGGGTTAATCTAACCCTGTGTACAGGTGTGTTAATCTAACCCTGTGCCCTGTGTACAGGTGTGTTAATCTAACCATGTGCCCTGTGTACAGGTGGGTTAATCTAACCCTGTGTACAGGTGTGTTAATCTAACCCTGTGCCCTGTGTAGAGGTCATACAGTCTTCCCTCTCCATATTAAAGCAGCAGTACATCAGCTGCCACAAGCTGCATTCATTTTTAATCAGTGTCACCCAAAGCCATTATATCTGGCTACTAACTTAATCTACCAATTACTAACTTTTGGCAAAGCTCCTTTTTACCCAGCCTTTGATTGCTTTTCCGTCTGTGTTTCAATATTTGTTAGGGATCATAATTAACCTGACTTTCTCAATTAATATCATACTGTTGAGAATGGTTAAATATTTAGCAGGCTACACTGAACCCTGTGTGACAGACCACCTCCCAGAAGCCACGTCATTCGGGTTATATCCAGAATATCACCTCAATCGACTCTGTACATACCACACACTGGGTAGTCATCGGATGAGAGTAAAACTCTTTTATGTGCCAGGACATTAAAATATGCTGGCTTAGACATTATCATTAATGGTCCAGATATATGAAAAATCCCTATATTATTTAATAGTTGTACACTGACTACAATGTAAGGCTTATTTCATTGAATATCTTAAATTACATTATAATAGCACATTGGTAAATGGGGCATGCCTTTCATTGAATAGTAAATACATTTGCTGTTTTCTATAATTGAAATTAGGGCCTATTGGGTCCAATTTAAATCTGGAATCTGTTAGGACAAGAATAGGAGTTTAGTCGTAATGTGTCACTGTCTTTCAAACACAAAACCATTACAGCCAGCGTCCAAAACTTACTGTAATCACTGTAATCTTTATAGCTTACATAAATATAGATTTTGTATTTTTCCAGTCAAAAGCAATGGCAGAAATTTCAAAGAGTTATAAGATTTTCTTTAACCAAGCCTACATTATTTTATTAATAATAATAATAATAATAATAATAATAATAATAATAATAATATCATTATTTCACTCCATATGGACTTGTAGACAATGCAAACTCTTGAGCATGCTGCTAGACACTGCTTATTCTCACCCACCTGCCCCCAGTCAACCAGCAAAGTGTTAGAAGATGATAGCACATGATCAGCTGGCACAGACGGATAGAAAGTGCCAGACTGCGCAGAGAATCGCACTACAAATCAGTATATTCTAAATGTTTCAAATAGTCTCTGAACTGCAAAACATGCAGCATTTTCAGTGCACTCAGTACCATACAGTAAATCTTGGTCATGTAGCTATCATGACACTGTTATGGTTGGAACTGTATGAGGTCAAAGTGGAGTGCCCATATCATAGCATGTAAGTTAACAAAACATAATGACTGATGTGTGCATTACAGAATTGTACTAATGAAGAGAAAACATCGGCACGGCAGTAACAATACACTTTCAGACATATATTTAATGCACACTGTATTATATATAACTGTCTTCAAGCTATACATTAGAGAGACATGAGACAGGGCTTGTAATGTTTATGGGGAAATGCAGTGATCTCACTGCAATCTCGAGAGGAGTGCTATCCATCATCCACACATACAATAATCACCACAGAATTACTAGCTTGCACTCATCTACGGAGAATAACAGTCTGGCGCATGTGTACAGCCTGAGGCCATATTGGGAAGAAGCCATGCCTATGAAAGCATTTCAATCAGAATACAAACGTAATATGTGTGTTTCAGTGACTCTCATAAGCTGCTGTTATCAATGCGCTCTCTCAGGATGCCGACGAATCTGAATCCCGCAGCAAATATCGTCATTTTTACATCTATGAAAAATAATAACTATTATAAAGCCTCTAATGAAAAGCTCACCTTGAAGAAGAGGAGGTATGTCACCGTGGATGAGACAATTGGAGAATACGGCCCTTTTGTTTGCAGCTGGGATTCTGTTGCTATAGCAACATGTTACAGCACCATAGATAATTGGACCGTTCTTTTTGAGGTTTTAAGCAAATGCATTTTAATGGAACAAGTTGGGTGGAGGAAACAAAAAAAAGTAAATGAAACGCTCTCACTTTTAGTCTTCATGCGCACGGGCAAACAAGAAAACAGAATCACTTTTCCTTTATCATCCATTAGTGAATAGAAATGGCCTTCCACTGACAAAATAATCTGATCGTAGTAATATATTTTAAGGAAACTCAATTTGTTCACATGAAAAGAACTACTAAAGGGCAGTAAATGCTTCTTTATGGCTGCTGTGGCAGTGTTATTGCATCATGAAATGCAGCGGTCGTTAGAGAATTGAATGCCTTGCACAGAATTTGTTTTACACAATCCATCCTGTGCTATTCTGTCCATACTACTGTAGGCAATGCTTGTTGAAAAATGAACCGATGACCCCACTGCTTTTAACCTTACCTTGAAATAGAACTAAAATCTGGGTTCATTCAGAAAACACGGAGCTTTTAATGTTTCGTCACACTGAACGTATATTCTGTTTCACCATCATTGACAGAGATGGAAAAGAAGAAGGCTATGGCCACAGGGCATTAAGAGAGTCCAAACACTAACCCTGTAGGCAGTACAGAGTATTCTATTCAAACCTTGTGTCTTTCATTTATTCTATAAACTGAAACAGCAACTTTTCCTGCTCCAGATTGAATATACTCTAATTATGAGGACCTTTTGAAAATATAATGATAAATATAATTCACAAAAGTGTAAAATATTGCAATGTCTTAAAGAAGAAATAATTTGTGTATTAAAATAAACTGTGAAGCAGTGCAGGGTAGTTTATTTGCATTGCAACCTCACAATACTTCAGAGCCACGGTTTAATTTTATTCTAAAACAATACTAGTGTTAAATCAACTCTTAACAGTTTCTCTGAAGAGTCCAATAAATTCCTACAATGTATTTAATGTGTTAGAGTTAAACGTATTATATCACAGTTGATTTTTCACAGAAGATTTTGCTGTGATAAAAAAATACATGAATAATAAAAGATGAATATAATCGATTGACATTGCTCCATTGCAAAAATTGTTCCAGCCTGTTACTGGTAACACTTTCCTAGATGTTAAAAAAATATATCCAATGAAACAGGCCTATGTATATAACACAATGAATAAAACCCACGCAGTGCAGTCCACACTGGCTGACTAGCCTGTCACTGGCTTAGAGTGAGTGCGACAAATATAGCATCATGTGCTCCTTGGTCTTATTTTTAGCTGTGGAATTTACCATTCCACATCCAGGTAGAGCGCTCACATTCAGCTTGAGCTGTTTATTGCACTACGCTTCCATTAGACTGAATGATGAGATAAAGGAAAGTCTAACAAGACATTTCTGTCACATTCAATTAATTATCTCTAATGTCATGGTGGGTCTCATCAGCTCCATTTTAAAGCCCATATGAAAATGTAGGACTGCACACATTGAATGAAAGCACAGGGATGGACAGAAGCTCCGTTTGGCAAACACCGAGCAGAATGCTACGAGCATCAATAATTAAAACAGACGGCTAGGGGGCCATTGGACCGTATTCAAGAAGGCTCCCTGAGACCGAAATTAATAGAAAATGAAGCAATATGTGAATGTTTGCAGCAGACATAATGCTGTGCTAAGCTGTGCATATTTCTGTACGACAGACCTGCTCCCGTCTCGTGTCCATGTCCAGGTTCGGTAAGACTGGGACTGCCAACTGTCGTCTCCGGGAAAACATAAAAATTAAAATCTAGCAGGTTTTATAGGTCACGTTAAATCAAGTTTATGCTACTTGCACAAAATACATCCTGCATAAACTTAATTCATCTCTCCACCCTCAGAGCCATGTTAGCATCTATTCACGTAGAGCTACTAGTGGGCGCACGTCTCCTAAATCACTCCATGTGAGCCGGTCAACGGTTGGGTGGCCAGCATATCAGGCTCAGAGGCTGACATCGCTCTAACTAACACCAAAACGTGGGGGGAAAAAAAACGGTATTTTTGAAAGAGAAGGAATGTAACTGAATGGGACAAGAACGTTAGAGCTTGTGGGCAGTCCCAAACTCATGCAGCAAATCTACATCTTATACCCCTTTGAGCAAATCTACATCTTATACCCCTTTGAGCAAATCTACATCTTATACCCCTTTGAGCAAATCTACATCTTATACCCCTTTGAGCAAATCTACATCTTATACCCCTTTGAGCAAATCTACATCTTATACCCCTTTGAGCAAATCTACATCTTATACCCCTTTGAGCAAATCTACATCTTATACCCCTTTGAGCAAATCTACATCTTATACCCCTTTGAGCAAATCTACATCTTATACCCCTTTGAGCAAATCTACATCTTATACCCCTTTGAGCAAATCTACATCTTATACCCCTTTGAGCAAATCTACATCTTATACCCTTTTGAGCAAATCTACATCTTATACCCCTTTGAGCAAATCTACATCTTATACCCTTTTGAGCAAATCTACATCTTATACCCCTTTGAGCAAATCTACATCTTATACCCTTTTGAGCAAATCTACATCTTATACCCCTTTGAGCAAATCTACATCTTATACCCCTTTGAGCAAATCTACATCTTATACCCCTTTGAGCCCCCCCTATAGAAATAAAAACTGACTAATACAAAAGGGATTGACTAAATCACTGGTACTGTACATTTCCGAGTACTTTATGGCTATGCACCATGCGTGCCCCAACCTATAATCACTTTACACGCATTAAGTTCACTTTGTAGACTTTTTAAAAAGTAAAACTTTAGCCGAACCATCTCTGAAATCATTGTTATACACATTCTGAAACTAAAAGATGTCTACAAAAGCCACAAAAGCTAGCATTGATGTGTTTAACAAATCGCTCTGTAAAAAAAACGGCCGATCAACTGCCTTAATTCCACATTGTTCAAGGAAAACGGCATTTTGATCTGGTGTAGGATTTCTGCCTGCGCTCTTCTTTGTGGTTCTGTTTTTATTTCTAAGCATATGCGTAAGCAGCTTAACCTTTCAGTATCTGCCCACAAATTGAGCCAAGAAGCAAGCACAGGCCTGCTGTCGCTGGTTCTGTAGAGAAGAATGGACCATTCAACTTTTACCATTACAAACCTCATTTGCTTTCAGATTTGATAATATTTGCATAGTGTAGACTCAGTTTCGTGCCAATAGATAAATACATATGAAACCAAATGGCATTCTAAAGCCAACCTTGACGAGCCCTTTAGGTAGAGACTTCCGCACAAAGATGAAGGCATGTGCTCACAGGATGTCACCTGTGAGGAGGCATCTAACAGGAAACAAATGCAGTAACCAGAGAGAGAAAGAGAGAGAGAGAGAGAGAGAGAGAATAGTAGAACCTTACATGCGAGTTGTATTAGTTAAGCTGCAAGCTGGTGAAAGACTTATTTGCCTGTTTGCCTGGTCTGTTTGCTGTGGGTGTTTGCACATCCTCTCCCTGCTGCATGGTGACCATTTTAGGAAATTTGGTCTTCCTTCTACCCACTTCAGATGTACATCCTGCCAAATCTGCTGAAACGCTCTCTTGCAACAGGACATCTCTCCAAACTAAATCCAGCGCTCCCTTCTTTCTCATTCCTTTGGGAAGGGTCACCGACAGCCTCCATTTAAATCTCAATTTCCTAACGCTCAACATATTGGACTAAATGAAGGCAAAATAAGGTGCATGACGGTCAATAACAGACAATTAATTTTCAGTCTGATGAAAAGATGCACTGGCATTATGTATTACTGCTATTATTGTTGTCATGGTAATTGTTACTATCATCACAATTATCATTACAATTGTAATTATGGGTGGCTTTATTGTTATCATTATCATTATATATAATCAAGTAAACAGCTATTTAGCCTGTCTTCTTCAGTCATTCATTTTTATGTTCAATCAGGAAGTGCACAAGAAGCATAACCAACTTCAGGATATAACCAACATAAGCTAACATTAGGGCTGAGTCTACCCAAGCCAGGTAGGGTAGGTCCACTAATATGACTAGTATACAGTACATATAAAAATGCAAAAATGGTGCGCAACTCCCAAAAAAGAGATCTATCACTCAAATAATTTGGACATAAATTTATTGTGCAGAGTAATGCTCCAAGGAAGACACTGTCGAAACACATATTACTCTGCACAATACATTTATGTCCAAATTACTTGAGTGGTAGATCTCTTTTTTCGGGAGTTGTTGTCATGGTCTCCCTTCCTTCCCTGTAATTCCACGCCTCGTCTTTTCGGTCTATCGGATTTTTTCTCCGCATTCCCTTGCGGGATTTTCCTTTCGCCCAGGTGATTATCTGGTTCACCTGTCGTCCGCGTCAGGAGGTATTTAAACCCCTGAGTTCCGCTTCCTGGTGTTTCGATATCATTTTGTGCCTTCACGAATGTTGCGGTTGTTGGTTTCTCTGCTCGCAGTTAAAAATATTGTTTTTCTTTATTCGCGCAGAGCTGTATTTAGTGAACTACCCAGAAGCTCAGGGAAAGTAGTTTAGGTTTTCCTTCTTTTCCCTTCTCCTTTTCTACTCCCGCTCTCTTTGTTGTTGGAGGGCATGAGTGTTATTTTATTTTCATTTGTTTCACCATTTATCGGGCGTTATAGTCACGTTCCGAGGGTGGCTGTTTTTTGCTGTTCTTCCTTCTACCAGTATTAGCATTGCCCGTGTTTACGTGGCTATCCCGTTTTACAAGGGTGTTTTTGGTTTCGGCTGGGAGGTTTTTTCCATTCTTTCTTTTCTTGTGTCGCGTTTGGCTCATCGTTGTACCGTTACAACGCCATTACAGTTGCGGACCATTTTTTAAATATATATATATATGTGTGTAGCTAAATCTACAGTGAGATGCAGAAGGAATAGAGGATAGAGTGAGTCTATCACTGCTTTTAAAAACTACAATTATGTTCACCCTGTATTTGGGTTTCCATGTAAAAAAAAAAGGAATGTATCCTGTATGACACTAATGCATTTTTGCTGTAAGCTGCTCATTCTCTGCCACATTGAGCTGTGTCTGGCATCTTTATTCATGAGCACGGCAGTTCAATGCAGACACTCACTGTATGGATTACTGTCTTCTCTGGGAAATGCAAAACGTCTACCAGAAAAGCAGATGTAGGGAGAAGGACCAGAGTGGAAATGAAATTTGAGATGTGTTCAATGTTCTTTTCTCTTTTTGCCCAAATGTCCATTGTCCAATTGTATCGACTAAATAGATATTGAATTAGTGGTGTTCTGGAACAATCCATTATCAAATAAAATATATAAAACCCTGACTAAAGAGAGAAAATGCATTTTTCGATACCCATAAACAGGAGCAAGCACAACTGCATTGACCACAGCTAAGACTGTAAGAGTCCTTGAATAATAACTATCGAAGAGCGGCAGGTGTACTGTTTGTACCTCACAATATGACTCTAATGTCCGGGGTCATTCTTAAAAAGCATTCTATGGAAATAAAATGAAAGGGGATGTATACTTAGGAAATGAAGAAAGAGAAAAATAACTTCCTAAAATAACATTGTAAAAACGACTATGTATGTAACGCTAGGTACATATTATACGATTTGAATATATTTGAAAAATGGTCTTAAAATATTATCAAAACATCTACAATTTGTATATATCATCTATACGTGGGACGAATAATATGCAGTACACCAAAAGAAGGAAGACACCTGCATCTATTCATTCATTGAAATCCTTGTTTGTTGAGGAAAGACTTCCTACACGTATGTAAAACACATGACCGTTCCTCTGCTTTGACGAGGAATGAACCTGTGAAAGGCTGATCTGGAATCAGTGTGAGCACTGGTCATCCACTCCCCTCTGCCTGGGGGGGTCTTAGAACTGGAGGGTGGGACACTGAGGAATAAGGCATTGGGTATTAATCCATTACATGATTGTGTTATATTGTATGGAGGTTATGCTGGTGAGCTGCTCTGTCCCATGCACTAGAAAACAAAGATTGAAAAACCTGAGATTGCATAATCTGCACACACACACAAACACACACACACACACACACACACACACACACGGACCCACACACACACACACAAACCCCTAAATAGAGCAGCATATCATGTGTCCCTAATCTACACAGACAGGTCGTTGTTCAAGTCAGCTTGTTTCATATTACATTTATATTGGAATTAAAATTTAATTATACATTTACTTTAATAATAAATAGTGAAGCTCTCACGACTAGGCTTTGACAAATGATGCCCAATAAAGACCTACTTGCAAAGGTAACACTTCGTCCAGAGTTCATATACGGTACCAGAGTTGATAATATAAGTAATGGAAGTCCTCACAATTTTCAGTAAAAACGAATTAGGCGGCAGATAGACTTCAAATCAAAACTCCCACTGAACTGCCAACAAAAGTCATTTACAATTAGCAATGTGTTTAGAATGTTTATAACACATTATATGCAAGTAGCATAATGCTGAATAACTTCAAACACTGATTTTGGGACAAGATAAAGTAAATGTGAACTACGGACACAATGTGCACCAAATAAAAGCCAGATCGCTGGTACTATAAAAAATAAATTCAATTAAAAATCACCTCATCTTCCTCGGGCTTCTTGCTAATAGTTATTTGAAAAAGAGGATAACATTGCTCTGAATAGCATTAACCTTGTAATGCGGTCTCTGCTGTTGTATCTACCACTCCACTGATTACACCTTCCCTGTTATGCAATAGTTGTGATAGTCATCAGCATAAAGATCACAGTTGATTCACCCGTCTCCCCTTGTGAATGCCATAGATAACATTGATTAAATAAATATTCTACACGCAATGCAATGCAATTAGCCCAATGTATATGAGCTTTGACATAAAGCCACAGATTTGCCTACATGCACAATTCAGTTGCAGAAATTCCCCAGGTGCTTGTTCCAATGCTATAATAAGATCAATGTGAATAAATCAATCAATAAATAGCCAATTACTTCTCAGGGGCCAAGCCAGCTGAACCAAGGTTGGCTTACAGTTCTGGACTCTTTTCCAATAAGCTTTGTACTATTAACCACTTAATACGTACAAAAGAGTGTATCGAGGTAACACTGACTTGTGTTTTTTATTGAATGTTCCGACAGAATTATTTCACAGCTCGGGCCAATCGCTTCATAAATGTATCAGCAGTAGTATATATCACTGCCTTCTTGAGACTTGGGGCTTGATTTACTAAGACCTTTAGCACAACCAATAACATGACAAATGATTAGTCATGGTATTTTGTTTTGCACCAATCATTGGTTGCGTTATTAGTTTTGCATGTGCTAAAAGGTTGTGCGCATGCAAAAGGTCTTAGTAAATCAGGCCCTTGGTGTTTATATTCGATGCAAACAGCAACAATGCAATAAAGACTTTATGTATTTAGTGTGAGAATCAAGCTTATAATGCTGCAAAATAAAGATTGTATGTATTTAGTGTGTGAGAATCAGG
The DNA here is from genome assembly GCA_022702515.1 of Ilyophis sp. 1 JC-2022. Taxonomy (NCBI): domain Eukaryota; kingdom Metazoa; phylum Chordata; class Actinopteri; order Anguilliformes; family Synaphobranchidae; genus Ilyophis; species Ilyophis sp. 1 JC-2022. The sequence continues at coordinate 33,983,713 of CM040398.1, forward strand.
CTTATAATGCTGCAAAATAAAGATTGTATGTATTTAGTGTGTGAGAATCAGGCTTATAATGCTGCAAAATAAAGATTGTATGTATTTAGTGTGTGAGAATCAGGCTTATAATGCTGCAAAACATACTGCTTTACATGAAAAGCCATGAGTGTGAAGGTGATTTGATAGCTATTGTATATTTTGAACGCGCACTTGTATTTTATGTCCGGCATATCTTGGAAAGCAGACCCGGCTCACGCGTGGCATGTGGCTGGCATGTGGCTCCTGAAAAGAGACCCACACAGGAGCCTGCGCTGTGGCTCTCATGTCTGACACAACTCTAATATAATCACAGGAAATGGACATTCAGCGCTCAGGAGATAGAGACAGCTGAATACATATCCTCAGCAGAGGCTGCTCACGCTCACGTTATATTATAAGCGTGCCGTGACGTCTTCACGTGTACAATACGCTGCACGCCCAGGTTATCACTAAGAACAAATGGTGAGAGCGAAGATGTAGTGGGAAAATGCTGTCATTTCGGCACATCCTGGTGGTGATCTCAATCCAGAGGCACCGGTGCACACGTTCACAAGGGCAACATACACAGTAATCCAGCTCTGACTCACCATCCTTGCGATGATATGTGATTTCCACCTTTCTTTCCTCTGAGCCCAGCAGAGCCTGGGCTACCTGAGCGATGGCATGCCTCTTGGTGTACTCTCCATGGAGAAAGTCACAGGTACACGGCTTCTGCATTACGTCTGCTCTGGAGAAACCGGTCATCTCGCAAAAGCCATCATTGCAGTAGATGATTGCACAGTTCTGGACTCTAGCATTGGCTATTATGAATTTCTTATCTGTAAAACAGACAAGATAGCTGTAGTGCTTTTCTGTAGTTCTCAATAATAATAATAATAATAATAATAATAATAACAATAATAATAATCATCATAATCACAATATGAGTGAACTGAAAACATATTTCAGGTAGCATATTACGTCACAATAATTCTGTTTTGGGATGAACACTAGTGTTCACAAAGCCGATAGACAATAACTGCTCAAAACTAGTGAATACATTCTAAAGTTATCATACTGTTGATACCATACTTATGGGCATATCATCATCCTTTCATTCAGTCAGTGTTTGTAAATGGTGTGAGCGTAATCTTGGAGGATTCGAAGTGCATGTGTCTATATGCATGCGTACAACTACACGGGAAACATTTTAAACGAGTAGACTAGCTAGAGCACTATGTTCATTAAAATACCACAAATATAGCCGTGACAGTAACATTTTCTGAATTACAGTATGCTACAAGGGCACGACATTCTGTCTATTTCACCTTACTAACTGTAGCCAGCCACATAGCCTACTCCGCAAGTTGCTCTAGAGTGATAAAACTCTAGATGACACAATCAATTGCCATACCACTTTCCCTTTCAAATAAAAGCAATGCTTCAAGCAGCTCGCGATGCTGTGATCTCTGCGCATGCAAAATACTTACTTTGTCCCTCGAATTTCCGTATTATGATGCCAAGAAATGTATTTTGTGGAGCGACGTGACCTCTCCGAACAGGCATGGTTGAAAAATATCCTCAGTTAGTTGTAAGACGATTTGCCGTACAGCTTTTCTTCAGTTACAAACGTTGTAGCCTTACGATATCCCTCTTGTGAGAAGTCATCCTCGGTGCACGTGAAGTCGCCACTTTCATGACCTCTTCCTATTTAACTGGTGACCGCTTCTCCCAGGGCGCAAAATCCAGCCTTTGAAAAACACTGTCGATAAGATGGGGACAAAATAAGAAGTCGGGGGGAAAAAGTCGAGTCAGATTTTTGTTTGATTAACATTGCAAATTGCACCAACGGTGGATACGAGCTTTCTGTTTTCCGAAACGATGTGGCGGTAGTGAATGGAAGACTGAATTTGATCTGCAAGGGGAGTGACGTTACCCCTGAGGGTTTAGCAACAGCACCGCGCTCAGCTCTGGCGCCTAGAGTAAGACTCTAGCGAGTGTGAGGGGAAAGACTGTATACGGGCGCACTTAATACGGATGAGTTGGTACGCTCAAAACAAAACACGTGGATACATTTTCCACGCCAACGCTGGGGCTGGACTCTCAAAGTAAGTGAACAGAATTGTATATTCACGTATACCGAATTCGTGAGGAACTCGGATATAAATCTTAAACGTTTAAAATACAACAGCTGCTTATTTGAGCGGGGATGTTTTCAAACGCGTAATAGTGCTTAACGTGGCGTAATTTGCCTAAACAATGAGCTAGAACCACAGAATTTGAACAGTGTGCAAAAGGACAAGAACACTATTTTAAGAAAATGCATTTTGTGCTCGTCTGTACAGATATAGGTGGTCTTAGCTTTTTGTTTATGTACATTAAGCCTCGTAAAGTTTGTAAAGCGTTTTAGAACGTCCCCATCAGCATGTATGAGCCCTCTAGTGAGGTGACTTGTCCATGGTGCTGAAGTCTCTTGGTGTTCTTTCCGCTGTTCTCTGTTGGAGACCACTGTTGTCCCACACAAAAAAAATTAGATGTATATATTTTATATTTATGAAAGTCACGTTTTAAGTCAACGTAATGTAAATATTCTGAATGGGTTTTAAATTGAAATGACACTAATCCGCACGTGCCTGATGCGGTTAGCTTATAGATGAATTATGAGCAGCATCGAGGCTGAGTAAAAATGCAAATGTGTGCAGAATCAAAAGCCTCTCCTATACTGCATCGAAACATCTGTCTCTGTATTTCCCCAAGACGTCACTGGCCATCTGCTCATTTGAGAAAAAGTGGAATAAAAAAAAAAAACTTTTACGGAGATATGGGGATAAAAATGTAATATGTAAACACAATCAAATATTTGATAGTCTTTTCACTGCATGGCGAACAGCCTGAACCTCACACATCTCAAACGAAAGTGCCCTCGGAGTAGTTTAATAAGCCAAAACAACAAGGGGTAAAGGCCTGTGAATTAACCTTTGCTAATTAGAGTTTGTGAACGAATATTTAAAGGCTTGTTAAAGACATTAACAACTGTATCAATGCGAACAGCTAGAAGAACGTAATATTAATAAATAATATTTGTTAAGAGCCCATCACATATGTGCACTTAATTGTTGATCATTTACAGATTCATCATTTTAAACAAGTTAAGGCAAAATCAACTGAATACTGGATAAGCAAAAAAGACTTTTGAAGCAATTCATTTGCAGATTGATAAAACGATAAATCCCGCGAATCAGTTTGACACACATCAACAATAAAATCTAATCTCAATAACGATAACATATTGGATAAAAACTCAAATTAAAATATTCAGAAAAGCCTGAACAGAAATCCCCCCCAGTACATGCAGTGTGTAACAAATGGATATCTTTAAAATAAGTGACGGAAAAATCACTGACACCAACTGGAAAACTGATAAGTCACTGACAACCCTATAAGAACATGTTAAACGCTGTTTCATATGACAATAGCTAAATTGTATGTATACAGAGTATATCAAAAGCTAAATTGTATGTATACAGTGTATAACAAAAGACAAATTGTATGTATACAGTCAGCGCCCTCCATAATGTTTGAGACAAAGACATATTGTTTCCTGAATTGGCTCTGTAATTTGTAATGAAACAATTCACGTGTTCACAAGTTCAATTCACAAGTTCAGACTCTCAGCTTTCTTAAAGAGCGTTTCTATACATGTTGTTTTCGCCATGTAGACATTACAGCACCTTTTATACATGGCCCCCATTTCAGCGCGCCGCAATGTTTTGGACAAATGGCTTCACAGGTGTTTCTGATTTGTCAGGTGTGTTAGGCTTAGGCTTAGGCTTAGGCTTACCAAATTCAAGTGTTTGGCTCACCCTTAAGAAGGAAGAGAGCCCGGGTGAGCTCAATAATCACAAAGGGCCTGGTAGGCCAAGGAATACCTCTGCAATTAATGACAGAAGAACTCTCACCATAAGGAAGAAACCCCCACAAACACCCGTCTGACAGGTCAGAAACACTCTTCAGGAGGCAAGCGCAGATGTGTCAATGACTGCTGTCCACAGAAGACTTCACAAACAGGACTACCGAGGCTACTACACTGCACGATGCAAACCACTTGTTAGCTGTAAAGAAAAAACTGCAGAGTTCTGGAAAAAGGTCTTGTGGACAGTTGAGATGAAGATTTACTTGTATCAGAGCGATGGCGAGTGCAAAGTGTGGAGGTCAAAAGGAACTGCCCAAGATTCAAAGCATACCGCCTCATCTGTGAAACACGGTGGTGGGGTGTTTTTTTGTGTGCCATGTATGGCTGCCACAGGTCTTGACTCACTTGTCCTAATTAATGATGTAACTGCTGATAGCAGCAGCAGAATTAATTCTGAGGAGTACATAAACATCCTATCTGCCAAAGTTCAAGTAAGTGCCTCTAAACCCATTGGACGGTGCTTCATCCTACAACAAGACAATGATCTCCAAAACATACTGCTAAAGCAACAAAGGAGTTTTTCTCAACTGGCCAAGTCAAATCACCCAATCTGCATCCAACTGAGCATGCGTTTCACATGCTGAAGAGAAAACCTAAGGCAATTAGCCCCAGAAACAAGCAGGAGCTGAAGATGGTTGCAGTCCAGGCCTGGCAGAGCATCATCAGAGAAGACACTCAGCACCTGGGGATGTCTATGGGTCACAGACTTCAACCAGTCATTGCATGCAAAGGATATGCAACTAAGTACTAAACATGACTACTTTCATTTACACAACTTTAATATGTGCCAAAGTTGTGATTTCTACATTGATACCAAAATGTATAAAAATATATTTTAATAAAAATATATTTTAATAAAAATATATTTTAATAAAAATATATTTTTATTAAAATATAATTGGTTGCACAAGTGTGCACTTTAGCCACTTGTGATTGTTTGATTACAGATCTAAAATTGTGAGTAGACTAGAGCACAGAGCCAAATTAATAAAAACATATGTCTTTGTCCCAAACATAATGGAGGACACTGTAAATAGTATCTATAGCTGTCAAAAGTTTATTGTTTTGTGTTTTCTGTTCTTGAGCCATCAAATAATTATTTTGTCATTAGTCGTCACCATTTTAGCTTGTTAGCTTATATTTATATGGACAAATATTTTTGACCCTTAACTTTTGTATAGTATATATGGAGAAATTAAATGTGCAGTAGAGTACTGGGTACTGCTTTAGAGACTACTACCAAAGGTTTTTCTTTCTCTTCTTCAAAATCCACACCTGTTCAAATGTGTGCTCGCGCGGCCTGTTTCAAATTTGAATATGAAAAGTGTGCTCCTGAAACCTCAGAGTGAACCATGACTGTTTTACATCGTCAGATGAGTACAGTATATATCCTGCTCCAATCATACTGACTGCGCCTGGTACTTTAATTCGTATTTACCTTTTAGGGTTGTTTCAACGCACTTGTTTTTAGTTCGGAAATGCACTGTGTACGTCGCTCTGGATAAGAACGTCTCCTAAATGACTATAATGTAATGTAATGTAAATGCTCCATGACAGTGTGTAGCATTGTATTCTATTTTCACTGCATGTATGTATGAGGCTGCCATCATGGCCAGAGTACTTTTCACATAACCCTGGCATGACCACAGTACTTGTAGCCTAATCGGCAGCTTTTTTAATAATTTATTTTTTCATACAATAACACACTTTCTCTTTTCCTTCTTAAAAAAAACCATGGTGCTGTGCATATGCACTACGCAACTTGTCACACAAAAAAAGAGTTCGCTTTCGGGTACGTTGTCATGGATCGCACCGTCCTTCCCTTATCTCCGCGCTTAGTATTCCGTTTTTTCATCTACCTGTAAATCTATCAGATTTTTCTGTGTTCCGCTACGAGATTTGCATGCTAAGCTTATAAAAGCTTATAAAAAAAAAATAAAGGAAGGAAAAAAATTAAAATAACCCTAAACCAGGACAGGTGAACTCACGAATCACAGAGGCGAAAGCAAAACCCGTAGCGGAACACAGAAAAATCTGATAGATTTACAGGTAGATGAAAAAACGGAATACTAAGCCCTGGTGTCTATAGATATTCTGCATATCCACTTCATAATTATTGGCTCCCAGAACAATCTCAGAACATTTGGGCACATGCTCCGAACTTCAAAATCATGATGTCATCAGACCAATATTTTCAGGTCACATGGATTATTGCTTGTATATTCTTAGAGTGTTAAGATTTGCATGCTAAGCTTATAAATTTTACTGTGTAGCCAGGTTTTTGCTGAAATAGGAAATACTTGAACTCTTCAGCTTCTCCGATCAGAGTTGTTGTGATTATGGATCTATCGTCTTCAAAATGTATAACACCTGAACATAATATTTGGTTCAAATATTTGTTAAGTATGATAAAAGTATGTAAAGTAATTGTTTTATAGATACAGAGCTCATCTGTGTGAGTGAGAGAGAAATGTTAGCCAAATGTAGCATGTAAACATTAAAAAACGTGATGCATGGCGATGTTCCACACAGGCACACATGTTAACATAAACGTGATTGACCCACGTTCTCAGATCCCGTCTTGACCAGTGGGAACTGTGGCTGGTAGCTCCACAGGGTGAAGCGCAGTTGACGATGGCATGGGAGGGTTCAGTCGGTCACGGGTCCGCGTTTCATCGCTATCTAGCAACCCACGCTTGTGAATCGGGCGCCCGCAGACTGCATGTTAACGCCGCGTGTGAAAGGTCTTCCTCCGCCTCCATTCCGTGTGAGCTCAGCTATAGTTTGTAATGTGAAAAGAAGAAGCGGGTAACACCGCCCGTTTTGGAGAAGAACCGCGGATGTCTACACTCTCCTGAATTGGCAGTGGCGTTCCTGAATGACCGCGCCCGCGGTTGCAAATAACCGGACGTTCCAAATTAAGGTGGGAACCGGACATGCGCAGCCCCATGTCGGACGCCACATTTCTATTTAAATAAAGTGATTTACATGCAGGATTCGACGACGAGAAAAGCTGAGCATGAAGTGCTGATGAGTGTGACTGTGACTGCCACCCGCTCAGTAGTGAATGGGAAATACAGCAGAAGTGTAAAATGCCACTGCTTAGACATGTCTATCCAATTTACACATAATGTGTCCTCTCCCGCCATCTCGCATTTAACATTCCGCACAAATTCAGGGAGAATTTCTGGAATTGGACAAAATGATGATGTATTTAAAATCCTCCCGTGTGACTGAGCTGTGTGATGTTCCTCAGAAATGCTGCCGATGTCATTTTTTAATACTCATTTTAAAATATTGTAGGCACATGCTGACGCTGTTGAAATTAAGTTTATTTTTTAGTGTGTACTCTGCACTCCAAGGCTTTGTAGCTTTCTGAGGAGATAATTTGCCTTGTATAAAACATTTAAATGGGGTGAATAAATAGCTTCTGCCAACTTCTGGGGAGTCAGTATATTTAATATTTTCAAATACTAATATGTAGCCAATTTATTTATGTTATTTTCATATACTATGTTTTTGGTTCCTGCTCGAGTCCATGACCCCATTGACCTTAACAAGAGCTCCAGGACAATTACACGCCATTACATCAGGAATCCACTGACATAATTCACCATCATTCTGTAGCCTTCCCCCATCCCCAAACCAACAAAATGTTAACTGACCACAACATTACTGTTTTGCACTGGCCATCTGAGTCCCCAGACTTTGTGGTTTGAATTGAAGAGGGCAGTCCACAAGCGCAGACCGAAGGATCTAAAGTTGAACTTGAAAGAGTCTGTATGAAATATTGGGTCAGTGACCCACGACGATTTGTTCATCAGTCTCATATAACACTGGAGATGACCACTCCATATTTGTGAATGGAGGGTGCCCTTTGACACCTATTTTTTGGGGAAATGTATTGTTTGTTTAAAATGTTTTCTCTGAGCAATTGTATTACTATGAAAACATATAATTCTCAATTTGTTTCCCTTCTGCATAAAATATAGTATAGTATATTACCCATGTTATTTATTTTATACAGCCTTCATCATTATCAAGGGAGCTAATTCTGGTTCCATCACAGGCCTGAAAGTTGAATGGCAGAAAACAACGTAATAACCCCCTACCCACCACCTAACTCTGAAAAACACCAAATCCAACAGCACTATTTCATAGCATATTCTACATTGCTTTAATATCAAAAGAGCAAGATATATCACTTGATATCTTTATAGGTCAATACAGATTAACTTATAAGACTTGAATAATTACAAATTGCATGACATGTATGCTACTCTCTGAACCACCATTGCTTATCAAATAAAATTCTCATATTCACCTTTAACCTTTTTCACACAATAATTTCCACCACAGTAGACAAATATTTTAAATGAATCTGTAATGACTTGCGTTTTTATGTCATAAATCCCATTTACCACTCACTTGACCGTTCCCTTGCTTACAATTTGATGCGTTATCTAATTATTTTCTAAATTCTTGGTGGATATACACCAAGTACATAAAGACAATGTTAAATCCTATTCTATTGAGGCAGTTACCTCATCATGCAGATTTCTTTCTTGTAAAAGCCTTTGTACAGGACTGCTATGGGCTTCCAGCTGCTTTGTGTAGGGGATCTCTATGCCAGAGACATGGAGGAAATATTGGAGGTCCAGGTGCGACAGATAAGGAATCTTAAAGTGTTCAACGCACACCACTAGGACGGACAATAAGGAGAACACAAATAACCTTGCAATAAAAAGCGAGGAGCTCGATATCTGAGCAAAACAAAAGAAATAAGCAGGTGCTGCTCTCATATCACAGTTTCAGAGCCAGTGATTTAAGAGAAGAGAAGTCTACTCTATAGGCAATTATAAAATTAATACACTGATCACTGACCTGTCTGTTTTAATATCTGTTGTCCTGAGACTGGTTATTTTTGTTCATTGTTTACCAAAGCCAAACACGTACAAATGATATTGCTATCGTGTTCCCTCTGCACACGTACGCACACGCACACACGCCTCACTGATTGGCAGGGTTCCTGTTATGAACAGATAGTGAGATGCTTGAACTCTTATAATACTCAAGAATATCCCAGTGGCAGGGGACGGACGCTGCGTGTGTTTGTGTCTTACTGTATACATGTGCATGCATGTTCTCTGTGTTTTTATGTACGCGCGTACATGTGCATGCATGTTCTCTCTGTGTTTTTATGTACACGTGTACATGTGCATGCATGTTCTCTGTGTTATGTACACGTGTACATGTGCATGCATGTTCTCTCTGTGTTTTTATGTACACGTGTACATGTGCATGCATGTTCTCTCTGTGTTTTTATGTACACGTGTACATGTGCATGCATGTTCTCTGTGTTTTTATGTACGCGCGTACATGTGCATGCATGTTCTCTCTGTGTTTTTATGTACACGTGTACATGTGCATGCATGTTCTCTCTGTGTTTTTATGTACACGTGTACATGTGCATGCATGTTCTCTCTGTGTTTTTATGTACACGTGTACATGTGCATGCATGTTCTCTGTGTTTTTATGTACACGTGTACATGTGCATGCATGTTCTCTGTGTTTTTATGTACACGTGTACATGTGCATGCATGTTCTCTCTGTGTTTTTATGTACACGTGTACATGTGCATGCATGTTCTCTGTGTTTTTATGTACACGTGTACATGTGCATGCATGTTCTCTCTGTGTTTTTATGTACACGTGTACATGTGCATGCATGTTCTCTCTGTGTTTTTATGTACGCGCGTACATGTGCATGCATGTTCTCTCTGTGTTTTTATGTACACGCGTACATGTGCATGCATGTTCTCTCTGTGTTTTTATGTACACGCGTACATGTGCATGCATGTTCTCTCTGTGTTTTTATGTACACGCGTACATGTGCATGCATGTTCTCTCTGTGTTTTTATGTACACGCGTACATGTGCATGCATGTTCTCTCTGTGTTTTTATGTACGCGCGTACGTGTGCATGCATGTTCTCTCTGTGTTTTTATGTACACGCGTACATGTGTGCATGCACGTTCTCTCTGTGTTTTTATGTACACGTGTACATGTGCATGCATGTTCTCTCTGTGTTTTTATGTACACGTGTACATGTGCATGCATGTTCTCTCTGTGTTTTTATGTACACGTGTACATGTGCATGCATGTTCTCTCTGTGTTTTTATGTACACGTGTACATGTGCATGCATGTTCTCTCTGTGTTTTTATGTACACGTGTACATGTGCATGCATGTTCTCTCTGTGTTTTTATGTACACGCGTACATGTGCATGCATGTTCTCTCTGTGTTTTTATGTACACGCGTACATGTGCATGCATGTTCTCTCTGTGTTTTTATGTACGCGCGTACGTGTGCATGCATGTTCTCTCTGTGTTTTTATGTACACGCGTACATGTGTGCATGCACGTTCTCTCTGTGTTTTTATGTACACGTGTACATGTGCATGCATGTTCTCTCTGTGTTTTTATGTACACGTGTACATGTGCATGCATGTTCTCTCTGTGTTTTTATGTACACGTGTACATGTGCATGCATGTTCTCTCTGTGTTTTTATGTACACGCGTACGTGTGCATGCATGTTCTCTCTGTGTTTTTATGTACGCGCGTACGTGTGCATGCATGTTCTCTCTGTGTTTTTATGTACACGCGTACATGTGTGCGTGCGCAACATTTTTCTATGTTCATGCAATTACTGTATATATGCTAAGCAATGCCGATTTCAATGGTTAGCCTCAATCAAACTATACATTTCAATACCAGGGAGAGTTGAACTTATCCATTCAGTAGATTTAGCCAGATAATCACTTGAACTCCATTGAACTTATTTCATTGAATAACAGTGATCATTGGCAGCTTGACAAGAGATGGTTGCAGAGCAGAAAGATTATATAATTTCCATTCAGAGAAAAGAGGCAGCCATGTAAGCCCAGGAGGGTGAAACTAATCTTCTGCAATGTATCCGTCACAAAGGTTTTTACTGAAACAATGTTCGATCAGACAGAAATGTCTCAACCCAGTATATTGATTTGATTTGTACAAAAATAAATTTTTGTACTTTAAAGTCCGTCTCTTGGATTGAGAAAAAAATGCTTTGCAGTGATATTATCATAGTATCATAATATAATTAAGTGTATATGCTAACACATTTACATTAACTTTCATAGTAATACATGTCTTCTCTATTAGACAAAAAAGGTGATACCACAACACTTAATTTGTATAAGGGGGGGGTCTGGTTCTTCCATATGGGACAGTGTGATTAGGGCCCCCCCTGGGGCCACATGTATAAAACTCTGAGTAAAATAATGCGTAAAAGAATGATCAGGGAGAAAGTCAGAAATCTGCTTACTCAAAGTTTTACATTTTTTCCCTCAGCCTTTTGATCATGGTGTCGCCATATCACACCGACTCCAAACATTGCGTACGTATGGTGTGCAACATGAGCTGAGTTACGCACATTTTCTTATTTTATACATCTGAATTTCTGCGTGGAAACTCGCTTACATAGCGTTCTGAGGGAATTTTTTTACATTTGGCCCCTGCACTTTTTATACATGTCCCCTGCACTGTTTATACATGTGGCCCCTGGTCTGTGTTGCCAAGGGGAATGGAGCGAGGAGCTTAATCCAGACCATTCCCTCCCTGGCCCTCAAATAATCCACATCTCCCATCCCGTAAAGTAAAAGCACTGTGCATGCCCCAGATTAACGAGCACACCAAACCATCTGCCCAAACCACAGAAAAAACAATACCAAGCCATGCCCGAGTTCATCCCAACTCTTATGATTACGATGATTATGATTAGCTCAGGTCTTTGTCGATGCTATGCCTACGTTTTCAGCATGTCCTCCACTCTTACAGCTCAGAATTCACAGAAGTGAATGTTACCGAAGGAGAGCAAGGTCTGTCCCGGGATTTGACCTCACAACCTTGTGGTTGAACGTCCCGTCCCTACATTGTGCTGCGTTGCGCCCTGGCTTTCTGCAGCACGCTCTCCGTCAGCGACAGACTTTCAGTCCGTTGTTTCCAAGCACAAAGGGCCCAGCGGCAGTGAGCATGAATCACAACGGCGTGTCGAACGCGCTGCTTCTCTCAGACTTTTACTGCGGCAGAGAACAACAGGCCAGCCGACTGTCCCGCCCGCGATAAGGGGACGCGTCCCAGGAGTTTAACGACACCAGGAGCACGACGCTGTTCCCCCTGGCTGGTTTAAAAACTCCCCGTTTGTCAACGGCCCTGGCGACTGTTGCGAGACAGGGCCACAAAGCCATCTCCAGCACCTCGCATTTTCCATTCATCTGCCAGCGATAAGCGGCATCGGCGTCCGTCTGTAGTGTCGCTATCTTTAGGGTGCCCGGGACACAGCGTGTGGGAACACAACGTGCGCGGGCATATGCCACGGGCGATAGGCCGCCGTGTCACCCACAGATAGGGCTCCGTGCCTTCGCCCACCGCCGGCTTTGTCTACTGTCACAATCACCATCCGACTTAAACTAGCTGTGACAGCACAACTCATCACATCAGGATGTGGCTTTCCCAGGTATGCCAGACGGAAGCATTCCCCAGTTTTCTTTAATCTGTGGCAAAGGGCGCGTGTATGAGACAGGCCCCGTTGGCAGCTCTCCAACACCGGCTCCTAAGCAAAGCACCCCCATGTAAGCACTTGAGCCGTTTCCTGATAACACGCTAAACTCAATCCAGATTCATCTGTTTTTATGTTAATTAATTAGCCAATGAGTTAAAGGTGTTGGTTTCTCAGCCGTGCACATGGACGTGTTTTAAAAAATGCTCAGATTAAGTCCTCAATCTTATCCAGTAAGGGCCTGTGTGGGTGCAGGCTTTCGTTTCAGACAAGTGGTAACACACCTAATTCTACTAATCAAGGTCCTTAGCAAAGACTCTAGTGGTTGATTAGTCGAATCAGGTGCGTTGCTGCTTGATTGGAACAAAAGCCTGCACCACACCGGCTCTTTCTGGATAAGATTGAGCAGCCCGTCTGTAGAGGTATGCTTCAGCTGCCGTCTAATATACAGAGTTAAAAATTCCTTACTCTGAAAATATCTGAAGACCACTTTCCACATCGCAGAGTGTGTAAAAACGAACACAAAAAGTGACAATGTCATATTAAAGTCATTCAATAACCAGTGAATCATTACAATAACCAGTGAATCATTACAATAACCAGTGAATCATTACAATAACCAGTGAATCATTACAATAACTTTTCTAAGCAGGCCCATAAATTACAGTAGGAGTTGCTATTAATATAATCGCTGCAGGATTAATTCATTGCTTGCGAGGCATAACCTTCATGGGTGAACTGATGAATAAGCGCATTTCAACAAGCAAGATTCAAATCAAACATACAAAGCAAGCCATGTTCTCCACAGGGTATCTGCATCGTGCTTCAAGGCACCTCCTATAATGTACAATGTGTCTATTTATGGAACCAACGGGCTAAATAGCCAGTGTCATATATTTGCATTTTCCTATAGGAGTGAAGGGGGCAGGAAGGGACTGCAGGAAAGGACAGCATTTAATCAATTCACTGCATGTTAAAAAGTCTTGATTGAATTCCTTCCTCTGCCCTGGTTTAATCAGCAAATCAATAGCAGTGCTGCATATGTTAGGGAGCCTAACTCGACCTTCCTTGTCAGAAAAACTTTTATGCGGGGGTAAAAATGTGGATTGTAGCCCGTACTACTAAAGTTTTCTGGGAGCCAGTTCAGTACGCTCTGTTGCCAAACCAGTGCCAGTGGCTCAATAGACTTGTCTGCCTCGTTTTTGCCCCAGCCAGTCGGCGTGATCTGAGGTAACCATAGAAACAGCCCTGTCCCTTAGGATCGTCTCCTGCTTTCCCTCAACGTGAAAGCCTTTTTCACAGTTTAATATGCTGCCCATATCTCTGTTCCATTAGTTTGGCCTGGCACCGTGCAGGGTCTGGGCAGCTGATTGTTAAGATCTGATTAGATTATCAGTGCTGCTGGTGCCTGACGGCACACACAATGCAGCCCTTATCAATAGCTGGCGAGACTGAGACTTTAGCCTTCCCTAATGCAGCGTAATGATATCCCGCATGGAACGCAAGCACAGACCAGATCCACCCTCTGAGAACATCTGTCTCTCTAAGTGTGCGTAATGCTGATGCTCCACGACTGAGCAGAATCGCTTTTATTATGGAACCATGCGTGAGCAGACGTGCCACTGTCTCGCTCGCTCGCTCGCTCACTGGCAGGCACCACACTTTCCAGGGACTCTCTTTGCGGGCAGACTCTCTGGTCAACACAGCCAACGAGAAGAAGAGCAACGTGTGACCCATTCTGGACCCGCTGTCTCATGTCTCCGTACGCATGAGACAGCTGGGGGGCAGCAGAGGACCTGCTCAGTAGGCATCTGGACACTTGTGTTAGTGTTTCAGTAAAAGTGCGGAGAGACCTCCAGTAAGTGCGGAGAGACCTCCAGTAAATGTTAGGAATTCCCTAACCTTGTTGAGTGACCCTTAAAAAAATCAATGACGTAAATGGGAATAATGTTAAACAGTGCAGTGGCTTTATACGGAAAGGGCTTTTTTTTAACGTACATAACATCAATCAGTATGCGCTGTGACTGCATTGAGGTAAATGTATTCTTGATTTGTGATTAATCAAGCGTAGCAACTGGATCAGAGAATTATAATTGATATCTATTATGGAATATTACCTCATACGTGCAGAGAATGCAGTCAGCTTGGTTTGACTACACAGCCTTAACAACTGTGGTGTGTATACATTACTTTTAAATGACCATATGTGTTTATCAATGAAATGTGTCTTCATTCATGAAGGGGAGTTTTGTGAAAGGCTCAGCTGGCTACGGAGGGAGTGGTGAAACGCGGCTCAACCAGACACAGATGCGCGTTTACAACGTGGCTGATCCTAATCACAAAAGGATTTAGCCCGTCACATGCTTTCTCAGATTCACCTGACGCTGCCCACACCTGTCATGAACAGGGTTTTTTTTCTTCTGTATTCATACATATGACGTTACATCACACAGGGAAAGACACGTATCATATGAACTTTTCCATTTCAGCTTGTCCACTCTTATAAGCCCAACACCCACTGAGAGGTCTTCCCAGGATGCACTGCCAAAACCATTTGAATACGTCACCCTACACTGGTCCGTGATAGTGTTTTTTGAGAACAAACCTCAGTGTACAAAACCAATAACCGACCACAGTGTAAAAATACAGACTGCATTCTTACTGAACGTAGTGGCGGCCACGCCCTAAACAGAGATGTGCAGGCCTGCTGTTTAAGATCTGGGTTAATGTGGCCAAATTCCATTTCCCTTATTCATTCAATGCTATGTTTAAATGGCGGAGAAGAGAAGGTAATAGCAGGACACACCCAAGGTCACAAACAAAGGTGGGAAAACAATTGAGCTGCTTCTACGTCATGTATTTGTCCTGGCCCAGAAACCTATTCATTCACCCTTGTCTTCGTCAGTATGGAAGTATGAAAGCATGCATGCTGTCCCGCGACACAATGTCTGCACTTTTTTATTATTATTATAATGGCTTGTTTATATGTTGATATTTTGAATGATCTATTGGATTCTTCAGATATTTTCAAGGTATTTGGAATAGAGGCAGGAAGAGAACCATTATTTTACTACCACCGTATAGATGGTATAGACTGCATATATCACTTGAACAAGAGTGCATATATTTTGTTGAATATAATAGAGTTACTACAGCCATCTACTGGATAATATACACAACTACACCCGAAAAATGATGACAGAAACAATATATTATTATTGTATTGTCACAATTTTGATCATTTTTTTAAGAATTACGACTGGACCAATCGATCAATACAAGTCACATTTGGAGTTCTCGTACAACCTCTAATTTTTCTGAACCCGGTGGATTCACAAATCATAATGCTGCCACTTTGATCTTACAATAAATTCTCAGTGAAGTTCTCAATATAATGTTCTTCTAAATAGCGTATAAATCACTGTGTTGAACGTTGTATGTGCTGTTGGAGGATCCTGGCTGTCAGTATGTCTATGTGTCCCATGGCAGATATTAAGGAATGGGAGACTGAACCCCTCAATATATATATAAATATATATCTTTTTATTTTTTTATTTTTAGAGGCATGCATCGGGAGTATGTAATAACTGACGCACGCTATACACAAAATGAGCTTAAACGTGAACACAGAACCAGCCTAAAAGCTCATTGACCTTAAAGTGGTAATTCAAACGGGCAGTTTGCTACCGATTTGCTATCGGTTACAGTCTCCTGTTTACAAAAAGAGACACAGCGAGTGACTGAGAGGCAATTTGAAAAGGAGATGGTCCTCGCCCCTGTGATGACCTGACATTCAGAGCGTGATAAAAACTACAGTAAATACAATGAAGGTCACCTTGTGTACTCCGTACTCCTGCCTCTTTTTGGCCAACACATCTCTGTACGTTAGGTGTACAAAAAAGACATTACTCTTAAAGAGTGGAAAAAGTATGAGGGAAAGGAGATAGAATTGTATCTACTATTATAAACTGACTTTGCTTTTATTGATTGTAGAATGAACAACAATGTTAACACACAATGTTTAACAAGTGGTATTTAATGTGGCAGTAAATATGTGAAATAATTGTAGCTAATCATGTTTTTGAGATTTTAATGTCATCTACTGATGTCTGATGCCCTTTTTAACTTGCATTTGTCTAAATTTGTTTATATCTTACAAACTGTTTATTGAAGTTTATACATGTATAATTATTTCAATAACAGTCAAATTAGCAGTTGTCACAACCAGGGCCTGACAACGTTCTGTCATGGATCATGCCTTTCTTTCCTTATCTCTGCGTTTTTTATTTCTTTTGTCTTTTACCGGTAATCTATCGGATGTGTTTCGCTACGGATTTTGCTTTCACCTCGATGATTAGTGAGTTCACCTGTCCTGCATTTCCTCTCACTACTTATACCCCGCTTCCTCCTTTTCTCGACGCTTCCATGTTATTTCACGTAACATTCTAGCCGGTAAAGGTATCGGAAGTTGTGCTGCTATCGACCGCTTTGCTTCTCAACGCGGGACTTGTTAGCAGTACAATTTAGAAAAAGTAAAGTGTGCTTTTTCGCTCTTTTATTTCAGAGCAGAGATTTTTGTTTCTTTGTTTTTCTCTCAAACCTACGAGTGCTCTCACCCTGTTTTAGGGGTCTTTTGGTTTTTCTCCTTCCTTTCTTTTTGTTCGCTCCACAAACGGGAGTTAGATAAGGAGTTCCTCGTTTTTATCGCGAGGTTATTTGTGTTCTCCTTATTTTCCCCATCTACTACGAATTATTGTCCGTTTTAGTGGTGTTCATTTGAACACTTTAAGATTCCTCATCTATCGCATCTGGACCTCCAACATTTTCTCTGTGTCTCTGGCATAGAGATCCCCAACACGATCAGTGCCTGTTGTGTACCGATCAGTAGTGTACAAAGAACCTTCACCTCTATTCAAAGGAAGCAAGTGAAGAGAGAATAAGTACATGCACAAATGAATGTTTACCAGACCGAATATCTGTACATATTCAGAGGCTATTTAAAAGAGAGAAAATGTCTTCCCTTCTGAAAAAAGGGAAAACATTAAAGTGAGTGTACATTATTTATTGACAAATGTTTCAAGTGTAGGGCCATTTGAGTGGACCAGGAGCTGAGCTAAAGTGGCAGATCTAATCTGTGGGGTGCCTGGAGGCACAGAGGATACCTGAGCCTCTGGGATTGGCATGAACGGAATCTATTGGGTAATGGCACTCTTATCTAGAGGAGTGCAGTGCCAGGAAAGATCAGAAATCACTTTCCGGTTGGATGTCAATCTTTCTGTCCCTTCTGTCAGGGTGAAATTCAGTCAGAAAAGTGTGTCAGTGTGAAATTCAGTCAGAAAAGTGTGTCAGTGTGAAATTCAGTCAGAAAAGTGTGTCAGCGTGACTGCGATACAATGTACCGCAAGAATGTTAGATGCCAGCCCTAATTCAAATGCATGTCTTAACACTAAGAGTTCATTTGAAGAGATGTAAAGTAAAGTAACCCTAACCCTAACCCTCCTCATATCGAGGTTGACTAATGAAGGGATGTGGTGTTTATTTAGTTCTGTAAATATCGCACACATGAAGCTGTAAAGTGAGCGCACAGGCCAGTATCCATGCGCGCGGAGCTGTAAAGTCCCGCGAGAACAGAGCTATGATGCACGCTAACTTGGTTTTCTGCTGCTCGCGAGTCAAGTAGATTATTTGAGACTTTGGAGGCGTATTTGACTCAAATACAAAACATGTTATGGGTAAGAATAATAACCTATCCCTATTTACAGCTTCGTTCGTATAATGTATTTCACTCCCGTTTTCTCGTTTTCTTTGACCGCAAGCTGTCGTTCTAGGTTGTTCGCGAGTTCTGCCTTCAAAGTCTCAATCTCTCACTTTGCACCCTGTTGGCTGTCGACCTGTAAGATTCTGTGTTGGTATCGGGTTGTGTATCAGAGCATTTCTACAAGTGCGAGTACGAGTACATGAGCACAGGATCGGACCCGTGACCGATACCACGATAGGTATTGGTGCATCCCTATTGATAATATTGCCGAATTATTCAGTTGGAACAATTTTGTTTATAGTTGTCACCCTGGAGATTCATTCACAACATATAGGCTACTCAGGAATGCCCGTTAGATCTGCAGCTACAGATCTATCTTTGCTCTTCACCGGAGTTGAAGATATCAAGACTGATCCAGGACTGCAGGCAATCCTCAAAAGGCCACCAGGGAAGGAGAAGAGAATGCGGGGGAGCAGTGAGGCAGCGACTGGGAAGGCTGAGCTCCGTTTCGACTGGACAGAGACTGCGTGTATGGAGGAAAGTCACGGAGGCAGAGTTCGTGTAACGTTATATGTCGACAGCTTTGTACAGCCGTTGGACTGCTTGATGACACTGGACACCTCGGGATAGCGGAGGCGGATGGGGAGCTGTTATTGCTTGTGATGTTAAATTTTTAATCATGACATTTGGCTGTATTCCACTAGACTCAGACCATCACTTTAATTCACTTAATTAGTTTGATTAATTCAATGATTCTATTGAATGTCTTTATTTGATATGGTTGACAGGGTCTGCCCCACTGTCTGTCTTTTTTGTTGTTGCTGGTGGCTACAACTGAAGTTCCCTCACAGGAGAATAAAAGTTATTCTATTATTCTTCATGTGGCTCAATTGAAGCTCTCTCAGGCCCAGATAACGAACACCGAACATTATTTAATTTCCCCTTGAAACCACTTGAAACCGAATGCGGCGTTCACATTTTGACGGTAAAAACAACGTTATACCATGCATGAATGTGGAACAGGTGACGACTACCACTAATCTAGTTGACAGAACCAGACGGTAAACACCATGTGCATGTTGCTATGGTGATTTGGCGAGATGGGGTTTTATTCTTTCGGAAAGGGGATTGGAAGCCTCCTGCAAAATCACGGATGAGAAAAGGACGATAGCGCTCGCCGTTTTATTAATTTACCTGCGGCGGAATAACGGTGTGCTGTATCACCCGATGGATATCACCAAAAAGGCTAGGCTAATCTTTAGTGCAGAGTTTTCCGTCGCTGTCTCATTGAAAATCATGATTTAGCAACTGCATTGACTTTCACCTCTAATGTTTTCAGAAACGTATTTTAGTGGACTGTTTAGGTGGAATAAAAAAAAAGTTTATTAACAGGCCACCATATTGTTCCGGTTTGAAAACAAAATACATCTAACCAATCAGGTGCCGTTAATGTACCCTGGTAGACTACTGAACAGGGTTGCTAGACTGGGATATTTTCCCCTAAATGTAGGAGCTATTAAAAATTTATGGGGGTATTTTATTATTTTTTTTAATGTATGGGAGTCAATGATAGCTAGGGGATTTTAAAATGAGGTATGAGGGAAAATTGTGAGAAAATTGTATGGGACTCTATTGGAGATGGGGGATTTTCTGAATATTTTTTGGGGAAATTAATTCAGGCATCTGGCAACACTGCTACTGAACCTAAAAGGTCTAAAGCACCACCTATCAAATGCACAGTTTGGGGGTCCGGTACATCCCCATGCGTCCTCGCCCAATTTGGTGAGAAGCCACGCCTACTTTGATAGTTTGATCCGAGTTTCGCAAGCAATGCCAGACACATTCATTTGCATAAAGTAGTTTTGGAAACTATCCTATTCAAATTGAGAACCGGCGACCGTGTGGTACCACACCCATCGTGCACCACGCGATCGCATTGCATCCTCTCCATAGAGAATGTACAGGTGCTGTCATATACTTAAGTACATACACAAAAGTAAACTGCACTTGTTGTAATAAACTGAAAAGTAAAGAGATGGATTTACAATAAGTCATCCCAGAGTTAGGATGGATAAAAAAATAAACGGCAGCTCTCACAGTCCCTTCAGACAGGTGGCAGACTCTGTCTCTTTGAGTTCATGGGGCGAAAGGAACATCCACTGTCATTATTGTATGCACTTGGCAGATGCACTAACTCAGGATAACTTCACACAGTTTTCACATGTATGCAGCTGGCTATTTATGGAAACAATTCAAAAGCAATGGCAGGTGTGTGTGTGTGTGTGTGTGTGTGTGTGTGGTTAATATTTCTACATTTTTTGCTCGCAGCATGCCATTATAAAATACTTTATTAAAATAGTTTATCGTGCTTATTCAAAACAGTAATATGTGATTGGTTCTGCATGAAAAGCAAATTCAGTAATCAATATTTAGAACACTGGCACACTGTAGGCTTTAAAGGTTTATCCGTGTTTGTTCTGCCGGCTCTCTGCTTCTATCTGTGGTATCTGAGAAGCTTCGCTAATTGTTTCGATGGGATTTAAACTGATAGCAAGAGGTTGTCTGAGGGTTACCCGAGTAATACGCTAACGGATATGATCGGGATTCGTACACGTAGAACAAGGCACTGTAACAGAGCTCAGGTGCATTAAGTGAGAGACAGTGAGCCTCAAGTGAATGGACAGCCTCAGTCTTCTCTTTATGTTCTTGGGTATCAGGCAGAATGGGAGAAGCAGTCAAGCATCAATGAAACACTCACGCTCCTGGTCTCGTATGTCCTTGTTTGGGCTGCCCTACCATGGTGCCAAGTGTCTAATCTCAATTAGCATTGCTGAATGGTTACAGTGCAATGTACTTTTTTAAATGAAAGGTTTGCTATTATTATTATTATTATTATTATTATTATGTTACTGTACACTAAACAAATACTTTTTTTATACTTTGGGTGGTTTTTTAGTATACGGCCAACACATTGTTCTGCAGGTTGTAGTCATAGCTCAAGATAAAAATAATAAAAAGATTATAATATATAATAGCCCAAGATAATAAGTTTAATACTGTTAGGGCCTGATTTACATTTAGCGTGTGCACCCACAAAACCAATAACATTAAAAATGATTGGTCATGGTATTTGTTTTTGCACCAATCATTGGTTGTGTCATTATTTTTGCATGTGCTAAAAGTTTTAGCACCCGCTAAAGGTCTTAGTAAATCAGGCCTTTACGGTACAAATCAAATGGTATCATGTTTTCCTTTGTTGTGCAAAGCATGACACATTAGCTGCTCATCTGAACATCCTTCTCCAGACATAACAGACAGAAAAAAACAGAAAATGGCCTTTATCTACTATAATGATACAATGATTCAGTTCGATTTACAATGTATGTAATTCCCAGTTTTGGGTGAAATAATTTATATATGCTCACCAGCAGATGGCAGTATTGTCCATCCAGTGAAGGACAAATTAATTAGGCATGGTCCAAGAGATTGAACAAATATAATGCAAGATGTCATACATGAAATTAGTTTTATCAGTAATGACTACTCTGTCAATTTCACAATAATTTTACAGTTACGTATACAAAGCATTAATGTAACTCTTAAAATAACACCAAATCACTTTTTTCTTAAATAATATCTATGTTCAGTGTTTGCCAAAATAGTGATAAAATGAACCTACTCTGTTTATACTGCCATTTTCTCACTCTGAATGATGGGAGGCATTCTGTTCCCTTCCATACTGTCTACTCCATTACACAAATGGAATAAACAGCAGTATGTTGACATACTAAAGTTTTCCAATACTGCTGGGTAGCAAATATTCTGAAATGTGGATATATAACACAGTAGAAAGTCATCTTTAAAAAAAATTTAAAAAAACAATAATACCTGAATGAATAATGAAATGAACAAATGTATGCTATTGCGTTAGGTGAGAAAGTGAAAGAGTGTGGGATCAAGAGTGAGCTGGCCTGCCCAAGCAGATCTGATTCATGTGTAGTTAGCCTTTGAAAGGCCATCTTCATACATTCCAGGAATTCCATTATCACACAAACCTCCTTCTCACACCTCTAATGACATCCAAAGCCTTCTCAAAATAGTCACTAGATCTTGCATTCTTTAGTTCCAACTCAGGGTTAGATACCTGGTAGCCAGGACAGGGCTCCACTGAAAGTTAGTGATAGGGCACCTCTGTTTTCAGGGGGGATCCACTGGTCATCTGGTCAGAGCCTTGACCTTCTGAACATGATACCCAGGCACAGAAACCTGTCTCTTAACGCAAGCCTGTGATGGACAGGACTCCGGTTTCACTGGTGGATTTTCAAAGCACAGGGGCCAGTTGCTCGTGCCATGCACCAGGGAATTCAATGCTGAAAGTGTGCTTATAAGTAGTGTACAAAATGACTTCTGCTCCACTGGTTCTCATTAAGTCTTTATTTTATCTATCTAGTTCATCAACTACACATGCTGTCTAGAAGTTTGTGACATTCATTGCTTAACACCTGGACAGCTGGGTCCTATTTATTCAGGAGTGTCTAATAATGATGCCTGTTTTTTTTCCTCTCCCTGTATCCTGTAGTGTGTTGTGAAACATGACAGCCAGAGGCCTCCTTTCTCATCTCATATATTTCCAGCTACGGACAAAAGGAATGGTTCATTAATGAGTTTTTTACCCTTGAAAAATAGAATGAGGTGCTTGGCGGGTATGTTTGAAATGCTCTACGGAGTGACCATTCCCTCATGCTAAAGGACATCACCATCTGGAGCGCATTGTTCCGTCCGAATTGAGGAAATGCATCCCTCGCTCTGACGTTCACTAAGACGCGCCCTTTCTGTGACCTTTTCCAGACCGTCTGGCATGTATGACTTGTTATATGAACCTGTAGTGATTTGTCATGCGTAACAGAGTGCTAGATTACCATAGTCAGCTGAGAGGGTAGAGCTGTGATGGAAGGGAGCCATATGCACCTCCTCGGGCCAGCGAAAGGACAGGTGCTTAAGAGTGCTTCCTGAAACCCAACTGTCATTTTGTTCCCTCTCTTACCACTAGGTGGCAGTACACATTAAAGAAAACTAGAACGTGCCTGTGCCTATGACTACACGTTCTGTTCTGGAGTCAAGTGTCTGCTGGTAGCGACCAGGAGGCAGACACGCTCTCGAAGAAAACCTATGATCTTTATTTCCACGTAATTAGCCAGCGGATAAATTAAAGCGTTCTTAATGGTGGCGGTAAATGCTAATATTGTAATACCTCCTTAAAACATATCCATAGTTGTAATAGATTGCGCTGTCTTTAAGAGGGAAATGTCACCATATCTAACACTCAAATAATTTGAATTATAAATCAGAGAGAAGGGGGGACTAGGTTCTAAGTTAATGAATATTTAAAGAGTGGAGTTTACAGATCAGCATATTGACAATAGAAGAATACTAATGCCTCTCTGTGCTTCTGATAAGAGGTTAAGCAGAACACTAACTGCATACTTTATTTCCATTTCATTTTTTTTTTTTTTACTGTGATAATCTTTTATGCCAGTTGACATCCATGTATTATAATTTTAAACAAAAAAACTTGCTTTTCCCCTGAAAAATGAATGCATCAGATGATGCTGTATGTGAATGAGATGGCACATATGTTCTCTGTATTTTACATTTGAATAGCGAACTGGAGAAGTTCACCTCAATGCCCAACCTACAGATTCAGCATACAAAGTGAGCTGGAATGAGATGGAGTTTTAAAATATAGATTTTTGGAATTCCTCAAACTTTTCGTGGAAATGATAAAATTTTATCGACAATATATTTTCTGTAACTGCTGTAAAGCGATAGCAGGTTTTCTTGACCGAATAAAGCGCCAGATTTATTGTCCCTATGTATTTAACCTATTGCTTAAACTGTAATTACATTCACTGCAGTAGGATCCCCTGGAACTGATCATTTCTTTTCCGAATCCGAGCGGAGAAGCCGTTTCATTCAAGCGGCGTGGGCTGAACCAGTGAACGTAGCCCGTGCACCGGCCAAAGTCTCGCGGCGGCGGAACGAACAGCGAGAAAATCAATACGATGTAAATTATTAAGGAATGCACCTGACTCCCGCTGCCGTGCGGGAGGACGAGGCTCTGAAGGCTGGCAGGTGGATGCGGGTTCGGACTCCCTCTCTAACGCTCATTAGGAGCTGGGAGCTCAGGCTCGCTGTTGGCGGGAAGGCAGGATTCTCAGCGGGGAGGTGATAGCACAGGCTGCTCGCATCCCGGATCTGCCTCCTTTCAGACTCTCCCTAGAAGCTCATTAGTAAGCTCACTGATGCATAAGAGCCCGTCATTAGCTGAGCTCTTTACTCCCCCTTCTCTTTTCTTTCCTCAGACACCATGTCTGACAGAGGAGACCAGCGGCCTTCTCGGGTTTAAAAACGACAGGCAGGGTCCTCTGTACATGGTGGCAGAGAGATAAGTATGGGAAGTCAGTGGAAGGTTGGCGAGGTTGGTGGAAGGGATTTGTGTCAATTTGGGGTGAGTGGTTCAAACAGACTTTGTACATCGCCCGCCAAACTGAAAGTAAACATCAACGCTTGACCTGGACTTTGGCTGCACACTCCATTTTCTTTCACTGTTAGCTTTGATCTGGGGGTATTTGTCTTTGCTGCAGGCAAGATCCCCTCAAGTATCTGTTGGTTGGCCAACCTCTGACAAAATAAGATCTCCTTCTCTCTCCTCCTCTGGCCTGTTGGGTAAATAAGATCTCCTTCTCTCTCCTCTCCTGGCCTGTTGGGTAAATAAGATCTCCTTCTCTCTCCTCTCCTGGCCTGTTGGGTAAATAAGATCTCCTTCTCTCTCCTCTCCTGGCCTGTTGGGTAAATAAGATCTCCTTCTCTCTCCTCTTCTGGCCTGTTGGGTAAATAAGATCTCCTTCTCTCTCCTCTTCTGGCCTGTTGGGTAAATAATATCTCCTTCTCTCTCCTCCTCTGGCCTGTTGGGTAAATAAGATCTCCTTCTCTCTCCTCTCCTGGCCTGTTGGGTAAATAAGATCTCCTTCTCTCTCCTTCCCTGGCCTGTTGGGTAAATAAGATCTCTGGTGTGTGCAGCATCCCGGACGTTAGGTGAACACTGGCTCAAAGACCTCCAGAGCAATCTCTTTCTCTCATCCCTCTCTCTCTCTCTCTCTCTTTCTCTCATCTCTCTCTCTTTCTCTCATCCCTCTCTCTCTCTCTCTCACAGACTGAGGAAATTATTCTATTTTTTACATATCCATTTCTATTTTCTCAAATGCTCTAATAATACTGCCTGGGGTTTTTTGGAATAGATTTTTTTAAGGTAATTAAGAGAAATGTTTTCCCCCTAGACTTTTAAAAAAGACATACAGGCAGTGTGCATTGTGATTATATTTAGATCTTCCCAATATCAATTGTGCTTAGTATATTTGATATGTATACATTTTAGCAAAATTTCAGCATTGTGAAGGGCCTGAAATATAGGTTAAAAGATTTACAAAAACCCTGCGCATGCTAAACAAATAACAAAACCAATGATTCCTGCAAAACAAATGCCATAACCAATGATTGGTCATGTTATTGTTTTTGCATGTGCTAAAAGGTTTTCCACACACTAAAAGTCTCAGTAAATCAAGCCCTAAATGTATGATTATGACATTAAAAAAAGTATGCATCAGCAATCAAAGGGTATATACACATTATATACATATATATAAATCCACATTATCCACCAGTATGATGCACGGATAGATAGATGGATAGTTCTGCTCTCTCATGATTTATAAACTCAGCAGCAGACCAAATAACACACTGTTAGTATCCCGCTTTGTAGGGCGTCTGGCAGAAACCTAGCTAGCTCAGTTAATATACTGTGACATTTCAGCAGTCCAGAAAGAAGGAGGCATTTGCTTTTGTAAAAGTTTACTGAAACAAATCACATCAGCTTAATGTGTTCTGGCGCTGCTTGTATGGGAAACCTTCACATCAATTACTCCTCGTCCCCACCCAGCAAGACTCCTGCTGCCTAATTCACTGCTGATGCTATTCTACGAGCGCAGTCCAAAACCTCCAGGCCCAAACTGCCAAAAACCTCTCCTCGGTTACAATTACACTGCATGGCAATTTACAGCAATTAGTTAGGCCACCAAAATGGGGTGACATGACACAGGCTTTCACTATGTGAGGATGGCTAATGCCCGAACGCCAGCTGAAAGAGTCCGCAATGTTTGTTAACCCCTGAGGTTAGCTGTGATTCACTTTCCACGGACAGAAAACAAGATTTATGCAACGCAAATCAATGCGGCTGCCAGACTTTTACCACCGAGGGTGTGCCATCCAGGCACCTCTGCTTATCAGTTTAACGTGACGCTAATGCGGTTTCATTCCTGTTTAACCCAGGCAGTGATGAATCTTTTGGTCGGCTGAAGCAAATGCGTTTGCTCGTGGAGAGACTCGCCGGCCTTAATTTGTCTGAGCAGACGTGCCAACACGCAGGGGCCTGACACAACTGCCTGTTGTAGATGAGATGGCCTATCGGTCTTCGTGCTCCTGGAGGGCGTTTTATCTGAAGCGCGCTACGCCTGCCATTGTGAGAAGGGTGGGCAATTTACATCCTTCACTCAGTTATCGAGACGACTAATGATAGAACATGTTGCTCTGCTTCCTCTCCTTGTTGTCTGAAGTAAACGATAGTAATCACTGTTCGCGGCGCCCACTCACACAGACGGGATCTCAAACGCTCTCTTTAACCACCGCTGAACTGTCTCCTCTGATTTCATTAATACTGCTTGTCAGGCAACACAATGGGAAGGCACAGCGGACGAAGCGAGCACACGCGTGCACGCCGTACTGTACATCGCACACACACAAAAAATAACACTGGGCACATACAATGCGCTAATGTGCAATTTGTTTAATATCCTGCTGCTTTAGTGTGGAGGGGAAGTGGATAGCAACGTGACGGACGTGCGGCGTTCCCGTTGTTTTCCGAGCGGCTGACACAAAGGAGGACGCGTAGTTTGGTGCCAAAACCTATTCCAGAGGCTGCTTTGTGAATGATAGTGAAGAAGCCTCTGGAACAAAGGCTCGTGACAGAGGAGGGGATTTAGGCCGAGTAACAGCTGGGCAGTGAGCCAGAGCCAGACGCTCCCATCGCCATTGCACAGAGCTGCATTTCTACAGGCTCTCCAACGGCCGCTACGCGGGGCCCGGGAAACCAGGCCTTGTGCGTTATATGCATCTCCCTTTGTATGGATGGCTTCTAAATGCCAATGGTATGCTGAGGATGTAGTGCTCAACCGAATTCCATGTGACTTTGTGTCTAACAACCTGTTGTGCCATAGAACTCTGAAGCAGTTTTTGGCTACTTCAAATAAAGTTTCAGGACCCAATCCCAGCTTTCATAAAATGTAATTTAAAAAAAAAAAGGTTTCTGGAGCAATCGTGTTTTGAAAAACGTCTCATCCCATCTGAGCCATACGTATATATTTTCATTTCAGTTTATTCCACTCAACATGTTTTAATTCTTTGCAGCACTGTTTCTTATTCATGTAAAAGTTAGAGTAAAATTATTCTCAAGTACCACTTTTAACATACTAAATGCTTTAGCTAGTACACGTCTCTCTGCTCTAGAAGTTCTTTAGCTCTTTCCAAATTCCAAAAGGCACCATAATCCCTATGACAGAAGACATTAATTAAGGCCATTGCATTATCATTCTGTCTTCACAACATCACTGATTAAAATTTCACATGGTACAATTACACCCTCCAGTACTACCATTAAATGAACTCTGTATTCAATGACTTTGGGTTTTATTCTCGAGAGATTGGCGAGCATAAGAGGGAGCTGACATGATGGACGGCAGTGGAATCAAAATCACAAGTGCTGGAGGAAATGCTGTAATTACATGCAAATCGTAATATATCTTAGTAACATATTCATTTGAATATTGTGTAAATGGAGGAACAACTAAGTTATAACTCATCTCATGATACACTGGTTACAATTTGTTTGCAAAGTTTAATTAAGCAGTAGATTACATTTGGAAAGGAGTGTTCAGTTTCATGAATCTCTGGAGTAGACTGATAAACACTAAAAGAGAATCAAAGCATTTATCTATTTAATGGATGTGAGAATTATGTATGTAAAGGGTCTTGAGTCCGTCTTATCAGTGCTCATGGGACCGTGGATATGATGGATATGACATTTATGTACATTGTGTGCATTGTATCACTGTTGTGTAATATATCTAGGTAACATTTAGCGGCAAACACAACAGTGTGTACGTGCAACATCACTGGCGTACAACATGGCCTATAAATGTCATTCCCCCCCAGTACAGCTGGTTAAGTGATTTGTGTACTGGTACATCAGTTAATATTTCCTCTTTAACCGCTGATTTCATTCGCTCAGCCATGATGTAATATACTGGGCTGTAATTTCTGCGGCTCGTAGGTAAGCACCATTAGGATTGTATTCAGGCATGTTTATCATAACCTGAAGGTAAAAGCGGTGCATTGTGCCTCTTTAATTATTGCACCAATCCCCTGTTCACAACACAGTGATTCTCTCACCTTTGTGTGCATGGAGCCCTATTTCACAGTGAGAAGCTCCGTGGAATTGAGCCCGGTTGTTGTAAAGCGTCGTGTGCAGCTTCACGTTGTCGATGCAGCCGCTCTCAAACGGCACAAGATCAGCGAACCCGGCGTCATTGCCTGATGGAAGCGTTCTACGCGCCTAACATCCGCCTCTATGTTTCTGACTGCTGTTTACCCTCACAATGCCCACTTATGCACCAGGCCATGCGGAGTCTACTGTGAGCAGCAGCAAGGGCTTGTAGGAGCTGGGCCTTTCAGTCCTCGTGGATGATATCACTGGGAGTATATATTTTCTATTCAGTGCATGTCGATGTGTGCGACAAATTCAGTTCATATTTCATATTTCTCTCAGCGATCGTTTATCTCCCGTGTCCGACTCTTGGCCAATGCATTATGTAGATATCTGTGGTAATTGTGTATTGTTTGGTGAAAGTAACTTATGGACCGACATGTCTTTCCATGGAATGATTGTGCCTTACTGTATTGTAATTTTAACTTGGTTTCCAAGAAACATTATGCAAATGAGCCTTTTTAAAGCCTATTGAGAGGCTGTAAATCTGAAGCTACAGCAGAGAGGGCTAAGTTTCGCGGGTTCTCGTCTGATCCTGCTGTGACCGGAGAGACATTCAGAAAACATATCGAATGCTTCCTCATGGTAGTGAGACCCACAGGGGTCAGTTTATGTAATATCAAGTAAACAGCACAATTGGCGGTAAACTTCCCCACCACTGTTCATATGCTGCTGTGGCCTTTACGTCGGCCTCTCTGACCTGCTGATGGATGTAATTTCTCTGAGCAAATTCGGATCAGGGTTGGCCAATGATCAGTTTCATTAGGGTCAGTGTTTGTGCTGTGGCTCTGAATCATCACCTTCTTGTCATTAGAATTTTGCGGCGAATGCAGTTGTGGTTGGAATTATATTAGGACATGGAAACATTACTGAGACTAGACCATGTGACTTCCTGATTTGCACAAAATCGTTGATAACGTGCTTAGCCATGCCATTTCAATTTAGGGTACTTTACCATTTAACTCTCTCTCTTTCTCTCTCTCTCTTTATATATATATATATACACACACCCACGTATATATATTGTGTGTATATACGTATGGCAAGCCAAACAGGAAATATATATTGAACATTGATATATATGGAATGAACATTTATATATATGGAATGAACATTGATATATATGGAATGAACATTTATATATATGGAATGAACATTTATATATATGGAATGAACATTTATATATATGGAATGAACATTGATATATATGGAATGAACATTGATATATATGGAATGAACATTGATATATATGGAATGAACATTTATATATATGGAATGAACATTTATAGTAAGTAAGTAAGTAAGTAAAACTTTATTTATAGAGCGCTCTTCACAGCACGAGTGCACAGAGTGCTGTACAGTGAGGTTAAAAAACAACATATATATCAAATAACAACCCCAGA
Source organism: Ilyophis sp. 1 JC-2022 (assembly GCA_022702515.1). Lineage (NCBI taxonomy): Eukaryota > Metazoa > Chordata > Actinopteri > Anguilliformes > Synaphobranchidae > Ilyophis > Ilyophis sp. 1 JC-2022. The sequence goes on from CM040398.1 coordinate 34,014,098, forward strand.
AACCACACAGAATAAATCATAACAACACGGGGGGGTCAATAGGAGCCCAGATCACCAAACGCCTGCCTGAACAGGTGAGTCTTCAGGAGTTTTTTAAAAGAGTTCTCAGAGGCTGAGGCTCTCAGGTCCTGGGGTAGGGCGTTCCAGAGCCTGGGGGCCGTTGCCCCAAAGGCTCGGTCGCCCTTAGTCTTAAGCCTGGTTCGAGGCACCGCCAGGAGCCCCTGGTCAGAGGACCTCAGGGACCGACTGGAGGAGTAGGGGTGGATAAGGTCACAGATATAGGGGGGGGGCTAGTCCATGGAGGGCTCTGAAAGTGAAGACCAGGACCTTGAAATTGATCCTGAAGTGTACAGGGAGCCAGTGCAGGGAGGCCAGGATGGGGGTGATGTGGGCGGATTTCTTAGCCCTGGTGAGCAGCCTGGCCGCTGCATTATGGACCAGCTGCAGCTGGTCCACAGAAGTTTTGTTGAGGCAGGTGAACAGAGAATTACAATAGTCCAACCGGGATGAAATAAAAGCATGGACCGACATTTCCAGCTCACCATGTGAAACAATTGTCCTGAGCTTGGCTATGTTTCTCAGGTGAAAGAAACAGGTGCGCGTTAAAACCTTGACATGTTTGTCTAAGTGCATTGAGTGATCAAAGGTAACCCCTAGGTTCCTTAGGTTGGGGCGTACATTACCACTGAGGGACCCCATGTGTGCTGCCACCCTAGTGGCTACACTGTCTGATGCCACTATCAGGACCTCGGTTTTAGCCGGGTTTAACTGGAGGAAATTACTTGCTGTCCACTCCTTAATAGCAGCTAAACAGTTATGCAATATGCTCAGCTGTTCGATCTTGTCAGGTTTAAATGAGAAAAATAATTGAATATCATCAGCATAACAGTGGTAAGAGATACCCTTGAACTTGTTAATTACCATGGCGAGGGGGAGCATATAGAGGGCAAATAAAACTGGGGCTAGGACGGAACCCTGGGGCACACCACAGGAAAGGGGGGCAGAGTCGGACTTATAGGGGCCCACAGCGACAGAAAAGTTTCTTCCCTTAAGATAGGAGGTGAACCAATCTAGGGCTGTCCCAGTGAGGCCCACCCACTCCCTAAGCCTGTCTAACAAGATGTTATGGTCTACTGTGTCGAATGCTGCGCTGAGGTCCAGCAGTACTAGGACACCACAGTTACCAGTGTCTGTGGCCATCATGATGTCATTGGACACTCGTAGGAGGGCAGTTTCAGTAGAGTGTTTTTTCCTAAAGCCTGATTGGAATCGATCCAGGATGTTGTGGTCATTTAAAACAGTGTTTAGCTGGTTAGCTACCACTTTTTCTAAAACCTTGGAGATAAAAGAGAGCTTGGAGATGGTAATTTTGGGGTAGGGAGGGGTCCAGATTGGGCTTCTTAAGGAGAGGTTGGACGACCGCCTGCTTAAAATAGGCTGGGACTGAGCCTGACTCTAAGGAGCTGTTTATTATAGTCACCAGACTAGGGCCAACTGTGCTAATAACCTCCTTTAGCAGGCTAGAGGAAGCTTTCATGGAGGTGATGGTGTCTGTTAGCTCAGTCAGGGAAATACAGGCAAACTGGCTCAGAGTAGGCTGCCTGGCTGGGCAAATGGGGAGGGGAGAGGGGGTGATGCTCGCCCTTACTTCTGCTACTTTGTTTATAAAAAACATGAGAAATTTGTTACAGTCGTCGTTAGAGGATACAAGAGCAGAGGGGAGAGGAGGACTGACAATCATATTAATTGTGTTAAAAAGCACTCTAGGGTTTCGTTTACTTGCAGAGATTATGCCCGCAAAATACGCAGCCCTAGCGGCCGTGACCACTGCATTAAAATCTGCTAAAAGGTCTTTAAGAAACAGCCGGTGGACTTCGAGGTGGGTGGATTTCCAGCGCCGTTCCGCTTTCCGGCACTCCCGCCGGCGTGCGCGGACTTCGTCATTTATCCACGGGGTGGGGTTCGCCGGGCGGATAGAACGAGTGATCCGCGGAGCGACGTCATCTAGAATGGCGGCGCACTGCGCGTTAAAAGTGTCTAGCAGACCGTCTACGTCATCATTGGAAGACTCCAGTACAGTGTTTACAAAGTTAGCGTTGAACTTCTCCGCAGTGAGGCCGTTCACAATGCGGGAGGTTTTCAAACGCTTCTCCGGCGCAAAGTCGCTGTCGGAGGACAGGTTAAAAAGAATGCACCTGTGGTCGGTTATCGGCAGCTCTTCGGTGACAACGCTACTCACATTTAGACCAAGAGTGAAAACAAGGTCCAGGGTATTCCCTTTGATGTGCGTAGGTCCCGACACATGCTGCACGAAGTGAAATGAATCCGTGACATTAATAAAGTTCAGGGCGAAGTTGTCCGAACTATCGTTCACATGAATGTTAAAATCTCCGATCAGCAGGATTCTATTAAAATGGATGATGGACGCTAGAAAGTCACCAAAGTCCGTCAAGAAAGAGCCAGCTCTGCCAGGAGGACGGTAAATTAAAATACAGTAAAACGGGTCAGTGCGACCGACTTTAGTAATTAATACCTCAAAAGAGGGGAAAGATCCAGAGCTCACCGTAGATGTGGAGAAGCAGTCTCTAAAAATCGTGGCTAGTCCTCCGCCACGGCCTGTAGTCCTGGGGGCACAGGAGTATGTACAGTCCTGGGGGCAGAGCTCGTTCAGGGAAGCGTATTCCTCGGCCTTCTGCCACGTCTCCGTGAGGAGTAAGAAGTCCAGGCCCTTTGATGTGTAGAAGTCGCTCAGAATGAACGACTTGTTGGCGATGGACCTGGCGTTTAGTAATCCAAAGGCGATGGAGTCGGATCCCGCTCTGCCGAAGGTGGAGGCCCGGGGCAGCGACCGCAGACACCCAGGCACTAAAGCCACTCTGGTGTGCGGGGCTGGCGGGGCTAGCGACGGTGGTAGAACCCCGGATCGCGGACACTCAGGCACCAAAGCCACACTAGTGCGCGTCGGACGGCGCTTCACCGGGACAAACGCCGGGAGCTGTGATGGTGATGCGGGCAGGACAGGCCGGAGCCACGACAGCCTCACACAGGGGCCTGCCATTGCGAGGATGGTGTGCAGCGTGGAGAGGGAGCGACCTCGGGTCAGCTCGCGGAGTTTAACCGCGGATCCCGCTCTCCTACTCCTTCTCCTCGCCCGCTTGGTGCGGCGACAGCAGCAGGCCGGAGACCAGATTACTCCGGGGAGATGTTGTCGCAGGACTCGGTGGGAGCTCCACTGTTCAGATCGGCGAGACAGTGAGTAACTCACCGATGCACCAATGTCCAGTAGAGTTTGGCGATCATAGACCACTATTGATTTTACATAGCACAGACAAACTGACACGAGAAAAGACAGCACAAACAGTAGCGGTAGCCAGCTGAGACGACGAGCTGCCAACATAGGCGCGGCCATCTTTATATATATGGAATGAACATTTATATATATGGAATGAACATTTATATATATGGAATGAACATTGATATATATGGAATGAACATTTATATATATGGAATGAACATTGATATATATGGAATGAACATTTATATATATACAATGAACATTGATATATATGGAATGAACATTGATATATATGGAATGAACATTTATATATATGGAATGAACATTGATATATATGGAATGAACATTGATATATATGGAATGAACATTTATATAAATGGAATGAACATTTATATATATGGAATGAACATTTATATATATGGAATGAACATTTATATATATACAATGAACTTTTATATATATGGAATGAACATTGATATATATGGAATGAACATTTATATATATACAATGAACATTGATATATATGGAATGAACATTGATATATATGGAATGAACATTTATATATATACAATGAACATTGATATATATGGAATGAACATTGATATATATGGAATGAACTTTGATATATATGGAATGAACTTTGATATATATACAATGACCTTCGATATATATATAGAATGAACATTAATATATATGGAATGAACTTTGACATCTATGCAATGAATCAGATCAGGCATCAGATCAGCGCATCTCATTTGGTTTTTATTGAGACATAATCCATGTAATTCAACTGATTTTTAATTGATTTGGGACTGAACATTATATTATTATCTGAATTTTGAGGTCAATAACTTCAGCAAAGCAATGGCTGCTGAAGTCCGAGGGTAAGGTTACCTTGGGAGACCAGGCAACACATCAATTTACCCATTTAGAAATTAAGCTGTTGGTGGCAATAAAGTCTTTATCTTTTAATATGAACGGATCAGAAAAGAAGGAAGTTGGTGAATATGGCCTGACAGCGATGACCACGTCGAAGCATGAAACAATCAAGCTCAAGCTAGTTAACATTAGTGCTACATTTTAACATTAGTGCTAAATTAAACACTCAAATGTGTACACGCTTACAGTCAGTGCAGGAGATCATGATAGCTAAATACTAAGGTCAGGGTCGAAACACACCTCACGGAAATACAAGAACGTGGACGCTTCGAGCTACGCAAATCGTTTTTTTTTTTTCCACTGACATTTGTGAAAGGCAAAACCGAGCGTTGCAGCGAAAGATGCTATAGCAGGCTACAACAGTAAACTACTTTCTTGTTCGATCTGTGCTTTCCTCTGGTTTGTCTTTCTCAAATGTCAGTGGAAAAGTAAAAACGGTTTGCGTAGCTCGAAGCGTCCAGGTTCGCGTATTTCCGTGATCTCCTGCACTGACTGAAATAAGCGTGTACACATTTGAGTGTTTAATTTAACACTAATGTTAACTAGCTTGAGCTTGATTGTTTCATGCTTCTACGTGGTCATCGCTGTCAGGCCATATTCACCAACTTCCTTCTTTTCGGATCCGTTCATATTAAAAGATAAATACTTTATTGCCACCAACAGCTTAATTTCTAAATGGGTAATTTGACGTGTTGCCTGGTCTCCCAAGGTAACCTTACCCTCGGACTTCAGCAGCCATTGCTTTGCTGAAGTTATTGACCTCAAAATTCAGATAATAATATAATGTTCAGTCCCAAATCAATTAAAAATCAGTTGAATTACATGGATTATGTCTCAATAAAAACCAAATGAGATGCGCTGATCTGATGCCTGATTTGATTCATTGCATAGATGTCAAAGTTCATTCCATATATATTAATGTTCATTCTATATATATCGAAGGTCATTGTATATATATCAAAGTTCATTCCATATATATCAAAGTTCATTCCATATATATCAATGTTCATTCCATATATATCAATGTTCATTCCATATATATCAATGTTCATTGTATATATATAAATGTTCATTCCATATATATAAATGTTCATTCCATATATATCAATGTTCATTCCATATATATCAATGTTCATTGTATATATATATAAATGTTCATTCCATATATATCAATGTTCATTCCATATATATAAATGTTCATTCCATATATATCAATGTTCATTGTATATATATAAATGTTCATTCCATATATATAAATGTTCATTCCATATATATCAATGTTCATTCCATATATATCAATGTTCATTGTATATATATAAATGTTCATTCCATATATATCAATGTTCATTCCATATATATAAATGTTCATTCCATATATATCAATGTTCATTGTATATATATAAATGTTCATTCCATATATATAAATGTTCATTCCATATATATCAATGTTCATTCCATATATATCAATGTTCATTGTATATATATAAATGTTCATTCCATATATATCAATGTTCATTCCATATATATAAATGTTCATTCCATATATATAAATGTTCATTCCATATATATCAATGTTCATTCCATATATATAAATGTTCATTCCATATATATAAATGTTCATTCCATATATATCAATGTTCATTCCATATATATCAATGTTCAATATATATTTCCTGTTTGGCTTGCCATATATACGTATATATACAGTATATATATATATATTTTTTAAATTAGTATAAATATGTAAAGCCCAGGTAGTAAGGCACAGTCATTCTACTGAAAGATATATCCATCCATAAGTTATGTTCTTGAAACAATAGACGATTACCACACTGATATCTAAACAGAGTGAGTCAGGCAGGAGATCAATGATCACTTTGAAAAATATGAACTGAATTCATAGTGTACGTGGATAAGTACTGAATAACAAATATATACTACCTGTGATATCATGCCCATATAAGGTTTATGCACAACACAGATGAGATATGACATACATCACTGTTACTTGGGGGTGTTACTTGAAAATTGTAATATATTACATATTACTAGTTACTTTTTTAAAAAAGTAAAGCGCTATATTACTGCATTACTTTACAATTAATGTAATGCGTTATATTACCCGTTATATTACTTTGTGTTACTCTGTCATAAAATCACTGGTAAATTATTCCCCTTTCAGAAGTATGATTATTAGGACCATTTAACCTTACATATTCATTATAAAATGTTGTTGCAATATGTTGTAGATTGTTTTACAAAGCAAAAAATGTATCACCTTCCGAGCCAGTAGCCTATAGCAACCGATCTGTCTATCAAAAGTCTCTCTGTATTTGTCCTTGCATTCTCACAATGCTTTGCACTTTTGTTAAAATCTTTATGAGGGCGCTTCAGTTGACTGAGATTAATTCAACAGACAAGACATATGGAAAATAACCTTTTTCATTCGCCTCCTTATACATATTCCGCTCGTTTCAATTGACAATATAAACGTAGTAACAGGGTGTTCAAAATGTTGCTTTTAAAACGACATTGACAAATATGAAAAACTACACAAATGAAATATAGGGCTTTCACGCTCAGTCAGTGTGAATTCGTGGAAATAGGTTAAATACGCTACTGCTTTTAATCGATTGGAGAGTTCTTCATAATAAATAGCCTTAGCATATCAAACGCAGCATGAAACATAGCCTACAATATTAGGTTGAGTAAAGCGTTGCTAATTTCGTAAATTAATATTATTACATGCATTTATATAGTAATGCGTTATATTACCACATTACCCGAAAAACTAGTATTATTACAGTAATGCATTACTTCAGTAATGCCTTACCCCCAACTCTGATGTACACACACACTGCTGTAAATGGTGTACCATACACAAGGGTGCGTAGGGTTAATGTTTATGTTAACCCACTATATACACAATGCAGAACATAAGAACACAATCCTACAATTATTGGATTATGGGAGGAAAAATAACTAATTTCTTCATGATTCTTTCCTCTTTTAAGCCACAACAAAGAACTGGCTTTCATAGTCTCAGTACAGCAGGCAGATGCTATTGAATTGTGCAAATACACAGGGGAAGAGGCAGGGGGAAAATGAAATTTTTATGATGGGTAGTGTTGGGCTCTGGTGAGAATAGGGCTGAATATTGTGGTGCTATTCCAAACACTAAGAGGAAGGTGGGGAATATCTGGAAAAAAGCTGGAAAAATGATCCAATTGAAACCACAAATGACTGACAGGCTTAGCATGATGATGTAAATGTAGCGACGAGCAGCAGATCGTCAGTATACAGATGTATTAGGCCAGTCACAGTGAGAGGGCAGTATACAGATGTATTAGGCCAGTGACAGTGAGAAGGCAGTATACAGATGTATTAGGCCAGTGACAGTGAGAGGGCAGTATACAGATGTATTAGGCCAGTGACAGTGAGAGGGCAGTAGCTAGGCCTTCATAGCTAATCAATGTTGCTTTCTCTCAAAAAATCTCTGAATCCGAATGTTCACATTTAAAGGCCAAGGTTAGCTCTGAGGAAAATACAAAATTTGTCCCATGAAATCTAATATCTTTCTTTTGAACGACTCTATTCAGTTTGCCATTCATGCGCAAAATCATTCTGCAATTGAAAACCTAAAATGATCTGTTTTCTGGATTTTTTATTATTATTTTGTTTTAGTCCGTGCATTTCAAAATTGCCCTTCAACACAAAATTATTTTTGTTCATTCAAAAATGTTTTCTCATACTTCATTTTGTAGGTATTTGATCTTTGTAAACAAAACCAACGATTCCTTAATTAACTGCTGTACCAAGGTGCATGTATTTTTTTAAAACCCTTTTTTATCTAATCAAAAGATGTACGTGAATTAGTCATTAATTTAATCTCATATAGTCCCATGTTTGTGAAAAGTTGGCACATTAGAATGATGGAACTGCTATTAAATATGGGGTTTTTGTGCTCAGTGGTCCAACTTCTGTATATTTGGATTGCAATATTATAATATGGCAAGTCTCCCATTCAGGTCTCAGAAAAATTTTATGTATGTATGTCGAATTGCTGTACATGCATGTATGTAGAGAATATAAAATTCTTTGTAATTATTGTCCTTGCATTCAAAACATAATTTACTATTTTAAAAAAGAATATAGAACCAGGTATAAAATGTGTCTTCATGGCAGCCAATGGTTCCCCTCAGGACTATATACTGTATATATGCAGTACACTTCACAAAACAGACAGGAAGCAAACAGAAACACGTGCTTCTAATTCTCATCTGAGCTCTCAGTGACTCCCTAACCCCAGTCTTAGCAGAGACCACGGCTCTTCTATGTATCCTTTCTTGGGTTTGGACTCTCTGAAAATGTATGGCAATACATATTCCATCTTGGCATCACAAACCTAAGCTTGTGAGGTTCACTATAATGCCTTTGAGGAGACACATCTGCCGATTATAACCCTATAACCCTTATGCCATTCTATTTTTATTTGTTTTTCTTATTTGTGTTCCGTTAGATCCTCGTCTCATTAACTACCATGAGAAAATGGCTGCTTTTCTCATTAGCTTAACATGTGGACATGTGGTCCAGAAAACTGTCTCCTACTGCGTCGTGTTCCCACCAGAAAGTGGTTCAGCGCTTTGCCTGTGCGCTGAGCTATGTGCGCTGAGCTACGTGCGCTGAGCTACGTGCGCTGAGCTACGTGCGCTGAGCTACGTGCGCTGAGCTACGTGCGCTGAGCTACGTGCGCTGAGCTACGTGCGCTGAGCTACGTGCGCTGAGCTACGTGCGCTGAGCTACGTGCGCTGAGCTACGTGCGCTGAGCTATGTGCTTGATATGTATCTCTGCCTTGGAGGAACAGCGCTTTTCAAAGAAAGCACTAAAGCCACTGTGACGGGTGCACTGGGATCAGCCGGAGGAGCCGGGGCTCTGGAGTGAAGGGAGCCGGTGGGGAAGCCCGGAGCTGAGGAGGACTGACAGGGCCACCGTGCGAAGGAGCAGGCGGTATGAGACATACCCAGCAGGGGAGGAGGGAGGAGGAGAGAGGAGGAGTCACCCACCATCACCCCAACTATTTGTCTCATCTGATGGCTCCTGGTCTGTGTCGGGAGTGCCGGAGGTATCCAGAGGAGAGCTGGCCTGCGCTCGCGAGTACGTCCGTGCTCACTGGAGCTGAGAGAGATTTGCATCGACTCTCGCCGGGCTGCTCCTGGAACCGCCTGGCCCTGAGGGGACGTGTGGTGTGGCGTGTGGTGTTGACATCGTTACACAGGGCCGATGCAGGGGAGTCAGACAGACGTGTGTGACAGTGTTGGAAGTGACAGTCAAATCAACAAATGCTTTCAAAAACTACTGTAAAAATACTGTAGCCTATCATGCATATATATATATATATATATATATATATAATAATAAAATTTGTGAGGTGATATCATTAGATTCTCAGAAGCCTCCATTGTTTCTTTCTGAGCATTTTAACTATCCATCATTCAGTAGCTCACAGACGTTGGTCATGGAGGGGAAAATGAAATAATATGGTGAAGGGCAAAAGACAAAATAAATTATGATGGCAAACTAATACGATCTATATCAAATCAGTAAATGTTTTGGGGTGAAAGGTTTATTGATCTGATCCACTTTCTGCTTGTTGTAAAGATTTATGATACCGTGTTCACAGTATTGATGAACAATCTCTTTTAACCTCTCTTTATTTCTTACTTTCATTACCCTGGCTTTGAGATTTGGCATCGAATGCTCTCTTTTTAAATAGATGCTTATTTCGATTGATTTGCATCTCTTATCCATCTCAGTAATTATCATTATTTTCTATTCAAAATCAGTCATATTGTATACTGTTGTAACATCAGACAAAGTGCAAAAAGATGAAGAAACAGACGTTCAAAAGAATAGGGGACAAACACAAAGACTGGGAGATCTATTAAACTCACCTCGGATGAAGCTAGACGTAGCACATTTATACATTTATAGAAGTGGTTTATTCATTTTTGTGACAAAGGTGTTTGCATGTGGTGTGATATGGTCTGTCATGCCGTGTCTGTGTCATAAATGAGAGACGCTGTTTTAGGTGTGATATGGTCTGTCATGCCGTGTCTGTGTCATAAATGAGAGACGCTGTTTAGAGGGTATTATTACATTTAAAAGCCTTTATATGCATTTATATGGGGTCGGAACCTTCCATAAGCATACCTACACATTAATACAAGCAATACACATTACAGGCATAATGCATCATACAGGGACTGAGGTTATAGTCCTACCGTAGGTCGATAATACTACCTATACAGTATATATCAACTTTCATAAAAATACCTTTATAGTGTCAGTGACTAGATGCTTCAAGACATGCTGTATGTTGTAAAGTCACTCAAGACAATTACAGCTGAACCCCCCCCCATTTAGAGTTCTCATGTAGGTGGACACACTGTAGGTAGATACTTTCTAGATTTGGTTTGCCTACAAAACCTTCAAAATGAAGAAACATGGGGCCAAATTATAAGTTGTATAAATGTTTGAGTTGCGCACATGTAGGTGGGCACGTCACGTTGGTGGTGGTTGTGGCGACTTTTCTCCCTCACACTCACAAGTGTCCTTGGGCATGTACATATAATGTATAATAATAATAATAATAATGTAGGAAATATAGAGTAGCATACTCTATATTAAAATTGTTTTTTCTTTTGTGAATTATATGAGTCACTGTTCTTGTAACTGGCCATCATTTTATAGACATTGGTGAGGTGAAGCTTTGTATTTATGAATAACATTTTTTAAATGTGGAAATCATTCACGTTGACTCGACACACACTTGAAATCTCCCTCAATGTTTCAGTCAAGGCTGTTCTTAAGTGAGCTTTAGAAATGGTCCCTCCATTTGTAGAATTTTGAATCATATAATTCTCAGATTCTGATCCATTCAGCCCACTGTCATCTCTGCCTGAATGTCTGACTAGCCAGGGTTTTGTTGAAGCTGTCATAAACGGACTTTTTTCCCTCAATTTACTCTCAATTAATGCTTGTGAAAGGATCTCCAATAATTTCCAATAATTGCAACATTAATTTGCATTGATTGTTGGCAATTACATTCAAAACAGTGCTAGAATTGAGCAAAATTAGTTTTATGATAAAGTTAATTTATAAAAACATACTCCACAGTTTTTTGACAGAATAGTGTTATGAAAAGGGTGAAATCATTATAATATGATATTGGAAATGTTATAGACCCTTCCCTTCCTCATACTGACTAATTCATTGGACTTGCTCTTCTCTCCTAACCATTTTTGTCATTTATTCATTGGGAAAAATCCACCTGAAAAATACTTAGTAAAATTAGTTTGGGGGTTCAGGCCCAGTCTGTCCCTGTTTTTCTAATGTCCTGCAATGTGTCTTTGTGGCAGGGTCAAAGTTAATTCAGAAAAAAGTGCTTTAAAAAAAACAAAGTGGAATTTACTTGAATGCTTGGTGCTAAATTGGCTCAGATAGAATACGTTATCTTGTATGTTATGTCACGAAGGCTTAAGCAATGTAAAGGACCATTTTCTCATCGGTGCAATACATTACTAAAGCACTGCTCAGAGATGATGTACTATCTGCAGATGGAATTCTATAATTATAAGCTCGTTGCGAAAAATACATTATTTACATAATAAACAGGTTTAATTTCTTATAAGCATGACGGAGTTGACAGTATCCATGTGAACACATAAAAGAATGATCATATGAAAGAGCTGAAAGAACGTCTCTCTCCTCTCAACCCTCTCATAACCTTTTTGCCGAGGACAATAGACGGGAGTGGTTGCAAAACCCTGCTTTCTTAAAAATAGAGAATACAAATGTGAATGTGTTTTTGCGTACTTAAATCTTTTTTAACCCCTCGTTTCATCTCGCAAGGTGAACATCGAGAAAACGGATCTAGTTCAGGTGCAAGTATATGTAAGCTGATTATCTTTCCTGAAGGGTAAAATCACGACTATCCGCTACCGTTTATGCTCTGGAGACCATTAGAACTTGTGAGTGTGCTGTCTTCGCCGTTCCCGTGGGAGTCGTCCACGTGACCCCCGGAATAGCTGACACAAATTAGAGAGCCGAAATGTGCTCATGCTGCACACACTGTAATACCGTTTTAACTGTTATGGGAGATAATATATGAGTGCTTTAGAATGCTAGTCATGAAAAGGACAATGAGACCACTGCCTGTAACTGGACTGTGACAGGCTAATTATTGGGCCTTCATTGTAAAAGATCTTTACATAGGTCACCTGGAAGGTGTAATTAAAAATGCATTATATATTTTTTTTATTGAGGCAATTAAACTTAAAATAAAAAAAAAGTAATCAAGTGCAGAGGTAATAATAATGTTGGTCAACATTCTTTACTTGAGAAAAGGAAGGTGTGTGCATTGCACTTGTAATGCTGTTCACATCCACAGTAATGGCAGGAGGTTTGATATATGTGTCACACTAGATTTTTAAATGGAAGCCAATTAAGTTTATAATGTCAATTTTTAAACAGAAATTAGTTAGATTGTTATTATGTGAACGCTAATTGCAACCAAATGCTAAAATGATTTACATCATTTGGTTATTTAAACATATTAAGCATTTGGAAATATTAACAATTTGTGCCATTAAGTTTATAATTACATTAAATGAGAAGTCCAATCCATCCTCCAGGAGAATCATGGCTTACTGGGATATAAAAAGCCAAATTGTATTTTTATACGGACCTATTGTTGGCTCACAATCGACACTAAAAGAAAGACGGGTAATAATAGTAATGTAATAATAGTCTGAGGTTAAACTCTACATTTGCTTCTAAAAAGGTAAAAAATAAAAAAGTCATCACAGAAAGATAAAAATTGAATGTTTTTACTGAAAATGGGCCAAGTGGAGTCAGAAAGGCTGTCAGAGTTACTTCACTGGGATGCGTTTCCCAGGCACACACACGTGTAGCACACACACGTGTAGCAGACACACGGTCCCCATTGATCGCCCAATTGTGGCAGATAACAGAATCCAGAAGATATGCTAATGCGTGCGGGAGATTGCGTTTCCCTGTTTAGCATACATAGCTTGCACATCCCTTAGCTTGCACATTTCAAACACTGAAATGATAATGTGATTGCTTTGAAAAATAAATTGTCATTGTATTCCAAGGTCATGATTAGACTGCAACAACAAAATAACGATAAGTTAGTCAGCTTAATAAAGAATACTGCTTTGTAAGCCTAAAATCAATAGCTTTATTTGTGCCCTGATGAAACGGTACAAATATTAAACACACAATATGTCCACATTTTCATTTTTCTGCGTTAACAAACAGCAGCATATTCATATAAATATCAACATTAAACATTTCTGCAATTTTTCAAGGATATGTGATTCTGTATTTCATTGCACTAATTTCCTTAATACATGTGCACTTGTTACCTTTTAAGAGAATTTTAATTGAAAATGCAGATTCTGTGAACATAGCGTGCTTGCATTAGTCTATCTGTAAGGCCAAGGCAGAGCATTTCCCACAGGTTTATAATGAACAGTACAAGTAAGCAGGTTTATAATGAACGGTACAAGTAAGCGCTCCTTTGTCCCAGTGTCAGTATACCTTGAAAGGTGCAGGGTAGGCTCACTGCTTCTGAATTGTGAGACAGCTACAGTGCCTTTGAGAATTCCCTTAATCTTGTATTTTCCTTTGGTTAAATACCTTGAAAGGATTCTTGGGTATATTGGGGATGGTTGTAATTTTTGATGTAAGCCTCGTAGGATAATATTTCTGTGTCTATTCATGGCCAGGCATATTCTTCATTATCTTTTGGTGATACTGTGTAATATACAGTACTTGCCTTTTACTCTAAACTTATCTACAATGTGTATTTACACGTGTATTTTTTTAATCTCAATGTTGAATATAAATGTTTATAGAGTTCTTAATATGGCCACAAGGAGACCCCCCCCCCCCCCTTGACGATAAAGTTCCTTGAATTTCTAAAATGAATGGCACTACATAAATGCAATCTATTATAACCTTGATCGATCAAAAAGGCTAAGTGCAGTACTGTATGTTCTTTTAAGCCTTCTATCATTCCACACACACATAAAGGCCTAAACACTGTTCATATGCAAATACAATGAATAAGGGGAGTGCCAGAGTAGTGTGTGGACTTTAATTCATGTTTCAATGACCTTTCGTATGCACTTATTGTATGTCGCTTTGGATAAAATTGTCAAATTAATGTAATGCAATTCTTTTTTTTGTTAATGTTAATTTTTTTATCTGGCAATGTTAATGTTCATTTTTATCTACTGCTAACTTTATACGGGTGTCTATCTGTATGCTATATCATAATACATAGGCCATGTTTCCACAGATGCACATCACCAAATCATGTCTGAATACAGCCATGAAACCTAACAAGCAACACTCTGAAATCTTGTGATAATGGAAAAGAAAGGCAGAGGACAACCACTGTGTGGAGATAACCAGCCTTCAAGGACATTTTCACCTCCCCAATCCAGGTGAGGGTCCACTTTCAACCGCACCACCACTGCAGTTCTCACTATCCTGAGAGACTGCCGGGGCTGTCTCTCTTATGGGGCTACCGACAGGCCCCATAATGTCCACAGATAACCCAAACCCCAAAACAAGGTTTCCCAGAAAAATTAAATATATATATATAACTAGGAGGAGAAAAGCTAAAATCTGTGAGAACCTTGGAAGGGGTTTAAATCCCATCGAATCCGACATCTGCCCTCCTCTTTCCCGTGGCGCTGGCAGTGGTACTTTACGCGGCCGCCGGAGAGGCAAACGACTGTGCCACAAAGAGGCCGCGCATCTGCCGCGCTACGCCGCGCTACGCCGCGCTACGCCACGCCGCGCCGCGCTACGCTCCTTCTTCATTGTCCCGTCCCTCTTGTCATTGAGGCTTTGGACAGTAGAGGGCAGCTTTAATACGTAAATACAAAGGCCCTTACCTCTCGTGGGGAGGCGAGGCCTGGCACCGCAGGAAACATTGGCAGCAGACAAACAGGGGAACACTGTGAGGAGTGCTCTTTTTGTGGAGAATCGAGGCCTTCGTCTGGCTTTGTTGCGTAACGGCAGCGTATAACCGAAGCAGCGCGTGCATCTACACTCGTTCACATGTCATTTCCCTGTGCGCCTGGACATTCACAGTCCCTTTGTGATATGATTTCTTAATTATCTTCTTGTGCATCATTTTAAATGATTATTATAATGACCATCATCATCATCGTCGTCATGGCAGGTCTGGAACTATTGCTGATCTTAATCATGTGAATGAACCTATGTGTCTCCTATATTGTATTGTATTGTATCTGCTAAATTATGCTCTTATGTTTGCTTATGTAATGTGACGATGACGATGATGATGATGATGATGATGGTGGTGCTTTGTTGTAACAGCAGAGAACAAAATCTAAATCATCAGACCTTCACCAAAAAGTACAGATTTTGTAATCTCATTTTGAAATGATGACGGAATGGGAACATGAGCGCATTACGCTACTGCTTACAGACGCTGTGACAAGCCAAGTAACAGTGCGCCCAACAGCACAGGTAAATCAACACACAAGGGAACTGTGGTGTGAATAAGACCTGAACAAACTCACTCCATCAGCCGCAGCGTGCGTCTCAGAGACCGCGCTCTTCCGACAGACCCCTGCCGCCACGGCGCCTCTCTTCACACCTTCCCCCGGCCGTACATCAGGGCACGTCAGGATTCCCGAACCGCTATCCCTGTCTGCTTGTTGTGATGTCCTTAATGAATAACTTAGAAGGCAGCGTGTTCCCGCTCTCCCCCTGTCCTGCGGCCCGCGAGAGCAACTGCCCCCCCCGCTCTGTCCGCTGGGCCCGCCGCGCGCCGGGACCTGAGATGAATCTGTAAGAGCGCACATGTGCTCTTCATCACTGTCAGCCGCTTAGCGGTGGTCCTGCGGTTCTCTCAAAGCCGCACGCCAACCGCTGGCCCGCATTATTTCTCACCAAATTCCTTTCACTTTAAATAAACAGAAGCTCCAATGACTGGGAAGTGGCCCTCATCCGTCTTCAGCGCATGCACCATTTATAAACGCACGACCCTCTTCCTTTCTCCTGCACACCGCCATGGCTCACTACAGCTGGTCCCTTTCAACATCATCCATATATTTCACATTTCGCTTGTGGCGCAATCTGTTTTGTGAAAAGGCCACAATAAACACTTGAAACTAACAAAATAATATCCTGAGCAAATTGTACATTATATTAAACCATTGTGTTAAATGTTTAGAATTGCCCACAGCAAAGTTTCTCGCAGCAAGATTGTACTTATATAACGGTTAGAGTTCATCATAAACAAGCGTATTTGACATCATAAAGGTTCTGATTGATTAGTATGGGTTTTGAGTAAGCTTTTTATACACGGCACTGGAAAAATAACTTAGAAAATGGTGTGGAGTTAGCACAGGGAGAGAAGCATAAAATATTTATGATTTTCAATTATGTTTACAACAAAGCATATATACATTGATTGTACTAAATTGACACACACACACACACACATCTCAGAGTTTTATGACATATCTCTATTATTTATATATAATAAAATCAATACTAATTACAATGGAAAAAAGTGCCAAACCATTGCATCAAAGGCCAGAGTCAGTAATAAAGAATAAGCGGTCCTTCTATTAATTATTCTCATGGAATTTTCCAAATTGGTTAACCTTTGTGATTTTTAATCAACAGCCATGACTGGGCCTTTCCATTTCAATAGCAGGGCATCTCGTCAGAGGAGATTGGTCAATTGAATTTTGACTCTGAACCAGCAGGCCTGTCAAAAAGGTAAAAGGCTGTTTTTTGTTTAATTGGACTTGGAAATAATTGCTGATATTAAAGTCTTAACAGAGGCACAATTGATTCATTCATTACTCAAGAGGGGTGACGCGCGTGGCACTCAGATTACAGCACTTTCACCAGAGAGGGGGACCTCCGTGGAGGGGTGTCCACATCTCGCCTGAGGAAACGTATCTCACTGTGTGCCGATCTGTCGGGGATGTGAGCTAAACGGAGGACGGGATACATCTTAATTATCAACACTGTCAGTTCCACACAGAGACGATCCTATACAAATCAGCACTCATTAGCATTCCATTGAAATCATTATAAAACTAGTGATATGTTTCTGCATTGAGCCAAGTGACAGAGAGAGAGAGAGAGAGAGAAACAGAAAGGGAGAGACGGAGAGAGAGAGAGAAACAGAAAGGGAGAGACGGAGAGAGAGAGAAAGAAAGAGAGAGAGAAACAGAAAGAGCGAGACAGAGAAAGAGAGAGAGAGAGAGAGAGAGAGAAAGAGAGAGAGAGAGAAAGAGAAAGACAGAGAGAATGAGAGAGAGAGAGACTTCTTCTGCCTGTCATTGTTGAGTTCTGTTTTCTCCATCCCTCTTGGTTCAATCAACATTCATCCTCTTTAACTGAAATGCAAACACAAGTGCTTTGGGTCACTTAAAAAATAAAAAAAAATATATATATATGACAATGGAATTGAATTTGTAATTGTTGATTAAATCCTGTGGAAAACAAGATCAGGTAGAGTACATATATGACACAGCTTTGCACCCAAGATGATGTTCAAGCTAAATATCATTGTGAACATTTAGAAAGTAGACATATTCCAATGCCTCGTGTCAGAAACAATACCTTAGTAAGCTTCCTGAATTAAACATACATTGAGAAATACAAATGTGCGTGCATGTGAGCGTGTGTGTGTGTGTGCGTACGTGCGTGCGTGCGTGCGTGCGTGCGTGCGTGCGTGTGATAAGCAGAACAAATTACACGTTACTTTGTGCTATAGGAAAGCATTTGTCTGTTCAACAAACACCCTCATTTTACAGGTGTAGGTAGATGTGACAGTACCTTTTCATACAAATATTACTCTACTATGACTAATTATTTATTGCACTCCTTTTAAATACACATATTATTTAAATACACATTCTTTCCACATCACAGAGCCCTGGATTCTTCAGTGAGCTATTCTGGGGCATCACCTATAAATGATCAGATTTTGATTGCACCACTATGATCCTATTCTATGCAATGCACAGAAGAAGAAAGAAATTAAGAATTACGCCTTTTTAACCTATTTTTACTGGGATGAGCAATTAGATTACTGGCAAGAAGCAGAACAATGTCTTGTAATTGCCTGTGGTTAGAAATGTATCTTAAAATAACAGAACTCTCTCACGTGAGTGCATCGAAAATGTAGTCTCAGTGGGCCTTCCGCACAACCTAAACGTGACTTTTGATGTACCGTCTGATTCAATTCATAAAACAGCCCTTAATACACATTTTCTTTTATGGTAAAATATAATATGATAGGAGATGCACTGATACTCATTTAAATTAAATGAACGCACGGCCACATTGCATTAAAATTAACATGTAATATAAAAGGTATAAATCTGAGGAAAAAAAGTCCCTCCTGGAATTGAATGATTAGAATTAAATAAAATGACCTAAAATTTTAGACCTCAAGTCAAACCCATGTGAGAAGCACCAGCAGTAACACTGCTCTGCTCTTTTCCAGGGCTAAGGATATTCTTCAACTCAAATACGCACTTATTAAGTTTTCTAAGTTTAATTTGAAAGGATTTTGTAATTAACAAGTCAGCCAAAGCTTTAATATGTCAAATTTATTGTAATTTTATATCTCTGAAATTCAGTGCTAAAACAGAATGACGTGTGGTTTATGGTCTGCGTGATAAGAGGCTTATGCACTCAAAATCTCAATATAGATCATTTGGCAAACGTCTTTGGTGGCCACTCAAAAATGGGTTTCAACCTCACATTTAAAAGATATCTTTGAATAAGCAGAAGCAGTTTAACACTTTTCAAAAGAGAAGGCTAATGCAAATGAACTTAGTTTTCTTCTGTTTTGTGAATGTTTAACATTGTGTGTTCTTAAGACTTTCTTATTTCCAACTGATAGAGACAAATGTAGCTTCTGTATTAAAGATTCACATATAATCTTTTCAAATATTGAGTTGAATTTTTCTCTGCCTATCAAGGGACACCAACAATTTAAATAATGCTACGATATCAAAAGATAATTATTTGCATTAATTCCATTAATAAGGCAAATACAAAGTGCTCTTAATCAATGATTAATCATATTATAAGCACGAACACATATTCTTTTCCTCTGATAAAACATACAACAGTGCCTTTGTATCTGTGTCTTTCTAAGGTTTATACATTATATAGGCCTTCATTCTGAAATAATGTATTTCTGTGCTATAGCTTGAGCAGAAAATGACCCCAGAAGAATGACTTTTTTTGGAAGGTTATCCATACAGCTACAAGCCAATACTCAGTTATTGGGGATGTCATTGACCTATGCATTTTTAATCAGGAGTGCCCTCTTTAACCCAAACCTTTGAATAATAACATTGTCATGCCTAAGCTTAGGATTTTTTGGCCTTAAGATCTACAAGGGTGAGACAGTATTGTTAGCTTTTTTTTAAAAGTAAATGTCTGATTTTTAAATGCATCACATTGTACCTGTGAATCTGCCTACATTGTTTTCAGAGTGTTGCATACTTGTTTGGCATACTTGTTTTGTGCTGCATACTTGTTTGGCATACTTGTTTTGTGCTGCCTACTAGTTTGACATACTTGTTTTGTGCTGCCTAATTGTTTGGTATAAATAAAATGTAACACTGTAATGTGTTACAAATGTAATAATGTAATAAATTATGATCCAATCCATTCTATAAATGAAAGCCATGCAACTACTTTCATACAGCTAATATCAAGCTTGTCTACCTACATATGGAAAAGGTTTTATGGTCCTGTCTCTTTATAGGAACACAGAGTTTTTCAAATGTGAAACACCAACAACACCACCTACCATCCTCTTGGATGAACAATTTATCTCTCAGAATATGAATGGCTCTATCCCATATTTCTCTAGCCAGCTGATAGTGAAGAGCAGGAAATATATACCACGCCTTCAAAAAGTTAAATTGTTTAAAAAAAAAAAAGATACATCTTATCAAAATATGACAATAATTGTTGAAGGTGACGTTACTAAATATACATGCAGAGAAAACCAGTGGTTTGATGTTCATCTCTTAGTTGTCTAAAAAGAGACCGCTCTCCATGGTGTCTTTTTGACCAGGGTTCTTCCTGCCTACCTCTCTATATGACAGACATTTTATCATCTATTAAATATGATTGTTGGCTTTATTCAATTCTGGACATACGTACTTCAGGAAGAAAAAAGAATGATCAAATTGATTTGATGATGGCTAAAGTATGAGACACGGCATGCTTCAGCCTCCCCATGTAAATGAGTCCAATTTAGCATCTTGTATTCAGCCGGGAACCGTTGCTAAATGATCAGGCTAGCTAGTCACAGATATTAAAATGAATTATATCTAATCTGAATTTTAGTCACGCTACATTAACTAATAGAAAGTTATTAACATTTCAAGAGAGAAAAAAAAGCAAAAGCTTTTGCCTGCGAAATGAACAGTGGCTAAGCTGACCTGTAAGCCATGCAGTCTGATCACGGTAATGACAGCGTAATGGCATATTTACATTAAAATCTCTGCAGCTAATATGGGATTCAGAACTGGACGCTAAGTCAGGGATTATTTGGTCTGGCCTTCTGGCCTCTCCTAGAGATTTTTTTTTTTTACTTCAATACAAATCAGAAACTTCTTATGTCATGACTATTTATGTGGGCAGTCTCTATGGCCCACAATCCTTTCCACATTCTAATGTGCTATTTAGTACAGTTCCATTAACTTTCATCTCCCTTTCCTTTCCCTTCTCTTAGTCTTTAAAAGCAATTATCATCTCACTTTAGCCATGACAAAATTTGGCACGTGGGTTTTAGGTCCAGGAGCCATGTAGGCTGAGTTCAGTCTGTCAGGGGGAATGGCAGCTCTTCTTCCTGTCTGATATTAGGACTTTGAAAAATAGAAAGAGATTTTTTTCCTTTTTTTTTGCATTTTAAATATCCCGCTTTCATTTCACTGCACTTTGGTCCTTTTGCCCAGTGTTTTTAACTTAGCTCTTATTTCAAGTTCAAGGATTGCAAGACACACACTCCAGTACTTGACGGAAAGTTTTCAGGGTTCCAGATAAGATTTATTAAGAGCATTAATAAAGAGCATTACAGCGCAGTCCGAGATCCACAGTATTCAACAGCCAAAACACACCAGGCCCCGAGGCACCTGCCAATCCACAGACAAACAAGCTTGAGGACGTGATTCCATGTCTGTGCATAGCTCTGACACTGGGAGCAGTGGGATTTGGTTCGGTCAGTATGTCAAGCCAAGCCATGGTCTTACGCACACTCCTGCATGCAAAACAAAATGTAGTCTTTTGTGTGTGTGTTTGTGTTTTTTTCTTTCTTGTTGTCTAGCCCACTGTAGTTACAGTGTTGCAAGATTTGCGATACAATTTGCGAGATGCATTGGATGAATTGGTGTTTGTGATTGCAGCAAAAAGAGCAGGTGACCTTGCGCTTACCCCCTGAGGCGATGTTGTTCATTCTCGCTCAGTAGCACTGCTCATCAGTGTCAAGCAATAAAAATTTTACAAAGGACACTGCTCTTTTGTATTATTAAACACAGGAGCCCAGGCAAGATTCTGGGTATATATCATGCAAAATAAATAAATAAAGAAGTAAATGTCAGCAATGCATCGTATGCTGCGATAAACTTCATGTGGAAATGGACGATAAGGAAGAATGTAACTGAGGGTCGGGTTTCATAGTTCCGTCACTAAATATCTGATGTGCAGATGTGAGTGGTACATAAAATATTCAATGTTTCAACAAGTTAATGTTTGTTCCAACCTGGTGACGATGGTTTGTTTTACTGTGGATGGAGAATAACCCCACATGTTATTCTTACGAGAGGGTTCAAATACAATTTTCTCTTACCACAGCCTAGTTGAAAGGACTTGTAGTAAATAAAAGCACGTTCATCATCTATAAGGTAGACAAAGTATTGCAGATGGAAATGAGGTGGGTGGACTATTATTTTGCCAGCAGCCAGCAGCCATACCACCATGCAATCTTGCTGAATGGATGAAGCTAAGCAGGTGTGGGCTTGGTTAGTACTTGGATGGGAGACCTCCTGGGAAAACAAAGTTGCTGCTGGAAATGGTGTTGGTGGGCTGCCCAGTAGGGGTAGTCTTCCCTGCAGTGATGGGAACACTGTGCTGTAGGAGATGCCATCTTTCGGATGAGACGTTAAACTGAGGTCCTGACTCACTCTGGTATTGACACTTATCGCAAAGTGTAGGGGTTTCCCCGATGTCCCGGCTAAATTCCCAACCTGGCTCTTTCAATCCGCCACCTAATCATCCCCCAGTTTACTTGGCTAAAAAATTATTCTCCACCTCAGCTGATGTGTGGTGAGCATTCTGGCACAAAATGGCTGCCGCTGCTTCACCCAGGTGGGCGCTACACATTGCTGGTGGTTGAGGCGAGTTTCCCCTCATCATTGTAAAGCACTTTGAGTGTCAAGAAAGGTGCTATATAAATGCCAGGCATTATTATTATTACGTATAAGTTGAGTCACTTCAGTAGGATATGCAGCATCTGTTCTGTATGTATCGTCATGGTAATATGGTTGCAGGTAAACTGCTGTTGTCTTCTTTTCACAATCAGGAAGCTGGAGCATAAAAACAGTAAAAGGAATAAGTCATATTTTTAATTAAAAAAGAAAAGGCTTGCACAAAATTGACAACTTTAATTACATAGCACCATACAAACTGCATTCTAATACTTTTATGTAAAATATGAAGACAACTTGTGCAATTAATGTCAAACAAGCAATCCACAGCAGGACTGAATGACAGGTCTGAATGACTCAGACAGGGTTGTGATTTAACATTGATATCATTAACGAGTGGTTTTATTAAACGGCATTTTAAAAAAAGAAATGCGGGATCGGCACTTAGTCCCTGGGCCATTCACTGACAGAGTGTGGTTTAGACATTATACAGGTGGGCTAGGTTACGTGTATTTAAAAATGCAAAGTGACATCTAATGTTTGTGTTCCTGCTTATTTCACAGCCCTGGCTGCATAGTGCCATCTGCTCCCTGGTCAGATGTACCATGTTGGCAGTACTTAGAGCTGTTAAGTTGCCTGGTTCCTCAAAGGAGACCTGGTGTTATCAAATTCCTTTTCCCTGAAAGCCAGGGACAACAATATGGAAAGGAGGGGGTGGGGTGTGTGCGGGGGTATGTGTGTGTGTGTGTGTGTGTGTGTGTGTGTGTGTGTGTGTGTGTGTGTGTGTGTGGTTGGGGGGGATGGGTTAAAATGGTTTGTCTCCCCTAGAAGCTCGGCATTGTCACTTTACAAATTAAATCACTTCAGAACTGTTGAGAATTAATATCATAATGAAGCTAAAAATGGCCATTAGGTTGGTGTAATGTTGCTCCAGAGAGATATGATAGATGTCCAGTGCCTTTAAGCCCCTATTTGCACACAGTCACCTCTGCAGTTGCTGTTATTAGGAGGCTATGTTAGAGGGAGGGAGAGAGAGAGAGAGAGAGGGGAAGCCATGGGAAGAAGGGATTTTATTAGACCAGTTTCCAGGGAGCCAAGAGAATGAGGTTTGGCTCTACCTGTCACCGCCATACAAAGGCTTTTTTTTATTTACTGCTTGGCTTTTTATATTTTTTGGTAAGTTAAACGTCTCTTCAATAATATGAATCTTTCCTATGCTGCAGAAATATATCCCACTAAATGCAGATGTTTAGAACATGATCAGGTGAGTTTAGGAAATTACTAGTGCTGAGTTTGTATTCCATTCACAGTTGACCCATGCAGTCATTCATTTACTCCATTTCTCATTAAAAAAATTTGTTTAAAAAAAGCCAATAATAGTATTGTATATTTCTTGTATGCCCCTCCCCCTCCCCCCTCCCTCTCCCTCTCCCTCTCTCTCTCTCCCTCTCTCTCTCCACATTTCAGGAGAATGAATTGCTCTGTACTGTCACTGGGCCCTGGCCAAGAATTCATTTTTGTGGGTCAAGTGTTTTAGAATGTCATCTTTGACAGGAACCATCTCATACAATGAATACAGGGACAGACCTTGACTTCCTAAGTTTTATCCCACCCCCCCATCCCTCCTCGATAACTACACACACATATGTATGGTCACCATTGTGGGAATATCATGTCACACAGTGAAAGATGTGTACAAGAAGATCAATATCAAATTAAAACACACCAAACCATGTGAATAGAAAAAAAAGGAGGGGATGTGGGTGGAGTGGTGGGTGGGGAAAACCCGGACGAGCAAGGAGTCGGCGATGGAGGCGATGGAGGCGCGGCGGAATTCGACAATTACCCAGAACAAATGAAGCGGCGAGCTGGAAGGGGCTAATGAAAATAATCACGTTTAACACGGCTCTTCTGCAGCGGCCACTCAGCGCGCGAGCAGCAGTGCGGCTGGCTGGCCGCTTGCCTGACAGCAAATAGGAGGTAGGGGGTATGTGAGGAACAGGGTTTTAATGCGATCGGACTATAACAGACAATCTATTTACAGCGTGCTCAGGGGAGCTTATAAACAAATGTTGAGTAATTTCAGCCAGCAGTAATTACCCTTGCAGCTGACAAGGAGAGTGTGATACTTTCTCCTTCACCTCCAGCCCAGTCTGGAAGACACACGCTCACACAACAGCAGCAGTCCGGCTCTGTGTGCAGGTATGAGGCTGAGAACTGGCAGCTTAAAGCAAATACACCCTTTTATTCATTCTTTTTTCTCGATTCCACAGTTAGGGTATGCTGTATTTACACCGCTCTCTGTGGGGAAGAGACTTCCCGAGTCTCGTAATGACTCAATATCCCAGTTAATTGCGTATAAAAATTATTGTGGGTATATGTCAAAATATTAGATGTGTTCACGTTCAATTAATGAGTTATTTAAATGGATGTAGATCCTTATGGGGTCACGCTGGTTTGGTTAGCATGGCACAATAAAAAGTAAAAGATCCTAACATCTGCTTGCTTTATTAACATGGAGAGCAGGGCCTGCGTGTAAAATTAGGTGCGAGAAGCAAACAAATTATGCTCCCCTTAAACAAGCAGGGAGGCCAAAGACATCTTTATCCTGGAAGATCAATCTCAATCCTGCAGGCTGCTGTGAAATAGATTTTCATGCAAATATGACTCAATCAGTTGTACTGCCGTTTGTCGATAAATTGATTTGCAAAGCGCACACGTAAAATTAAGTTGTGAAGTAATCGTTACAGGTGGACAGAAGGCAGCTGATCGGTGTTGTGCAGTAACATGCAAACAAAAAAACCTGTAAATACACTGAAAGAATTTTTTTTTCCAGGAGGGAAATAAATGAGGGGGATAACAGGACCCGCGGACGTGGTGTGCAGGCAGACAGACAGACAGACAGACGGACAGCGAGGCCAGGCTGCCCCCCCCACCCCCCCCCCACTGCAGACGGACAGATGTCCCCCCTGCCTGCGCGTGAGCTGACCAGGGGAGAGCTGCGGCTGCCGAGATGAGAAGGCAGAAATTGGAGAGCTCCTGGGGGGGTTCGCTGGTCATTTGATGTCCGGCACAAGGGCAGGGAGAACGAGCTCGGGGAGAGAATCGGGGAGAGAGGCAGCCTCTCCAGTCTGTCACAAGGGCTGGCTGCTGGAAAACTGCTCTGAGCTGAGAGACAATCCGCTCTCCGTACATTCTGACCGGCCCGGACAGAGACCGCTGCATGTATGTGTCTGTAATCAATGCACGCACGACTGCCAATAGTAGCAGTATACAAATGCCACGGGTGACATTACTATAATATGCTAATTTTATTAAATATATATGCACCTAAATAAAATATACTATCGAAACTATTGAATAAATAAACTGCTATCATTTAAATGAGAATTAAATGAACTCTACGTAAGGTAGGTTGAATATAAATGAATAATGTGTATTAGTAAAATGTTGTCAGAAAATATATTTGACAGAATACAACAATAATAATAATAACAATGACAAAATAATAATAATAATAAGAAGAAGAAGAAGAATAAGAAGAATCATCAGAATGCCCTACCTGTCATATCTGGTGAACCGACAGTGTTTCAATTGAAATAATCAAATATTACTTTATTTGCCTTCAATGATTTTTATAATTTTATGTAAATACAGGTAAGTAAGTATACATTTGAATGTATAAATATTCAGGAATATTTATTTATTTTATTAATGTATTATGTCCAAGGTTGGCCAAGTAATTCTAATGCAGATTTTTTTAATTCTGAGCTTGACCTTGCCATTATGAAATTAGCTTAGAGAGAACGTTGTTGTTGACACTTTCATACGCATGTCATCATGAGGTCAAAGTACAGACTGAGTAAGTATCCCTTCAAGGTCAATATAAACTGCCTTTCCTTACCTCAAATAACAATACTTTGCGTGCGTTTCCCATTTTATTTTCTACTTCACAGACGTATTAGATTTTGTACATAATAGATTCACAGAGTATTAACACACACCCACAGCTGCTTCAAACGCACTTTTTGCGGTTTGCGGTTCACACTGTAAACAGGTGGGAACACGGTTCATATTGAAATGGTGCATCTAAATGTCACAGTAGCCACATCATCTCTCCCATCACCTCCAGTTCTGTTCCAAGGACTCTTTGATTACCGTTGAGGGGCAAAGATGAGTGGAGGGCCGCTGTCGGGCAGAGTGCTACCGGCGTGGCTGGGTAATTGATCACCAGTGAGGGGATTTGGTTTTTTCACTGGCCTACAGAACTCCTCCCACATGGCTGAACCCTGAGGTCTGGAGATGGTTAGGCAACATTAACCACCTGTGCTTGTCCTGGAGGGCGGGTGGGCGGCCCTGGAGATGAAGGATTGGCACGGGGGGCGGCTGGCTCACAGCGCCGTGGGACACGAGACATCGCTGTGTACCTTTCATCTTAGCTGAGATTTGGAGAGGGCTGGGAGTGCAGAGGCTTCTTAATTCTCACTAATTCGTTTGCGTTCCAGTTTCACTGGGCTCAGGGTAGCCTGAGAATGATAATGAACTTGCGAGAGGAACGTATCGTCTCAACCCTTTGAATGTGCTCAGAATGGATTGAGGGCTTTACTGTGAATCTTTCAAGAGGAGACGTATCTTATTAGCCCTGATTGGCAGTTTTGAGGTGTCCTCTATCCAGAGTTCACACAGTTTAACTCTTGATTGTACACCAGCTCCTATATAGCAGTGCAAACAGATATGTTATATACAATTACATACAGTATATTTGAGCATAGAAGCATCATCCACATTATTACCCTACATTTTTTTAAAATGTAGTTCAGGAAGTGCTTCTTCGATCAATATATCCCCCCCCCCCCCTAGCTTAAGAAGTAGGATGTCATTCTTTGTTTCAGTTTCAAACTTGCATCAAAACAATGCGTTATCATCATGGGACAAACTACATTTACATTTATGGATTAAAATGTCCCAGAAATTTTCCTTTCCGGGCACAGAAAACACATTCTCTCCTCTTCACCTTCAGCACCAACAGAGCAAAAGAGTGCAGATTTTATGTCGAGATAGAAGCCTGCAACCCCCTGTGGCGCTACCTATGTTGCCAAATGAAGTGTATGTATTCTGTAAGTGAAAAATAGTTCTCATTTTTGGCATTTACTGTTTATATAATTGTACAAAAGCTTGTTGCTCCTCTCTTAGAAAGAAACTATGTTTCAAATTGAGTTTTATATGTAGTGAGCATGGCATGAATACAAACATGGACTTAACAATGAGAATAGCGATACCATTTGACAACGTTCAATCTGAACAAGGAGACATATTTGATTGTGAGCGTTGACATGTACTTCACAAGTCACTTCACCTTCAGTAAACTTCAGTTTCAGAACCGAATCCTTCGTTGCATTTTCAATTTAAAAAGCTGACAGATTCCACAGGTTCAAATAGTCTCAAATAATACATTCTGTAAAATACCATTTCTAAATCCCTCTTGATTAGTTTTTATAAAATATTGTATTGTATTTAGTTTTGTAAAAAAAAAAGCAATGGTATATGACATTTCTGAAGTATTTTTTTCCAGTAATGCATGACCAAAACTCCAGTGACATCAGAAAATGTAAATATATATTCAAATGCCATACACTCAGTCTATTTAAATAGAAAAGCATTGTGCAAAGCATTGAGCTGATAATGAGGCATATTCATGTGTTCAATGTTCTCTATTAAATATCTGAACAATAAATATGTGGCATTCAATCCGTTACAGTACCATTTGATTCTAATTCATACACTATACTATTGATACAATTCTGAAAATATTATTATTAATAATAATTTTGAACTTGATTAACTGCCTGACATCTGACACCAGAAGTTTGTTGCTTCCTTTAATGTGAGGTACACAATTCTTGTGAGGTACAAAAATTTTGTTTCAATAGTATATCCAAGGTCTTCTGAGGAGAATATATAGATTCAGACTCTGCTTGACAGAACCCTTCAATGTTTTAACATGAAACTATTTAAAACCAAAAGTGGCTATGATCGATAAAAAGCTGCTGTGCATTATGTAGAAATTAAACTGAGATATCCCCACAGCTGACCACCCCAGAATCTTCATAGACTGACATGCTTGTTGTATCAGCATTCAGAAGTGCCATCTAACCACCCTCTGAGGCATCCTGATTAAACAGATGATGAGTTATCATGAAGGATCCTCATCGCCGGTGTAAATTAACGATTGAATACAACTGATGACAGACCTTTCCATTTGTGCTAAAGCATGGACTGTGTATCAATCATAAAATAATTATTATTGAGCATAAAGAAAAGCATATTTAATATCATTAAGTCCAGATAATCTCCTCTCAAGACTGAGCATTGAACCGTTGTATTTGTGTGTGTGTGTGTGTGTGTGTGTGTGTGTGTGTGAGGGAGGGAGGGAGAGAGAGTGAAAGAGAAAGAGAGGCAATCATTTCTGGCAGTGTGCGAGCAGCACCGCTATTTCTCTGTTTTAAATGCATTTTAACACCTAAAATGAGGTGGAATAACTGCTTACAGACGACTTACATCATCACATTTTGGCAAACTTTGCGATCTGATGTTTGCCTCAGACCACCTGCATGCCTTGGTTCGTCCTTTCCCTGCCTCTCTGTTCCCAAATCATTCAGCGCAACAGGTGCACCGTTTCCTTCCTTTCGTTTCAAATATACTTCTTCTCCGGGGCGTCCCAGGCAATGTTGAGATTGAGATGGAAGGCGTTCAGGAAGCACTGCTTTCACACTCAATACAAAATCCCTCAGTCTGTCAACCCATCAGTCCGCTTTAATCTCAAATTATTTTATTTACTCACATTGATAAAAAAAACAAAAAGACATTTTAAGTGTTATTTGAGGG
This sequence comes from Ilyophis sp. 1 JC-2022, assembly GCA_022702515.1. Lineage (NCBI taxonomy): Eukaryota > Metazoa > Chordata > Actinopteri > Anguilliformes > Synaphobranchidae > Ilyophis > Ilyophis sp. 1 JC-2022. The sequence continues at coordinate 34,043,763 of CM040398.1, forward strand.
AAGAATATATATATTTGAAGTAACAGATATATACTCTATCTAAGCCTATACAGTTGAAGTGTTCAATTATTGATTGAATGTGAATTCATTCAGATGGTTCTCGATGATGTCATTTATCCCATTGGTAGTAAATGCCTCAACATGACAGTTAAAGTACCTAATAAACTATTGCCCTTACAGACCACTCTAATGTGAAATCAGACAGCTTAAGAAGCAAAAACTTCAACCTCTTTCATTTCCATGATTTCATTCTCTTCCTGCTTTAAATGTTGACCCTTGCATGACCTATACACTTTTAAAATGTCCGTAAGATGAATAACCAACAAAGACCTCCTACCATGAGGATCTGTGCAAGACACTTATACCAATATGATTTACACTATTACGAGGGACTCATGACACTTAACATGAAATTATACAATTAATACATACTTCTCCTCTGAGAAAGAAAAAAAGATTCAATAACATCCGTAGGTCACCTACTCAAAGCTACAGAGCACTGACATCAATGTTAGTGTCGAGTTTTAAAACAAATTGCCAGTGGAAAGACTGGCAGAAGGAGGGGTAGCGGACACGTTCAAGGCTATTTTTGAAAAACGGCTCTCTGCATGAAGCAACATGGTGGGTAGTCACACACCCCTGCGACATCAAGGTTATCTTTTTCAGTACCGTCCATACAGGGAATTACAATTCAGAAAAGAACTGAATAAGTCTGAAGAAGTCATTTAAACATTCAACATTAACTTAAATATCCTTGATAAGCATTAACATAAGCATATACAAATTCCTGTATTTTTTTTTTTACAAATATCCTGTTTACTTTTTAACTACTTTTGTTTACATTTAAATATAAAATGATCATGTAAAAACTCTAGTAAAAAAAATTTCTCTCAGAATGGCTGTGCGCCTCTCACCAGCAATAGCAAATAGCATGCACAAAATCTATTAAGAGAGCTGTTCTTAAAAGGATGAAAGAAACGGGGGAGGAATTGTGATCTACAGAGTTTAACCTGATCTGTCACAAACCAGTTAGCATTGCCTGCCTATTGCCACTATAAACACAAATGGCTGGAAACCGAGTCGGCGTGCAGTGTGACATTTACCTGTGAGACATGTACCTGTGATTTTCATATCTGAGGCTGAAACAACAGAAAATGTGTCATGTAGTGCCTTTAAAAATGTCACTTCAGACGCTAAATCAATTTGCATTTTCTTTGTGCCTGGATAGCAGTCCATAGTCAAAAGGCTTACTATAAACAGCATGTGCAGATAGCAATGTGTGAAAGCTTGCGCTATGTAAAAATAGGATTGCAAGAACAATGCTTGTGGTTTTAAATGTGGCATTGACAGCCCTGGTAATTGTGCATGTTTTTCTGTTAGCTTTTCTTGTTTTCAGTTATTGGTTCATACAACAACAACAACAACAACAAAAAAAACCCAGGCTTAAGAGTTAAGCACATCAACCACTACATACAAATGACATGTAAAAAAAAAACCCAGGCTTAAGAGTTAAGCACATCAACCACTACATACAAATGACATGTAAAAAAAAACCCAGGCTTAAGAGTTAAGCACATCAACCACTACATACAAATGACATGTAAAAAAAAAAAACAGGCTTAAGAGTTAAGCACATCAACCACTACATACAAATGACATGTAAAAAAAAACCCCCAGGCTTAAGAGTTAAGCATATCAACCACTACATACAAATGACATGTAAAAAAAACCCCCAGGCTTAAGAGTTAAGCACATCAACCACTACATACAAATAACATGTAAAACCCCCCCCAGGTTTAAGAGGTAAGCACATCAACCACTACATACAAATAAAATGTAAAAAAAAAAACCCAGGCTTAAGAGTTAAGCACATCAACCACTACATAAAAATAAAATGTTTTTAAAAACCCAGGTTTAAGAGTTAAGCATATCAACTACTACATACAAATAAAATGTAAAAAAAAACCCAGGTTTAAGAGTTAAGCATATCAACTACTACATACAAATAAAATGTAAAAATAAACCAGGTTTAAGAGTTAAGCATATCAACTACTACATACAAATAAAATGTTAAAAAAACCCAGGCTTAAGAGTTAAGCACATCAACCACTACATAAAAATAAAATGTAAAAAAAAACCCAGGTTTAAGAGTTAAGCATATCAACTACTACATACAAATAAAATGTAAAAAAAAACCCAGGTTTAAGAGTTAAGCATATGAACTACTACATACAAATAAAATGTATTAAAAAACCCAGGTTTAAGAGTTAAGCATATCAACTTCTACATACAAATAAAATGTATTAAAAAAACTGGTGTCTTCCATCTATGGCTTTTTGTATTTGTTATGATACAAATACAGTAACTGTAATAAAGTGTCATTGTCATAAATTATTAATAACAGCAATTAAGACATTTGTGAGAAACCAAACTAGTAGGCTAGCATTTGTACAGTATTGGTGTTGTTATTTTCCAGTGTTGTTTTTAATATTTTAGTTGTAAAAATACTTATTGAAATAAGTGCCACATAATAAGGACATACATACACTGCAATTCCACTATTCAGCAGAAAAAAAGGATGTAACACCTTTAAAGTAATCTCAGGATGTAACATACCTTTAAAGTAATCTCAGGCTTTCATTCGCTTCCACTAATGAGAATATTTACTGTGCTGGACCAACAGTATGTGTCTTTTCTGATCACCACCACATCATTAAATCTCTCCTGACTACAGAATGTCACCTCAGGAAAGAGCAATGTGATGACACCAATGGTACTGGGTAGAAGTGGTGCCAGTGAGTGATGATGATCTGGACACTCCATCACCTTGGAGACGGGGAAAGGGGGACGGAGTGCTTGGGGGGTACATTTGAAGGGAAAAAAACACTCTCCGAGATTCAATCAAAAGCACTTAGCTAGTTAAAGGGCATATGTAATTCAATCAAACCAGACTTCAGTTGTTTTAGATTCAGTCAAATAAACCTGAAAGCGGTTTAAGACTGAAATATGTAAGAAACGGTAAAAAGGCGTGGCTTGAACATTGTCGTGCCCAGGATGGAAGTGAGAGGTTTTTAAAAAGTAAGTGAACTTTGCAAATAATCTGTTTACCAACTTAATTCATACAATAGCCTATAACCAAAAAGTTTAATAATTTAGTGAAGAGAGGAATATCATCATTCATGTAACATTTTAGGAAGAAAGCTATTAAAAATGTAGTCCTTCCCCATGTTTGCCTTTAATTGTTGGGCATATGATGTATAAACTTGTTTTAATGTAGTAAAGAAGAGGGAAATAAACATTGGTAAGTTAAAATAAGTTGTTCAGAGTACAAGTTAGATCGGCTGCTAAGGGTATAATTAACCTTTCAAATGTTACTGGGTTACAGTATTCCATACAATAAATTAACTTGGCAGGTATTTGGTGGTGTTCTGTAGTATGAGCGGAATGATAATTAAGTTGTTCAACTTTTTAATACATATCACAGATAAGGCATTTTAGAAAGTGGTCTGACCATCATAACCACGAGTGTCAATCGCTGCATGAAAACTCATTTTAATTGGTAAAAACCTCTTACTTCCGGTCGTTGTATTAAGATAGTGCTGGAAAAGTAGTCTTTTCTTGAGATAAGGGACCGGCTTAATCCGGATGGTTTGATTGAATTGTATATGCCCTTAAATAGACTAAGTGCATTTGACTGAATCCAGCCCATTATTTTGACCAGAATGAAAAAAGCACAATTGGAAATAGTGTGTTTAGTTCTCTGTTGATGGGAGATGACCTTAGGGTTTCCAGGGATCCAAGTCACTGTTTGCTTGTTCTGGATCAGTCTTTACCAACAAAATCCAAACCAACAAATAAACATGCTGGTTAAACAATGTTTTTCCGCTGCCACGTGAATGCCTATTTCAGGTGATGAACTAGAATTCCCTTCCCTTTTTCCCATTCCCGGTCCCCATTCCCGGTCCCCATTCCCGGTTCCCATTCCCGGTCCCCATTCCCGGTTCCCATTCCCGGTGTTGTTGAGCAGCAGACCTTCACAGAGCAGCTCTCCCTCTCCGTGATGGCAGATCGGGGAGAAGAAATGCGAGTTGTTGTCGATGCTTGGGCGGCACAGCTGGCTGTTAATTGGGAGTGGGCATTGGCAGGAACAGAGCGGGCCAGAGCGGGCCAGAGCGGGCCAGAGCGGCCCAGAGCGGCCCAGAGCGGCCCAGAGCGGCCCAGAGCCTCCCATCCTTTCTCTACCCTGCAGTCAAAATACAGCAGCAGGAATTGTTGCATTCAGAGATCACAGAGGATGGTTCAATGCAGCTGTGTTGTATTGATTATTTTTCTGAGCACTTTAAATACACATAAATGTTCTCTCACACAGTATTACGGGCACACAAAGCGTTATATACTGCAAAATATTTCATCTTTTAACACTTTCCTGTTCAATTCAATCACAGACACTTGTTTTTGTGTGTTTCTTAACAGTAACATATCAAAAGTATTGTTAATGTATTTGGCATCACATCTACTGTAAAATTATCATCAAATTCTACCTATAATGCAAGCCGTAATTACTTCACCTTAAAACGGTCATCAATGCAAAATTTTTCTTAGAAAATAATCATTTTATAATAGTAAAATATGACCTTTTTTTCTCCAGTAGTAAGTCATATTTTAAGAGCTAAGAGGTTGTGTGAGAGAAGAAACAGGGGCTTCGCACACCCAATTATTCCCCTGTAAGAGGACAAGGAGATGTTGACACCTCCCTCATGCTTTCACACCTCCTCTTGGAGGGGCTCCAGGTGTGACTGGACAAGGGCCATGGTGCAGAGGAGCACCTGCACTAATTGGCTTGTGTGGCTCCTGGATGAAGACAGAGTGGCGAGGCTTGAATCTACCCCCAGTCCAGGTCTGTCGTCACATCTATTCCAAACGAGAGAAAGAGCAGAGACGTGGGGAACAGATTCCCGGCCTGCAGCAAGCAAATGGTTAATATTGATGTCTTTACTAAAACATGGCCCTTTTACAAACACTAAATTATTCAGGTGGAAAAGTAAAGTTATACAGATTTTTCAAAATTTTCATGCAGGATTGTGACCAAGCCAATCATTGCAGGTAATAGGTATTACTTTCAAGTTTGGTTCAAGATATCAGATAGGATTATTTTGAAAGAAATTTGCGGTGTAAATTTTTAAATTGCTTAAATCTATTGACAACATTCAGGCTGTATTGTAAAGTACAAATACATTTTTAAAAAATAGACGAAAACTGATTTACTGATCACCACTTACTGAGTGCCACTTTCTTATTTCACTTTCTTTGAAAACACGTTGTTTAAAAGGCCACAGATAAAAACATAAAATGTGTCTGAGGTGTCAAACTTTCTCAAGCATGCTGTACAAGGTAATGATTCTGATTATTTATCCTGAAGCACAGAAAAAATCTGAAACATCTCTCAGCTATTAGCCTTCTCCTCAGGCTCACAAAGGGTACAAATGCCCCTATTCCACCTGAAGGACGACATAGGAGGAATAATTACATGTAAAGAGACTTTTCTTTTTGAACATTTGTAATGGCTGTAGTGCATCCTTCACCTTGCACCACAATGGGACTTTTTTTTTTTTCTTTTCAGATTTTTTCTCTTTTTTTCCCAATTTGGTAGCCAATTGTACCCTCTGCAATTCAAACCCCCCCCCCTTCCCCCTTCCCCGTGTAGCCACCGCTAGAGAATCACCACTACAACCCCTTCGTCCGGTAACAGAAAAGAGGGCACCACGTCCTCTTCAGGGCGCGACTCCTCGAGCTTCTAACCGTGATTTCAGCTCGCCCAGGGCTGTCTTATGTGCGACGAGTCCCTCCCCCCCCCCACACCGGGAGCAGCCGCCGATTGCCGCTCCCTCAGGGCACCGGCCATGCTCGGATCTGGCAGGACCCCGATCCTCAGGGCAAAACTGCACAGACAGAAGGCCTGCGCCTTCGTCCGCTGCACCACCGCGATGCCGACACAATGGGACTCTTTTAAAAAAAATTATTTTCATTTACTTTTTACTTTGTCATTCTTTCTGTTCCCTGTCCCCACACCCTCGTATAGAAGAAAAAGCACTGCCACAATTATGAATAGGGCAGGTTGTTTTTTTTGTTTTTAATATAAAACACGGTATACTAATGTGATTGGTGGAGCATAATTGTTTATCTGAGTAGAGTACCAGATTAATGGCAACAGTAACCCCTTTCAATGAATGCATACATGCCATGAGCCCAGGGGCAACACAAGAGGGTCTAAAAGATGTAACCCAGACAACTGCAGCTACAGAACCGCAATCTCAAGACTGATAAGTTAAGTCTGCCACTGACAGACTGATCTGTGTCACCTTTTGGCTGATCTGTAAATTAAAGAAAAAATATACATGAAAACACATTTTGGAGAGGGGGGTTGTGGGGGGGGGGTTGCGTGATTTAATAGACTATTAATATCACAATATCATGCATTAAAGATAACGTCCATTTTACATATATTAGCATAATGTATCTCCCCACTCATTTGCATGGAATGATATGTGTCCTAACAAAGCAGGTTTGCAACAAAAGCATAAGTGTACATAGTAAAGACCTTCAGTGTAAATAAATCAATACGTAAAAGCAAGATATTGAAATAACTCTTGAAAAAAATAAAGGTATTAATTATATGATAAAAAGGAGAAACTAAATTAATTCAACCAAAGTTTGCAGAAATGGAAACCTTGGAACTATATGATTGATTTGTGATGTGTATATACCCAGCAATTTAATATGATTGATTTGTGATGTGTATATACCCAGCAATTTAAAAAGCAATGCATCTCACAGTCATTGCTCACTTCCTGGTGCCTTGACATGGGCGTGGTTTACACTGACAGGCTACACAATAAAAATAAGGCACTCTTTAAATTAATTACTTTCAAATACACCCCTCAGCATCTACAACAAATTCACCAATCGTGATATAAAACTAGTGTGAACATTTCCCAAATCACAGCAACAATGCCATTTTATACTTTTAAATTTACTCACAGAAATAACAAGGTTGAATGAATGACTACATTTACAACCAGAATTATAATACTGATTAAGTCTTAAATGCAACAATGACAATAGCATGTGTTTGCAAAAGATTTAAAGAGACATTACATTGTTGGGTACAGTGTGAATTAAATTACTCCCTGTATAGCCTTGATATGTAGATTTCTGTGACGATATGAAGCCTGAATCCTGATTGGATCCAGAGAACTTTGAGGGAGCAAGAAAACATAAATAAAATAAGGATGATGCATACAGTTTCAGAAAAGATGATGATGTGATTGAGTATGTATGGAAGGCATGTTTATGTTAATCTTATACCCTGAGACTGCTCCTTCGGTTCTGTTTCCATGTAATACAAATACATCTGTTTCTGGACCCCAAACAGTCGTCCCATTTGCTTTAATAATACTCCTTGTATATATATTTTTTAGCACTCAACAGAGACAGGTATAATCAAGGGTGTTATGTTAATATATGGTTGGCACCATCTGATAATAGAGCACAGCAGCTATTATGAACCTCGTTCAGCTCTAAAGAGGAACACTAATAAATAGGTCCGCTGGACACACAGCGCCAACCACAAATTTCAATTAATGAAGACATAATTTGTGTCCCACATCCCACATAGAGTGAGTATCCCTAGAGGAGTAAATATGCCAAGAGGGACTGGTCACTCACAAACACACACCGAGCCATGCGTATATGCAAGCACGTACACACACACACACACACACACACACACACACACACACACACACTGTAGACTGCTTTTACATTCCAGGCATGTTTTTATTTTTATTTTTTTCTCCCCTGGTTTGCCATGCCATTATTTACGCAGCGGTTTGTCAGCACTGAACATTATTAGCGCTTGAGAGATAAAACTTTAAGTGTTGCACCCAATTAGCACAACAGTGACCATGTGCTGTGTTCTCTGCCTGCTTGCTCCTGGAGTGGAGCTAGTTATGGAGGTCTCCGGGAGAAGAGTGGAGACTGAGCGAGAGAGGGAGAGAGCAGGCAAAATGGCTTAAGCATTCATTTTGAGTAGAGAGACAGGTCCTATTAACATTTAACAGCGTTTGTGCAACTTGGTGCGGAGGTTATGATGCAAATGAGGAGGAATTAAAAGTGGCCAGGGGTTTGTCATTGATGGATTGCAGTCTGGCAGTGCTCACACTTCCCTGTGTCCATCAGCGGAGATTACTGTGTAATTAAACCTTATTTCTGGACTCTCCAGCGGATAATTACTTTGTGAATGTAACCATCATCTAAAAGCTACCAAAATGCTTTAGCATTTAGTCTAGCAGTCATTTCCCAGGCTTTGTGTCAGATATAGCCATCAGCCAGTGCAAAAGAACTGTCACTTTTAATAAGAGGCGAAAAAAAAATTAAATGAAACAGTATGCTTATTACAGAAAAATTAGGCTTTCAAGTGGTAGTCTTTTCTGTTATTTGCATAATTTATTCTTTTTTTCCCTGCCGCTGCAAGCTTTAGGCAATTTCCCTCGCATTTAAATAGATCGCACATTTAAGGCTACTTAAGGAAAATTATCACTTTGCATATTTTAATTGTTGTGAAGAAAGTGAATTGAGTGAAGGTCCCCGGCTCATCCTCTCGAGCCGCGCGGATGCGCCGCTGTCTGATTCGGCCGCTCGGCTCTGCTCCGTCGCAGATAACCCCCGAGTTCACACACATCCACTCCAATTTCATCAGAATTCAAATGGAGCTCAGAGCGCAGGAACAAGTGGATCTTTGATATTTACAAAATAGCCACTAATGACGCGAATGTAATTTGTTTGACATAACTTTAGTTTCCCTTCATCCGTGTTATTTATTTTATTTTTTTTTTTAAACAAAGAGTTCCAACGCCAGAGCCAAAATAAATGATGAAAAGAAACAAATATAAAATAAGCGAAGATAAATTAATTTGATTGCGTAAAAGTGTATATAGACAATTGCATATAGCCATCACATTTTTTCACCATATGTTGAAAGGAGATTTTCAGGAAATGAAACTTAAATATATCATTAAATGTTTCATTTATAAAGTGACTATGGCTTTTACAAGCCAATGCTTTGCAATGCAATGACATTTACAGCAATTTTTTACTATTGAATGTAACATTAAGAAACACAAATGCATTAAAGCTTATATATGCCTATGACTGATAACATACTGTAAAACTGTGACCTATCCCCCTCTATCCCTCATACACACACACCATAGGTCCTACAGAAGTGCGCTTTTCTTGGGAAATCTGCAATAATGCTGACTAACAGATATTGCATCAGATTAGCTTATATGACATGGGGGGGAAAAGCATTCAAAAGCATATAGCCCACAGGGTAATACTTGACAGGGAAGGTTTGCTACCATTACACATATAAAATCTAAACGTCTACACATGCAAAGATCAAAATATGGATGATTCATATACCCAGCTCATATAGCTACATTACAATGACTTCACAAGACATTAAAAATGGTGCCATTAAGGGAGTTTTTCATTTCTATATTTAGCACATCTTCACAGTAATGATTTCTGCAGACTGACAGAAGCTATAAGCACACTAGCAAAACGCCTACCACTCTATTCAGCCATCTAAGCCATCTTGTTTATGTACATTATGCACGTTAAATTACTGAAAACACAATATTTTGCAGATATATTATACAGCAATGACACGTTTGGGAATATATAAACCATAAATGAGATGGAAGTTCAACCAGAAGCTAAGCAAATTGGCGCCATAGGAGTTGTAAAAATCATCAGCACCATATAGCGTAAATATGTTTATACTATTCCTTCTTCAAAAAATAATTGGGAATGTGTCCCTGGTTTCGATCCTGACTGTACCGATGCAAACCGTGGGGAGTCCTGTGGATCAAGCGTATAATGGGCACATCGGCGGATCTCCGAGCCACACTTGCACAGTCAGCGTTCACATCGGTATTTCTCCTCACGGTGCGAATGCTCGTCTTTTGGTTGATTGTAGGCTTGAGATCTGAATGCAAAGATGCACCAGTTGTTCAGTCCTCTGGTGCAATAACAAACCAGCACAGCCGGCGGATTGCAAAGTGTAAAGAATGGCCCACTGGCTGCATGCGTTCCAGAGGACTCGTATGCTAGCGGGTGCACTCCCAAATTCATGGAAAGCACTGCTGTGATGGGATGGAAACACAAATATAATTAGGCTGGGGCATGATTTTTGTTGAACATTTGGGGGGATGGATTAGTGCTAAATCACAGTTACTAACCAATAATCAAATAAGCTGTACACGGGGTCATTTAAGAAGTCAACTTACCAAGAGATGCAACATAAAAATAACCGGTCTATATTTCAGAACTGCAAGGAAAACATGCTCGACCTCATGTTCTCAGAGACAAAAACATTACAAACTTGGGGAGTCAATTGGGTATGGCAGGATATGGCAGCCCTGTTCAGTTTGGAAAACAATACATTTTAATGACACAATTCTCAGTGTTTTAATTTGTCCTATTATTTAGCACAATTCGTTGTACTAAGTTAAGCAAATCGATCACTTCAAAAACGTGACAACTTCAAACGCCCCCCACCTCCCGATCACGTGCCAGACGTGAGGTAGGCTACGTGGAGAAGGGCTCGTCGTGCGTGCGGCAGGCTAGGCTACATTAGCAGTCGGTGAAACCAAAATGAAAAGAAAACAACCGTCACTAGCTTCTTACTTCACGAAAAAGGCAGTGAGCGATTCCGCCGTCCCGTATGGCAGCAGTGTTCCTCAATCATCAAACAGCAACAATGCTCGCGGTTCTGCTTCTTCTGAAGGAGGCCGCGGTGGCAATGCCGGTGCTCACGAGACGCAACCGGAGCAATCGACTCCCAGTCCTAAAAAACGGACCCTGTCCAACCTTGTTTAACGCAGTTCCCCACCAGGAAGCACCCAGGATTTCTCAGCTCGGAATGGAGAAGAGCCTCTGAATAGGTACACTCCTCTCTTTATTAAAGCCATCACATGCTTGCAGTGTAACGAGTTGCAATTGACTGTAATGTCGCTGAACTTTATGGTAGAAGTCTGTAAAATAGTGAAGGTACAAAACAGTAAACGGCTGAAATATAGGCGAATTGTTTTGTTTACGGTGAAACACTGTCATATAATTACATATACAACCTGCTACTGTATGCTTAACATATTTTTACCGTTATTTATAGGCTAGGCTACGGCAAAGTTCTGGCAACCCAGTTGTGTGTGTGTGTTTGTGTGTGTCAGTTCACAGTGTGACCAAGTAGGCCTACATCTATTTTTTTGTTTTTGTTTTACAAGTTTAACCCCCCTACGCGTTCCCTTGCCATACTTTGGCTTCGACTGAAATGACGCCACTGGTTAGCTTGTTTGTCAATGACAAATAAACCAAAAGTTATTGAGCAAGAAACGTGCTCGAATGATACAAGGAGCGAACTGGAAGTTGGAAGAAAGCCAACATTATGGAACATTAAAAAAAGTCCAAGCAAATAAAAAAAATACAAATAATTTAAAAACCTTGCCACCCTTCCAGCTCTCAATGTCTACACAATAAGCATCCCAAATTTGGACAGACACATGGGATAAAAATACAAAAATATTTTAAATAATTGTACTTAGAGGCTTTAATAGAATACAAACAATGATGTTCTGTGCAAAATTCTTGTGCCAAGTGATGTTTCCTTGTTTTATGTCTCTTATACATTCTATACATTTTTTGTAGAGTGCTTGAAATCAATGCCCACCAGCCAAATGCTGGTGGCAAAAGTCAATTGCGGTGGAGAATTTAGTCAGCATCCCCAGTCTCATTGGCATATGTTAATTTTAACATTCGAACTGAGTTTGACCCGTTCGTTTATCACAATTAAATGTCCACTTGTTGCAGAGAACTCAACACTGGCAAAAAGAAACAAGCAAGCAAGTAAACAAAAAAAACTGATAATTTTATGAGTTCAAACTTATTGTTTGTGTAACTGATGGTGCTTATGGACCGACTGGCTGGTGCGCTTGAATTTTACTGAGCTAGCTGTGCAGGTACTGTAACTGATGTTTTATATCATGCAAAGCAGTACAAATAATGAACCACTCCAGGATTACAGTAGAAACAAGCCTTAGCGTTATGGACTAGCCAGTCAATCGGGTAGAATATGTACCTGGAAGTATATGCCGTTAAACCTCAACAAGCTCTTTATTATCATAATACATTACTAAAGCTAAAAGGTGGGCATTAAATGGAAGCAAGTCACTTTCCAGTGATGAAAACTGGAAATGCTATTAAAAGTAGAAAATGGGGAAGGTCTTAGCACTTCTAATGAAAACACTGTGAGAAAGGAAAGCGCACTCTTTCTGCTGAAACGTGTGATTCCAGGCCACTGCTGTGTGTTTTCTCACAGAGCCATTGAGTCACAGGACTGGAGTACACAATGTGTAGGTTGTGTAGGCAGACTGTGGGTGCCCAGACGACAGAGGGGGTGCCTAAACGCAAACTAGCCCAGGGACTTTTTCTTTTACTCAGCCATAATTACATTCTTCAACATTGTGAACGTTATACAGACTGGTTTTTAGCAGTACATTATAATTGCCAATAGGCTAATTCGTATACTGTATACTGCTTAATACAACAACAAGACATGGGCATACATTTTAGCTTATTTATGCAGTATCCCATTACTAGAGAACAGTCATGACTTTCTGTACTTACATTCACTGTTGCTCAGGCAATGTGTAATATGCTTTTTCACATTCAGTGTTGAAATCCTCAGTCGCATCAGGGGAGGAACTACAGAAAAAATTACCAACAATTTTAAATGTCCCCGATTAGAAAATAGAGATACAGAAGACATAACTTTATATACCTGTAGTGCAGTGACAGAAAAAAAACATTGTATAAATGCGTAAGATGGGGTAAAACACCTATTTCAGAGTAGACCCCTTAAGTGCCTCCTGTGAACCAGTAAAATATGATGCAAATCTTTTTTTCCAGTTTCAATGAAGAATGTTTATTTGAGGTATCTTGTTTTCTATGCCCTCCATTTTTTAAATAACACGACCATAGACAACAATATTAACAGGAGAAAATCGCTCATAAAAATAATTTTTCCACAATCTTCTTCAACAGTTACGGATTTTTGATAGGTTTTTATTTATTTCACCAAAGCCAGTCCCTTGTGACAAGATTTCATGGGGGGGGGAAAAAACTCCCTACAAATACGTACATTTGGACAGATTGTTTTTAACATTACAGCGCACACCCAAGATAAGATGTAACAAATTACAACTGAAATGCCCCTGTGGACAAAATGCACTGCAAATTCTTTTCAGATCTCAAAGTTAATTGTACAGCAGCTTCCTACGCACATACCATCAACCATATAATGATACCGTCAAAAAGTCCAAAGCAGAAAAGTCTCATTTACATTAATAATGCTCACAAATTATGTGAATTCATTATGCCAGTGATGGGTAATTTAAGCTTTCATTACTCGATGCTCGTCATTTTTTCAGAGGGAAATGGATTGTTACATTTTAATGACTGAAATAATAACACATCTGGTTTATGCAGAAGCAAAATCATGTTTAACAAAAATGATTTTGTAATTGTAGACATAGCAAAAAAAGAAAGGGCAATCAAAGCGGGAAAAGCTTTTTAAGTATTGTGCATTGTATAGGTCTTTCAGAATAAACGCTTCCTATTTTAAAAAATAAAGCTTTAGCTTTATATTTAAATATGAAAATGCTTGAAGTGGCCAAATCTTATGCCGGTCAGGTTAGGTTCACACTCAGCAGAACGAACACTTGTGGAATTACATGTTACACATATCCTCAACATTGCACATTTAATAAAAGCACAACAGAAAGCTAATGCGGTGTTTCAGAAGATATACAGAAGCGATGCGCAGAATGAGGTTTCAGGAAAACATCTTTAATAGGTCTTGTTGTACTTGTTCTGCCTCATAATACATGAAAATACATTAAAGTCGACTGTACTTATGGCAATATATACACACATATAAACATGTATGTGGTGCCCCTTAATACATATACATATATACATACATATACGTATGCATACATATACACATATGTCCACACACAATTATACGTGCACACACATACACGTTCACATGCGCACTACTACAATTCACAGAGTTAAAGCAGCTATACATAAATGTAAATATTTATCTGAATTTAAGTTGCATTAAGAGTGACCTTGGTGAAGACCTATACAGTCCACAATTTCAGAACGTTAATGGGATTGTTCACCAACAGTAAGTGTGCACCACCTTCACTAGTACACTCAGAAACGTGTCTTGTGATTTCTGTTGTTAATGTCATTCAGTGTAAAGACAGTCTTTTTGAGGTAGACTGCTAAAGTTCAAGGACAATTCATTCTTGTATTTTTTATTAATCTTTTTTCATTTTTTCCTTTCATTTATTCTTTTTTTAATTATTATTCTTTTTTTTTTTTTTACAAATGCATGACATTCAAGACAAAAAATAAATACTACATGTACAATATGTAGCAATGAGGTAGAAATGGTTATAAAGAACAATGTTTGAATATAAAACAATATATAGACATGAAAACAACATCTTTTGCTGTTTTTTGTACAAAACCTTGCCAAAAAGACACAAATTTAAAATAAAATTCAAGTGATTTGGTTGTGTCTGCAATATGAATAGGAATGGATGTGCTTTTAACCTTAGTGTACTTCTGAATGATACTTTTTCCTGCCTCATTCGTAGAAAATAAATATTTACCATTGTATCAGCTGCATCTCCCCGTGGTAAAGCCATAATGTTGTTGTGCAGTCTACATCAAACGCATCATAGTGGTGCAATCTCTTGGTCCAATCTCTTGATCTCCTATAATGATGTAGCTATGAGGTGGGTACACTACATTGCATCCCAACGTGTAAAATATACAACTGAGTGTAGAGTATCAGGGTGTACAATGAAAGCATAAATATCATTCAACCAAACATTATTCCTTCTAGAACAATTGTTGTCTTCGGTTTTCCTAAATCAAAAAGATGTTCATATTCCCATAATCCCATTTCACATAAACACTAGGAAAACCTAAACAATATACAGTTAAATGAAGAGAATTGTAAATAGCTTTTATGTAAACTGCCATCACGCTCCGATGAACACCTCACTCATTTTGGGTTTCCCTTACCAGTGAACAATATGGAGACAAAATCATAAATGCCTATAGTTTTTTTAACATACTTATTTTCTTTTAAAATGAAGAAAATAACAAAAGGATTGGCAGCCATAAGGATTTCCATCCATAAAAATATTGTTGAATATGCTATGGATTTGAGAACAATTAAAAACAAACTAATCATTCAGTGCATTAATTGTTCACAAACCAAAGATTACTTTAAGCCAACCAAAATAAGACAACCCAGGTATCAATTTAGGTTTTGAAATAATCATATCTGAAAATGGTTTCTTTGTGCAATATTCATTAGTGTGAGCTTTTAGTCAGGCCAGCTGAAATCAGTGAAGCCTCACTGGAAAATGGCCTTTCAGAGCAATTCTGAAATTAATGAAGGTCAGTTTGTGGGTTAACACAGGGCAACAGTTATCCAAGAGCAGTTCAGATAAGAGAAATGTCACAATATTTAGTCTAGTGAATGTAAAACAGGCCTTCCACAGCTCAACTAATGCTGCCAGTGGAGGGGGGGATTAAGCACTGAAAAAAATAAACTAAAATATAGAAAAATTAAAAGATCCAATGAGGAATACATAAGACCCAGCCTTGATATTATTGGGAGAACAAAACATATTGACATATACCCTCAATATACCGTTCTTAAAACGTTTTGTGGTATTAAGTGGTGCTACTCAACCACTCTTAGTGCTTAGCAACAGTTTCCATACTACTTCAAGAAAAAAAAAAAAAAAATGGCCGAAGAAAAAAAAAATTAAATACATTCAAACACAAGCCTTTCTTTTCTCATGCGGTTAAAGAAAACAGTGTGATTTTTCCTGGCATCTCCCACTTCTGCTCGACTGCTTGGGCACGTTTGCCTACAGCTGATCAGCCACCATGAAAACAGCTGCATTTAAAGTGTAACAACATGAACACAGGAACTAGTAGGAGGAAGAGAAAGGAGCGCAACACAAGCCAACCCTCCAGAGAGAAGGTGTCATTGGTCATGTGATTAGGGGCAATGTACAGTATTTACAGCGTGTGATGACTGCTCGGGGGCCCCTCTGACTGACTCCATTTTGAAAAGGGAACATTTTTGTTATTGAAAACAGAAAAACAAAAAGACTGGAAGTTAACATACCAAAGAGTTCCTGACATCTAGCCATCCTCAAATGTTCTGCTTTCAGAGAGAACAATAGTGAGCTGAGGTAGAACAGAAAGCAGGGCACTCATAATCTTTATGTGTCATAATGAATGTGGGCAGCAGCACCAGCAACAGCAGCAGAAATTTACTGGGAATATAAAAACTGCCATTACACTGTTTTGGGAGAATACCTTAGCCTTTTTAAATTGTTTTTTTAACCCCAGAGTGCTCATCTTGGACATTAACAATTTAGCAGTGTCTTAACTTGGCTCTCTCAAGCCCTTCTACACTGTGGAAGGACGTCAGTATGACTGACTCTGATTTCTCTTGTTCCTGTCGACTGGCCTTGTGGCATTACATCACTGTGCTTTTCCGCCCATAGTCTCCTCCTGTTCACATTCCACATAATGTGACTGAAAGCAGTTCCGACTTTGTATTCAGTACTGATAAACAATTCAGAATTAAAGAAAACCCCTCACAAATCAAATGAAAGTATAATTCAAATGATTCCTCACTTTAACCCTTGGTAGAATAACATTTTTAAAAAAAGGTAATTAAAAGGCAAAGATAAGTAAAACCTCTTCCTCTCAACTTTCTCCCATCACTCCAGAGTACATCTGGTACATTCATAGTCATCTCCTTGTCATTTTGTCAAACTATTGAGGTAAACCTAAATGTTTTACATAATATAAAGTAGATCCCTAGCCTAATACTCTCAGCAGTACATAGTGCTTTTGACACAACCTTTTGAGGTACTGTACAAATCACAATCACTTTCCTGAGTTTTTAGCCACAAAAACATCAAAAAAAATTAAGTACATAAATTTGGGTCCACGTCGCAGTTACCCTTCCTGTTCTCTTCTGTTCCCACGATACTACAGAACAGACACAATGAAAGAATACCGATGTTCTTACAATGGCCAACATCAGACTCTCCCAACACAATAGCAATTCCCTAATCTTAGTCTCACGTTTGAAGTTAAAGCTCTTTATATTAGCACATGCCACCAATGTAGATTGTGAGGCAAACAAAAGGAATACAAACTGATGAAGCACCACGTCAGGCACTTCTTAGCGACTAAATTTAAAGAACAGCAAAATGATATATACACATGCAGAAGGTTTTCCTCCACTTGCATCTCTGCAAGCGATACTGCCTAAAATCAAGCATCAAAATAAGAGTTATCCATCTATCACTTGTAGATTTCCCCAGTTCTCCTTAAAAGCAACTTCTATTCTGACACATACCAAGGTCAGTGTTGTCCGTACCTCCTCCCCCTTCCATCATTTTACACTGTAAGTTGAGAGGGTTCTTTCCTTCGTCCGTCTGTAACAGGTTTGCCCTGCCTAACGGCTCTCCTTCCCAGCCCCCTCTTTCACTGACTGCCACCGTACATTTTGTTCCATTCAGTGTAAGTGTCAAGCTCTTTCTGGGATATACTGGGCTGGATTTTACAAAGAACGTTCTCAAAGTCCTGGTACGTGACTGGCCTCAGCTGGCTGGGCAGAAGGGCCGAAAGGTCCGCTCCCGACATGGTGTGGAGGGGGCCCACCACCGCCTCCTGACACAGGCGCGCAACGTCCAAGCCCGAGAAGCCCGCCGTCCTCTGGACGACCAGCCCCACCTCCTTGTCGCTGAGGCAGTAGTTGTGCTGTGAGAGGAGCTGGCTGATTATCTGGTGCCGAGCTGTGCCGTCTGGTAAAGGGACGAGGAGTCGCTTGGCAAAGTACCTCCTGAGGGACTCATCTATCTCCTCTGGTTTACTGGTGGAGCAGACCACCACCACGTGGTCCTCAGCGGAGGCCAGGAGGGCGTCTAGCTGTGCCAGTAACTCGCCCTTGATCCTGTTCACCGGGCTCTCCTTGCCAAGCTGTGCCGACAACAGCACATCGACCTCGCTGACAAACACCACTGCTGGCTGCCGGCACCGTGCCACTAGGAACGAGGCGCGGACGATCTTCTCCCCGTCTCCAAGCCACTTGGTCACTAGGGTGGAGCCACTGAGCCGGAGGAACGTGGCACCCAGTTGGCTAGCTATGCACCGGCCCAGCAACATCCTGCCTGTTCCCTGAGGTCCGAATAAAAGGATAGTCCGAGGCAACGCGGTGAGCCCGCTAAACACATCTGGCCTCATCATAGGCCACAAAAACTCCTCCTTTAGCGTAGCTTTGGCCAGCTCCAGACCTGCAATGTCACCCCAGTCCACTGGGAGGCACTGCTGGACAATCTCTGTGGTGACCATTTCCAGGAGGTGGGGGTCGCTGCTCTTTAACTGTTCCTCTGCGGGGTGGGTGGATGAGGTAGCCGTGCCAACGGTTGACCCGAGCATGGAGTGCGAGAGGTGCTGCCTGCGCTCGTCACCGTGCTCGCTCATGGCGGGAGACGAAAACTTCCCGAACGCCTCGCCCGACTTGGAGCCGCCCAAGGAGCCTTTAGCCGAGCTGAAAGACGGTGGGGTGAGTGCCCTGCCCGACTGACTGCTGAATTTTCTCTGCTGATCAGAGGGCAGCAGCTGCTTCGTAGGCTTAAATGCTAAAGATGATGCCTCAGCACTTCTGTCAAATCCATTCCCCCTGTTCGCATTTGAGATGCTGTTGTCTGGCATTCTATACATGGGGCTCTGACTTGAACGCTGTTGGCTGTAGTTGAAATTTCCATAACTGGAGTCCATTTCTCCTTGCTCTGTCATGTAGAAAGCTTTTCTTTTCAGCGAATTGGCTGAACTGCTGTTCAAAGGTGTTGGTGCAATTGGTGCAAGGTTATGGGACTGGTAGGTGTAGCCAGGGAGGGCGGATGGGGGCAAGGGTGTGGGGGCTGCGATTCCTGAAGGTAAGTAGGCAGAGGAAGGGGTTGCTCCCCCAGGACTATACACAGGGGTGATAGCAGTCTGTGGAGGATACCCCGCTGGGGGGTAATTGTAGCCAGAGAGATTTGGGGACCCAGTATTATAGCTGGGCACTAGAGTGGGGGGAGGCGCAGGCACCTGGAGGAGTGAGGGGTGGGGAGAGGGCAGGGCAGGAGCAGGCTGGCCACCGTAACTCGAGTGCAGGTAGGAGCCGTTGTATCCCGGGCCGTATTCCTGAGACGGGAGGTCAGAGTGGAGCCCGGGGGCCGCGTGACTCCTGCAGTTACCGCCGGAGTAACTGGGCTCTGTCAGGTTGGCGGCCACGCCCGGGGAGCCGCCGATGCTGGCTGAGACGTCCACCGAGGGGACGGCGGGAGTCACCCCGCTTTTGCTCACCAAAATGACGTCGGGAACGCAGCTCATGGAATACATTCCCTCCTGCCAGGCCTCCCCCTCAGACTTCCTCCTGTTTAGGAGTCCCGGGGCAGCGTCCATATAGGAGCTCAGCACTGCCCTTTCGCTCTGACCCTCTAAGATTCCAGAGTACTTCTCGGCATACTTTTTCAGGAGATTAGAGGCAGTCAGCGCAGAGATGTCGTCGTTGGCCCAGGCGTACTGGTAGGCTGGCTGCAGGTGCCCCCGGTAGGCCTCGGCCTTGTGTGCTGGGGAGCGCGTGGTGGAGGAGATGTCAAAGTGCTGTTCTGCCCATTGTGCATGTTCCGGGGTCCACTGCATCTTTACGCCTGAAATATTACAACAAAAACAAACATTTAATAATACAGCAGATATTCAATGCGCTTGAAGGGCTATAAAATGCTAATTGCAATTGGAAGACGGTAATGCACTGGAGAGAGGCGTTCCAAATCTATATCAGGAAAGATTAAAAACAACAACACAAGTGCAACTGGACGTTCTCTCATGTATGATGCATTTCATAATTATACACTTTTGACTGAGCTTAGCCAAAACCCCCATCCCCCATTTTTTTTGAGTCCTCTGTGGTATATAATACATAT
This sequence comes from Ilyophis sp. 1 JC-2022, assembly GCA_022702515.1. NCBI lineage: Eukaryota > Metazoa > Chordata > Actinopteri > Anguilliformes > Synaphobranchidae > Ilyophis > Ilyophis sp. 1 JC-2022. Next base: position 34,063,976 of record CM040398.1, read on the forward strand.
GAGACAGTGCTGACAGGCAGTATTGAGGATGCTTCTCGGAATCGGGACCCAACACCTAGTTAGCAGAGTATAATGCACCCAGCACAGAACAATGTGACACAGACATTGCAGGTCACTCCATAATCCAACTCCCATCTAAAGCGGCCGAGGCAGTTTGGAATCTGCTGCGTGGAGTGCAGCAAAGCAATCTCCCAGGCAAGGCTCCGCTGCTTTCACAAAGCCCAGAGCCGAGTGTGAATTACAACCGATTCCGCTTTGCCTCCTGTTCGCGACGCGCTTTAAACAAGCCGCTCTCCCATGTCAGTCCGTCCGTCCGTCCTTCCCACCACCATCTTTTGGTTTCGGCCCGTTTGATCCAGAACTCCAGCTGCAAACGCTTACTTACGTATGCTGTCATTTCAGTCTCGGCGTGCGACTGCCAAAGGACGCCTCGTGCAGTGAAATAGGTTGGACAGTAATGAATATCTCGTCTCCTCTGGTGGTTAGTTTCCTTAAAGCCATTGGCACGCGTGCGGGAGCCTGCGGAGGCCTTCCTGTAAAGCAGTGAGCACGCGCGGCCAGCGACCGTGGCGCTGTGTCAACAGACAGACCACTTCTCTATCGCACCGATAAAAGTGACACCAAAGAACAGCGCAACATCAGGGGTGCCAGGTGCCTGCCCCGCCCCGCCCCTTTCCCTGACACACAAATTAGCACAGTTCTGGGGGCTAGATCCCAGCCAAATAAATTTGGTACAATCCTGGCTTCATATTTATTGCGCACAATTAATTAAGTTCTAGATGGAAACACAAATACAGGCACACATTAACACGCACAGAGAAACACAGACAGACACATTAACACACACAGAGAAACACAGACAGACACGTTAAGACGCATAGAGACACACGGTAACATGCACAGACCTGTATGATCCGTCCCTACAGAGGACGACAGATACCATTGCCTCGGGTGCTCCTACGACGCTTTTGATTGGTAACTGAGTGCCATGTGGATTCCCACATGACATCCCTCCGACCGCTTTGAGCCGCCACGTCGGACACTTGGAGCTAATTAGCAGGATGATGCTGCACTAATTGTGTTAATTTACAAGGTTTTAGTCTCAGGGAATCGTGTGCAGGCTGGCAAGGCTAACAGGCTTCAAAGCTGACGATTAAGAGCCGCCGATGACAAAGAGCAAAGGAGACAGAAACACAAGACGATTAAACTCAGATCTTTGAAACCACCCATAAGCAATGCATGCAGTGACTGCAGAGGCAGGCATGAGCTTGTAATGCTACTCTGCACACTATCTGGGTGGTATGGTTGTTTCCTTGAAGTACAAACAGGAACTGATTTGACAGTGACACATTAAATAAAATGTCGTCACTGGTTCTGGATAATTTATCAGTTACAAATGAGAAGGAGTAATTCACCAACATGTTGTGTGTGTGGAAGTACCCCCCCCCCCCCCTTAGTCAATGTGTCTTGTGACGTGAGCTTTTCTACACAAGAGCGAAGCGTGAGGATTGAGGAATTGTGATAATGCCAGCACAATTATTGGCACCCCTGGTAAAGATGAGTAAAAAGGGTTAGAAAAAATTCACTGTTTGGTGAATTAGCTTAATCTCACTCTGAATAAATGAGAAAAATCCAACCTTTAATTGAAGTAAATTTATTCTGAGAAAAAAAAACCCTCATCAAGAAATAATTATTTTTAACAAAACCACGTGTGCCACGTGTGACAGTCATTTCAACGGGACAAAATCCTAGCTTACTCCCATACAGACGCAAAGAACATCAAATAAACCTCCCCTCTCATTTGAATAGACTTTTGACATCGTTAGAAGGCAAATATTTAACCTCAGTCATTTCACAGCTTGATTCATAAAGGACTTAGGAACAGGAATGAGGTTTTCCAGTCTCCTTCAACACAGAAATAATGGCTGGAAAGGAATCAAAATTATTTGGTTAAAGGTGACTCAGAGACACGCTCTGCTGAACTAAAACATCCCAGTGATTTTGTTTAAACAATTCCAAATGATCATTCCTTTTTCAATAATACTCTCACGTCTGTAAATCACAGTACATTAGCAGCTTATATCTTGGTAGCATCGTGTTTGCATTAAGGGCCGCTGTTCACAAGCTGCTTGTTACTGAGGGTACCTTTCCTAATCCCACAGCATCGAAAGCTTCACTAAAATTGAAAGCTTGCCAACAAAAAACTAAAAAAACTACGTAAATTGTTTAATTCCACTGTAAAAATATGGAAGCAAGTCGCAACCACACAGTATCACTTAGACACTGTAAAGGGTGTGAAGCCCATGTGCTATCAAACAGGCTACAGTTAAATACAGGCAACATGAAGCAGTAGGAGCCACTAGACCATGTCAAACCCACTTCTTTCTGGCTGTCCAAAGGTTTGAAGGTTGCTCAGAAAGTGCCCATCTGAGCCCAGTGTCTTTTATGTTTTATTTGCTTTCACAATCGGTTTGTATGGTGCGTTTATGAAACGAGAATAATTAACTTACTCGCTGAGGGTTAGAAAAGCAGGTCACCTTGTGCGTATCAATCACCTTGCATGCCTTCGCTTCTGTTGGTAGCTAGGCTCGCCAGGTTTTTATTATTTATTATTATTTATTAATATAAACTATTTACATAGCTTTTTAAAAAAAGGACAAATCCTGCATCCGTGAACGATAAAAACACGTAGAGTAACAGAGCCATAATAATCAGGAATAATTTAAACTATCATTTTTTACTGATAAAATTGGCATCATTTCACAAACAATAATGTGATTATAAATGTATAAGGTATAGGTATTATGTATAAGGTTTATTTCCATAGGACTACTTTGTGAGCTGGGATTAAGCTCACACTTGTACGACGGTAAAGTAGAAGGAAACCGCATCGCTCTGAGCACACTTACTGAACTTGAAATGAAGAGAATTTCAGTTTTTTTTTACCCACGAATTGCATGAGGTGAAAATTCACACCTTGCCGTTGACTTGAGAATCTAAAGACAGCTGAGAGGCTTTTAATGTGTGAAGCTAACCCAACTGGCTGAAGCATTGCTGCTGGAGCCTGAGCGTCCACGGCTCACGGCTCACAGCTCACAGCTCAGCACTGCCACTGGACAGTCAACTGGAAGTGGCCAAAGAAACCCACTATAAACACTGGGCTTCTCAGCATCTCTCTAGAGTTCTCCACTTAATTTCGCTAGTGACCGCTTCCTGATCGCTTGATAACATATAGCCACAGTTTGTCAAGTCCCGATTTTCATTTTTATTATCAGGAAAGTAAAAAAAATATATAAAATGTGTAATGCTTACTTGTGTTCTGCTGTAGCAATAAGTCTGCTACTGACCGCTGCTTTGAAATCATTCTAACACCAAGACGTATAAGGTTAAGAGCTCTGGGGCTAAAAGTCCCTCCAGAAATGTGATTACAAATGTATTGGATGCAATTAGTAAGGACTTGGGTTTGTGGCAAAAAATCCATTCTTCTCTCTCCACAACACAGCAAAGTCTATCATCTGCTTAAAATGCTTCCCTGCTTGTGTTTCCACAAACTAACTCCTCGTGTTGTGTTGGTCGTGCTCAAGGGAGCAAGGTTCACTTTCAGTAGAAAAAAAATCTCAGACATGTCAGCAGAGAGCGAGAGAGAGAGAGATGGGGGGAGGGAGGGGGAGACAAAGAGAAGCCAGGATAGGAGTGGGGGTTGGGGAGAGAGTGAAAGCCATTCTGAGAAGCTGTCTCTTCCTTACGCGATGGACAGGCCTCAGTGAAACGCACACATGCACACAAAAACAGACAAAATGTCCCAAATCAATCTGCTCATATATCATCCGTTGGAAGGCCTACATAAAATAACTATATACTCTCGTCTGTTCATGTACATGAAGGAACACGGAAAATAAGGTTGTCATTACATTTAAACTTTGTGGAGGTACGGTAGATATCATTAAAACCCTTGATTTTACATAAAATGCATATACTTTTAGCATTGAACTGAAAACAACACAAAGAGCTTTGTTTATCTCATTGTAAGTGGTGTTATTAGTGAATGAGTGGTGTAGGCCTCACTGCCGCCAGGGCTGAAGCTCATATTGCACTGATTAGCAACTCCACAGGTCACACAAAAGGTCTTTTTACAAAACTGCATCGGCCAAATTTTCAACCCAGCAGTCACAGCACCCCCCTCCTCCCTCCCTTCCACATAGGGAGCACTATTAATATACGTGCAGGCTGCATTGAAACAGCACTATGTGTTATGATGTGCCCCTCCCTTCCACATAGGGAGCACTATTAATATACGTGCAGGCTGCATTGAAACAGCACTATGTGTTATGATGTGCCCCTCCCTTCCACATAGGGAGCACTATTAATATACATGCAGGCTACATTGAAACAGCACTATGTGTTATGATGTGCCCCTCCCTTCCACATAGGTAGCACTATTAATATACGTGCAGGCTACATTGAAACAGCACTATGTGTTATGATGTGCATTCATTCATAATAAGATGAGAGAACGACAGAAATGGTGTCAAAAGAACATGAATGTGTTTATAGCCTAAAATGAAGCAAATTTGACCTCTTGTAACAAGTACTCATTAGTGGGAAACAGCTTTATATTTACAATGGCTAAAGGTGGTTCAGTGTATTATTAAATATTAAAGAAACAGTCATAAATGGTATATTCCATGAAATGCAATTGTTAAAGGTACGAATTGCCGTGCACAGTTCTGCATTGGATGATGTAGAGATCTAGGTGTTTTAGCTGAATTGTGCAACACACAAAGATCTTTCAATGAATACACACGCTAATAACAAACTGAGATGAATAAATAAATCAAACAAAAACCTAAAAAGATTGTTTTTAATAAAAACATTTACACTGCATTCAATTTGTGCATTTAATATCCATTGGTGTGATCATTACAAAAGGAGCTAGAGAAACAGGCAACGCAAGCTTTTCTGCAACTATTCATCTCGGTAGCCTCTGCTGTTTTTAAGCAAACATGACTGTGCCTCTGCCCTGTCCAGCCAATTTCCCGGTGCGTAAAGTGGTCTGCCGCTTGCACAATTCTCTGTTCATTACTGCGCTGCAGAAAGAAAACACAGACGAGGTGCTTTCTGTGCGTAACACCCTCTAACACATTACAAGGCTTAAAGCTACAAGTTATATATATATATATATATATATATATATATATTCAGCCATGGATCCCAATTAGACTTATGTTTTCAGCAATTTACTCCAACAGAGATGCTTATTTGGCAAGTGTGTATAAAGCAGCACTGACTCCAGTGTATAGAAAAGCATGGGCGCTGAAGTCAGTCTTCAGTGTAATTCTGCACTGTTAGTATTTGCACTGTCGGCAGACTATTACATTTAGTAATGACAGCATTAAGCAGCAGCACACACTGGGGTTTTCTGAACCACATCACAGAGGGAAAAACTCTCTTCAGAATGGGACTGAAAATGTTCATAATTACTGGTCATTACAGCATATTTTCAGCAGCGGCTGTGAACACTTTGAGAGCGTCGCATTCTGAATTACCGCACATACATACTGAACGATCATTCTTTTCAAAGTATATTGTATATTTATTTTGTCGCTTCCGATATAAACGACAAAATAAACAAGCAGACGGACGTAACATAAATAAATACACGCTGCCGAAACCCGTACTCACGTGATAATTAACTTGAGAATTTCAAGGGAAAAAAATAATTAAATCTGCTGTGGTAATCAGTAAGAAACTGAACCAATTCATCTTGTATATCAAGTTACAGCCACTGAAACTCATTTTGGCAATCGGTGCTCCAGTCAGTCACATTAATCTTAAAGACCAGGGGCACCATTTAACCCCTAATTTAGTGGAATATGGGAGTTAGTGTCACTGTAATTTTCTTGGTTCTGCTCTGCACATTTGAGAAACTGAACACATGGTGTTCTGAAGGACTGATTCTGAAGATCGGCTCTTGTTTATCTCTGTCAGGAGTTCAAAGGATGACCCACAAGCCTGCACCATCACCTGAAGTGCTGTGCAACAAACCTACAGATAAACACAATGGCACAGTACCTGGATTCAATTCAATAGTACTAATGAACTTCTTAGCCCTTAGTGAGTGACACAATCGAGATCATTTAACCGTTTTGTGTAATTGACCGAACTTTTAAATATCTTCATTTGAAAAATAAAAATAGTTCAGTAAAACCAGCACACATACAAACTGAAATGAAGAAACAGAGTATTTTAGGGCCCTGTAGAAGCATGCGTGTTATTAAACAACCAAACATAATAAACTACCTGCCAAAATAAGTGTTCTTCATGACACCTCAATCGTCAGATTTGAATACACTGGCATGCGTAAATTATCAACGACATTTAACTGGTCACCCTGAGACTAACTACAAAAGATCATTTTAAAAGCTAGCTGTTATTTTTCACAATTGATATTGATATTTGTTTTCAAGCAGAAAATAATCCCGTCTCTTCTGAAACTAAAAATAGAAACATTCTCTGTGAAGTGTGCCGTTTAAATCCATCCATCCACCGTACACTGGCTTTCCAAAATTAGAAACCAACAAAAAAAGTTTGAAGCGCTGCATATTTTCAAAATACTACACATATCGGAAGCATAAATCATCGCATAACAAAGTGAGCACATGTCAAGTTTTAAGTACAAAGAAATTTGATCCACCTGAAGATAAACGGCAGGTTGTGAGCGCTTGGTAATCTGAGAAAGTAATAAACGTGTAACTCAATCATAATGTGTGATGCTGACAGCTCTCTGAGGAAAACTATTTGGCAGGATAATTGTGTACAGTAGGCTTATGACACGAGTCCTCAACCCCATTAACAGCAAGCCGTGATGCATTTTCAGTACGGCCCAAACCGCGCTTGTGTTCCAGCTGAACAAATATCATGTCAGACGTCAAAATTCCCGACGTGATAAGGGCCTCTGCAGAGCTGGCCTGAAATATGAATGCAGGTAGCTTGCCCTGGGAAATAAATTTGCTGCACTGAACGTCATATATGATTTAGTTTAGGATCATGGTAGAATCTGTGAAAATATGCACAATTCATAACCTCTGTTTTGCTGCCATGTCAGTGAGCCACGTCCTGATCCCACCACCTACCCAGCAATGCACCAATGGTGGCATGATAGCCATTAGTGAAGACTGCTCTTGTTCCAGGTTTAGCTCAGTGTAGGTATATGCTGGACACCACTGCCCGGATGTCTGACAGAGCCTGCAGTAACTTCTCTTCAGACTTGCCTTATCGGATTAATATTAAGTAACCCCTCTCAATAAAATATGTATTGCTCTTTTTTCACCTATGGAATAATGAAGTAGAGCTGTACTGTGTAGTGATGTGGGAGAGTAAGGCTAACTCTAATCTATAGGTATAAGGAGAAATCATCACCTTCTTTAAAGTAACAAGTGAACAATGATAAAAGCAGAGGGGAAACCATGATTAAGACTTCCTCTGAACACTTCTGTGGTTACGCTTACAAAACTCTGAGTGAACTTTCATCAGGAAATCCAACTGGAAACGGAAACCCGCGTGAAGGACAAGAGCGCGAGAGCGAGAGGCTGAGCTTTAGCGGCGCTGAGCAAACCCCCCGGGGGCCTGGGCTCCAAAAGCACCGTTAAACAAGTCCACGCATCAGTCAGACACTCAATTTCCTGTGACAAGACCCTGCTTTTCTAATCATAGTAATATTCATGATGCTATTCTGAGAGAAGACGCTGTGCACACGTCTCCCGCTGTGACAGAGCCGTGATCATTTCAATCTAGTAAACACCTATTACGTGTTCTGAAGCAGCTGCTGCCTTTGACCGATACCGTGGTTACGTTCCCATCCAGTGACACCCGCTCCTCCCACCATCAAAACAGGACTAAATGCACTTGTGTAACACAGTGCAATTAATTCAAAACACGTGCCATATTATTGTATATGAAAGCTCTACGTACAGATTAGAGTACACACACATTCCTCTGAAGGTGCGCCATTCTTCTTACAGTTACAATTTAAGGCAAGTTCTGTTTGGCAGGTTAAACGAGGGCAAATTCTTTACTTTATATGTATACTCTACATGCAGGCAGAGCTCAATGGCAATATGAGACGCAACAAAATGTATTTTTAAAAAAGTATTCAAGTGAATCACTCTGATGAGCAATGAGACACTTTATGAACAGAGGAATTTTCCCCCCTTCAATAGCAGGAGGAACTGTGCAGAAATATGTTTGTTGATATTAATTTCCCTGCCTGCATGATAAAGCAGGAATCTTTACAATGACTTGTCATTTGACAGAAGGCACTTCACCACAGTAGAGTTTGACTATTTAAATACTCAATATATTACTTCAATATATTCTGGAGGTTACAGAATTACTTTAGAATCAGCTTTTAATAGAAATGCAAATGCATGTCCTTGTACATACTGACATATCTCACTCACTCAAATCCATAGCAACACGGTCCCATTGTGTACTTGTTTCTTCTATAATTAAAATAGATTTCATTGTAGAGTACTGGTCATTCCAGAAGCACATTAACCCTATTGATTCCCTTATTATTAAAGGTCTGTGCCATTTAACCAATTTTTTTTATTTTTTTTATTTTTTTTATTTTTTTTATTGCCAATTAAATCAGCCACTATTTCTTTATCATGAAATTCTTCAGTACACAGGCAAATAAATATATATTTTTAAATATATATATGCATTTAATTATTTTCTACATTGCTCTGTCCTTCACGTCAAGGAATGAAGTTGCGTACATTCCTGTTTGCTTTTCAATCCTTATTGGTTTTAGTAATTGATAAGTTTGTAACAAGCAAGCATTGAAAAAAATGTTTGAAACTCATTGCTCAAAGTCAAGGACAAAGAACCACAGTAGATATATTGAAAGATATGCCAAATTGGTAGTGTAATTGTTAAAAGGCCTATTAAAAGTGCAAGAAAGCCATTCACTTAATTCATGAGGACATATCCATGTGTGTTATGCGTTGTGTGAATAGTGAAGACATCATGTCTATGCAAGAGATGCATGTGTTACTGTAGTCATTATAAATCATTACAGAGTGTTCTAAAGCACACACTAAATATAGATAGAGATGCATCGTATTTTAAGTACAGGCAATATGCCTGAACACAGACCGCTGGAAGAGTAATGGCTACTAATCATCTTATATTGCCAGCGATAATCATTTCCAAGTGTTTCATTTCTGAGGTATTGTCAACTGGTTGCGTTTACCTTTCACATATAATACAAAATGACTACTACTATGGGACATCTAATCTTCAGTGTCACTTTCAAACATTCCTGCCAAGTGGCTCAAAATCGTAGCATGAATCGCAATCCGTAGTGAAATATAAATCATCGCATATTACATATAATCCTGCATATGAAATAAAATGTATTAAAAATGTTGCTGTTGATGATTCATATAATAATAATGACCTGGATTAAATCAAGAAATAAAGTATGTGTAGTCACTTCAGGAAAAATGCCTTTATCCTCCTTTTGCTGATATTTGTCAAAAATCCAGGAAACAGGAAATGTGTGAACTGATTCCCTGGCTGGAAATATTTTAAAAACCATGTGACCTGCTGTCCAAAGAACCCCTTTACCTGTCTCAACTGTACAATCCCGATTGTTTTAATACGATAAGTAATAAAATGCATCTTCACAGAATAAGAGTTTAAACAGCAAATGATATATTCACGAGAAAATGCCATCACACTTGATTTATGGCAGTATATTATGAAACGAAAATTATATATATTTTTTTCAATTTGGAGCATACAGTATATAGAAAATGTATTTGACATACTATTAAATAGGTGAAGTTGAAAAATAGGTTTGTTAAGATCATTTCCTTTAAAAGTTAAGTTTCTTAATTTTGCTTGTTAAGGTTAATACAGAAAACAACACGATAAAAAGCAGTGCTGAATTAATCTGGAAACGGTTATATGGCGACACTGAATCACATTTGTCCTTGTCCTTCATGGTTTAGAATGAACATAAGGGAATGTCTGCTCATCTAAAAGACTATGAAGTAGAACAACAGAGATCTGTAGCTAGTGGTCATCTAAACCGCATCAACACAAATAAACCAAACCAAGAGCCCCCACATATTCAGTGTGTGGGTTGTATTCAGGCCTTTTTTCTCTGCAGCATGAAATCACATGTAAAATATATTTTCATCCCTCTGGAGGTGAGATGTGAAATTGTACTGTATCATATTTTACCCATTTAAAACTGTAAACATCTTCATTCTGAAGCTACGACCTCTCCTTAAAGCTCAGCAGAAATCGGTCTGGGCTCTTCAATAGTGATAAATGTGAATCGAATCGAACAAGTCATTTCTCTGTGTTTCACAGGATTTCTCGCTGTTCATTGTGTACTGTAGTGGGAAGCAGAAACTGAGAAATGGAGTAGCAGTCCAGAGGGACCACTGCAGTCCATCTACACCGAGATAATCCGGACAGAACCATCTCTTGGAGCTCAGAAATTGTTAAAATCCCACTGCGTAGAGATGTACGGCATTACATGTGCGGTGGGTACCAGAAAGAGTTGACGCGTTGAGTCGTGTTAATTGTCGCCACATTAATCTGACATTTGGGTCAAAAAAGTACCCTCCGAAAAGAGGTTACCAGAGATTTGAAATGCGTTAAAAACCTCCCATCACTGGTAGAACATGCCCAGTTGAGCAGGGCCAATGGGTGATACTTCACGTAAAGTATTGTGCCATTCCACTTATTCTGGTGGTGAAAGAACGTCAAGTTGCTCACGCTCTTGAATGAACATTATGGTGCTTTCTAAAGGATCTAAAACGGGGTATTTCATTTAAAAAAATTTAAATGAGTGCAAATGCAACAGCGGAATGTAGAGCAGGTTTTACAGAACACAGAACTTGTGCTTATGAAGAGCAAGATGAGAACCGTGACTATGCAAGCATCACTTCCTGTTTCACTGGGGTATAAATATGAGGTGACACAGGCCAAAACCCCTTTGTCATCAATCAACATGGGGAAGATCAGAGAACACACAAATTAAATGAGACAAAATGTTGTTGACCTTCATAAATCAGGCAATGGCTATAGATAAATAGCTTAATATCTGAAACTGGCCGTTTCCACCATTAGGACAATAATGAATAAGTTTGAAGCAAGTGGAGCTGTGATTAACCTGCCTGGAAGAGGACGCAAATGTAGTCTGCCCCCACGCACAGTGATGGGTCGAAAGACAGACATTTCTCCAAGGATCACAGTTTGAGAATTGCAAAAGTTGACTGCATTCTGGGGTCATCTAGTCTCCAAAAGTACAATTTGACAGCACCTCTATGCCAACAAGCTATTTCGAAGGCTTGCCAGAAGAAAGCCTCTGCTGTCATCCTACACAACTATAAGCGCATGGAGTTAGCGGAATTCAGATTGGAACTGGGTGCTATGGTCAAACGAGAGGAAGATTTAGCTTTTTGGCAAGAGATACCAAAGGTGGGTTTGGTGTAAGAAGAGCCATTGTTGTGCAGAAAAGAGCCTTATCCCCTCTGTGAAGTGGATCTGTGATGGTGTGGGGCTGTTTTTCCTTCAAAGGCCGTGGGAACTTTGTTAGGATACATGGCATCATGGACTCCATCAAATAACAAGGAGATTTTAGGCTAAATCTGGCTGCCTCTGCCAGAATGTTAAAAGTGCGTTGTAGTTGGATTTTCCAGCAGGACAATGATCCAAAGCATAACTCAAAATCTACACAAAAACAGTTTACTGACCACAAAATCAAAGATTTGCTGTGGCCATCCCAGTCCCCTGACCTGAGCCCCATTGAAGAGCTGTGGGGTGAGCTGAATAGAGAGTCCAGCAAGCAAGGAACACGGCTAGAGATTCTGTATGGAGGAATGGTCTCAAATTCTTGCTATGTGTTCTCAAACCTTATCAAGCATCACAGGGAGGGTGCACTGAGTACTAAATACAGGGATGACGATGATTGCGACGCACATCTTCAAAATAGAAATGACATCACGTCACCGACATCAGGAAGTCATGGCATGCAAAGGATATGCCATTAAATATGATGACTATTGAAGTTTATGTTAATTTGTCCAATTACTTTTGATCCTCTAAAATGGGGGGGTGGGGGCTATGTATAAAAAGTGCTGTAATTCCTACAGCGTTCACCCGATCTGGATGTGAATACCCTCAAATTAAAGCTGAAAGTCTGCACTTTGAGTACATATTCATTATTTAATTTCAACTCCAATATGCCGTGGTAGACAGCTAAAATAATAACTTTGTCAATGTCCAAATATTTATGGACCGAACTATGTACACGTGTACACACACACACACACATACTGTATATATTCCCTTTTATGTATGCATTAGGAGAAAAAAAAAGTTTTGGACTGTCTACATGTTATACTTGTTAAAGGGAAGGCTTTGAAATTTAAATGCCATTACATTAGGACACCAGCTTAAGGGCTGTCTACATGTGGATACATGAGTTCTCAGAGAGGGCAACAATATAGATTCAAAAAAGTTAATTTATGCAACACTGGATTCTCAGGGAAAAACATCAATATTAAACTGAAATAAAAGCACATAATTATATTCGGGATTTATCGAAATATATTAACTAACAAAGATTTGACACGCGAGTGATGAATCCTGTGCTTTTCCAGCATCATGTGAACTTCAGCACTGAGCATTCATCTACTTTCTTTCAGCACGCGGTGAAATATTGGCACATGCACACAGCGCCGTCGATTTCCTGATAAATTAATCTGGAGGTGGCATCAAGAGATGGCCACTGTGGCACTTACTGTGAGACAGAATTCAATATTCACTCAGACTTGACACTAGGTGTCACGTCTTTACATTAGTCTTTCTTTTGTCATCCACCAAAATGCCCTCTTGTAAGTACAAACGCCTCACAGGATCCAAATCCCCCACAATCCTCCTGTTGTCCAGAAACACAAGTCGACCATAAACACGTCCACCAAGACTGCCTGTACGACTCCTTAAAAAAGAGAGAAACCCTTTTCTGGGGGTCGGGGGTTATTACAGGGGATTCTTATTGGTTGTTTTGATGAGGGATGAAGGACATTCCCAAAACATTTCTATAAAGAAAGAAACTTCACATCTTGCCATTCCATGCCCACACTACTAACTAAAAACGACCAATATTCCTACCAAATGCAGCATGAGCGTTCTCACAGGCGAGTCTGTTTATCAGTGTTCCCACAGGGCTACTGCTTTTAGAAAAGAAGCAGAACCACAACAATGGAATTTTTAAACTTCAAAAAAAAAAGCAAATTTTTTCACGAAATGCATGTTGCATAGGTATTGGTATAGACTTATTGTAATTCATTCACATTTTAATGAATTATATACTTTTGTTATGGAAGTTCAACATACAAATGCACTATGCTTACACTGAACTGAAGTCTTGATCTGTAAGAATGACCACACAATAAGATATAAAGTCCAGTGTACAAGATTGACTTTTCCTTTTTCTGAACAATAATATGAATAAAAGTAGATAAAAATAAAAAGCTCACAAGGCACTAACAAACAAAACTATAAATAGCATTGATTTGATTCACTGCACCATAAACCCTACTGCAGACACCAGCAGAGAACCGTGATTGACGCATGATAAATAAATGTCCCTTTCGGAGTTAAACTATGTGCAGAATGGCAGACATCCATTGTTTACTTCCCAGAGTATCATCTTACAGGCCTCGATTCCCATGACACCCAGATTTGGGATCTAAGACATCTGTATTAGACATTTGAAGCTGTGGAACAACTTGTGGACTTTTGTTTTTTTTAATCATACTTGCAGCCAATGGCGTACATGAACGATCATGTTTCGCTTCTGTTAGGCCGAAACCATCATCGTCGTATAAATTCCACTTCTGTTATTGTCTATTATAGCTCCTATTGAGTTGAGTCTGAAGCAAACAGTTCCTCAGGACATTCCGACATATTCAGCTTGTGTGGATAATTTACACCCAAGACCTGTAAATGTCACCATGTATTTGACGAGCTAAACCTGGACTACGCAGCCTAATAATAGTGCATACACGTCTGGTACCTCCATAATGGAAGGGTCTATAATGAGCAGCAGGCATATTTCTACACATTTTACATCAGTGCGACAGTACAGTAAATATGTTTACAATGTACATGGGGTATATCTGCAGTTAGTCTCAGTGTTGCTGAAAGCCTTTATGAGGCATTGTTGTTCTGTCCAAAACGCTGATCATTAAAGCATGACTCCAGACACGGGTAGAAACAAGAGCCAATCTCACGCTTAAGTGTGGTTATACTCTCGGCTGTGGCACCTTTCCATTTCGCTCAGTCAGATGAAACCGTGTCAAAACGAGGAAATCTCTCCAGTACGCTCTCTCCTGCCCAGAGAAACGTCTTTCTGAAACGTGTGTTTAACATGAGTGTTTATGCCATGGCCCCTGTGTACGGAAGGACTTCTTTCTGGAACGTGTGTTTAACATGAGTGTTTATGCCATGGCCCCTGTGTACGGAAATCAAAGCGATGCAGTTTTACATATTATTCAGGCGCGGCTGACAAGAGGAAAGATAACTTCTTGCGTTTGAATGAGCGCACACCCGGCAAGCCGGTTTTGCAAGCTGTGGGATTCGGGAAAAGTGATGGCGCCTATTCGGCCTCCCTCGGGATCACTTACTCACTCCAAGGGAGCAGGGCTGGAGACAGCAACCCCGCCAGACACGGGCTCATTGACCAAAATCTCGCAGAGACTTATCCCTGCAAAGGATGTCTCCACTGAGAATCCTCACTAAACCAAGGGGGGCGGGGCATTGGCTCCCAAGTCATATTTAAAAACAGCCGACTAGACCAAGACAAAGGCACCACTTATCCAATTCCAATCTGCTCTTCAATGATTTAACAGCGTGGACAAGCAGTCCTTTGATTTGTAAACCGATAGGACTGCCCCAGCACAAATTCCTCGATTACCCTGTTCACTGGTCCAATACAGAGTTGTGATTAAGGCGCACTGGCACCCATTACAGTTTATTACAGTTTACCATGTGTGCGTGTGTGTGTGTGTGTGTGTGTGTGCAGGGGCTGATATTTCAATCTCACAGCCAGTGTCATGACAACAAAAACAGCCCATCACAGTGAAACGCTCACAATTCCGTGTGTATGAACCTGACACCAATTGTCACTAACCTGCAAAGGACATAGAGGCCACTGCTTTACACAAATGCCCTGGGGCTCACTGCCTACAAGGTGAGAATATATGCAAAAATGAGTCATGTATACCTCATTTTAATCACTAAATATATGCATTTGTGTGTGTGTGTGTGTGTATGTGTCATAGCATCAATTACATTTGAAATGCGTTGTTAAATATGAGGGTCTGAGATCATAAATTCATACATAGGCCCTTGGCCATTCTCTAATGTCTTTGTTTATGGTTAGTGTGTGTTCCACAGAACCACCCTCTTGTGGAAGTGAATGACACCTAACTTACGACACAAGAATAAACAGAACCATAATATATACCATAATCATAATTGACCACTGTGAATGGTCTATTCTTGATTTAATGCCTTTGTGCAAAAATTATTTAGCTTTATCCCCAATAACACAATGTCACTTATGGAAGACATTCAGCACTGTAACTAGAAGCATACTATGGACTCAATCATTTTATAGCCACTGCATGTCCAAACATATTATAAACAATATAAAAACATTGTTGTTTCTGTATATTTACACACAACATCTTGACCCAAGAACATGTCAAAAATGACATAATAACCTAACTGAGTAAAAGCCACATCGACTCGGGTTCAATTTAATTTCTACGCATGTTACCAGGTGTTCTCTTCAAATGTACACCGAGCTCGGTTTTAACTGCCGTGGTAATAATGATCAAAAAGAGAGGCATGTATAAACAATAAGACAATTCTCTTGTACTTTTACACAAAGAGCTTCAATGAGCCTAATTAACATGCCACAACATAAAATCAACAAAGAAATATAATCAACGAGGAGGAAATATTTTTTATAACCAATTAGACTCGCAATTTCCAGTCTCTCTTAGGCAAACGCACAAACACACACACACACACACACACACAAATCATCATCACACTTAAAAATCCACACTAAGGTTTTTAATTGAAAATGGTGAGCTTCAAAGTAAAATAAAGGTGTGACATTCGAATGGATTTCATGCAATTAAAGTGCTTTACAATACATTGGACTGATATGGCCCGTATTCCTTCGATTTAATTTTTAGACATTAATCTGGTGACCCCCGGCTCCATGACTGCGGTAAACGTTACAACAGCCAGGCTACTGTATTTATTAAAAGCAAGGCTCAAATGAATGCCTTTTATACAAAACTAACCCTGCCCATTCTTTTAATTGCCCAATATTAAACAGTAATAGAGAGCCTTAACATGAAAGACTAATTAAAAAGGAATGAAGTGGAGGGTCGTTAAATAAAGGGAGTTTGTGCACAGCTGCGAATAGCGGCCTCGTTTGGAGGCCTGAGCGTGCAGCAACACACTATTGACTGTGGTTCGGCGTTAAGGTCACAGGCTGGACAATAGTGAAACTAGGCAGCTGAGAGACTCTGCGGTCAATAAGAAAAAGAAATCTCTGAGATGCACTGAAATAAAGTTACTGAACTGGAGTGGCAAAACTATAAAGGGAACTTAAACAAGGAGAATGTTGTCTCGAAAATTGATTCACCCATAACCCCCCCCCCCCCTCCCCCCCTCCCTATATGAGGTCTAGTGTACAAGGAATGTCACACCAATCCCTCCACTTACCTTACAACAAAAATACATGTATTAATTACCACTATCTCATTTACACTGAAGAGCATTGGTGTAAAAGGTGATAAACACAGGCTTGAAACACACACATTCTTAAATTTTTTCCCCTGGGAGGGGGTGGGGGGTTATTACAGCAACAAAGAATTATTATTTTTATTATAGTGAACTCCATATTGGTCTGCCAAATCACATACCTTTATACATTCATATCAACTCAACATAAAGGCAGCCGTGAAAAATTTTCCACATTAGCCAAAAGGCAACAAAACAAAGAGGCTGCCAGGTGTGGTGATGTACAGTACATTTGACGTGCAATATTACAATCCCTCCAGTTCAATATGGGTAAAGCTGGTTAGAGAGTGTTTAAAACAGGGAGCAGACTCCGCCCAAGTTTGCCTATCATAGTCAACCCCCCTATGTAAACCACATTTCCCATAATTCCGGCGTGCAAATGGCAAACAACAATGGCGTCTTTCACGGAAGAAGATCAGAGTACGCAGAAGGTACGCTTGTAGGTTAAATGACCGGTCTGCACAGACACAAATAAACACTGCTGTGCGGACTGCCTAGACGGACGTCCGTTTGGGGTCTGCCGCAATGTCATTTAGGTCTGAGCAGGACCTGCGGACGCCCATACGCATACTTTTTTTTGACGACTATGAATTAGCCTTTATGCAGAGGGAGGCTCTTAAACCTCCGCTTCAAACTACGAGATCCCATAAATATTAAGCATATAACCCAACTGCCAGTTTTCCACTCATTTTAAGATAAGGGTGGCGTCTGCATTATTCATAAGATTACAGAATATTAATATGAAAATCATTACAATCACACAGGCTGTAAGCAGCTGGATATTTCGATTGTATACCTCTTTGGTCTGTGAGTATTCAAAATGTCCTTTTGGACATAGCTGTAAAGTGAGTATTATGAAGCTATAGGTTCACAGTTTACGCCAGGCTGTGGGTTCAGTTCTGCTCGTTCCCACAGTGTGCATCCTGCCTCTCACACATAACAAACAGGCACGGCCAACAGAGCTTTATAATGGGCGACGCCGGACCGCTGGCCATTGGCCGGACTAATGAGCAGAAATGGAGACTATTTGCAATAAAGTGCAGATTGAGGCTCTGGCGGTAGAACCTGGGAAAGGAGCAGAGAAACCAGCGTGGGCTGTGCTGACGAAGACGCCTGCCAAGTGACCAGCGGAAATGAGACAAGAAGGTCAGAGGAATGAAAGGGCTTCCAGCAGGAGCCTTCACACAGGGCGGGGACGACCGCAAGAGAACCTTTATTCCCAGGTACAGGTCCTCGCTGTCGCTCCTGGTGATCCTGAACTGTGGGCCGACTCTTCGCCCAAATGAATCCAAAAAGGGACGCGTGGCAAGAGTCCGCGCTGTCCTTCAGCCCTCTGATAACAAGTGCACACAGAAGCAAAGGGCCGGGCAGATTGATCTGCTGCAGTCAAGATGGAAATAATGGTCCGCTCGTTTTTTTGATGGCGAAAGAGATGCCGGGTACCTCATTATTAAAAGTTTTTTTATTTATTTTATTTATTTATTATTCTTTTTTTAAGTGTCTGCATCCAGCCTGAATGCATTTCTTCATGAGTGATACATAGACAAGTAGTGGGAAATGTCGAAACAATTCAGGTTCTGAATCATATAAAACAAACAAAAACAAAAAAAAAGAATACAAAGCATAAAAACCTATACCTTCCATGAAGTAGATACACATTCAGAATCATTTATGCAGTTAAGTAATGATTGAATCTGAATCTGCTGCATTTGCATGTTCTGGGCTCGCCCAATTAAAAGCGAATTAATTAGATACAATTCTATTAAGAAACAAATCCCACTCATCGATATACATAACCTCAGGTCACCAATTGCTCAAGTGCAAATTGGCTTTCAGCATCACTGCAACCTAAAAGCACAACAATAGCCTACGACTCTAGATTTAAACATAACCACAGTGCAGTTCTCCGGCGGAGAAACGGATGGACAGAGATTCCATCTGTAAGCGGCCACGAGCATCACAGATGAGATCTTAAGGCTTCACCTCTGGGAAAAGCTGGAGCAGGATATGAAAAGGATGATTTACTCTAAGATCCTGCTCTTCTGATCTTGGCAGCTGGCATCAGTCACATAAAAATCACCATTTTAGTTGTTACCTGCAATGCGCCTCTAGCGGTTAGAAACCCTCCATAAAATAACACCTTATGAAACCTGTGAACTTCCAGATAAACCGGCTTTGAGAACTATTGCAGTTAGAACCACTTTTAAAAATGTGTTTTATACTTTTTTCCACAAATGCGCAAAAACCTTTTCCTGTGAGCTAGCAACAGAGACGCTCCACTTTAAATGATGTTGGTAATAAGCACCGGGGAGGTACCTCTCGCCTGACCCACCCCATGGTCCCGATCAAAACCCGACCACGTCAACGCAGACCGGCTGGGAATCCTGATGCGTTACTGGTCAGTCAGAGCATCACACAGAGAAGGGAGGCTACAGGCATTAGCCTATCCCTTGCCATCTTGTAAAATAGCCACTCCTTTTGTAGACTGGGCGCATGTGGTCTGGCTGTGGTCCACACAGCTGTTCCCGAGTCATAGCAGTGTATTGCCGGTTCTGTCGAACACGCCTGCTGGTGTATGTCCTCATGTACTTACAGTGATTGGAGAGGACCACAGCATGCCAGCCTAAATCATGCGATAAAGAAATCAGTTTTATTAGATGTTTTTAGGGCTTGTTATAATCTGCATGTATTCAGGGTGTGTATTTTAGTTTGTGGTACACACAGGTTTTTCCATTAGTGCTTTAGAGATATTCTCCATGTGCTGGGAATGTTTTTAGGTCTGGCACTATAGCTCACAGAATGCACTTACATTATCTTACACTACATCACTCTGGATAAGAGTGCTGGCTAAATGAATGCAATATAATACGTAATGTAAAAACATGCTGTTTAAAATCAATACTTCTAACAATATGGCAATTATTATAATAGATACATGTGGAAAACTCAACATTATTAAACTGAAATGAGCACTACAAGGCAATAATTCACTTCTTTTCATAACGGCATAAATGATAATGATCCTCAGGAGGATTCCTGATCAGCTAGGTGCTCTGGTGGCTGTTATATCCATTCAGAGCGTGGAGGTGAGTGCTTATTCAAATTCATCTCCAGAATCTGACTCAGGTCACTGCATTCAAAATATGAACGAAAAAATGCTAAATATTCAGGGATGAAGTGTGAGTAATTTGGGTTTTACACAGAGTCAAGGAATGATGCAGAGTCAAGGCTGCATTTCACTCGACTGATGCCATGTGAATCCCTGCATCTGAGCCGGCGTTCCCTTTTCCCCTCGACTCTGATGCCATGTGAATCCCTGCATCTGAGCCGGCGTTCCCTTTTCCCCTCAAGCACAATTTAAAGTCTCTTAAGTTCTCCCTTTCCTCGTATGGTGGTTTAACATCTCGAGCCTCTCGACGTTATCTTCGGCTAGTCGCAGAAGAAGCGGAAACATCCCCATTAAGCTGCGGCCGTCTGCGTTTGACCAAACTTCCCGACAATACAAACGTAAAAAAGCTTCAGCTTCAGGAAGACGCATCTGATCTCTGAACAACGCTGCTTCAGTAATTATGATGTGAAGCATCGGCAACCGTGTAACACAAACATGCATGTGGACATTTCAGCGGAGGTCAGACTTGCAAATAAATAAACTATGATAAAATGGATATCAGGGACACTGTGCAGCTCCTGGCAACTAAAAATTAAAACTACGCTACCGATTTTATATAAACCTGTCATATGTATAACCTATTGAGAGTTCCATGGTAATACTTCTGTCCAGAATGTAGGATTCTCAGTTCCCCCGTTCCTGACATCCACCTCTCCGATGACAGTTATGAATTATGATGAATAGAGGACAGAAAAATCAAGAAAACAGAGATTCACACAGGTGACATCAATTTAATTTCAAGAGGAGGAAGTCATGTCACGATCAAGAGATTTATATAAAGCATTAATACTCACAAACATGGCTGCAAAGCATCCAGTTGAATTTACACATCGGGGTATTAAATCATAACCTATATGAATAATGACTTAACCGAATTAATATTAATGTTTACTTATTTTAACAATGGTTTAAATTATTCACTCAAATTAGGAGGCGACATGAATAGTCACTTGAAATATTTACTGAAATAAGTGGTTATCCATGTCATTTGCTTGACACTGCCTGGCATGGAACTGGATAGCTATACAGTACTGAATTACCCATTTTAAGTGTGAAAATAAAGCAAGTATAAGAGCAACACTGACTGGGATGGACTCTGACCTGACCTACAACTGTACTCATCCGATATTAATGCATTACTGCCTGTGTCGCAGAGAAACATCAAATTATGTATAACCTAGATTGTATTCCGCCAACGGAATTGAAACATTCAATCTGGTCCAACCCTTCCAGACCCGGAGTCCTTGTAAAACCAGAGTCCTCAATTTCGGCTTTTTATTTTAACCTTAAAATTGCCAACCAATCTAGACCCAAGAAACTAGCTGAGCCGAGCCGAGCCGAGCCGAGCCGAGCCGAGCCGAGCCGAGCCGAGCCGAGCCGAGCCGAGCCGAGCCGTGCCGTGCCCTCAACTGTGTGATCAATTATGCACAGATTAACAACCACGGCCAGCACACCCCGCAGCTCACTAGGACCAGGGCTGAGGGTCCTGGCACTAAAGAAGGGGTGTCCAGTCTAATCCGAAAAGGGCCAGTGTGGCTGAAGGTTTTTGTTGTAGCCCGGCACTAAGATTCTACTTGACTGACGACCATGATTAGTTAATTAGTTGAATCAGACATCGTAGTGCTGGATTAAGGTAAAGGCCTGCACCCACACCGGCCCTTTTTGGATAAGACTGGACACCCCGACACTAAGCCAAGTAAGGAATCTGACATGCCCATAAAGTCCTTAGTCATTAGCTTAGTCAGAGAGTCAGAGAGCCAAGGCAAAGCCGCCTTACTTATGCAGTCATCGCCGTGGTACACAGGTGTCCAGTCGTCTGTCACTGGCTAACATACATATGGTGACACTGCTCTTCTCCATGACAACCCACTGTCAGCGGGCGGCTGGCGACTGAGGTTCAGCGCCCGCATCCCTCAGGTACCCCCCGGAAAGCGCATTAGGACTCCCGCTGACAGACTGACAGCCACACGCAGGCCACTGAACGCGCCAAGCTTCACCTCGTGCCTATCATTCCCAGCCTTCCTGCCTATCATTCCCAGGCTTCCTGCAGCATTCCCAGCCTTCCTGCAGGCACGCTTCCTCCCAAGGCAAGCCAATTCTGGATAAGCCACTGACTCAGTCTACATGCATTTCAGGTGTCAGATGCAAGATTATCCTTCCTGTCTATGCTCTTCTTGAGTTGAGACTAAGTACACATCT
Source organism: Ilyophis sp. 1 JC-2022 (assembly GCA_022702515.1). Lineage (NCBI taxonomy): Eukaryota > Metazoa > Chordata > Actinopteri > Anguilliformes > Synaphobranchidae > Ilyophis > Ilyophis sp. 1 JC-2022. The sequence goes on from CM040398.1 coordinate 34,086,258, forward strand.
TTGGGAGACGTTGAAGAGATATGGGGGCAAACCTGTTGTATGGATGTAGCTACATATGTCTCTCCTCCCCCCAGGATATTAGACAAACTATAGTGCCAGACCTATCAAGACCTAAACCCTTTGAATAAAATCTAATTATTTCTAATTGCGCACTAAATTATTATTATTTTTTTAAACGCCAGGATGAATAAGTACCAACATCTAGACAATGCATATGTTGGTGTCCCCATTTTGATTTATATTTTGCCTTTGTCAATTGGCTTCATTTCTTTAAATTTGTTTATTTTTATTTCTCACTCTCAATATATACATGTATATATATATATATAAACTTCACTCTTACTGCAGTTAAGAACTTCGGTGTCGTTCACATGTATAGACCCCTCCCAAAACTCACACGACCACAATCGGCATTCTCACCGATTTTAAATGACACTTAAATGACAAAAAGATGTTTACATATGAAAACATTCATATTTAAGTTTCCAACACAATCTAAGTTCACATCAACAAAAAAAACTTTAAAAAAAGTTCCTTTCAGATAGGAATTTAAGCACTTTGGCTATTAAAATGGGAAGGCACACATCATAGTGCTTCTTGTGCTTAAATTATGTAATGTTGTAGGACACTAGAATTGTTTTGTTCCATCTGAACTTTGCAGTTTGATTCACTAGGTCTAAATTCTGAAACACTGAGTAACTCAAATACACTGCAATCTGTTTATTACACCTAATAATTAATTCTCAAGGGTCTACCTGAGAGCTGCTGAAAATGTGCATTTCCAGTCATCAATAAAAACAATGGGTAACAAAAAGGATTACGTGATCTATCATTTCATTTTATTCATAAATACATGCCATTCAAAACAGACTAACATTATGGGAACATAAAATGCAACATTAATCTGAAAAGTACTTAGAGTATATTTAAAAATAGTCATACTGTATATTTATTCACACAATCTTATTCTAATATTGCCTTTCAGCCCTTTATAGCACATTGCATTATTCACAATTCAACACGTGAAGTTATAATATCACTTTAAAAAAGGAAGGACACATACAACTTACTCGCTAAAGTAAGTTCAAACGACTATTACTCCACTGGAAATTATATAGAAAGATGGTAATATGGTATAGTGTGAGATCGTAAATAAAAGGTGGAAATGGTATAGAAAGATGGTAATATGGTATAGTGTGAGATCGTAAATAAAAGGTGGAAATGGTATTCAGTGGTAATGCGGTATAATGGGCTCTAAAGAAGGTGAAAGTGTTAAAATATGGTGATGTATTTTGTGGTAAGTAGTCTAAAGAACCTGGAAGTGATACAAAAAAGTAATGAATTGGGATGAAAGCACAAAAAGGTCATGTCAAATCTTCTGGGATAGTATCGTTGGGTCATAAGTGTTGTTATGACCCAACAAGACATTGTGATGTCACAAGCAGTGTAATATGTTACAGCATCCACATTCTATTGCGTCGGTTTTCAAAATGTGCCCATTGACTCTCATTAATTGTTTTGGTGATAAAAGGTCAATTATCTGAAAAAGTGTATATGGTATAAAGATAAAAAGTAATAGCAACCTGCAGAGTGTATAAAGGTATAATATGATGTATGAATAGTGTTGATGGTGTGAATGGCATAGGAGGAGAAGTGTACACTCAAAAAGCGTATAATAAGCGGTATGGAGAGTAACAACCTAATTAGGAGTCCACCATTTGACATTACATTTCAGACATTACCAGGCGCTCTGATCCAGAATTACTTACACAACTTACATTATTTTTACATGCAATCAATGTATACAGCTGTATATTTACTGAAGAAAGTCAGGATAAGTACCTTGCTGAAGGGGCACTGCTGTTAACTGCACCTCTGCAGTTTCAGTCCCATATGCATATAAGGTATATTCAGTCCCATATGCATATAAGGTATATTCAGTCCCATGTGCATATAAGGTATATTCAGTCCCATGTGCATATAAGGTATATTCAGTCCCATATGCATATAAGGTATATTCAGTCCCATGTGCATATAAGGTATATTCAGTCCCATATGCATATAAGGTATATTCAGTCCCATGTGCATATAAGGTATATTCAGTCCCATGTGCATATAAGGTATATTCAGTCCCATGTGCATATAAGGTATATTCAGTCCCATGTGCATATAAGGTATATTCAGTCCCATGTGCATATAAGGTATATTCAGTCCCATATGCATATAAGGTATATTCAGTCCCATGTGCATATAAGGTATATTCAGTCCCATGTGCATATAAGGTATATTCAGTCCCATGTGCATATAAGGTATATTCAGTCCCATGTGCATATAAGGTATATTCAGTCCCATGTGCATATAAGGTATAGTCAGTCCCATGTGCATATAAGGTATATTCAGTCCCATGTGCATATAAGGTATATTCAGTCCCATGTGCATATAAGGTATATTCAGTCCCATGTGCATATAAGGTATATTCAGTCCCATGTGCATATAAGGTATATTCAGTCCCATGTGCATATAAGGTATATTCAGTCCCATGTGCATATAAGGTATATTCAGTCCCATGTGCATATAAGGTATATTCAGTCCCATGTGCATATAAGGTATATTCAGTCCCATGTGCATATAAGGTATATTCAGTCCCATGTGCATATAAGGTATATTCAGTCCCATGTGCATATAAGGTATATTCAGTCCCATGTGCATATAAGGTATATTCAGTCCCATGTGCATATAAGGTATATTCAGTCCCATGTGCATATAAGGTATATTCAGTCCCATGTGCATATAAGGTATATTCAGTCCCATGTGCATATAAGGTATATTCAGTCCCATGTGCATATAAGGTATATTCAGTCCCATGTGCATATAAGGTATATTCAGTCCCATGTGCATATAAGGTATATTCAGTCCCATGTGCATATAAGGTATATTCAGTCCCATGTGCATATAAGGTATATTCAGTCCCATGTGCATATAAGGTATAGTCAGTCCCATGTGCATATAAGGTATATTCAGTCCCATGTGCATATAAGGTATATTCAGTCCCATGTGCATATAAGGTATATTCAGTCCCATATGCATATAAGGTATATTCAGTCCCATGTGCATATAAGGTATATTCAGTCCCATGTGCATATAAGGTATATTCAGTCCCATGTGCATATAAGGTATATTCAGTCCCATGTGCATATAAGGTATATTCAGTCCCATGTGCATATAAGGTATATTCAGTCCCATGTGCATATAAGGTATATTCAGTCCCATGTGCATATAAGGTATAGTCAGTCCCATGTGCATATAAGGTATATTCAGTCCCATGTGCATATAAGGTATATTCAGTCCCATGTGCATATAAGGTATATTCAGTCCCATATGCATATAAGGTATATTCAGTCCCATGTGCATATAAGGTATATTCAGTCCCATGTGCATATAAGGTATATTCAGTCCCATGTGCATATAAGGTATATTCAGTCCCATGTGCATATAAGGTATATTCAGTCCCATGTGCATATAAGGTATATTCAGTCCCATGTGCATATAAGGTATATTCAGTCCCATGTGCATATAAGGTATATTCAGTCCCATGTGCATATAAGGTATATTCAGTCCCATGTGCATATAAGGTATATTCAGTCCCATGTGCATATAAGGTATATTCAGTCCCATGTGCATATAAGGTATATTCAGTCCCATGTGCATATAAGGTATATTCAGTCCCATGTGCATATAAGGTATATTCAGTCCCATATGCATATAAGGTATATTCAGTCCCATGTGCATATAAGGTATATTCAGTCCCATGTGCATATAAGGTATATTCAGTCCCATGTGCATATAAGGTATATTCAGTCCCATGTGCATATAAGGTATATTCAGTCCCATGTGCATATAAGGTATATTCAGTCCCATGTGCATATAAGGTATATTCAGTCCCATGTGCATATAAGGTATATTCAGTCCCATGTGCATATAAGGTATATTCAGTCCCATGTGCATATAAGGTATATTCAGTCCCATGTGCATATAAGGTATATTCAATATAACTTCATTTTTGAGGCCATAGCTGCAAAACATCATTTAGAAGCATAAATAACATTTATAATTAATTTGAAAATTATAACCAGAACGTCAAATCATTTGTGTATTTGGCACATATTTAACAGAAAAGTTGGATTGGACAGAAGTGCTAGTTGATTCTAAAATGACTAAGCTTGTTATCTGGGCCATAGCTAATAACAAGACATAAGAGAACGACAGTGTGTGGAGGAGTTTTTCATAACTGCGCAATGGAAACGTTAATACCAGTGGTGATCCGACGATAATGAAAACACAAGAGGTGTGAACTCTCATAATGCCATAAAACCCTCTGGATAATGGGGAACTCTCTAGAAGGAATTTATTTCCCTCTGAAATTAATCTAATTCCGCATGGATCAGGTAAATCCATCAATTAGGCCATGCTCAGTGGAAGCACAAACAAGCCGTTTCCAGCGTAAGATCTTAAACACTTAACGTACGTCCTTAACACAGCTGCATTGACAGAGCGATATTACTGATGCCATCAAGGTTTCTTTTCAAAGGTTCATGAAGTTCAATTGGCAAGATATCCAAGATATTGTTCCTTACACAGCCACAAATTAGAGTGCGGAGAATTGATACTATTGACATAACTATGGCATGACAGATATTCTTAAGCATGTACAGTATGCAAAGGAATAATACTGAAGTGGTGAGTCATATGCAATCAGAATTTTATGTCCCAGGAAAAATAAAAAAAAAACAGGTATGACCACACTTTTAAAAAAATTTTTTTTTTACAAATCTAGAAATATAGATTAATAAAGAAGAAAATGCCAAAACCAACACCACAGAAGACCAACAAACAGAAACACTAGAAAATGTTCACTATCAAATAAGTCCTATTAATGGGCACCTCTAGGTTGATTTTACCAAATGAGTTCTACACGTGTGGTTAAAATGGGGTCAACTGTAGGCAGCAGTCCAGTATAAAGGTCAGGAAGCTGTAACTCTGAAGTTGTTGGTTGGATTTCCAGGGGGCACTACCGTTGTACCCTTGAGCAAGGTACTATTGCTTCAGTAAATATGCAGCTGTAAAATTGATTATATGTAAAGAATAAGCTATGTAAATTTCTCTGGATAAGAGTGCTAAATGCCAAACATATAACATAAATCTAGTTTTAACTGCTTCTATATGGACTAGAGCAAGAGGAAATGTGTTGCAGGATCCTAATATGCAAAATTAATTAGAATTTTGTGTCCAATCTTATCCGAAAAGGGTTGTGGGTTCAGGTTTTTTGTTTTAGCCCAACACTAAGACACCAGACTCTACTTATCAAGGTCTTGATTGAAGGCAATTAGTTAGTTCAATGAGGTGCTGAGCTAAAACAAAAACCTGCACCCACACCGGCCCTTTTTGAGAGGGCAAGTTAGAATCCAGTTCTGTGAACTACAAAATAGGAAAAGTGTGAGATGTCCATAAAGTAGCAGATGAAGTTAACCTTTCATAAATGTTCAGCCCCCTCACCACCCCCTCACTCCAGTCAGCTCATGAATAATTCACCCAGGAATGCACAAACTCCAACGTATCACACTTTGACTTCTCAAAAGCCTTCATAAACTAAAATGTTCATGCCAATTTCAAGATCCAAGGTACTCCTTTTTCTACATACACACACATAGAAAACAATTTTTCCCAACTCCAAAATGACAATGCACACAGCCCCCTTTGTCTGAAGGCATTTGGCATCATCAGAAACAGACTGGCAACTCTTCTGTGAATTACAGTCTTCTCAATGCGAGTTCTCCATTCAGCATTCTCCATGACTTTGTGCCCACACTGCCCACACTGACTGAGTATGAATGTTTTTGGTTATTTAAGAGAAAAAACCATCACAGTTATAACATAACGTGACATTTCTCTATGGCTGCACTTTCAGAAAAACTTCTTTTTTCAAGATGGGATGTTAACAGAATTGAAATAAGTGACACTGCAATCAAAGCCTTCTATAAGAGAAGCATCTGATAGATACGTCCGGTCGCATACGGGTCTGGTACTGCAATCAAAGCCTTCTATAAGAGAAGCGTCTGATAGATACGTCCGGTCGCATACGGGTCTGGTACTGCAATCAAAGCCTTCTATAAGAGAAGCGTCTGATAGATACGTCCGGTCGCATACGGGTCTGGTACTGCAATCAAAGCCTTCTATAAGAGAAGCGTCTGATAGATACGTCCGGTCGCATACGGGTCTGGTACTGCAATCAAAGCCTTCTATAAGAGAAGCGTCTGATAGATACGTCCGGTCGCATACGGGTCTGGTACTGCAATCAAAGCCTTCTATAAGAGAAGCGTCTGATAGATACGTCCGGTCGCATACGGTTCTGGTACTGCAATCAAAGCCTTCTATAAGAGAAGCGTCTGATAGATACGTCCGGTCGCATACGGGTCTGGTACTGCAATCAAAGCCTTCTATAAGAGAAGCGTCTGATAGATACGTCCGGTCGCATACGGGTCTGGTACTGCAATCAAAGCCTTCTATAAGAGAAGCGTCTGATAGATACGTCCGGTCGCATACGGTTCTGGTACTGCAATCAAAGCCTTCTATAAGAGAAGCATCTGATAGATACGTCCGGTCGCATACGGGTCTGGTACTGCAATCAAAGCCTTCTATAAGAGAAGCGTCTGATAGATACGTCCGGTCGCATACGGGTCTGGTACTGCAATCAAAGCCTTCTATAAGAGAAGCATCTGATAGATACGTCCGGTCGCATACGGGTCTGGTACTGCAATCAAAGCCTTCTATAAGAGAAGCGTCTGATAGATACGTCCGGTCGCATACGGGTCTGGTACTGCAATCAAAGCCTTCTATAAGAGAAGCGTCTGATAGATACGTCCGGTCGCATACGGGTCTGGTACTGCAATCAAAGCCTTCTATAAGAGAAGCGTCTGATAGATACGTCCGGTCGCATACGGTTCTGGTCCTGCAATCAAAGCCTTCTATAAGAGAAGCGTCTGATAGATACGTCCGGTCGCATACGGGTCTGGTACTGCAATCAAAGCCTTCTATAAGAGAAGCGTCTGATAGATACGTCCGGTCGCATACGGGTCTGGTACTGCAATCAAAGCCTTCTATAAGAGAAGCGTCTGATAGATACGTCCGGTCGCATACGGGTCTGGTAAGATTCCACCAGTGAAGCCAGGAATATAAAACACAAACAGAAGAAAATGGCGCACGTTCACTTTCACTTTAACTACAGAAAGCAGTAGTGGAGGGCTCTGGTTTGTGTTCCAAGCAGGCTTCGTTTCTCGTGCTCGTTCACTCCTAAACCAGACCACAGTAAAACATTTTCACCAAGGATATGCATTTTGCAGCCATAGCTCGTGACTACCAAAAATGCCAAATGAAATAAATGTTTGGGGAAATGCAATAATGGAGCAAAAGCTGTTGTGGGATGAAATCCTGAAATTAATCGGCCCTCTTTGCGCTCCTCAGACCTAAAGCAACCTCCTGCTTCCCAAACATTAACACGTTAGTCACATATTATAAAACATAAATTAGCTACTATTTTAATTTTACAGTGTACACAAACAAAAAGTAAATGGCACTACTACACACAAAACTCTCCCCAACATTTTACATTTTAGATTCTGTGTTTTTGGATGGTGTATTTTTTTCCGGTAGTATATGCGTTAATGTTTCATGACTTTTACCCAGACTATTGGGTAAGACTTTTGGGTAATATAGATAATAATAAAATCATGATGGAAAAACAACTAAAGAAGGTCTTCCAATGTAAGTAGTACACAATTCATATAGCCCAAATGTATACATATTTGCAGACTTTGATTTATTTATTTTACTTTTAAATGTATAAGGTCATATCCAAGGCAACGAGTGAGGTCTGGAGTGCAGTCTCATTAGCACATTTTATAGCCTCACAGCCCTGTGACCTTGCAGACGTGATGATGCCAAGCGCTTCAGTCACCGTACGTACCAAATCCACGCTGGAGTCCAGCATGGGATTCAGTCTAAGGGGTTTTAGCCTGTGTGCCACCTCATATTTATACCCCAGTGAAACAGGAAATTGAGAATGACCACATAATAGTTCCTCAAGACTCAAGTGTGCTTAAAAACATTAAATAGGAATGGGAACATACTTCAATTACATTCGGTTTATAACTATTTCTATCATTGCCAATAATTGTGACATTTTCATTTTCAAGTTTCCTTGAATCATTTTACATAAATTAAAGATTAGATGTTTCTCAAATTTTGAATGTAATGTCATGCTGATAAATAGCCTTTTTTGGTCATATTATCCAGAGTTATCAATCATTTTGGTTGGCACTGTACATCCATATATTTGAGCACTCGGCACAACACATAATAAATAAAAATAAAATAAATAAGTAAATATCATTCATGCAAAGAAAATAATGTTTTTACAATGGAAAGTGACAAGGGACACTGGTTTACCTTTTCAGCTTGAATGCTGAACTGCACATGTAACCAATACTCTAAGAGTGGAAACCAGCCAGAGGCCAAACATGCTGTAGTACAAGTCAATTCATCTTCAAACATAACTGCATCCAATGATTTCAATGTCACTGATGATAAAGCAAAGTACAGAACAAAGCCATCCCAACCAGACCGGTCAGCTGCGGTGTGCTTATTACAACATTCCATGTGATGAAATCGCCAGAAATAATGACAATTCTTAGAATTGCTTTCATTATTATTAGTATTTCAATTCACACAAAACTGTTGTTTTCTCTGGTCCTCAAGGTTGTTTCTGTCAATCATCCCTGGCAGACTGCCAGCCCATAAAGCATAAAGCCTCTATTGAGGATGAATAACACATTGGGAATTAACCATTAGTCTGTGTGTGAAATATGCCAATACTTTGTTATCTACTCTTACTCTTGGTATAGTTTTGTTTAATAACCACAAAAATGTTACAAATGAAAGCTGATTTATAGTTCATGCTTTATCAACCAACAGGAAGATGTAGTTTACTTTTATTGACTGTCGTTCTGTCTTGAGGATTGACTTTGAATGACTTGAGAATTTTAAAATGCTGAACTTTGACTTTGGGGACAAGAATAAGTTGGGGCAAGCCAGCGCTGCAAGCTACAGAGACACATAGCTATAGCACTTCAGTATATTATAAGGACATCTCATTCGCTAGCTGCTCGTTCTCTTCCCCCTCGCTGGGTAAGGAGGTCTATGCACATCAGTGAAAACAGCTGTGTGGCAAGGCAAACGTTTCTGCCTGTTCACTTGAATACGGCATCAGCACAGACATGCAGTTCATTTTCAACAGCTTACTCGATGTTCAGGTCATGTTTGGCCACAAAAGTTAAATGGTAAAAGGAAAAATAAATAATAGCAAACAATCTGTTAAAACTTTACAATCTGTTAACTCGTACTTAAAACTTTACAAACTATTAACTCATACTGTACTTAAAACTTTACAAACTATTAACTCATATTTAAAACTTTAAAAACTATTAACTCATACTTAAAACTTTACAAACTATTAACTCGTACTTAAAACTTTAAAAACTATGCATAAGGCAATGCAGACTGTGATAGAGGGGGTACTCTTGAACACCAATGACATCTTGTTCAAACAACCAAAATGTCTTCTGTGGTAAGAAGCTATAAGTGAAATAATTAGCAACAGATGGCAGAAACTCAACAGCTTCTCGCTGTATAATTCACTTCTTAAACATTGCAGCCATAATTCATCATGCTTCACTTGAACATGGCGTTGAAGCACTTTCCATACCAAAGAATGCAACAAAGTGGGTACACTGCCCCAGGCCAATTTTCACTTCTCCAAAGAAATCCAAACTCCACTACCATCTAATTAGAACAAATCTTACTTGTATGAATACTCTTACGTATGAATTTAGCATAAGTGGTGTCAACAGCTGTCAAGGACAGTTCCTTATGGGTAAAGCCTATTCCTGCAGTACATTTTAAGCCAGTAACAGGATTGCAGCTGGCCAGAGTCCCAGGTTTACCAAGGACTGCCGTCTCTCAACTTAGAGAAGTGGAATGCAAGTGGAGTTTCAATAGCGACCAAAGTTTAACAACTCTTTCTTATTCTTTTACAATCCATTGCTGTCATTACATAAGACAAACCCACAGCACCGTAGAACATCTTCAAAAAGCAGACTGAATTTTTCTTGTTTTGTTTTAAATGTTGGACGTGCATAGCTTATGATTGTAATTAAAAATCCTTGCTTGCAGATAAGTAACCGTTTAATAAAACATCCTTGATTTTTCATTAGTTGTCAATTACATTTATATAAAAAATCACTAATCTGCACCTTTATTTAGTATTACTTACACATAAAAACATTTATTGCTACATTCCACAGGACAAATCAATAGCATATTCAAAGCTGGCTATTCTGCACTGGAGGCCTTGCAAAATTATTTGGATCCCTTTCAAATATTTAAAAGAAATGAAATCTTTTCATTAAAAAGAGCTGCAAAAAAATATTGCGCTTTCTGACTGATATGCTTTAATGTATGCGCAGCTCTGATATGCTTTAATGTATGCGCAGCTCGTATCCTTGGTCTCCTTGAACTGAACAGAAAAAATATCATAATAGCCATTATGAATCAAAAGTTTAGAACACCTAATTAAAATGGATTCAATGTAATGAAGACATCAGTATTTTGGGCAAACGTCTCTCTACCTGCCACATGGGGTATGATAATTACTGAAACAAATCCATGAATGCTCATGAATCTTCTACAAGTCCAGATTAAAAGCCTTACTGCTAAACCTAATTTTGTACACCAGGAGATTGTCTTTTCTAACAGATCCCCAATAGGCATCAAGCGGTCTCTTCTCTTTCATCGTAAAGAGACGGCCAAAGTGAAGGAGGGAGACGGAACAAAACCTCTAGTTCACTGATTGAAATTGCAAAAGCAAGCAAAAAAGGGAAAGCTGACACAAAGCTATATTCTGTTCAAATCATTTAAATTACTTTTATGATGTGCATGGCCTGAATTTAACAACCCACTCTGATGCATTCAATTCAAAAGTTTCACCGAGCCAGGCACGGCTGAACGCACGCACGCACGCACAGTCCGACAATATGTTTACAGAGCACAGAACAGAACAAACAGGAAGTAGCAATACATGGATTGCTTGGCTGTTTATTGTAACAGTGCCGTACAGTAATATCAACAGATGCCTGCATTTATCAATGTTACAACAAAGGCAGAGCACCATTCCTGCTTTCTCATGAAAATCAACAAAGAGCAATAAAACCAATGGCCCATAAATGACTAAATCTAAAAGATGCCATTTCTGCTTACCATATACCCCTTTCACACACAAAACCCGGGTCGGCACAGGATATTGAACAAGGGTTCAATCTGCGTTCGATGTGTTCACACAACACTATGGTCACGGGTAGGCCGATGTACCGGGTTCTCTCAAGACCATGGTCTGCGATGTTACTACCATACACATCACTGCTGAACAAGGTTGTCGCGACATTAGAAGCGGATGTATTCAGCTGCTTGATGTCCATTTTTTTACTTTGAGTAAGCTACGGCTAGTTTGGTAGCCAGATGGCAAGCGAATACAACGTCGTTTGCCATTACACTGGCTTAACCCAGTAAATTCTTTAAAAGAAAAAAAAACTGTAACAACACATTTTAAGTAACGTATTATTTGTTATTTACTATTCATGGTTACATATTTACCTGTGACAACTGGAAAAAACCCAGGTCGTGACCGGGGTCAGATAACGCGGGTTGACCCATTCACACGAACGGCAAATGTGGTTTTACCCGGGTCATAGTTTCAGTATGAAAGGGGTATTAAGAGTTGAAACAGAGGGGCCAATTTCACTATGGAGGTATCTCCATTTCCATCCACAGGAATAGAGCTCGCTTTTATGTGCGTGACATCAGTCTCAATGCTTGAGTGACTTGATTTATAAAATGTGACTACTTTTTTAGGTTTCCATATACAAGACTTCAGAATACAGACTAATTAGACACTAGTGGCAAAACATGAAGACAGTGAAGTCAGAGCAGCTTGGTTACAGCTTTCTACAATTTCTTGCTATTAGAATAGCTTAAAAATCCATGGGTAGCTCATAATAATAAGAATAATACCTGGCATTTATATAGTGCCTTTCTCGATACTCAAAGCGCTTACAATGATGAGGGGAAACTCGCCTCAACCACCACCAATGTGTAGCACCCACCTGGGTGATGCAGCGGCAGCCATTTTGTGCCAGAATGCTCACCACACATCAGCTGAGGTGGAGAGGGAGAGAAGATTTTTTTTTAGCCAATTAAACTGGTTAAGTCAGCCATCCTCATCCTGCTAAGGCACTGTTCTAGTGCATGGGCTGATTCCCATGGTCTGGTATCAAATGCAGACCTTAGGGCTCCTAAGATCTTGGCGATCTTAGCGTTTGGTCAAAAGCGCAAGACGCAAGTGCATTTAGGGCGTGTCCAAGTCCACTTTAGCTAGTTAGACGGTGTGTTATTTGAGCACAGTACAAGGTGCAAATGGGCTGAACTTAGTCTCTTCATTAATTATAGGCGTGTCTTGGGCGTAACATGCAATAAACCATTCAAAATGTAATCTCCCATTCCCTTTAAAAGCCACCTGCATTTGCACTTCGGCAGATTGCTTATATGACGGTGTACAGTAAGACTGAAAAGGTGAAAACAGCGATTTACAGCTGGCGGAAACAGACATGCTTGTGTGCGTAGTTAAAGCGTGCGAGCAAGCAATAGGCTATATGAATCAATATTATGATCAATACTATTTGGACGAACCATTATGACGCGTTTTAATATACACAATAATAATCTTTCACATTAGGGTTTAACACCGGCACGTATTCCCGGTAATTCGCAACCAAACTATTTCCCAGAAATATAATATAACAGGAAAACAGGAAAAAAATTTCCTATACCAGGGCTGTTGTTTTACAAAATATATGCAGTTTAATTTCATTATAACCCTTGAAGAAGCTCCGAATTAGCTACCAGAACATGACTTCCCTCTCATCTTAGAAAACACAACATTAGTCTGCTTGTTTAACAAATTTAATTTGATTATACAATGAAGCATTGTCAAACATCAATTCCATGAGGCTGTTCTCACAGAAGACAGATCACCGGCAATTAATTTCGGCTAGCGTTCAAGCTTCCTCGGAAGTTCATATTACGCGCATTCTAAAATTGATTAATAACATAAATTGCGTTATTTTGCCTTAATGATGACACTACATACACTGAAGCTGTCAGTTTGGGAATCCATAGGTTTACGCATATTTTCCCTTGTTTTAAATTGTCCTGCTTATGGAAATATAACCCAACGTGTTTTTACTGGTAGTCTTAAGAATGCCTCAGAATGCCTTGAAACAAGCCCACTTCCCCACGATTCCAGGGACAACCTGCGTCTATTCTGGGAGAGAAAATGTTTTATTTTGTGGGAAAAATATGAATCCCCATTTCACAATGTAGTATTCCTATTTTATATTTCTATGCTTATTTGTGCGCGCCCCTGTGAGTGTAACAGACAGAAGGGTGTGCGTGCGTTGTGTCATATTACTGTCTTCATATTGCAGTTAAAATAACATCGCGACATGACTTAAAGGCTATAGATATAACATTTTTATTGAGACATTTTTTAATATAATACATCCGCAGAGCTTCATGAAAGATGCAGAATAAAAGTATTGCTTTTCACAACAAAAAAAAATATTGATTATGAATTTATCATTAGAAACAAAGTTTACAGGCCTTCAAAGAGTGCAGTATATATCAGACTAAAGGTGGATTCTCACCAAATCCAGCGACGATGCATGGGGACACACAGGAACCCCAAACTGTGCGTTTGGTGGGCGGTGCTATTAGATGGGTTCAGTCCCCTACGTGGAACATTAACGGCACCTGATTGGTTAGACGTATTTTGCCTGTGTTTTCAAACCGGAACAGTATGGCGGCCTTTCTTTTATACCACTTAAACGGTCCACTAAAATACGTTTCTGAAAACATTTGAGGCAAGAAATAGTCTATGCAGTTGCCAAATCTTTATTCATATTTGATCTAAAACGCCTACTTTGACCGTTTAATCAGAGTTTCGCGAGCAACGGCGGACGCATTAATTTGCCAAAAGTAGGTTTGGAATCTATCCTCTTCAAATTCAGAACCAGCGAACGTACCACACAGTCGCCGCGCCACATCCATCATGCACCGCGCGATCGCATCCCATCATGCACCGCGCGATCGCATCCCATCATGCACCGCGCGATCGCATCCCATCCTCTCCCTAGAAAATTAATAGAATGCGTCCGATCAATGTACCTCGCCGGATTTGGTGAGAATGCACCTTAAGACTCCTGAGCCATTAGTATTACGACCTTGGTACCACACCCACCTCAAAGAATCACAATGCTTGAGAAGCGACTCAGAGACGGACACTTTTCTACTCGACTGGTATTCTGGTAAGCTAATGCGTTAGCTAGCAAGCGAACTACCAGGTGGATCAGATCGATCATATAGCTAATGTTAGCCATCATCTTCCTGGTTAAGCTACAGTTCGGACCGTAATTTATTACAGCATGACCGAAAAGAATAACGTTATTTCTATGGTATTTTGCTTTTCTTTTATCTCATGCTGAGACGTTAGCGTTAGCTAGCTTGCTACTTATATATCCCCCGATGCAGTTCTGCAGGCATCATAATGGCCGAAGAGTAGGCTAACACCTGCAAGACCCATTATTGTGCTGGACGATAGCTTCACTTCACTCGCAGACCGCTGGCAACTCACCAGATGCAATCCTCCACCTTATTTAGGCTACCAACATTGCCCCGCTGATGCGTCGCTGGACGAAAAACGACCAGAGTAGTCCGACTTTAGTGGTCTGATATCAGCATGCTATCTGTGTAACGTTAGCCAGGTTATGTACGTTAGTTTATGGATTAAGTATTCCGTTGGTTATAGCTCCGTTGCATGCCGTATAACCTCATTGGTGAAGACACGCCTTGAAATCTATGTCTAATCCATTAGATCTACTACAATATCCAAATAAATACTTATCCATTAGGCTATTAATACATATGTCTATTGTGGGCTATAACCTACGTTGCCTAAGATGGATGGATAGCTAGACATATCTAATAAAGAAGGTATTTACATATAGCTAGCAGAGACAAGATGCATGCAAACTCATTAGCTAATGTTAGCTATATCATAACGTCCCAGTGAACATTTTTGTTTAGAGATGTTGGTGAAACACCGGCTAAATGTTGTTGAAAAGTACGTTTTTTTTAACCGGCTAGGGCAGGGGTGGCCAATTCCAGGCCTCGCGGGCCGGTGTGTATGCAGGTTTTTACTGCCACCAGTTACCACGGTTCAATCAGCTAATTAGTCATACACACAATCACCGATTCACTTGTAAATTACAGAACGATAAAATGCTACAATACACGCATTGACGCATACCGGCACAAGAACATTCATCAGCTGCTTTTCATATCGCGGATATGTAGATTAAAATATCAGATCGTGTAAACGATTGGGCTAATTCAATAATTGTTAACTGGCGGCAGCAAAAACCTGCATACACACCGGCCCGCGAGGCCTGGAATTGGCCACCCCTGGGCTAGGGTGTAGCCAGGCTTTATCCAGGTAAAACCTGTGCCAAGTTGATACATTTATTTCAAAACGTGTGAAAAAGCCTCTCATTCTGAGATATCCAGCCCTCAAGACATCTGGATTCAGGCTTTTGCTCACTGGGTTTTACTCACCACACACCACATGGAGTAACCTAAATCTATGGAGCGAATGCATTGCCATATACCCCTTTATGAATTACTTGTCCAACCACAAAAGATTTGTCACTTGACATGATTGAGCCTGATTCAGTCTCTGACTCCACTCTTCACAATCAGATAGCAATACGCCAAAAATGATCCTGGCCACACCTCATCTTAAGACCAACCCGACCAGTTCACATGCTATGGGCGTAGGGGTGGGAATCGAGAACCGGTTCCAAGTTGTCCGATTCCTCTGAATCATACGCCTTCGAGCTCATCAATTCTCTTATCGATTCCAGCATGTATTTCCGACTGCTACGCGTCGCAAAACAACGCCACGTCATGCGCGCTGTCGTTTTTCATTCAGTCAGCGCATGCTGGCAGGCAGAGTTTGCCGCCCCGGCTAAAAATATTAAATGGAAACGTCATTGTTTGAAAACTAATTTAAGCTACTATCATTTAATATTCAATAGAAAATCGCGTAAGCTCTCCATTTTGTGATCCGTCTTCAGAAATATTCAACAGATTTGTGGTGTGTGGACTTCCCTTGGGAGCCTATAACCAACTGCAAGTGTAAAACTAGTATTGTGATTGGCGGTAGACTCATCTGACAACGATTGTCTGCTTGGCCACGCACAAATGAGTGGATTTGGAAAGCGAATAACTAACCTAAATTCGAAATAATCTTCAAACTTCGTCATCTTCAGTTAATAAGAGAAGCCAACGTGCCTCCAAAAATGTTCAGGCAACGTTAAAGATTTAATCTTTCTTCCATGTAAATGTAGCCTATAAGCTAAATGAGATGGGGGAGAATGTTGACAGTGGAAGCTGTTCTGATTGCAGAAACCAACGCAAACGTTACGGTGCAGCTTTATGAAACACGCCTGGGAGCGTAACTAACTCATAAGAGTTTGAGATCTTCATTAGAGAATGAAACTCCTAAATATCCCAATCACAGAGCAGCGGTTAAACAACAATATTTTAGCCATCCTTTTTGACATAACATTAAACTTATAATGTATCCTCTCTTCTCGTGTCCTTTTTCATTATTTTCCGGTGTCTCGTATTTTCTTTGATGTCTGATATTTATAAGCACTCGTATTGATCAAGCCAAATGACGTTTATAATGCCATTTCAGTTTACATAATTAGACAATTCTAACTGTTTTAATGGATGCTCTGCCACTTGTGCAGGCATAAATATAGCAGAGAAACATTTCCCATGATAGCCTATGAATATGAAAGACAAATGCTTTATACTTTATAAATATTTTGTCATTGAATCCATTTTAGATGATGAATCCAATAGTAATAGTAGGTCTTTTAATAGCCTGGGAGAAAATAATATTTAAGGGATCGATAAGCAGAATCGATAATGGCATCGGCATCAATAAAATCTAATGATTCCCATCCCTATATGGGCACAAGTTAATTTGCTAGTTAATCAACCTGTGCGCCACGGGACGTTAAAATTACACCTGCGCCGGTTTGAAACTAGCAAAGACACGTGCATTTGGGTTACCGCCGCTTAGTGCCAGGGTGTAAGATAGGGCCCTATCACTGTGGCCGGCAGTTTAGCCTTCTCTAGCATGGTCCGGGGACGGGAGGGATTCAGCCAGTCAGGATGCCAGTGTCTCATTGGGCAAGTGAGTCCACCTGTTGAGCTGCACACAAAGTGTCTTCCTCTGAGTCATGCCTGCGAGCCCAACTGTGACTTGCAGTGTGATAAGAAAGAGCAGCTGACATCACATGCTTCGGAAGAGAGCGCATGTATGTCTGCGCTTCTCCTCAATCAATAGTAGAGCTTGCAACAATGAATGCGGAATAAATATGATTGAGCACTCAAAAATTGTGAGGAAAGCCAAAGCCGTACAATTTTTTGTTATTAAAATTAAATAAATAAAAACTTGTTTACAAGCTAGTTACACATATACTGAAAATCAGGATGGACACAGGATTAGACTACCACTTTTGCATTCATAACCAAATGAATGCATAAATTTTCATTGTAAAATAATATGCATCAATCATTAGAATTCCCCAAACTGACAATTTTTCACTTTCAATACTTTTAATAATACAGTTATATTCCATAAAATGTGTTGACTCCTTACTACACAGGCTATTCCACAGTGAAATAGTTATTTAATTCATGTTTTCTATTTTTATTTTTTAAATGCACTAAATTGAATAATAGTGCACGGCAACATAATTCCAACTTTAAGTTTGTATTTCCATCAATCTGCACCATGTTATATTGAGTATGTCATTTCTTCAGGCAGACAACAAAGCTCCATTTTTATATAGCAGGTGGTAGCAAAACGGTAATAGATTAAGGATGTAACTTGCAGATTCTGGTATTTTAGATGTAACATAATTGGGCGGCCATGTTGTATTCAATTGTATGCTGTGAGTATTTCCTTCAGTTGCTGCTTGAATCCTTTGCCACAAAATAAATAACGTGACTGAGCAAAATCTCCCAAAGACAACTACATATACAAGATATTCAAATAGATTGAAAAAAAGCACGTTTGCTATGGGTTTTTGTTTTGTTTGCTTGGTTTCTTATGGTTAGCTATTAATATTCATAGGTAACACTAAATAGGAGACTGGATCCATAGAATCCCTTCTTCACTTACAATAAATTAGGATGTCTTCAGTCTAAACTTGAGACTAGAGGTCTGAGAAAAATAAATAAATACATAAACTATATATGTTCTGTGGTGTAACAAGCCATGCATTTATTGAGATACATTTATTTTTATTTTATTGCTTTAATTGCCAGCTATATTTTCTTAGCAGCAGCCAAATATGGGCTGTACATCGGAGATCAGGGCAGTAGGAGACATATGAAAAATCCACACACCAGCCACAGATAATGGACATATATGCATTTTTTTAAATGTCTATGCCATATGCTGTCAGTCAAAACACACAAAAAAACAGTGTGAGAAGACAGTCTATGCGTCTAAATGAGATGGTAGAGAAAAAAAAGGGGGGGGGGGGTCGATGGTGGGAGGGAGGGGGGAGGATGTCAAGGATTCACGGTCCTTCATCTTTGCAGTAGAGCAAACACGTCTCTCAGTATAGCAACAGACGGCTGCTTCCACTTTCTAATGCGCCCTAACTTAGATCACTGAAAGAACTGTCAGCACACGGAGAAACACACAAAGATAACACAGCCAGCTGCCACAAGGGAAGACTGACTGAAAAGAGAGAGAAAGTGCAAGAGAGGTGGAAAAGAAAAAAAACAGCTCTTAGAAGAAATGGGACTTCTTCTATTTGCATGAGTCTAGCTCCCTCGGGGTCTCTCTCGCTTTTCAAAGGGGAATCACAAAAGCCAACATTTAGCATATTTGTTTACAAACGACAATCTTTGGTTTGATTTCACATGATCCCTGCTTTATCGAAAAACAGGAGATGCGAGAACGCATCCGATTTGTAACCGAGGGCGACAAACGTTTCTTCAACTCTCACTATGGGTGTTGCCCTGTAGGTAACTTGAGTCAATTGGACAGTTTCTCGATGGCTCAGAATCTGAATGGTGTCTACTACTGTCAGTCTGATGTATTTACATAGAATCCCTGGGGGAATGACAAGTGTTCCCCGTTCTGCCAACCTGGGGGTTTTTTATTTTTTTATTTTTACCGTCACTGAGAAGTCACGGCATAAATACCGTAAACAAAGCAGACAAATGACATGGTTTCAAAGAGTCCGTTTGTCAAAATACAGACCAAAGTCTAACTCATTACCCCATTATTAACAGCAGCCATTGTATTGAAGTTAGGTTAAGACAAAAGGACACATTATGCACATAATCAGGAACACTGCAGACTCCTGTCAATCAGGTGAACGGTGATTCTCTGACTGAGGATACACCATCGT
The DNA here is from genome assembly GCA_022702515.1 of Ilyophis sp. 1 JC-2022. Taxonomy (NCBI): domain Eukaryota; kingdom Metazoa; phylum Chordata; class Actinopteri; order Anguilliformes; family Synaphobranchidae; genus Ilyophis; species Ilyophis sp. 1 JC-2022. The sequence goes on from CM040398.1 coordinate 34,105,985, forward strand.
CTGTGATGAAATCTTACAACATAATTATCATTCATCAGATCAACATCTGTCGAAGCTCTTTGCGCTTGCTTTTCATACAATCCAGAGAAGGGTATAAGCCACTGTGTATAACAAGTGATATAAGTTATGAACCAGCATGGTAACCAAAGCTATGTATTCATTTTTCTGTTTTATATGATTTAAGTGGATAATTAAGATCCCATGGTTTCTATTCCAGCCTATATGTTAAAGTGATAGATCACTGTCTAGATGTAGGCCTAGTGTATGTTTTTGAAGGAATTAAAAGTAAATGTAGTAGTACTAGTAATACTATAAAGAGTTTTGTGTGTAATGAAGGCTAGTTTACATACTTAGATAATATCTTTCATGACAGGCAAAACAGTCTGGGCAAATTGAAAACATAAAATGGAAAAAATATCAAAGAAACTCTAGAAAGTGAATTTGCTCTATTTGTACAACAAATTTCCAATACTTGAATTCTTTCAACTGCATTCCCTGTACAAAATGACATAATAGCACCAACACAAACATGATTTTGGAAGCTACCGTGCACAGCAACATTTTAACTCTGAACATACAGACCAACTGGTATGTTCATGCATAACTAAATACAAATTAAAAACACACACACATACACACACACACACACACACACACACACAAAAGCTCACAAAATCCATGAAGTTAAGACTGTGCAACACCTTTCAAGCATTCCAAGGCATGTCGACAATCCAACAGGTCTGGGTTGAAAATAACATTGAATGCCATTCAAACTAATTCACACAGAGACTATGAGATGTGTATGAAAAACAAGACGATAAAATGATTAACTACAAAGAGAGTACAAAATTATAATGCCCACTGCGTAACATTTTTAAATGGCCAAAAGAATCATAAAACAAGAAGGCAAAACTGACAATTTAGGATATTCAAAAATAGTTTCATAATCTGAACCATGCTTCATGTTCCCTGGCTGAATTCCATTATTGTATTATTTAGCCGTGTCAGACGCCCTAAATCAATGACAAATGAATTAGATGTCAGTCTGTTAAAAAAATGTTTATCCTCTCATTTTATACACTAATCTCCACTGAAATAAATAGGCCTATACATGTTCTTATCTACAATTTAACCCAAGAGCTTCAAAGATTTATCTCTAGCCAATGTACATGCTGCACCAACAGAAATATCAAATGTGTATAATGCATCATTGTGTATACCTTCCATGCAAAACTGTCCTGTTCCTACCCAGTCCACTGCTATTCTTTATTAATAACTTCCTCAAGAAATATTATATATTGCAATTGAATAAAACAAACATAAATGCACAATAAATGATGGATTATATATAGAAACATAAAGAGAACAGTCCGTGGGTAAATATCATGTGTAGTTTGCCGGGTATATCACATCACAATAACGCCTCTGGAAAATGATATAACTGAAGGGTTCCACGACTGATATCAATGAAAGTTTGAAAACGGACACAATTGAAGGGTATGATGATGATGATGGTGACACTGTCGGGGTAAGGGGGGTGTTAAATAATTGTTGCTTGTGCTGCAACTCCTCTGCCTGCGTGAATATAACTCCGCTCGCATGTCAACATGTGCGATGTCAAGTAATGAGGGTGGTGAAAAGAGGTGGGACCAACAACTGTCATCACGCATACCACACGGAACTGAACCCCAAAACCCGCGTGAACTCCTGGCTCAGCCCGAGACGGCAAGCACCACAATCAGGAATAGAGGTGTCATGTTTAGCACGCATATTTGGAGATATGACTGTAGGTTAAATTCAGACTAACAGCAATTTAACCCCCTGTAGTATGGGCACGTCCACTACAATTTCCACCCTCATACACAAGGTCCAATACGAATACACGCATATGAACTCCACACTTTCACCAGTGATTTAAAAGAATGTATTTAACCTGCAATATTGCATATCCAAACAAACAATACGATGATAATTATTATTAACATCACCATTTAATTCACGGGGAAAAAATAAACGGGGAATAATACATTTCTTTAAAATTTCGAGGGTCACCTCTAAAATGCAATTAAGATTACCTTTTACACAGGATACAACACTTTGCTTATTTGTATCAATGAAGCCCAGTTGACTTCATAAACAACATTGACACGAGTATGCCATAGGACAGTATTTATTTAAAATAAATGTGTCCACAGTTCAAATAACAATATGACAGTTCATTCACAACTGTTTAGCAGTGTTGTGAACTACAATCATATCTATTTATAGGATCTGTTCATATTATGACAATATGCAAATTAGTATGACATTAATCTGGACTACTTCTTCAATTAGCAATAGTACATAGTTGTTTATGGGCTGTGTAAAGAGTCATTCAGTTTCAAAACCCTTCCCCACATCCTAAAATAGTGAAGAAACTTGCCACATTATGTACGCAAAGACTTGATAAAGATTCAAAGATGAACTCGTAATTTATTGAGTTTAGCTCAAATAGACAAATAAATAAAATACAGCATTTTCAACTTGAATGTTTCAAAGTAACAGACAAAAGAGCATGGATTTCCATAATGCATGCATTTCTCGAGTTCAGCAGTGTCATATCTGAAGAGGGAACACACTTCAGTCCATAGTTGCTGAAATGAATTTCCATGTTAAATAACAGGATGCAAATGGAAGCTATACAAGTACATTTAGCACAAATCACTATTGTTGATATTTTATTCAAAGTAATTATACGTAAGAAATGCATGTAATATGCACAGCTTTAATATATAAGCTGGAAACTAGCATTGCGCAAAGAGGCCTGACCTGATCAAATTATGTTTCTGTAATGTAGTCTATACGCAAGGCCATGAAAACATGTATTGTTTTGTAGCACAATGCTTGGCTGCTGATAATTTCAAGGAAGTTTTTTTCCCACATTCAATACATCACGTGATATAACCTGTTGTGTTGTTAGCTAGCCATCACAACAGTTGTCCACAAATAATCTTAAATGTGGGCGAAAGTGTAATGTCCAATTATACCATTCGTTTCTCATATTAACAGAGCAAACACTATACCGACCTGATGTGAATAGTGTACGTTACATATTTGATATTGAAGAGCTCTTCGAAGAGTTATTCACTGAGGTGAGGCATATAACCCCACTGCATTGTTTCAGTTTAAGGAAATAACAGAATAAACGTCAATCAGTTACGGGATTATAGCAATTACACTAACGGGATTTGGCTTTGTTTCGCACATAAAGGAAAACATTTAAATTATGTGCAACAATCAATAATCCGCATCAGCCACATTGGCAGGCACTCATAAATGACACGTTTCCCATTATCGACTAATGTAGCGGATTTATACAGATTAATGCACACGAAACATCCACTCTATAGTCATTTTAACTTTTTGTTTTTGTTTCAGTGGCAAACATCGTTAGATAACCAGGCACACAAATGATAAAATGCATCTATGCGGGCCATTAAATTGTACGTTAATGTAGACCATACGTAGGTTAGGCCTAATGACAGTAAATCAATCGCAACCAAAACTTGAAACAATCGACACACACACACACACTCGCTCATGACGTTAGTCTACTGTTCATGTAGGCTGCTCTTGAACTACATTCGCCCATCTAATCCGTGATGTTCGCTTTCTACAGTCTAAACAGAATCAGTTAGAGGAAAACATTTTCTCCTTCAGATAACTAGATCTTAGAACTCCTTTCTGCCCCCTATTTAAAATGTATAAATGCGATATCCTGTTCATCAGAAGCAAGCTGACCAATCTGCCCTGAATATATATTAGAGCTTTAACATGCGAACGGGGAAAATCTTCCATCTGGTAATCGTATCTCCGTGTCGGCATTGCTAAAGGACTCTGCTCTCATCCCGATAACATTTCTGATATCAAATTATGTTAATCTAAAAAAAAACAACAAAGGGTAGCTTTTTTTAATTCAGTGGATTCAGAAAATATTGATGAATCGTAGGCATGGTTTGGGCTTTATAGCGTGCAAACTATTTGGTGTTGCAATCATACATAATAGGCTAATAGAACATTGACAAAAAAGAAAAGAAAAGGGTAGCCTACTATGTACCGACATAAAAATTATTCAATAGGCTACTACAAAAGAGAATGTGTAAACTGGTACAACAAGCTGATACATTTCAATGCTATGAAATTCAAACATAAATTAAAGATAATAATATTAATAGGCAAAAAATAATAATAATGTACTGGATCTATGGTTTTTCATTACTCAATTTAGAGCCCTGCACAAAGTATATTTAATAATTTAGTCTAAGGCACAAATCATCGTGGGCACATATACGACTAGACACACACACACACACACACACACACACACACACACATATATATATATACATATACATATATATATTTATTATTTTTTTTTTACCATGAATCCATAACACTCCAGCCAAACAGCAAAGTTATTAATTTCTAAAATATTTAAATCTGGTAAGTGCAAGTGAAGTAGATGGGAAAATGTACATACCATTAACAGCGGTGCAACTGATCATTTCTTGCGATATCAGGGAGAAGAAAATAGAAAAAGAAAAGAGCTGAATCGGAATTTCACAAGGAGGAATTCCAAAGGTTGCTTTTCATTACACATTCTCCGCTGTGCTCTCAGATTTCACCGCCTTGAAACGCGGGCCCTTTCCGTCAGGTACTCATTTAGCCTACATGCATATCATTAAGGGGAAAAAACACCAACAAAAGATCACTTGGATAACAAGCGAAGAAGACAGAAGAAACACTTTTAAAAAGTATGACCATAACGCAAGTCCGCGTTAATGTGAATCGCTTCCGCAGATAACACTAATGAGCTGGACAAATGTGTAGATCAGAGGATTTTAGGTAGCATTAAAACTTGCATTTTTCGCTTGGTCGCTTTCTGAGGAAACGATACACCCACCACGCAGTCCCCCACTACTTTAAAAATAGATGATATGCCTGCAGTTGCCCCCACAACGAAACCAATGACACTGTATCCATTTCCCGGCTTTATGTCCGCAGTCATCTCCGCAACTTTTTTTGAAACGATGATACATGCATGAACTTCTCATCGCTGAAAAGTTACTTTGAAACAATTTAAACCCCACCCATTCTCACACGCTCTCATTAAACACAAAACACTGGTATCCTGAAGGAAATACGCGTGGATCTTTTTCCAACCACATCCGAACGCACATTCCCGCAATTCTTTGTAATATTACAGCAATAATATTTATACACAATGAGCAGCGTATTGATATATGTGTGTACTAAGCTTTTCTGCGCTGAATAACGCATACAAAGGTTCGATGAAGGCATGTTAAATCATAAAGCTGTCGCTCAAACGTGGCACAGCTTCGGTATGTTTTAATTGTCCAGATCTCGGGTATACGTACAGTCTTACCTGTATCTATGGCAGCCTTGGAGGTTAGCGTTTCATCGATCCGACGTATGTGCTGATGAATGGGTGTTCGGGTTATGCGAGGATGCTTGCGATTTGAAACCATTCCAAGTTAGTGAAGGGAAGACTGACCACAGCCTCTGCCATGTTGGAATTTCAAACCCAAAACAGCTGCTCTAGAGAAGCCAGCATGCCTCAAATTGCGCATGCGTGGCCGCAGTGGAGCCAAATTCAAATGTCAGGTTAATAATATTGCACAATTGGTGTTTGCTATGCAAGAAGTTAACCCTCCTGTAGTACTATCAGTCGTTCTAAAGAAATCGGACTAATCTTTGTGTTACGTGTAACGCTTCCAGCTGTCTGGATTAAGTAGTCTGATTTACGTAATTTTTACAGTAAGGTAAGCAATTTATTTTTAATTTGTTACAAGCTTACATAATTTTAACGAAATACGAAAACAATAATAAAGCAGCAATTCCTGTATGGGATTTACCATGAATTGCACAGCGAAGTGGAGCCTAATCCTAAACTTGTGAGGAGGCTCTTTATGTTGCAAAATATTCACACTGAATAATATTTAGAACGATTATTTCTGCTCAGTTTGAGCAAGATATTAAGCGAAATAGCCAACCTTTTTGGGAAATATTACGTGACGTTGTCATAGAATTTATTTTTACCGTGAAAATCCCCGACCTGTTTACAATTTGGGACAGATGTTAAGGTAAATCTATCACCACGGCGGCACTTTCGCCACAAGTCAGCAATTATACCGGGAAATGCCCTCTTTGAAAACAAAACAATAAATGATAGAAAAAGGCGATGCTGTTACTGCATACCAGTTTTTGCTGCATCATAGCGCGGATCTTTCAAAACCATAACAGCGCGGAAACCCTTCAAAAAACTAAATAAAAACCGTAGGCTACACATAGCCTAGCCTATGATAACGACGAAACGGGCCACTTTTTAAATAGCCTAATAAAACTCAAACATAAGCTAAAAATGTCCAGTGAGCACACGTGGCTTACACAAGACTAGGCTACTAGTTCACAATTTTGAATATGTTTTTTTCTTCTGTAAGTATAAAATTTGAAGTATTTTTTTTGTATTATTGTTTATTTATATGTTTATTTTAATACACGCTGAAATATGCCTTTCTGCAGCGTGTCTCTGCGGCTCAGTGAGTAGGTAGCCTGTTCCATGGTTTTTGCTATCCGCGACGTTGTGTGTTCGAGTCTGACCCTTTGTCACGTGACTCGCTCCCGTTCTTCTTGTCTCCAGGCTGTCAAATAAATCTGAAAAGCTTTTACACTTATTTTAAGAAAGTATACTGTAGGCTACTTATAAACTTTTGTAGTGTCCACCTTGTTCCCTCAACCTATTGTTTTATCAAGTAGCTAGTAGGCTAGCTAGCTATACATTGATATCATGACGGACACCCCAGCACCACTAGGTCATAGAATCCAGGAGAAAATCCCAACAGGGCATATTGTACTCAAATCGCTACAGACTAGTCTAAATAGGGGCCTATGTAAATAGGTATATGTAAAAAATAAAAAAATAAAAAAATACTAAAGCGTGTCGGCCTAGGCTAGAGACAAGAGTCATGCGGCTAAGGGTCATACTCGAACATACAACGTCGTGGAGAGCAAAGATCACGGAGCAGCTACCTACTGACTGAGCCACAGAGACACTGCCGAAAGCTACCTACTGACTGAGCCACAGAGACACTGCCGAAAGCTACCTACTCACTGAGCCACGGAGACTCACTGCAGAAAGCTACCTACTCACTGAGCCACAGAGACACACTGCAGAAAGCTACCTACTCACTGAGCCACAGAGACACTGCAGAAAGCTACCTACTCACTGAGCCACGGAGACACACTGCAGAAAGCTACCTACTCACTGAGCCACGGAGACTCACTGCAGAAAGCTACCTACACACTGAGCCACGGAGACACACTGCAGAAAGCTACCTACTCACTGAGCCACAGAGACACACTGCAGAAAGCTACCTACTCACTGAGCCACAGAGACACTCTGCAGAAAGCTACCTACTCACTGAGCCACAGAGACTCACTGCAGAAAGCTACCTACTCACTGAGCCACGGAGACACACTGCAGAAAGCTACCTACTCACTGAGCCACGGAGACACACTGCAGAAAGCTACCTACTCACTGAGCCACGGAGACACACTGCAGAAAGCTACCTACTCACTGAGCCACAGAGACACACTGCAGAAAGCTACCTACTCACTGAGCCACAGACACACTGCAGAAAGCTACCTACTCACTGAGCCACAGACACACTGCAGAAAGCTACCTACTCACTGAGCCACAGAGACACTGCAGAAAGCTACCTACTCACTGAGCCACAGACACACTGCAGAAAGCTCACCTACTCACTGAGCCACAGAGACACACTGCAGAAAGCTACCTACTCACTGAGCCACAGAGACACACTGCAGAAAGCTACCTACTCACTGAGCCACAGAGACACACTGCAGAAAGCTGCCTACTCACTGAGCCACAGACACACTGCAGAAAGCTACCTACTCACTGAGCCACAGAGACACACTGCAGAAAGCTACCTACTCACTGAGCCACAGAGACTCACTGCAGAAAGCTGCCTACTCACTGAGCCACAGAGACTCACTGCAGAAAGCTGCCTACTCACTGAGCCACAGAGACTCACTGCAGAAGGCCATATTTCGGCTTGTACTAAAATACATATATACATAAACGATAATAGTTTCTTACAGAAAAAAGAATATTAATAATAGTGAACTAGTAGGCTTAGTCTAGTGTAAGCCACTTGTGCTCACTGGATATCTTTAGCTTACTTTTGATTTTTATGAAATAAAAAGTGGCACATTTCATCCAGACAGTTATCATAGGCTAGGCTATGTGTAGCCTATGGTTTTTATAGAGCAGTGTATATTTAATTATAATTATAGAACAAGCACATAATTCATAATTCCAGTCCTAATTAATGTGGAAATGTCCTAGATAACACATTATTAGAGGACCAGTGGGGAACTACAATTTGAACGAGACTTCATATCATATTAGATATTTAAATAATTTAAATGAAAGCTATAAATTGTATTTTGGAAAAGCTAAATTTAAAAAAATAAAAACACAGCTTTTACAAAATGCAATTATACACCTATTTCTTTGTAGGCTTTTTAATTCAGTCAGATTGTCCTTTTGTTTGTTTGGAGTCGACAGGGACAGCAGACTGAACCTCTTTTTCACATGCGATCTGTACGTTGGCACCCGCGGTCTCAAAATGCCTCCACAAATTCATGAGCAAAGGACTTTGGGATGGAAGCACTCTCTGCAGACCCAAGCAGCGCTTCCCGCTGGTCTGTGGCTCTTTGGAGAATTCAGCCGACTCTCAACCGTGCAGCCAAATGGTGTTTCCACAGACACATTCCTAAGTATTGTTTAGTGGACCCAGCGATTCACAGCTGATATGAAGAACACCCGGGGAGCAATATGTCATCTCTCGAGTATTTAACTGGTTATTTGCTTCATCTAAAATTAAATTGCAGGAGAAATGAACAATATGCTGAGCAGCCAGTGCTCTTAATCTCCCAGTTGTGATGCAGCCAGTCGTCCAATCCATGAATCAATCGATCAATGAATCAATAAAGAGAGGTTCTTGATTGTTGAGGTTGCTCGGTCTGGAAGCAACAGCACGGAGACGCCTTGCAGCATCTCTTGTCTTCGGTTCATTACCAGATCCTGACAGTGTTTCTGTCTTTCATTAAGGAAACATCCAGCATGGATGTAGGTATAGCCATCTCAATTGTTTGTAGATGTGGACATTCTTGTTTTGTGTGTGTGTGTGTGTGTGTGTGTGTGTGTGTTTGTTTTGTCCTTGTATCAGCAGGCAGGACATTCTGAATTACCCTGCTCAGCAGCAGTTCTGCTGTCTTGCTACAGTATGTCAAACACATCATCCAGGCACACTGAAATCTCACCATTGTTTCCAATATATACTGTATTTATATATATATATATATATATATATATATATATATATATAATATATCATATATATAAACCTTATATATCTTGTCTCCTCTACAAATAATTACTAAAATCAGGAGGCAGGGACTGTCATGACCACAGGCTGTAAATCCTTGTTTTCAAAAATGTTTGGCGGTGGTTATTTGTCATTATTGTCTCTGTCATTATTGAACACTTATTTTTATTAAACAATGTAGATGGGCATCAGCAGAACATAAGCTGCGATAAACATTAACATTCCCAAATAATAAAAAAAACTAAATGTAACCATCGCCCAACAGATTTGTAAAAATATGCGATCCAAAGATTACACATTGTTACATGTACCCAAGCTGATGGATGATTTTAAAAATCCAAATATATATATTTTCTTAATTATTATTTTTTGTATCAAAGCAAATCACTCACTATTCAAGCAAATGAGCTAATTTATAATGCAACTGTGGTAAGAATAATCTGAAGTGTCATGTATTTCATGTAGAATATATTTAGGGCTATGTAAGTAGTACTATGTATTTTTTAAGTACTGAAAATAATTTCTAAGCATAAATGTGTGAAATCAGTGATCAAAATGTGGAGGAATAAAATGGACTGCCAGCACTCCCTTGAGAAAGACGGCTGAAATGTTGGGTTTTTGTGCCGGTATTTTTAAACAGAACTAGACATTTTAATAAATATTATAAGCTAGTGTCATTCTTGTTGCTCGTTACACTCATCTTTGATGATTGATTGGGTCGTCTTTGAGGTGTTCCAGTTTATCTTTTTGCAGTGTGAACATCTTGTTTTTTTAAAGGAATTATTGAAATACTGTTCATCTCAAGGCAAAATTGATCACTATATTGTTTTTAAATTAACCACAATTTGAAGCTAACCGTGTATTTGCACAAAAAAAACACAAAATACAATACACACTTGACTACACAGATTAATAGATAGATGACTGCTGTTATGTGAGAGACCTGCCTAGTGGTATTTCAGCTGGTGTGGCTTTGATTTAACTGCTACATTAATCTAAATAGATTTGAACTCATTAACCATTGCAGAGGTAATGATCTGGGTCTACATGTAACGAGCTTTATCTCTTAATTGAATAGCAATGTGTTGCTAGGATACATGCAGCAGACACTCCCTCACGGTTACATTGTTTATCTCCTCAGGCGTGAGGTCAGAGGTTTCCTGAGTCACATGGATCGCTGTATTCTCACCTTTCGCCCGCAGTCTCTGATGTCACCTCTGATCACTTCAAGAGGAGGTGAGCAGGTGATTTCATTTTCACAAGCTTTAAAGAAAGCCACAAAAATCTAAATACAAAAACGGCTTGCTTTATCATTTCTGTGTGGTCAATCTAATAAGTTTTTAGTATTTTATAATCAATTAAATGGTTTTCTTTAATCTCTTGAAATATTTAAACTGAAATGCATTATTGTAGAATATTTGACAAATATATGACAGACATCTTTTTCCATTTCATTCATATTATTATTACTAGTAGTAGTAGCAGTAGCAGTAGAATAGAATAGAATAACCTTTATTTTCCCGCTAGGGAACTTCAGTTGTAGCCACCAGCAACAACAAAAAAGACAGACAGTGGAGCAGACCCACAACACACAAACAAACATATCAAACCAAGACATTCAGTAGAATCATTGCATTAATCAAACTAATTTAGTCTAATAGCCTACAGCCAAACGTCATGATTAAAAATAGCCCCCCCTGTCCCGAGATGTCCAGTGTTATCAAGCATACACGCAGTGTTGCGGTCTCTGTCCACTGTCAACACGGAGCACCGAACTGCGTCAGCCTTCCCACTCGTCGCCTCACTCCTCCCCCGCATTATCTTCTCCTTCCCTGGTGGCCTTTTGAAGATTGCCTGCAGTCCTAGATCAGTCCCGACATCTTCAAATTCAGTGATGAGCGATGGTAAACTTTGTAGCTGCAGATCCAACGGACATTCCCGAGCATATGTTGCGAATGCAACGACCTTGGTGACGACCACAAACAAAATTATCCCGAATATACAATTAGTCAATATTATCAAAACGAGCAGCAGGAGTGCCCTGAACAATCTCCAGCCCGCTTCCCGGTTCCACAACAGACACACAGCGCATGAAAAAAACAAAAGACAAAAGCCAGACAAAACAAAATACATTCAAATTGACTACATGTCGCCATTACAGCGCCACGTAGTAGTAGTAGTAGCATTAGTTGATGGAAGGACTCAACCTGCAACATTTCACATCAAATAAACTGATAAAGAACCCTCATATTTTAGGAGATATCACAGTTCAAAAAAACATTCCCAATCTTGCACTGAGTAATTGTGTGTTTAAATTCAAGATATGTCATATTTAGCCGGCAGTAAATCATTTATCATTTTACGGCAGCCAGTCAATGCGCCAATACAAGCAAAAAAAAAAAATAATATATTTTTTTTTTTAATTGAATAAATAAATCAATAAATAACCATGAAAGTTTTATGAATGGAAATAAAAGTAGCATTTTTGGTGAAGAAGTCCACAGGCACTGGGCGGTGGGCAGTGATGGGAGAGCGGTAGATAAATAAATGTAGATTACAGCTTTTCACAATGAAAACCAAATACTGCAACAAGTGCACGGCCCTCAAAAAATAAAAGGAGGGAAAAGTGAAAAATGAAAGGTTTGGGGTTTTTCTGCATTGTTTGATAACGGGGAGCTGAGTCCCTTTATGGACTGAGGCTAACGTGCTAATGGAGACAAGCTTGAAGTGAATGGAGCCCATAGAGGATAAGCCACTAAATCTTGCAATAAAAGCAATGTGATTTACAGTAAATTCCACAGGGCTGACAGTGCCACAGGCCGAGGGCATAAACACTTCTTTCAATGCTGCTCCTTCACTCGACTCTCGCCGCTGTGAACTACAATTGCGTGCCGAGGCGCGCGTGCCGCTTACCAACCGTGACTTTGATAAATAACTAGGAAGTCCCACTGTTGGCTTAAAACTAGACGTTATTCAGTTGCAATTCTGCATTTGTCCCACTTTAATGGATCTGGAAGTGGCTTTAGCAGTAATCTGTCAGTGATTGATTAGGCCTCAGCAAATCCCCACTCTGGTCTCTTCTTTCAGGCTGCGTGCATGGCCGGCCGCAGCTGTGGCTCGACAGCAGAATGGCTGTATTAGGAGTGCGTGGTGTAGTATTTACCTAAGACATAAACACTTATTCCACATGGGCAAATACGCGCAGCAGTGGATTCACATACCAGAGCAGGAAACGAGTAGTGGCATATTCTTGTTTACACTCAAAACAAGCAGGGGAGAGGGAGGCAAACGCATAGTAGAGGATGGTTTAGACGAGACCATCTTGAGCTTTCTCAACATAATGGTCTTCTGACATATGTTAAGCACTTTTATGGATCATTGCTAATATACTGTTACTAATATAATATTAATATTTACACAGAGATATTACTCTTATATTCGATGTATAGATTTATATTGTATCGCATGTTTGTCTTGCTAGGCCGGCCTTTTAGCGGTCTATTTAATAAAAACTTTTCGTATTCCAATGTTCAACAACATATACAAGCCATTTTTTATTCATGTATAATATTTCACATTTTTAATAATTCAGCCCATCTTGGATAAGTTGCACATTTCTAAATATTTTATTCCTGATTGCCAGACTCTTAAAGACTTTAATCAAAAATAGATAATATTGTTTATTTTCTAAACATAAAGTAGAGCATTTAAAAATGTATTATACTTTTACAGAAAATCACTTCCTAAAACTCAAACTGCCCACTATGAATGTGCCACAGTCAGGTGGTTGAAAATACAATTTTGGCTTGGAATCAAATGTTGATTATGGTCAGATTAGAAAATGTGAATCAGATGATTTTTAAACAGATACCTGTCCAGAAGAAGAATGTGCAAAACTCTGCAACGTGTTTGCTGTTCTCTTTTTTCTGTTTTCTGTTTAAGGTGTGACAGCACATCTGGAAAAAAGAGCAATGTTCACATTGTCTGGCCGTTCTTTAATCAGGCGTTGAAAACAAAGCTTAGTAATAATGCAATTTATTTCACATTCAAAGAATATTTGAGGTATTTCTAAAAGCAAGAGTTCGGGGTAAAGACCCGTGCATGAATTTTAATGGAGACACTTAAATTGTGACGATTCCCCACTGCTCAAATACAGGTAAGAAATGGAATTCAATCAGAGATGTTGCATAATGACCATCATTAGTGGAGTAATAATAATGACATCCCATCTGCATTAAACCTGCTGACAATTTCCACAATGATCTTAGGCCTATTATTGATCTCCATGGAGATGAGCAATTGTTCATTTTCAGCTCTGTAGAAGTGTTAAATGCATACTTTTTATGGCAAACTGTTTTGGTGAGTGGCAGTATTAATCAAATGAACTATTTTAAGCATGCCTGCTTGTTGTGCATACTTGAAAACAGGGGACTGTTGGCATCATTGTCCACTCCAGATTCCCCTCAGTGGCCTTTCATATGTGCTGCTAATCCGTACGAGTGCAAGGTGGCTGGCTATGTTTTCAAATATTTATACACATTTCAATTGATTTGCACACTTCATGTTTAAGTGGAAATATTTTGAGGAATGGAAAGTGAAGGAGGGATACAATGCATACTTCAAATTCAAGTGCGTTGTCTGTGTATTTCCATCGGTCTCCAAAATACAAAAAAAATAAAAATAAAATATATATATAATACAATATATAATAATCACCAGTATTATTTAAAATATTTTAATTTGTTTTTAAGGTAAATGAAGTGTGCTCATGAATAGTTTCCTGTAATTCAGGTTATCATGGGGATGTTAGGTTGAGACCAGAAAGCGCTTTTAGAATTTTAGTAGTGTTATTTTAGTAGTGTTATTTTAGTCGTGTTATTTTTTTCTCAATCAATGATTAAGTCTCATTTATTGCTCAAGATAATGAGCTTTTAAAATTGAGAATTATAAATTATATAAATTATAATTATAACACATGCACATATCATTACATAATACACCTTCTTTGTATTACTGGATTTCCATGTTTTGTAGAAAACAGAAGATACTTTTAAATTTGCATGTAAGTATGCAACAGCAGCCACCACCCTGTACACTTTGGGAAGACAGGAATTTTATTCAAACATGCTGGGAAGTGTTCCTGGTAATTTTATGAATGTATGCTTCTGTACGATATATCACGTCATGTATGATATCAACAGAAGTACGGCCTGCATGTTCTACGTGGATTTTTTATACAGAAACAACAAAAAATTCAATTCCAGGGTTGGAAAGGAACCTGCCACAAGGTTGAAGGGAGCATTACTTGGCTAGACAAAATCCCTGTGGTTTACTTTTTAGATTCAATAGCTTTCAGTTGGATGGACCCAGTCCAATGTATAAACTCAGTCAAGTATGCAGTCCAGCAGGACTCAGAAAATACTGCAGTATAATAAAACAGTGCTTGACTTTCCGACAGCAGGTGCTTTTGCGGTTCCTCTCACCATGAAAGGACATCTACATACACATTTTTAATATGTACAACATGTAAAATTAAAACAAAAAGGCAAACATGCCTTTACTACTTTACATACATTTAGCATGACGTACATACATAAATCGCAATGTCAAAGCAATGCAAAGTAATATCACAAAGATGCGTGACCGGATACATGACGGGTGCTGCCTGAAATAGCTTTTTTTTCTGCATTTCTTATAGGATTTCAGCAATATTACATGAAAGTACATATACTTTTTTGGAGAGAGGAGGATAATTTTGGCGATTACAAGCTCTATGTTTTTCTAAACCCATCTCTGGTGGCTAGCTGCTGGGATCAATGGGCAGAGGTACACAAAAGGCTACATGGTGGGTAACGCTGTAGCTAGCACACCTGCCGGTAACAGTAACTGACTGTACACGTCACTATTAACACAACGATGTGTTATGCATATGGAGATTTGCAGTGCTTATGAACACACTGTGGCGCCTTGCAGAAACAAATTAACGGCATGAACAATTTTCTGATAGGTTGTTTTCCCTGAAATGATGCTCCAGGAAACGGAGAGCTAATATTGTAAAGCCATTTCATATTTAGACATGGAAATAGATTTTCACCAGCTTAAATAACTGGACAGTATTCTGCTCATGCGCTAAAATAGAACACAGGACAAAGACTTACCCAAAAATCATTACATCTTAGACGGGTGATTCACGTCACTTGTTAATTCAATGCATTTAGGCAATGATGACAACAGTGAAAACACAAAGTAATTCTTTCTCAGTGCAATCCAAGCTACCTAGTTATCAAATATAAATGCTCTCGATACCGCCTCTGCTCTAAGAGGTGTATGTGTTATGCATATGGAGATTTGTAAGATATCTTCCCAGTGTCTGCATCTCATCTTTGGGTTCTGATGTTTGTGTCTTTATTTGGGTGTTGTGTCACATATGTTTTTGTTTTTGTTTATTTGATCAAAATTTATTTATTGGGATAAACCCCTTGAGATGTACCATCTCGTTTTCGAGGGGGTCCCGACATATATCATAAACACTACATAACAATATAGAAATACAAATGTCAATATAACAACATACAGACAAACATACAAGAAGACAAAAGAAAGACAAAACACATATATTACTTAATAAGGAAACTGAAAGCAATACAACCACAAGGTGTATTTAACTATACATCTTGAATGCTAAGTACCTTGCTCAAGGGTACAACAGCAGCATCCTACCTGGGAATCGAACCTGCAACCTTTCGGTTACAAGGCCAGTTCCTTAACCGTTATGCCACACTGCCACCCATCTCTCCATCCCTGAAGCATCACTAAAATGTGTTGGAAGTTCATGGAAGCGACTATTATTTTGACGAGTCAGATATACAGTATATGATGACATTCAGGTTCTGTGTCATGTTTGGTTTGCACTTTATTTCAAAATAAACACTCAGATTTGTGCAGGTTTTTTTTAAATATTCTAAATAAAACCTGAGAAATTTTTGTATACTGTTTCAGAAAAAGAAAAATGCTAAATGCTAATCTCCATCACCCTATTCTAAGATATTTTTATTCTAAAGAATAAAAAGAGACTACTGTAATAAATTCTGGAGGAACTTTAATATAATTTGGCTGTTAGAATTGTACTGTAATCATATTTAATCTGACATAGCATTTGAACATGAATAGTATGTGGGAAAACTACATATACAAAAATATATATCCACGCTTAAGTGTGTAATGTAGCATGAGATACAGTGCTGGGGAGTCTTCAGATTCAAATTCAAAGAGATCAGCATAGAAGATGTACTCTCCTGGTAGATGATGAGTTTAACTGTGTTTTAAGGAGCTTTGGATATCACAGCAATTATAGAATGAATTAACATTGTGTATATCATGGTTTATCTCGCTAAATCACAAATTTCAGATAAACTGCAATGAACAGAAGTAAAGATGCAGAATAACTCCGAGTTTTGTAATTCTTTGCGCACTGTTAATCATTTGTTTATTTATCAATTCCCCATTATGGGCTATTTTGGCCTGTTATAGATTCTTTATTCAAAATAAAATAGAATAAAATAAAAGCAAATCCTGGGCAATGCATTTTGTCTGCCATTGATGTAGCCTCAACCAGTCTCTTGTATTTCTACAGTAAAAGCACAGGCAACAATAGAATTCAAAGGACAGAAGTGGATGTTGAGTATAGGCCCACCCCAATTTACTGGTTACCATCAAAAAATGGGCCGCACTTTGAAGCCTCCATATAAAATAAATTCTACACTTTTCGTAAATTTGAAGTGGATTCGTCGAGCATTGTTTGACAGATAGCAGTTGTTCAGTTTTTTCCAATATTTATAATTATTTTTTTTCTAAAATGTCTAAAGTGTTTTATTCTTCTGCCCCCACATGCCCCAGACCTCTGGTTCTGAGGGGGGAAATAATGGAAACTTCAGAAATAACAAAGGCCTTTGTGAAATTGCCATAGTTGTACAAATGAGCAGGAGATGTTAGCTTAAAAGCAATTTCTACATGTATATCCCCAGCTGAAGATAATGGATCAGATCTTGGGAGTTGAGAAATTCAGTCCTGAGGAGTGATCATCCATTTAAGATTTCAGCCTGGCCTCGTACACATGCAACAAATGACTTACATGCGGCTGTAGCCGACTTACTTATAAGCGGACTAGCTTATCAATTTTAATCTTATTTTGATATTTAACGATGGTAAACGGCAACTGGCTTGTGTGAAGTGCAACGATTCCAACCAATGAGGAATCATCCAGTTTTATTTCAATTAAAAAGTATTTTGGTTAACTAATATTTTAAAGAAATGCAAGGGATTGCAGTATTAGCATCTACAGATATACGACCCTGTGACTTTCCTGTTAAACACACTGCAAAAAACTAATCTTAACAAGCATTTAAATCTTATATTTAGACTTTAGAATCTTATTTCTGTAACTTCTTTGTTAAATAAGACAAACTATCTGCCAGTGAGGTGAGATAGTTTTACTCATTTCAAGATTTGCCAGTGGGGCAAGATAATTTCACTTAATGTAACCACTTTTGAGAAAAAAATAGGATTTAAAGTCTCATTGCAAGACTAAAACACTTGTTAAGACAGACATTATTTGCAGTGCAACAAACTTGCTTCAGGAATCTCCTGAGAAAACGAACCAAGCAGAAAACACCAATGTGCATGCCAGTGATGGGAACAGTGTACCGAAGGAAACGTTGTCTTTTGGATCAGACATCGGGTGCATCCCAATATTCTTAACTTCTCACGTCCTTTCCTCCACTCGTCTCCTACCCAGAAGTATGCAAAACTGTCTGAACATTTCAAGTACAAGTAGTTGCACGTACAGTATACAATGTACCTGACATTGCAGTTTGCGTTGAGACATTAAGTAATATGTAACCATTAATATGTAATCAGCAACATTAGTTTATGACACAGAAATCGGTTTCCGGGGCATGGAGGAGAGGAGGGGGTAGTGGAAGAAAGGATTATGCATTTTTTGAGTATTAAGACGCACACATTAACCCAGGACCTGACTCATTGTGGTCATTAAAGATGCCATGGCACTTAACTCAAAGAGTGGGTCGTTCCACAAAGGCCTGGCTAAATTCCCAACCTGGTTCTCTCAGTCTGGCCATCTATTGATTCCTCAGTTCCATTGGTTTAGTAATCATGACTCTCTCCACTATATGTGTTGACGGTTCTCGTGCAACAGGTCTGCTGGGCCTCATCCAGATTGGTGCTGCATTGGCGGTGGTTGATATGAGCTTCCCCCCTTCATTGTGAAGTGCTTAGAGATCATGAAATGCGCTATATATTGTAAGTGCAACCAATTATCAATATATAAGTACATTTTATAATGTGGGGCGCAGGTAAACATCTATATTAAATACTTTCATGACCAACAAGTTTGAATTCCATTTTTTTCATACATATTTTGACCTAATGGCATCTTTACAACAGAGATATGTCGACAACAGATGTTGCTGCATTGTCTACAATTAAAAATGCCTTCATTAAATTAGATATGTGTGTCTTGTAGCAAGTGGCTCAGGACCGATCAACTCCATCATTAGCTTACATCAAGTGCTGTTGCATGGAAGTATGCTTGGCCATTCAAGAAAGAGAAATACAGGCAGAAAATAAATAAAGAGACAGCCTTCATGTTGGTCGTTTTGTCAGATCTCAAATCTAAATTAATAGCCAAGAGAGGCTGCTACTTGGAGAGATTATTGAATGTGAATCCCAGCTGAATGATCTGTGATTTGAATAGCTTCTACAGCAGACTAGCTCCATCTGTTAGGGTTAAGGAATACTGGCACAGTCAAACCACTTGTGGATGAAACAATAACAAAACACAAATGGTCCCTCTGTACAGTATATAATACACTATGCACTAGAACCTTAAAACCCACCAACATCATTGCATTGAAAAAACATTTTTGGTTTTCTAATCTTTCCAGAGCCCAATAATAATAAGTGTTACTATATAGGTGTGCACATGCTAGATTTGCCGTTATAATTCAGTCATTAAATTAATAAAATAATTATAGACAAACAATAATCTAGTTCTAGACAAGTTCTAGACAAAAAGTCTCATTTTAATTTTAATGAACAGTTTTTTGTTTGTGTATTTTCTACTATCCTGTCCACCCAGAGGTCTGTCCAGTAACAGTGCTTTACACAGAAAGATTAAGAGCGTACAATATTGTAATTGAAAGGCAAAGTGTGGAGGAAGGATGAAGGACAGCAGCAATCAGAGCGCTTTTGGCTGCATGCCAGTGAGATGTAGGAGCTCAATCTCACCTCTCTGCAGACGCCTATCTCAGGACTGATCTGGGTACTCAGTGCCTTTCAGTGCCCCTGCCTGTGTTCACACCAGGTAAGGCTGGCCCGCCACTTTGATTGATCTATCATACGAGTCAATGCTTGCTAAAGGGAGGAGTGAATGTATTCACAAAGTGTTTCTGTTGCGATTTGTTGTAATGCTCATAAATTGCAGATATACACAGTTCCGTTTCATTTAGCTGTGTTCTGTCGGATATAAAGTAAATATGAAATATGATCCAGTGGGATGTCACTGTCTGAGAATTATGAAAACGTCATCAGCACCTCCAGATCAACTCAATCATTCTCTCACATCCCTGACTCTGGCCATTCAGCTCAATCCACCCTGGCATTGATTCATTCTCTCACATCCCTGACTCTGGCCATTCAGCTCAATCATTCTCTCACATCCCTGACTCTGGCCATTCAGCTCAATCCACCCTGGCATTGATATACTCACTTCTGTTTCTTGTCATTGCAGTTTTTCAGATATCATGTACATTTACACTTCTCCCACAGAAACGTCATTCATTTCCCTCTTTACCACAAAACACGGTTAGGTTTACTGTCCATTTAAGCCATTTCCTTTCAAGGAAAAAACATAGTTTTCTCACAGACATAATAAGATCCTTGTGACAGACACATACTGTACATTTAATCTACTGGAGATTGTAGCTTAGATTTTTCTAAAGAACCAACAGCTCATCAGTTTCAGTATTTGATTATTACAAAAAAAAAGATTAAAACAGCTACTGTATGTCATATGTTCAACAGCTCATAACTTCCAGCTGATGTTGTAACACTGTAATGGTGGGAAAAATGAGAAAAAATCTGAAATAAATAATAATTTAAAAAATATATATATATTTCAATAATAATATTATCTGATCTACTTGCAGTTTGCTTGTCTCCACTCCTCTTCAAAATAGAATGTTTACTGAACCGCAGCGTCCAGACAGAACAAATCAATTAACCGTAAATAGTCTACATACGTTGTCTCTTATGTGGGTGGTTTAGGTCTGATTGGTTGTTTGTAATGGACGATTATTTTGCTGCCTCCTTTTTTTGATTATTTTGCTGCCATAATTACTTGAAATTTCGGCATGGCAACCCCTGCTGTTAACCCTTTCGTGTGTACCATCACATATGTGATCATTCCAGAACTGGCCCAAAAGCGTACCATCACAAATATGTGATTAGAACGTATCATTAGAATGTTCAGTTCAGAATGTCGTCACTGCCTTCTAAAGTACAAACATGACTCCTATGCAGTGCCTACAAGTTGTTTATGATTATAATACAAATTATGGTACTATAGTTGTTATCATCATAGTAGTCTAGTTTATTTTGTAGCCAATTGTATAGGGTAACTATATATTAGATTTTTTTTTAAAGAGGATCGGGCGGGCAGACACTATGCCATTTTGAGTATTATCAATAGTTATAAATAGGCTAGTCTCAGCTTCCTGAGCTTTCTAGCTATCTGGCCTAACTTCTCTGAACTAAAAAGTTGTGAGTACAATTTCAATACCAATGAAGTTCCCCTCCCGCTGGTGAAACAACATTGACTGGGCGATAATGACTATGAGAAAGATTATACATTTCGGCCAATTGTCCTGTATCTTTACACACATCCACAGTTGTTCATTCATGATTTTTGGGTTCTACAACTTGTACTAGTAAAAGGGGACGGGGAGTTAGACGGCAAACTTTTTCCCGTAATTACTCGAAATTTACGCATGCGCTTTTCAACATCAGGGATCAGTCAACCAACCACGCTCTGCGTCCGGGCAAAAATAAGCGTGAAAGCCCAAGTATGGCTGTTTTAATTTGCCAATCGAGCATAACGGTACACTACAAAAACTAGAAGCTTTGCTTTGCACCATTGTTGTCAATCTTTGTTAACACCTGATGTAGGTGTTGTTTCCCTCCCCCTGCTCCGCGATTGCAAGCACCTGCACTGGCAGCTTTCCTGCAGGAAATACAGCCTTGTCTTCTATTGTGCTGTATGGTGCTGTCGGCTTGTTATTTCTGTGATCGGGCTTAAAATTGGGCTAGAGCTTGTCGGGCTGGTTTAGGTTGGGCCATAAAGACGCCAGTCATAGGCACTGCAGACCTCTAATCAGGGACCTCATTTGACTGTACAACCAAACTGAATTGTTCGACGACATATTTATGACGGCTCCAGACATTTTCTTGCAGGAGAAAAGCTAAATTTCATGACAATTTGGTATTTTGCCTTGAGCTGAAGATGAGCGGAGCTGACACAATACATGTGCAATACAAAATACTGTAATCTCAATATTCTACAATAATGCAGGCTAGTCTGGTTTGGATGGGCTAGCACCCGTTGTATTGGATGGTAACACGTTCACACTGACGGGTGGATTTTGTGGAGCTACCCTTACCAAATGTGCGGAGGGTGTTTTTTAGTGTTAATTTAAAAGCATGTGCGTAGTACAGTGTTCAATACATATTGAAAAATGGTTCACTGCCAAAATCTATAATTTAATTTATATTACTTTCAATAACTCTTTAAACTGCCCCCTTCCTGTGGTATACACACATAATTCATACACAAGTACTTACATGAATGCAATCACACTATTTCATGTGATACCTCATGACGTAAATGTACTTTAATGTAAATGTAGTTAAACGTAAAAACAATGTTTAATGTTTGATTCCGATGTTTGCTAGTCTCAGTCAGATAGCGTTTCTCGTTTCTTTTGGATGAATAGTTTGTTCAGTATTAAAAAAACAATGAGATATATATTTTTCTCATTGACTTGGTAAGACTAACACCCAGAGCACTATACAGAGCACTATACATTTCCAGAACGTTTCTAACAATAGCCTATTTATTTTCTATTCAATAACAACATTTTGTATGTTTTCACAATTGGAACAATAACACACTTGTGCAATTACCACACAACATAATTAATCAGAAAAGGGAAAAGTTTAGACACTAGATGGATTTGGAAGCATTAAATTATTTTATAGATTTTTTTCTCTCTCTAATAATGAGCTCAAACTCAATTTTATACTGAAATGCTAATACTTTGCTCCCATAAAAATATTATTGGCAATCTTTTTGCTGGTTCAGAGTAATACATTTTATTTCTGACCTCGCAGGTCACCAAAGCTAACTGTGTGATGTCATTCAAACCAGTGGTCATTGTTTTGTGAGTGTAATGAGCTGGATTTCTTCATGAACTCTAAAATGCCCATATTTCTCCCATTTATATGAACGTGGATGGCATCATTAAAACCAGCAATGCCAAGGTCGTATTTCAACTTTTGTTGAATGTTGATACCTGTTGACAACTACTATTATGACTTCACTCATAGCACTGAATTGCTATACCCATAGTCCTAACCTATTTTATTTTCTATTTCCTTTGGCTTTAGCATATCCAGAAAATGAAATATATGGAAAAATTGATCTTTGTTTGCGCTGCTGCTCGGTACAAACGCAGCGGGAAATGAAACGACTATAGAACAGTCTCAGGGACGCAGGTGATTCACCAGTGGATTTGTGAAGCAGTGATGATCAAAAGCAGACCAGAACACGTGGAATCATGACGGTTTATTATTTAATCTCGCTGTCTTTATCGGTTTGATGTAGGCAACGTCCAGTTCAGGCAAAGCCCAGTGAGGTCGCGTGTTGTCATGTTGCACTGACTGCTGACAATGCTTCAAGTTGAGTTATCTGTCTAATCATGAATTCGTATTGATGCATCAGGGTATTATTATTAAAAATATATATTTCCCAGCTCCAGGTGCTCATCCCATGGAAGATGTAATCTGCAGTGAGTGAAAGCTACACTTTGATAGCCATGCTGTCATTTGCATTCATTACTATTTTAGTAATTGGAGATGTTTTCTTTCAAAAAATGTATTCAGGAAATTCTCCAAAAATACATTAAGAATAATATCTTGCTTTTGGAATCTCATATGTTTACATTAATGTTGAACTATCAGAGTGTCCTGTCATTGTACATCCTCCATTTATAACCAAAATTTTACGTTACTAGAAACGCAAAGGAATGCCTTGAACTGAGTTTGCTGTAGTATTATAGTATTAAGTATTTAGACCACTATGAAATAGTGATATACTCGGGTTACCACCTGGTATCTTAGTAAAATTGATTAGGATTTTACAACTACCAATCTACACTATGGGTATGAGTTACAGTCATCACTATGGAGATTTCAAATAAAAGGTAGGCATGTTGAATTTGTAGTCATATAAGTATATGTAGTCAAATATTTGTAGTTAAATAAATAAAGTTAATGGCCTCATATTGCCAAACATGCTGTACAGTTATATATAGCAATTGGTATTCTAATAGGACATTTTGTGAAAGTTGCAGTCAGACCCAAATAAAAGACCATTGTTTCACAGGCAAGTTTCCCTGGATCCACCACTGCCGTCACAGTATGCACAACAAAACAAGAGTGCTATGCAAACGCTTGACTCATGCCAAACTAGTTCTGTGCACTCTTGCAGAATTGCTTTTGAAAACGACTTCGGAACTTCCGGATGAGTGGGAATTCCTGCTTTCAGACACAATGCCTGTTTTGAAACCCTTTATGTGAAACCAGATTTTTTCACAAGCAGACTTCAGATAGGAAAGGGAATTGTACTAGCTGTTCAATTTCAAACCTTTTTCTTTTTTTGTACACTTTATCATTTCACAAATAGAATTTGGTTTGTCAAGACTGATTTGTTTGGTGCAAATTGAGCCAGACTCCTTGTTTGTGAACTCACGGGAAAATTATTGTTCAGCATTATTGTCTAATGCATCTTGTCACATGATATTTACTACTCACCGGTTACAAAACATCATTATTTTAGCAGTCGCATGTCTGCTAGTTTTTGGTGATTTAACATGAGATAAAATGTTCTTGTGACTGTAAATTGTTTGTTTCCAAGAGCAGTTCTATAAAGCAGATTATACTGCTTATACAATAAGCAAGCAACAATTGCACATGTAAAACAGCAGTCTATACAATATAATACATTATTATATACAGTATGTATAACGCCACAAAAAATGTGTGTGTGTGCGCGTGTGTGAACGTGTGTCCATGTGTGTGTGCTTTTGTGACAGTATTTGTATGCAGTTTTGCAGTGAGGTTACAGCTGATGATCTGGCCTCTGACTGCGGATGTGTGTGCACTACCAGCCTTGGGGTGGGACCCATAACTATATACAGAGTGCTGTCAAGCTCTGACTGCGGATGTGTGTGCGCTACCAGCCTTGGGGTGGGACCCATAACTATATACAGAGTGCTGTCAAGCTCTGACTGTGGATGTGTGTGCGCTACCAGCCTTGGGGTGGGACCCATAACTATATACAGAGTGCTGTCAAGCTCTGACTGCGGATGTGTGTGCGCTACCAGCCTTGGGGTGGGACCCATAACTATATACAGAGTGCTGTCAAGCTCTGACTGCGGATGTGTATGCGCTACCAGCCTTGGGGTGGGACCCATAACTATATACAGAGTGCTGTCAAGCTCTGACTGCGGATGTGTGTGCGCTACCAGCCTTGGGGTGGGACCCATAACTATATACAGAGTGCTGTCAAGCTCTGACTGCGGATGTGTATGCGCTACCAGCCTTGGGGTGGGACCCATAACTATATACACAGTGCTGTCAGGGAGATGTCCTGCTTTAAATTTTACCTGCTGCGCTTCTTTGACAGACAGCGCTTTCAGACAACAGACAGCGCGAGGTATTTTCATGCAGAAGGTGCAGATGTTACCCAAGGTGAGGAATAAATGTTTTATGCGGAAGGTAATGAAAAAGAACATATTATAACAAGATCATCAGCGCTCAGGAGGATAATATTGTACTGGAAATCAGAATCGTAAATAACCTTGACAATTGTAATTCATAATAGAATACAGATTGAATGATTATTGCACTCATATTTAGATTAAAAACACCTACAGGTCTCTGACAGGTGTGAGATCATAAGTAGGTTTGACTTTGATTTAATTTCCAAATTGTTCATGAAATAAAGTTGTCAGGGTTTGATGTTTTATGCCAACTGCCAGGTTTGTGAAAATCTCTTATATTTACTGACATATATAGAAATGACTACAACATGGAAAACACTCCAGGATGAACCTGTTGCCCATCTTTGTTTTATACCCTAACTTGTATAGGTAACTAGGGTTAGGGTTTTATACCCCAGCCCTAACCCTAACCTGCTCTTCTGCAGCTCTCCCAGTAAATGCTAAAGCTCCCAACAACTGAGAAAGGTAATCATGATGCTGTGGGTACATAACGGCGGCGTGAACGCAAGGCCGTGCATCTTTATTTGTGGCTGATAGATGGGGAGCGTGTCGCGGCCGGGCACATTGATATGTGTCTCGTTCAATCTCTGCATGAGACTCTCGGTGAGGGAAAGGTCAGGGCCCGGACCAGGGCTGATCCCCGAGGGCCTCCCACAGCGAGGCTGGCCGGACTGCCAAACAATTAAAAAATGTAGCTTTACCGGGAAACCGGCCGGAGTCCTGTAGGCTGCAAGAGACTCACCCCGGTAGGGTGTTGCTGGTCACTTCAGAACAATAAGCTGTGAGCCCGAGCAATCAATACGGCAGTGACAGCTGCACCGTCCGTCCGCTGCTCGTGGCGTCTCCGGTATGCCTGTGCATGTGTAAACAGGGCCATGCATGTTTTACCACCTGCTTGGCTGCATTGTGCTGATGCCCTGGGCCTGCAGGGGTCCCTGTGGGCAGCTGAACTACTGGGGAAAAAACATTACAGTTAACCACCTGTTCACTCCCCCATGTACAATTGTGCACTCGCCGATGAACGCGATAGCCACTCGCGTTCGCTTGCTTCAGAGGTATGCGTTCGTACATGACAAATGCAGTATAATTATGCTGTCCAACAGAATCTGCACGTTCCAGTTCTATAACTGCTGACAGATCATTAGATTGAGGATAGAAACGTACCGTGTGTAAATAAGGATTTAAACTAAGATTAGCACCAACCAAAACACAAGCTGTCATAGTGAGATGAACAAATCTAAACTATCTATTCCAGGAACAACATTTTTATAGTTCTGTTGCAACATCTGACAAACATCAACACATGAGGATCTGACTCACTGCACTGACGTTATGAGGAGGATAATGACACACGTGTTTCTCAAACTTGCATTCGTTGCTTTGTTTAAGGTAAGGATGGCTAAATGAGAAAAAGTGATGACAATGATTATGAGTGAAGTGATAGTGATAAGATCATAGTTACTTCTAAAAATGTCTGTTCCATGGTCAGTCAGGACATGGTCAGTTTCTAGTACTGCCCTTTAGACACAAGAAGAGGCCATGAAAGCAATTTGTGTCGCCAAACATTTTCTCCATCATTCGAGATTAGATCTACGTATCGCTAAAGTACATACGACATATTTGAATCGTGAAAATATATATCTACTGTATCTCTTTGTCTATTAAAATAAACTACAATCAAAAAGGGTGTTCTGCAGGTGTCAGAGGTATAAATCGTCCAAAAAAAGGCAAGCAACCACTATTACACATGCAATATATACAAGCAATGCCATCCTGCTAAAAGTATATACAGTACATTTTGTTGAAATGCTAGTGAATCCTAATGATGATAGTGTATGCTGGGGAGTTTTTATTGTTGGTGCCTGACTAACTGCAAACAAGGTGGTAACAAGATGGTAATGACTTTACACAAAACGTACAAATGTGTGCTTATGAAACTGCGACACCAGCAGGCCTTTGGGCACTGCCGTCATGTCCACAATTTTCCCGCAATGCAGAACAAAAGGGACGGTGCACTCGTCTGTAATGACCATGAGAGAGTAAGCATTCTTGAAGGGGAGGAGAGGCCAGGGGGGCTTCTCAGTTATCTAACAGCGGAGAACTTCTTCCTGCAGAAGCCAGGAAATGCCCATCCTTTACAGAATTCACAATGTACCATCATAAATGCAGGTAGCAGGTTAACCTGATAAAAAAGCATACAGTGAGGCACTATGAGTTTCAAGAAGATTACACCCTCTTTATTTAGCAATCCCCATTTTAAAGTGTGTCTGACCGATCGTTGTCTCTCGATCCAGGTTTCTGGGTCCATGTGATTTGGAATATAAATGATTTAAGGAGAGGGTACATCGGAAGCGGCAGCTTACAGTAGAAGGTAAGACAGACCTCCATCTTGGTGTAGTGGGATGTCTCAACTGGCTGGAGTAAAAAACAGGCAAGACATATCAAGGAAGGTCTTATATTTACGGTGGAATTGTATCACGCCTATTTTCAGCACATGGGTATGACTGACAGTCAGCTTCGGAAACACGATTGAAGGGATTTTTCATCCATTTTCAGTTCCAGCCCAAGTCTCTGACGTATCCCCCTTTTCCTGATCCCCTTTTTTTTCTTCCAGTGGAACCCTTCCCAGAGGTTAGGGTTAGGGTTAGGGTTAGGGTTGCTCAACACTCAAACCCGCCCACTCTCCCAGATTCCCTCTCTTTCCTGATCTGAAGCAATAAGCTTGAGTGGCAAGTGTATTTGCACCATAATACTCAATATGGTCTGACATGACCGCTTCAGGGCTCGTTGTGTTTGCATTAACAACAACGTTCAACAACACCGTTGACAAAGTTTCCTTGATATTCAGTTCTTATTTGTTTTCACTTGCTTTCTTCCAGATAAACATGCACACAATTTATGTATTGGCTAAATTACATACCAATGAAGCTTGGTTAAAAATGGTCTAGTTCCAGCAAACTGCACCCCCGGGAAAAGCAATGCTGCACTAGCTCCATAATTAAGCCATTGAAAAACAAGAGAAATTCACAGATAAATACATCAGACAAACTCCTTGAGGGAACTTTTAAAAACCATCCAAACAAATGGGTTTCCCTGTCTATTGTTTTAAAAAACATTTTTTTTATCCTTGCTGTATATACACAGAATAGCATGTCAATGACCTGTGATATTGTCTACAGCGGTTTGGTTGTCCTTGGATCATGGTGGCTTAAAGAATGTTTGCACTATTTTCTGGGAAATAAACCCCTTTGCGCTAAAGCCCTATTCGGATGGAATACGTCTTATGGGGAGAGGTGGGGTAATGTAATTACTACCGGAGGATTTCTGTTATTTTAGTCCCGTCCCAATCTGCCATATCTATAACTTACGGACTGTGCGCTCTCGCGCCAGTAGAACTTCAGACGTCTTTTACCTATTGTGAGATGCCCTGAAAAATAACCCCAGGTTATAGCGATCCTCGTGCGAATTTGAAGTCACCATCAGTGTTCCTTTTTGAAAAGGCTAATTCACGGGCTGATTTAAACTTCAGTTCCATACATTTGACTTGGGCCCTAAGCACTGGGGATGGGTCAAGTCTGAATCCCAAATCATGTGTTTGAGGGGTAACTTTGGAAAGTAACCAGGGTCAGTGCTCTTCTATAGATTCAGCTGAATTAACCAGGGTCAGTGCTCTTCTATAGATTCAGCTGAAGTAACCAGGGTCAGTGCTCTTCTATAGATTCAGCTGAAGTAACCAGGGTCAGTGCTCTTCTATAGATTCAGCTGAAGTAACCAGGGTCAGTGCTCTTCTATAGATTCAGCTGAAGTAACCAGGGTCAGTGCTCTTCTATAGATTCAGCTGAAGTAACCAGGGTCAGTGCTCTTCTATAGATTCAGCTGAAGTAACCAGGGTCAGTGCTCTTCTATAGATTCAGCTGAAGTAACCAGGGTCAGTGCTCTTCTATAGATTCAGCTGAAGTAACCAGGGTCAGTGCTCTTCTATAGATTCAGCTGAATTAACCAGGGTCAGTGCTCTTCTATAGATTCAGCTGAAGTAACCAGGGTCAGTGCTCTTCTATAGATTCAGCTGAAGTAACCAGGGTCAGTGCTCTTCTATAGATTCAGCTGAAGTAACCAGGGTCAGTGCTCTTCTATAGATTCAGCTGAAGTAACCAGGGTCATTGCTCTTCTATAGATTCAGCTGAAGTAACCAGGGTCAGTGCTCTTCTATAGATTCAGCTGAAGTAACCAGGGTCAGTGCTCTTCTATAGATTCAGCTGAAGTAACCAGGGTCAGTGCTCTTCTATAGATTCAGCTGAATTTGATCAGTAATTATCACAGCCCTTCCAATAATGCCCACTGTTTTGTGTGAAAAACTAATATCTGAATATTTTTAATTTTTGCAATTTATTTGGTTCTGCTCTGCTTCTAGCTCATTGTGGGTTCTCGTCCACAGTCCAAAAAATATAACCAGGATTGGCTAATTTATGTCCCTTTGCACACTCAACATTTGTAAAAGTGAACACATCCAGCAGTGTACAACATATTTCTATGATGTCAAACACATCTGTGCAAGTCCTCTCTTGTTTTTGACAATGCTTTAACTGATGTAGAGCCTGTTTCTCTGAGCATGCGTCGAGCCATTCACTGGAGATGGACTTTACCTTCAGTGAGGAGTGGAGCTTATTATGAAGGCAGTGATTATGCTCTTCTGTGTTTAATCAACAGAGACTGAAGTTGTGTTCTCTCTGAGTAACTGCTAAGAGTGGAGGAAGGACTACTTGAGACACTCCAGTGTTATATAATCAGTTGTTTCAATGACAGAATTTTTTCCCCTTTACTCCAACAACCTCTTACAAAATTGAGATGCTTTATTGAGTGCAAATGGAGGCTGGGAGTGCACGGCTCTCAAAAGGCAGTAGTTGATATTGGGATTTCTCATTCAAAGTAATTGAAAATGGGCACTTTAAAGCATTCGGTTGACATTTTCCACCTATATAGAGGACACACAATTCATGTGCTAGACTTCCTTTAATGGAAAAATTTTAATATGTTGTGACACATTTGAACAGATTAAAATCATAACATACAGTACAATGTGGAATGACTAATTTTTTAAAGTTGCAAAATGTATTTACAATAGAAATATCCACACAAAAAATGTACTTATTTCCAAAGATGATCATGTGAAGGTAAAAGTGGCCTGGTGAATGATTTTTCTGTAAAAACACCGAAGGTTCGTTGCGAAAGGAAAGCCAATCTTCTCTGCTCTTATGTGTCTATGTATTTCTATGACTGCATTCATAATAAGACATTGAATACCTTTGTGGGGAAGGTGAATGCTGTCTTTAAACATAAGAGGAAATAAAGCAGGGCACATCTGTGAAAGAGACCTGGTCTCAGTATGTTCTTCCCTGTCGAAATAAAGGTTTCAATCAATCAATCAAAAGCGCACTAAATAAAACATGAATCAGCTTCTGTACTTTTACTGTCCTTCTTGTCATGTTAATTTTTCTGTTTTCCAAGGTGCATTCTAACAATAACATGAACTTTTTCTACCTCCTCAGTGTTAAGGAAAAGATGCTCACGTGAAAAGCCAAATCTAATATCAGCTATACCAGGGGTGGCCAACCCTGGTCCTGGAGAGCCGCAGGGTCTGCTGGTTTTTGGTTTCACCTTAAATGTGACAACTACTTAGACCAAAGAAACCAGGTGAGGTGAGTTAACTGTGTAATTGACTGCTTTAATTTATCAATTAAGTGGTGAGTAACAACAAAAACCAGCAGACCCTGCGGCTCTCCAGGACCAGGGTTGGCCACCCCTGAGATATACCCTTAACCAATTTGTAGCTACTCCTTGTCCTGTATGCTGTCTAATCCCAAAACTTTGCTTTATGTAACCTACTCCATTAATCTCTATTTAAAATAAAACACGATGCACAAAAGGGTTTCCAGTCACGAGAGGGAGGGTGTAGTTAGTTTCTCTCTTGAATAATAAGCCCCTTGTTTCTCCCACTGATATCAAGCCCTTAGACAGAGGGAGGATCGGTAAAAACCACAGGCAGAGCTGCTTCCTGGTTGCCATGTCCTGTCATTATCTTACAGTAGAGATTACGAGCTTCTAACGCACCTGACTCGGTTTATTCAGATGCAGTGCACAACAGTGTGACATATTGCAGATTGACCTGTGTTCTGGCAAACACTGAAGGTATCTTTTACGCCCACACTAGATTAATCACTCTCTGAGAGAAGGATTGTGGAATGCACCTGTAGAGTAGGATTCAGCATAATAAATGCACCCTTGTGATTTGAAAAAAGTTTGTTTGCCTTGAAGACAAAAGGGCGAGGACTTTGAGCTGTGGTCAAAAATGCATCCACATAATGTGTAATGTCAGCATGTGGAATTTTTGGCTAAGCTCTTTGGAGTGATGCTGGATGGCTCTCGGTCTTGGTGTCATCACATTAATATGATTGTGGTGAAGATGGGAAGAGCGATTGCCACAGTGGCTCGGAAATGTGCTTCGTTTGTCGCCCGTCTTCTTCTATGCCAGATTTTACAAAGTCTAGTATTATGTCACCTTGACTATTGTTCTGTGGTCTGGTCATCTGAGCTCAGGACGTGCCAGGTTGTACAAAACAGGGCAGCACGGATGGTCCTGGGCTGTACACTGAGAACTAACGTGATTCAAATACACGCACGCCTCTCCTGGCTTACGGCTGAGAAGAGACTTTCTTATAATATACTCGCACTGTTTAGGTCGGTCATTAGCGGTCAAATTCTTGTAATCTGTTTGCTGTTTGTTTTGGTTCTTTGTTTTTTCTCTGTTTATATATATTTTTCTTATTTTTTTGTTTTAGGCCATTTTTATGTCTGAGAAGAGAAAAGGTTTTTATTTTTTATTTGGTAATGGTAATTGTTTGTTTCACTTGTGGTTGCTTTTGTACATGTTTTTATGTTGGATCCCAGGAAGATTAGCCGGTTCCTACAGCTACCAGCTAATAGGGACCCTTTAATACAATATAAATATAAACTTTCAGAAAAAAATAAATGTGTATTTTTTATTTATTTTTTGGATGGTGAAGCAGGCCTTAACTCACTCAGGCATAAAAGCATTGACATTGGTCTAGTAAGCATTGCTACAAGGAGATGTCATTGACTCAGAGATTATGGATTCAAATGGAGAGAGCATTCTCTACTTTTCTGATCTCCACTCTTGAAGATGTACAGAAAAAGCACAGATATTATCAAAAACCTATTAGCTCCCACATTATAGAATTGTGTAGATACCGGATGAGATAAAAAATTATCTGGAAGTGATTTGTATTTAAGTTTGTGATGCCTGTAATTAAAATATATTCAATTTGCTTTCAAATATGTAAAATTGGCTAGAATAGATAGCCAATTAGCCATTAAGGATTAAATTAATGTTTATACATTCATTTATAGTCCTATGTTTTCAGTCTGGATTCAATTCAATTTTTACAAACTGCAACATAATTTTGTGCAAGTTGCAATAAGACTGGTAAGTAATCTTACTAATAAGTTGTGTATTGCGGGCTAGAGCTGGTTGGGGAAACACATTAAGCTTTCTGTTTTTCCGTGAGCCTCGTGTGATCATAAAATCCATTAGAATTACATTACATATCATTATTCTTCATTTAGCAGACACCCGTGTCCAGATTGACTCACAGAACAAGGTTATGTGATTACATCATTGAAATTCTTACATCATTCCACGAAGGAAAAAAATAAACATGGGAGGTAATATTTGAAAAAAGTGTGAAACATCTACTGGAGGTTTTCTGCAGGGAAAAGCACCTCCTAAATAACTAAATAAAATTATCTAGGTACAGCTATGACAACAGCTTTATATGCATCATGCTGGCACATAATAACATTAAGTTTGCAAAATATTTAATCAAAGCCTTTATGAATAAAAGCTCTAACAATGCTGGCCTGAGTGCTGAATATCGTCAGGACTTTCTTTTAAGGATTGATTACACCCATGCGCCATTTTACAGAAAATTGAAGTCTCTTTCTCTCTCTCTTTCTCAATTTCTCTTCTTTGACCCTAAGCATAATTTGTCAGCTCTGATGACAGGATTTGACGCATATACAAATGGGTTATTACGGTCAAAATAATTTTTACGTAAACTTCAAGATGCTACGGATGGAAACTGTGAGAATAGATTTCAGTAACCTTTATGATGGCGACAGGGAGTCAATCTAACTAATCTTGTCTGACCAGCAGGGGGAGGAGCTCTGGGGAAGTGGAGGTCAGGGGGAGGAGCTCTGGGGAAGTGGAGGTCAGGGGGAGGAGCTCTGGGGAAGTGGAGTTCAGGGAGGAGGGGCCTCAGTGTCAGGGTGTCATTTCTGCGCGGAGGTCCTCCCTGCTGCGCTAACTGCTTATTCCTCTTGTCTGCCAGATCACCTTGATTCAGCAAATTCATTCTCTGTGGGAGCGCAAAGAGAGCGAGCGAGAGCCAAAGAGAGACAGATGGGGGGGCATAGTTGTCGGAGATAGCTTTGTCAGACATCCACTATCCCTGACGTTAATTATTGATCAGATGATTAAGGCAGATGAAGAGACTTTTTTGAAAGTGAAAGCTCTGATTGGGCCCCGCAGATGCACCCAGACAGAGGCCAGGAAATCGATACTCTCAATCACAGGAAAAAGCGCCTCTGTCTGTCATGTTGAGTGAGGTGATTAGAATTGAGTCGTAAGACAATGAATAACTTCACACGGCTTCCTCGCGTGTTCCTCACCTCCTCGTGGGAAGACTAATGGACTCATCTCTGCTGCTCTGCTAAGTGCCTTCCCAGTGTGGGGACAGGGCGTTCCCAGTGTGGGGACAGGGCGTAGGGCGTTCCCAGTGTGGGGGCAGGGCGTAGGGCGTTCCCAGTGTGGGGACAGGGCGTAGGGCGTTCCCAGTGTGGGGGCAGGGCGTTCCCAGTGTGCGGGCAGGGCGTTCCCAGTGTTGGGGCAGGGCATTCCCAGTGTTGGGGCAGGGCGTTCCCAGTGTGGGGACAGGGCGTTCCCAGTGTGGGGGCAGGGCGTTCCCAGTGTGGGGACAGGGCGTTCCCAGTGTGGGGGCAGGGCGTTCCCAGTGTGGGGACAGGGTGTTCCCAGCCATGAAGTCTACCTCTCACCTGCATGCCGACAGGGAGACATTATTGTGCAAAGTTTCATCATAGAACACAGGAAGATTAATCACAAACAGTGGGATTTCCCATCAGAAACCCCCAAATGACTTCTTTACAGATCATTTTCTGTGGTGAAAATGTTCGCTGGAGAAAAAGAAACAGTATTTTCAGAAGAAACCAAGACAGATGTTATTTTAAATTGGACTAGGGATGTTCCTGGCCCTATTTATCCTACAGACTACTTGCGCTACCCAAAACTCTTCCTTTCCTCAGACTTTGACTTTATTGTTAACTGTTCTGACAAATACCATAATTTGGGCTCCCAAGTTCGTATGTCAATAAAACATGTGCAGTGAGAGCAGGCTCTTATTCTACATCTGAGATATTACATCGTTGGCTTTGCCATTAGCTGACAATTACCTGGAGGTCACAGTGGCTTCTCTACATTGATCAGCTCTCCGTGGGTTACTACTGCATTACTTCATCCTAAATATGTGCTAGGCTACTGGTTTAAGAAAATAACAGCTGGAGCACAAGTGGATCAGATTAGTGTGCATACAGTGCTATTTGTGTAGGATGTGGATCAGATTAGTGTGCATACAGTGCTATTTGTGTAGGATGTGGATCAGATTAGTGTGCATACAGTGCTATTTGTGTAGGATGTGGATCAGATTAGTGTGCATACAGTGCTATTTGTGTAGGATGTGGATCAGATTAGTGTGCATACAGTGCTATTTGTGTAGGATGTGGATCAGATCAGTGTGCATACAGTGCTATTTGTGTAGGATGTGGATCAGATCAGTGTGCATACAGTGCTATTTGTGTAGGATGTGGATCAGATTAGTGTGCATACAGTGCTATTTGTGTAGGATGTGGATCAGATTAGTGTGCATACAGTGCTATTTGTGTAGGATGGGGATCAGATTAGTGTGCATACAGTGCTATTTGTGTAGGATGTGGATCAGATTAGTGTGCATACAGTGCTATTTGTGTAGGATGTGGATCAGATTAGTGTGCATACAGTGCTATTTGTGTAGGATGTGGATCAGATCAGTGTGCATACAGTGCTATTTGTGTAGGATGTGGATCAGATCAGTGTGCATACAGTGCTATTTGTGTAGGATGTGGATCAGATTAGTGTGCATACAGTGCTATTTGTGTAGGATGTGGATCAGATTAGTGTGCATACAGTGCTATTTGTGTAGGATGTGGATCAGATTAGTGTGCATACAGTGCTATTTGTGTAGGATGTGGATCAGATTAGTGTGCATACAGTGCTATTTGTGTAGGATGGGGATCAGATTAGTGTGCATACAGTGCTATTTGTGTAGGATGTGGATCAGATTAGTGTGCATACAGTGCTATTTGTGTAGGATGGGGATCAGATTAGTGTGCATACAGTGCTATTTGTGTAGGATGGGGATCAGATTAGTGTGCATACAGTGCTATTTGTGTAGGATGTGGATCAGATTAGTGTGCATACAGTGCTATTTGTGTAGGATGTGGATCAGATTAGTGTGCATACAGTGCTATTTGTGTAGGATGTGGATCAGATTAGTGTGCATACAGTGCTATTTGTGTAGGATGTGGATCAGATTAGTGTGCATACAGTGCTATTTGTGTAGGATGTGGATCAGATCAGTGTGCATACAGTGCTATTTGCGTAGGATGTGGATCAGATCAGTGTGCATACAGTGCTATTTGTGTAGGATGTGGATCAGATTAGTGTGCATACAGTGCTATTTGTGTAGGATGTGGATCAGATTAGTGTGCATACAGTGCTATTTGCATAGGATGTGGATCAGATTAGTGTGCATACAGTGCTATTTGCGTAGGATGTGGATCAGATTAGTGTGCATACAGTGCTATTTGCGTAGGATGTGGATCAGATTAGTGTGCATACAGTGCTATTTGCGTAGGATGTGGATCAGATTAGTGTGCATACAGTGCTATTTGTGTAGGATGTGGATCAGATTAGTGTGCATACAGTGCTATTTGTGTAGGATGTGGATCAGATTAGTGTGCATACAGTGCTATTTGTGTAGGATGTGGATCAGATTAGTGTGCATACAGTGCTATTTGCATAGGATGTGGATCAGATTAGTGTGCATACAGTGCTATTTGCGTAGGATGTGGATCAGATTAGTGTGCATACAGTGCTATTTGCGTAGGATGTGGATCAGATTAGTGTGCATACAGTGCTATTTGCGTAGGATGTGGATCAGATTAGTGTGCATACAGTGCTATTTGTGTAGGATGTGGATCAGATTAGTGTGCATACAGTGCTATTTGTGTAGGATGTGGATCAGATTAGTGTGCATACAGTGCTATTTGTGTAGGATGTGGATCAGATTAGTGTGCATACAGTGCTATTTGTGTAGGATGTGGATCAGATTAGTGTGCATACAGTGCTATTTGTGTAGGATGTGGATCAGATTAGTGTGCATACAGTGCTATTTGCGTAGGATGTGGATCAGATTAGTGTGCATACAGTGCTATTTGCGTAGGATGTGGATCAGATTAGTGTGCATACAGTGCTATTTGTGTAGGATGTGGATCAGATTAGTGTGCATACAGTGCTATTTGTGTAGGATGTGGATCAGATTAGTGTGCATACAGTGCTATTTGTGTAGGATGTGGATCAGATCAGTGTGCATACAGTGCTATTTGTGTAGGATGTGGATCAGATCAGTGTGCATACAGTGCTATTTGTGTAGGATGTGGATTGCATAGCAGTGACTTGAGATGCATAACTGCCAAATCCAAATTGAGGAGAGAATAAATGTGGAACTGCATTTGTAAAATAATATATTGATACTGTTTCTTGAAACTTGACCTGATTTAGCAATCTGCTTAAATATTATTATTATTATTATTATTATTATTATTATTAATATTTTCCCATGTGCCTTTGTGTAATATGAAAATAATAAAATACCAGTCTTAGTTCAGTTCAGTTACTTTTTGTGTCCTTGTCATAAAAGAAGAAAAAAGAGCTTCCTGCCAGAACAGATTTTTTCAGAAAAGACAAAAAAAATTGCTGTAAGCAATGTCTGAGAAAATCCAAACGTGAGCCTCAAAGTTGTAAACATTTGGCCAAATGTGACGGGATTATTCCAGACAAAGCTTTCTTTATGTGTGCAGAAAAAAAAAGGGATCTAATGATAGCTTCCCTCAGCAAAGTGCAGCTATGTCTTTAACAAAAAGCACGCGTCAAATGTCCCCTCTATGCCCGACGCCATCCTTTCAGGGAGTGAATGACTTGTTAATACTCTAAGCAGCAAGGGGAACAGATGTGTCCCTGACAGTGGATGGATGGTCAGGGTCCATCTGGCCAGTACAACCCTGGACAGAAATGATGTATACAGCTTCATCAGTGAATGGCTGTCATCAATCCCGCGCCATGGCTACTGCGAGTGACAGCCACACACCAGCCGAGGCCCCAGGTGTGCTAAAGAAGAGGGGGCTGATTCCACAATGCAAGTCAATCCGCAATGCATAGTCTCTGGGACACCAAAGAACACAATATGAACTGCAGACACACACACACACACACACACACACACACACAAACACAAATATTTAAAAAGATTTTAAGATTCTGGCTGGTCGCTGCATTTATTTTTCTAATGCGGCTATTGTGCTTGTCTAACTGGTGGGCGCCTAAAATAGTCTTCTCCGTTGGTCTCGGATGCAATAAACAGCCTCCTTGTCTGCCTTGTCGTGAGGATGCCAAGAGGGGCTGAAACCCTGTCCTTGCCACAGACCCTTCTGAATACGCTAACGGTCTGCTTTCCCTTGAACTGTCACGACTCAATATCCACAACTTTTAATGCCTTTTTATTTCATTGCCACAATGATAGATGCTTGGCCGCATTTACGGAGAACAGCTGATCTGGCGTCGCACAGCGCCCTGAATTAAGAGTTCTGGAAATGCCTTTAAATGGAATTATCACAATACAGTTCCCATTTATTGTCATTAGTGGAATGGCACAAGGAGATAGGCTTTCCCATATTGATGACCAGGAAAACCAAGGAAGGGGTGTGCGGTGTTATGACCTTGATGTTAGAGGAACAAGGACACTTCAGCCCACGAGGGGTCAATTCAATCACACACAAATTCAAATTGTAATTGTAAGAGCCTTGTGAAAAGAAAACGGCCTGTTAAAATCCCTGCCACCATAGATCTATTTTTAGTCGTCTTTAAGCTTGTTACTCGGAGAACAAAAGCAGGCAACTTACAATTCATGTGAATTGCAAAGTAAAACGATCATCCCACAACATGATTAAAATATGTATTCATTCAGAGTATTTATTCTGAGGATGTTGTCTAACAAGATTGATCAATTACAACCATAGAACTGATGTTAAACTTTTTGTTTAATTCAAACATATTTTTTGTTAATTGATTTTATTACATGCAAATACATTTTTTCTTTTTCTGAATGTCAGTTATTTTAAATGCTTTAAAATATGGAATTTAATTGAAAAAGTAAAAGACTAAAGGATAAGTATAGGAGCAATACATACATAAATAGTCTTGACTTGCTTCTGTATTTACTCTTGTCTGTGATTCACAATATGTTATAAAACATAATAAAATCAAATGTGAATCTTATTTTTGGGTGTTATGAAAATGTACCTCAGCTGAGTTAAGAATACATACATGTGTAAATAAACACAGATTACTGGTATCTGTATCTAAGACCATCTTGTATTGAATCATATCAGTTATGGATGAGTTCATCCTCATCTATACACAGCTGTTAGTGATTTAGATAAAGCTAGACAGTTAGTCTTAGGTAGCACACTGTCAAGAGAAGAGTCTTAAGTACACAAGCTAGTGTACTGCGTTGTGTCCAGTACATATGTATCATAACAGCACAGTTAACCTCCAGCTATGCTGACAGTAAACATTAAATGGCTATATTACATCCACAACAGTATTACGCTGTGGATGAGGTCAGCATACATCACCTAAACACTGCCCAGCACTGGGCTTCCACATGTAATGAAAATATGTGTAAACTCATTGGGTCAGTTGCAGTGTACTCAGCTGGAGTTTATGCCTCCGGTTTAAACCCCTAGACCACAGAACTGCGTTACAACTGGTCCAGCTAATCCT
Organism: Ilyophis sp. 1 JC-2022; assembly: GCA_022702515.1. Classification (NCBI taxonomy): domain Eukaryota; kingdom Metazoa; phylum Chordata; class Actinopteri; order Anguilliformes; family Synaphobranchidae; genus Ilyophis; species Ilyophis sp. 1 JC-2022. Next base: position 34,145,842 of record CM040398.1, read on the forward strand.
TTTTCTCACAGATTTGGATCGCTGTCTCAGCTATGATGCAGTTCTGTGGTCTGGGGGTTTAAAGGTTTACACTCCAGCTCAGCACACTGCAAATAACCCATTGTGTTTCCTGATTATTATTATTATCGTTTTTTTCTTATTTTGTTCTCTTATAAGTTATGTTTTGCTGCTGTCTCGTATAATGTATTTAATTTAGCAACATCTAGACAATATGCTTTTCTGTGACACAAAACACCTGCCCTTTCCAGCCCCCCACTGATCTTCTGTAAGTCATTCAGCTGCCACTCTTGTCCCATGGATAGTAATTATTTCATAGTGGCTGTAATTGGAAGTGAATTAGGCTTAGTAAACAAAAAATCAGTCCTCTCGTGCTAATAACCAGGGATAATACATTTGGCTGTGACACTGATTTTGAATGAGGTCTGGCCTGGATCCAGAGGCCAACCATCGTGGATTTTCACAGGATTCCAGTTTAAATGAACCAGCATACGTTACTGATAAAAACACACAATTTAGAAAATATTGCTAAATACTACATTGTGTAATGTAATTATGTAAAAACTTTAATGTCAACTTTAGTCATATATTCTTTATGGTATGGATTCAATATGTTGCCATGATTGGTACAAATGTTGTTTAAAAACCATTTATCAGTCTATGGACAGTCGATTGTATCAGGTGTAATATATAATAATACATGTATGAGTCTATGAACAGTCTATTGTATCAGGTGTAATACATAATATATTTATGAGTCTATGAACAGTCTATTGTATCAGGTGTAATACATAATAATACATGTATGAGTCTATGAACAGTCTATTGTATCAGGTGTAATACATAATAATACATTATTATTATTTCTATCATTATTTTTGTTTTGGAAAAGCCTGGCTGTCCTCTTTTTCTCATTATGTTCTATGCGTAGAAGAAAATAAAAGATATTAACTGCTGCAGTGCAGCTTTAATTACTAAACTACTTGTTCTGGCTGAGAGGATTCCTCTTGAATTTCAATGATCAATTTGCATGCACATATTTAGCCTATAGTATTAATATTTCAGTTTTTCACTGAAAAGTAACGTCTCTGTAACCTCTGTGGCATTTGGCACATAGTGACTGGCATAGAGCCATATATATAAAAAGCCTCGGTGCTGCAGAGAGGCAAAGTGTGGCTCTGAAACTGGAACGTGGCTTTTATATAGAATGTTTCTCATAAACATGTCGTTAAAATTATGAAAACTGAAAATAGTTTGTGTAAATATTCTTAATGAATGCTGTAAGATGTCAGGCTGCTGTAAATATATTCATGAGAGTTTCCATATGTAATGTTTACTATAATTGATCTTTGTGAAAATAATTATCATGAAATAAGACCAGTTTTTATATCATGCTGCTATTTTTTTTCTTCTTCCATGAGTGCAGTGGTTGCAAGTACCATAGGAAATAGTTACGGCTGAAAATAAGATTAAATGTAACTCTTTAAAGAGTAATTAATTGGGCAATCTACACAAGTAGATTATCTGAAGGCATGACATCACTGTATAAGCTGCTTTGGAGTTACTTGTGTTATACTGCAGTGCGTACTTAAAAGAGAAGTAAGTCTATCATAAACCTACCCCTCGTGTTTCCACCTGTGAGCAGAAAAGAGAAGCCTGGGCCAGCGGACGGACAGCAGGTTCCTCACAGCTCGGCTGCCCTGTCCTTTACTCAGCAGGGTGTCTCTCGCACAAAATCAGGGAGGGGGGGAGCGGAAACACAGAAAACATCAAATCGCACGACAAAAACAGAGGCGGAATATCTTATGCTGGGCTCCGTGAAATCTTAGAAGTGTCTCCTCCGAGACCGCGTTTGAGTCTTGCCTGCCGTACAAAGACGCTGGCCTCAAAATGTTGCCTAAGCGGCTGGTTTTCAGATGGCATGGATATATAAGCGCAGAGAGAGTAGGGGGTGGGGGCAGCACTTTGGCTCAGAAAGCCACACAATGTGAAACCTCCACCAAACTAACAGTCATCCTCTTTTTCTGGGGGGAACTGACAGGAGGGGGGATACTGGTGTCACCCTGCCAGTGGCTGAAGGGAAACGTAGTTCTGATGTCCTGCTAGAGCATTTGAGCAAAGACATCAGGAGGAAAACAAGTCTGCAGTCTGAGTTATTCGACACTGACACCGTCCAGATTTGATACTCTACATAGCCGACTGGAACGTTGCTCATTTTTTTAATTTTTTTTTACTGTTTACAAGCTAACTTGTTAACAACAGAAAACGACTCCAAAAAATAATAAAAACGGGAAAAGAAATATCGCTGGATTAAAAACATGATGCGAGATTCAGTGAAAGCAGAAGACTGCCACAATAGTTTTTTTAAAAGTCCTATCTTTATATCCAACGTAATCGGGCGTCGGGCCTATATGTGCCATGCCATACCAGTTCCTGAAATTCCGATTTTTCTTACATTTGAAAGTTAATTAAATCTTGCATATTAAACTACTTTCCACATAATTATAGAACCACCAGTGCCCTTCAGTGTTGGAACACTTTTTCCCTTTTTTTGTTAGCTATCTGTAGGCTATCTATTAGTATGCTTGGCTAGCTAAATGTCAAGTAAAACACAAAGAGCTCAATCTCACACTCGGCGCTATGCGGCGGTAACCCAAACGCAAGTGTCTTTGCTAGTTTCAGACCGACGCAGACATTTTATCGTCCAGCACTCACGTTGTTTAAATAGCAAGTAAACTTGCACCCAACTGGGCGGGTTGGTCTGAAGATGAGGTGTGGTCAGGCAAAGTTTTGCTGTATTTCTATTTTGAGGCAGCAGAATTTGCACTAAAACCACCACAAACCTGGGGCTCGTTTCACGAAAGCGATTTGCAATGATTTCCACTCGCAGATTGCAATTTCTTGTCAAGACGCGTTTCATGAAAATGCATCGCTCGCAAATCGCAAATAAAAGTGCGACGACAACAGGCACATACAATTATTTCTTCGCAAACGTGGCATTTCTTTTGATTGTGCGGAGACATACTCCAGAAAGAATCTTCTTTGTGATCGCTTCCATGTTACTGATGGATGGCTTCTAGGTGGCAATGAGTAGGTTTAATTTGAATAATGGTGGAAATAGGTATTCAGACATTAAGCTATTTGTATATAGCCATCGCCTAATTTATGAAGGTCAAAAACGTCTGATCTTCCACATGCTGACAGATGACTAAGACTGAATCCCAAACTGAGCCCTCGTGGACTGTGGACTTGCAGACTTTAATGGCGTATTTCCGGGGGAGTTAAGCCGGCATTGATGTGGACTTGCAAAAAGTGTGGATAAATTGCGGGTGCATAAGAGCATTCGCCACAAACGCTGCTTTCACAATGGGACAGCCCTAAGCACTCATGGACTTGACGAGAACACGCATTTGAGTCCACGAGTCTGCAAGTCCAGAGAACGGGGCCCAATCTCAATGTCCGTCCTGAGCCCTGAGGACTCTGGGTGATGTCACATGCGTGCCCAGCATGAGTGCGTGACAGTGCACGGGCTCGAAATGGTACAAATACGAGGAATGGGACAGAACTTTGCAATGTTATATGTTGCCTTGACAATGCCTGTCTCGCATGCAAGATGTTTATGACAATCGCTGCTTTAGGACTTTTAATTTTAGGTTTGTACCCGCTCAAAGAACTCTGCCCGCCATGTGTGTTATTTGTTGTTTCCGTTTTTATCAGCACAAACGCTATGAACTGTGGGTAATTCTTTCAGCAAAGTCTGCAGGATGCAGGAAAATCCGCATAAAGGGCTGGAAAAGTCAGCGACAGAGCCCTCACGCCGGTTTTACAGCGGGACAGCCCCGAGCCCTCACGGCTATTTTACAGCGGGACAGCCCCGAGCCCTCACGGCTATTTTACAGCGGGACAGCCCCGAGCCCTCACGGCTATTTTACAGAGGGACAGCCCCGAGTCCTCACGGCTATTTTACAGGAAGTTGAGAAGGGCCACATAATAGTTTCTAAAGACTCAAGAGTACTTAAAAAAGTAAAATATGAATGGGAATATACTTAAGTTATTTTATTTTTTTTTACTATTTTTTACCTAAATCAAAGGTTAGATGTTTCTCATATTTTGAGTGTTTGACCAGGCTGATAAACAACATACCTGTATATTTTTATAGCCTTTTTTGATCATATTTTCCAGGGTTGCCAATCATTTTGGTGGGACTGTATACATATGGCTCCAGCTTCATAGCAGCAATATGGCTCTGATTTTAAAACATAACTGTTCTGTTCCCAATGACATCTACTGTGGTACTGAGTTTTGCCAGAACACCTCTGCATTCATTGAAATGGTAAATCTATAAGTAGCAAAGGGAATTTGACCTGGGTCAGATAACACAGTGGTCAAACTTGGTTTTATTTGAACATATATTAAGAACAATGTTATCATTTACTTCTTAACAAAGACATCAAATGTGTTTTCAGGCATTTTATATATATATATATATAACTTATTCATCACATCATTAAATATGCAGACAAGCTGTTCTGGTTCTAGCTTCCTGATTCAGCCAGACACCTATACACACAATGGTTTTCATTTAAAAAAACCTTGAACAAAGCACTATTTTCACAAATCCTGGAGCCCGTACAGTCAGCCATAGGTACCACACCCTAACAGTTACACTCTGCATAGCCTACAGCTGATTGTAGCAGCAGTCTCAGCGGTGTTCACTATCATCATTTTACCCAGAGGAAAATGGCGCTTAAGTTATTTAGATGCAGTGTTTTAATACCACGGATGGAGATTGTATCGGATGGATTACAGTATGTGGGGAAAAGGCGAAGGGCACAGCATTTGAAAAGAGGCACAAACTAACAATGGCAGCTACAGTTTTTTTTTATATTTATAGCGCCCAGCAGGTGTCAGACGATGAGGTCTCACTGCTCCCACGACACCCTGGAGCTTCAGCTCTCTTCTGTATGAGATAGAAGCAGGGGAGGGAGAGGGAGGGAGAGGAGGGAGAGGGAGGGAGAGGGAGGGAGAGGAGGGGGGAGCTGCCGAGTAGGATTAGGTACCTGAATCCAATCTTATGAAGCAGTGGGCTCCAGCAGCGTTAAAGTGTTTTCTGGAGAATTTCTCATGTTCCACCCCCGGCTGATTACTTCCAGATTTTAGCTCTGCTTCAGCAGAGAGGAGCTGCAAACAGTTTAGTCAGTCCTGGTTAAGATGCAGTTTGACATCCCGACTGCTCAGCGATGTGGTGTCTGAGCAGGCGATAGAAAGAAAAGGGAGGCGCAGTAAATGCAGGATTGTTACATTTGACTTTAGGACAGAATCAGGAGCAAAAAAAGAATGGATGTTTAACAACAAAAAATATGCCGACGGTTATATTCCTTCAGTCATTATTTGTGACACTTTACTGCTTGCATTGATGAGAAAGACCTTGATTATTTTCTCTGTCAATAGTCCTACACATGATGTAATGAAAAAGCCATTTCTTTCATTTTTTATTTATTCATAAATTAGAATTTTAGTGGCGCAATTTTTTACATTTAGATCAACAATTTAGAAAGAACATAATACACTAGGGGCGTTCACATGGATGAAAATATGTCTGAAATGACTTTTTCCTTGAACTCCCAGTATTTCTCTGCACCATAATTCTAATTCAAATGAAAATGAAAAAATGATTCACATTAATGATTGAAAATGCATTGAAATGTTGTGAGAACATAATTTGTGGAAAGAATTTAAACTTTTTGCCTTCCTACTAAGAATAACCATGCTATAATGACGTCACGTGGCGCTGTAATGGCGACATATGGTCCAGCTGTCTCTTGTGGTGGTTTTTGTTCATTTGAATGTGTTTTGTTGTGTCGGTCTTTTGTCTTTGTTTTTTTCATGCACCATGTGTCTGTAGTGGGACGGGGCAGCGGGCTGGAGATTTTTCAGGGCACTCCTGCTGCTCGCTTGATAATATCGATGAATTGTCTTGTCGATATAATTTTGTTTGTGGTCGTCACCATGGAGACGTATAACATATGCTCGGGAATGTCTGTTGGATCTGCAGACTGCAGCAACAGAGTTTACCATCGCTCTTTTTAATCGGAGTTGAGGATTTCGCGACTGATCCGGGAGTGCAGAGAATCTTCAAAAGGCAGCCAGGGAAGGAGAATATAATGTGGGGGAGGAATGAGGAGGCGACTGGGAGGTTTGACGTAGTTCGATGCTCCGTTTCGGCGGTGGGCAGAGACCGCGGCGCTGCATGTATGGAGGAGAGTCGTGGAGGTGGAGTTTGTGTGTTGGACTGCTTGGTGACACTGGACATCTTGGGACAGCGGAGGCTATTTTTAATCATGGCTGTATTGTACTTTGATTCACTTAATTCACTTGATTGATGTCATGATTCTGATGTCTTTGTTTGATATGGTTGTTTGTGTGTTGTGGGTCTGCCCCACTGTCTGTCTTTTTTTGTTGTTGCTGGGGCTACAAATGAAGTTCCCTTGCGGGAAAATAAAAGTTATTCTATTTTATTCTATAATTCAGAAGTGCTAATATAAACCAAGACAATCAAAACAACGAAATGAAAAGAGCAATCCTTGCTTGTATTCGCCTAATATTTAATTCTTGCTCTCAACATGGAGGGACTGATCGTTCTCTGCGGGTGGAGGTTTTTACTCTCAACATGCAGGGACTGATCGTTCTCTGCGGGTGGAGGTTTTTAGCAAAGGGGGCAGGCGTGGACAATGGGGTTTGTACAATCGAACGATGTCTGACTAGCTAACGTAGCTAGCTAGCTATCTAGTAGCGAAAGTTCACAACAGTAACTATATAGGGCAGGTATTTTTAGGAGCACTGATGTGGGACATAAGTATCCAGGGCATGATTCTTCACTTTTTTAATTGTATATGTCACTTGGTAGCTGCAGAGGCATTACTATAGCTAGTAATATTAAAGGCTATTATGGACGATGTTGATCTCTATATTAGTAGTTTAGAAAAAACTGTCATTCAATGACCACATTAAAATTGCCTTGAGGCTGCAAGACATTACCTAGCGAGCAAGCAACTTGACCACATATTCTTAATGTTAGCTGCCTATCCTGTGTTACAAGACAGCCAAAAATATGAAGCAAAGTTAGCAAACTAAGAACACTAAATAGGCCTACAGTTATTTTCCCTGGACAATAGTTTCATGTCTCAAACCTGTAATAAATCAAAAATAGATATGTAAAGAGATTGATTTTAACTAGCTGACATGACAAGTCCTCAAGGCAAGTCCTACAGTGAAGTAGCCTATCTTCAATTCAATTCAATTTATTTTGTATCGTGCTTTTTAGAGAGAACTGTCGCAAAGACGCTGTACAGAGAAACAGAAGGAGAATTGGGCAAAAACCAGGCCTGAACCCCCAAACGAGCAAACGAGGTAAAAACTCCTCACACTCCCTGCAATAATTTTATCTTAAGTTTAAGTTAACACTTGCTAACACAATAGTGAGCATCATCTAGCTTGCTAGCTAGTTGCAGCTCTATAGCAATCCACACATTAAGAGCGATCTAGCAGCTAGCTAACCGCATAAATGAGCAATGTTCCAGTCGGCTATGTAGAGTATCAAAAATGGACTGTGTCAGTGTCGAATAACTCAGACTGCAGGCTTGTTTTCCTCCTGATGTCTTTGCTCAAACTGGTAGCCTGCGGTGTGAACAGAAGCAGTGTCTTGACGTGACGCAGTTCGGAGGAAAGCACGTGCTTGTCTGTGCTCCTGAAGTGTCTTGACGTGACGCAGTTCGGAGGAAAGCACGTGCTTGTCTGTGCTCCTGAAGTGTCTTGACGTGACGCAGTTTGGAGGAAAGCACGTGCTTGTCTGTGCTCCTGAAGTGTCTTGACGTGACGCAGTTCGGAGGAAAGCACATGCTTGTCTGTGCTCCTGAAGTGTCTTGACGTGACGCAGTTCGGAGGAAAGCACGTGCTTGTCTGTGCTCCTGAAGTGTCTTGACGTGACGCAGTTCGGAGGAAAGCACGTGCTTGTCTGTGCTCCTGAAGTGTCTTGACGTGACGCAGTTCGGAGGAAAGCACGTGCTTGTCTGTGCTCCTGAAGAGGTTACAGCCGTGAGCACAGCTGCTGCACATGACCGGGCATTCCAAAAGATACTGAAATTTCTTGGTCCAAATTTGGTCCACCTGGTGACTTCAAAGCACAGAGAAAATAAATGTATTTTGGGTGTAGATTTTTCTCTGTAAACGTGGTCCGGTCTTCTCTGAACGTAAAGTACAGCTGTGACATCACAGCATGCGACAGTGGCATTTTTTACTTTGTAGTTTCAGGTAGACTCCAAATACCATCATGATTCTGAGGTTGATTCCACACACAGGATCATTATTAATACAGTGTACAACACAAGGAGCTCTACATCAGCATATCTCCTTATATTTTGCTTGTAATAAGCATTATAATGAGTAATAATTGTGACACTTACCAAATGTATAAATTATGTACGATAAAAAGGACTGCGTTTAAATTGTACTTGATGCTGAGAAAGTGCTAATATTGCACGGGCTCCTGCTTGCTTCTCTCTGCCGGCTCTTTGTTTCACGTGTAGCCTTTCTTTTCATGGGAAAAAAGACTCAGGAAATATTAGGGAGAAGGAAAACAAAGCACATATTAATCATAAACGACTGCTATAATTTATGCAGCATTGTCAGAAAAGGTGCTACAATGGAAATAAAGAGGATTTATAAAGATGAAACTATTGTATGTGTCCTAACCAAATCACGTCTGGCCTTTTCCTTAATGATTTAACTGCACAAAGACCACAGATATACAGTATTCTCTAGTGAATTCGGATTTAACTCCACCATTTTAGAACCTCACTGTGAAAGGACAGGATGTGATGATTCAAAAAGGAAAAGTTAAAAAGGAGTTCTTAAAGGAGTTCCTCTTTTTTGTTTGTAACAACATGTTAGCTTGTTCTTTGAAAGATAAAAAAAAAAAGAATACTCCTTCACCAAAGGATCTTACTACACTGGAGACAAAAACATTTCTTCCATTCCAAATGTGTAAGTCCTCAGCATCCATGATTAACTCATCAGTTTGTTACCATAGTAACAATTTAGCTACATTCAAGTGCTGTCATTATAATTAACCTCTGTCAAATTGTCTGGTCTCATTGAAGTTAGTCTACCTAAGCCGTATTTCACCAATGATAAAAAAAGCTTGTTGCTCTAATATTTTCAATATTGTCAAGTACAAAAAGGGGTTTTATATTGTACCATGATAAATGAAAGATATTCTAAAAATGTATTTATAATGGTAAATATCTGCAATACAGTTTTTATGGTGGGGAACAGCCTTATTTTCATATAGAGAGCTTTATAGAGTTCCTAAATCAGGGAAGCTAGATAGTATTTCATTGCCATGGTTCTCCTGTTAAATGTTTTGAATAGTTTTCTTTTTTCTCAAAACCTTCAGTGAATTGTGATTGCAGTCATTATATTATTCTTTTAATTGATCATTATCTAGTTTTGGATTGTTATCTATTGCTGTGTGTTAATTTTCTGTTCAGTGAATCTAATGGGAAAAAAACATACATTTGGGCTTTGCTTTGAGTCTGACCTAAAATAAAGCCCAAAGTGTTAAATATGCACTCCAACATATGTTCTTTTAAATTCACCAAATACACTGAAAATCGTGTTTCAAAAACCTTAGTGTGACCTGAGGTTACTTTTTATTAAGCGCTGTTAAAATAAGTTTAACAGCACAAAACATTCCTCTCAACTTTTACCAGGTTTTAGTCGGGCCTGGGAGGTGTAGAAGAGTTCAGGAATGTGAATAAACACATGAACATTGCTTTGAAACCCACAGCAGACCTGTCCCCCATTATGAAGCAGCTGTTAAGGGGTTCGCCTGTAACTAAAAAAGTATCATTTTAGAGGAGCAATATTTTTCCAGAGCTGAATTTACACATGATTTAATTAATTAAATGCTCAAAGCCAGTCTATTTCTTCTAAATTTCTGTGTCTCTATCTTGACGATTTTAGCGCACAGTCTAAAATGCATGGCGTAAGTACCTTTAGGGCGTGTCCAACTCCATTGTTGCTCGTTAGAGGGCACATATTTTGAGCGCAAAAAAGGCACAAGGTTCAAATGGGCTGAACTTATAGGCATGTATAAACTTTTCATCAATTATAGGCGTGTCTTTGGCATAACATGCAATGAACCAATCAGAGAACCATCCCATTATCTTTAAAATCCACCTGCGTTTGCACCTTGGCGGATTGATAATATAATGGCAGACAGACCTGCTCGTGCGCAAGGTTAAAGTGTGCGAGCAAGGAATATATGAATCAATATTATTCAGACTAACCATTATGACGTGTTTTAATAAAAAATAATCTTAAACATTTGGGTTTAACAGCATGGGTGCATGCGGCATGGGCACCCGACCAAACTATTGTGCTGTTATTTGACAAAATACATGTTTAATTTCGTTTTACACCTGCAATAGCTGAGCATATAAGCTACTAGACCCTGGTTAGAAAAAAAAATGAGCCTGCTTGTTATACAAATTTAGTTTGATTATACAATGAAGCATTGTCAAACATCAATTCCATGAGGCTGTTCTCGCAGCAGACAGATCACAGGCAATGAATTTCGGCTAGCGATGTTCAAGCTTCCTCTGAAGTTCATATTATGTGCATTCTAATATTGATTAAACAATTTAGCTGTCAGGTAGGAACCCATAGGTTTACGCTTATTTTTCTTTGTTTTATGTTGTCCTGCTTATGAAAAAATTAAAACGTGTTTTTACTGGTAGCTTCATGCTTTAAAACAAGCCCACTTTCCCGCGATTCCAGGGACAATGTGTGTCTATTCCGGGAGAAAAAATGTTTTATTTTGGGAAAAAATATGAATTTCCATTTCACAATGTAATCTTGATATTTTTATGCATGCTTGTGCACGCCCCTGTGTGTGTGAGGGCCAATCAGAGCGACTTATCCAGGGCCAATCAGAGCGACTTATCCAGGGCCATCCAGAGCGACTTATCCAGGGCTATACAGAGCGACTTACACAATTTTTTTTTAGCATTTTTTTTATTTTGACATATTATCCATTTATCCAGCTGTATCCTGAAGCGATTCAGGTTAAGCACCTTGCTCAAGGGTACAATGGCAGTGTCCTACCTGGGAATTGAACTTGCAACCTTTCGGTTACAAGGCCAGTTCCTTAACCATTATACTACACTCTTTTAATTTGCGGGAAAAAATTAAAAACGTAATTAAGAAAAATGTATAGCTTTTTAAAAATCTGTGATTGCAATTGTGGTTGTAACTAAAGGACACGCAGTTGGTTTACAGACAATCTGGTCTGTCCACGATCGCCCCCCCTCGAGGACTCGGGTTGATAACATCCGGAGGGACATAACAACGCACATTGAGAATGAGGGTGTACGTGCATTGTGCACATGCCTATGTAGACGCATATTACGCATCTTAGTAGTACGCATAGTACGCATCTTAATTTTGCGCAGTTAAAATAACATTGAAACAACTGCGACATGACTTCAGACCAGGTTTGTGATGGTTTTAGCGCTAACGCTTTCTGCTGGCTCAAGATAGCAACACACTTCCGCAGTAGGATGGAAACCGACCTTTGTGGCCTTCCTCTTTCCACTGTCCAAATATTTGAGGAGACGAGCGAAGCGGCTTCAAACTCGGCCCTTCTCTCCTCTGGCAAAGGATACATCGATGCCGGTGTGTCCCAATACTCTAAAAATACATCGCCCACTTCCCCCCACTACCACTCATCTTCTACCCGGAGGTATGCACAACAACCTGTTGCAAAACAACAAAACAACCAAAGTGCAAGTAGTTGCATGTACAGTATACAATGTACCTGACATTGCCGTGTGCGTTGAGACATTAATTAATATGTAACCATAAAAAAAGAAATCTAAATATGAATGGGAATATAGTTAAATTATGTTTGCTTTATAACTATTTCTTATAGCCTTTTTTGCTCATATTTTCCAGGGTTGCCAATAATTCTGGTGGGCTCTGTATTTGTGAAATGCACTCTGATTCAGGCTTTTCTACAGTCACACAGAAAGTCCTGTGTGAATACATCATGTAATCTTGGCTTTCAGAAAAACACTGATTTCCCAGTTTCCTCTGGCATAAAATGATGCTGATTGACTTCAGTTTGTGAGGGAAAAAAGGCAGAAAGGGACGGACAGAATAAAGAATGGAACTGTGTCAATGCTCTTATTAAGTATAGCTCATGTCAACATACAGGACAGAGGACACAGCCGACGCTAAAGTAGGTTTTTTTACCTGAGGTTTTAATGGACATATCACCTGACAATGTCAGAGCTTTTTTCATTCACAAAAGTTAGACTTCTCATAAACACATGAAAGGTTTTTTTTCTCTGTGCTACCCGCATAATTGGACACCAGGGGCAAGATTTTCTCTGGCCGGCAGCCCTAGGCCTGACAGCACCCAGGTGTACAATTATGTGTGGATAACACCCAGGTCTGTGTTTTAATAAAGTATCAGTTTCAATGGACTTTAACTGTTATTTTTTTTTCGTTTGATTAATTGAAAAAAGACAGGCGAGTCATAAAAGTTATTTTAATGATCACAAAATGTGATTCAAGTGTTCAAATTAAACTCTAAACGAAGGAGTAGGAATCTACCGAAAACGTATTCTGATGGGTTTACCGAGAGAAGTATATATGGTATATATTCCCAGGCAATTTATAAGAGATATGATTGTCAGGCAGGTATGAAAGCAACCACTTCAAAATGAAAACTCTTTGATGGCACGGAGATTATGCTATTAGCCGTGCTCTCGCACACTTTCGAATTGCCGCGATAACACAATCTCACCCTGGTAAAATCTTACTCCGTTAGATAATAATGGTAGTGCGAGTTGACCTGGCAGGGGGATTGGAGGGAATTAGAAGAAATACTCATTAAAAGGTCTAATGATTAGAATATTGATTAATTAGCCAAACATTGATTTAAAGTCACACCGTATCAAGTACAAAGTCTCTAATTACTGTGCCATTACACCATAGATTGACCTGCTCTTTTTGTCACATACAATGAAAAAGAACATTTCTTTAAGTGCCTTTAGGTTTTTGACCTGTAAAATTTTAATAAGGAGAACAGTGGCTGTTGCACGTGAATTGACAGTAAAGTCCTGGCAGAGCTAATGGCCCTGAATCACACAAAGGGCTAAAAAGGCTCGAGTGACTCAACAGTGTTTAAACTGCTCATTCTTATCTTCTGCCTACATGTAAAAAAAATAATAACTCTCTGTTCAAGCTCTGGTCAACCAGTAACTCATTCCATTGTTAAATTGCTCATTTAATTACATTTTCAAGCTCTGAAAAATATACTCAAGAAGTAATTGCAATGAACAATAATATACTATTATTCATTACATAGACTGTAACAAACATTTCTGACAGCCATCTACAGTTAGTTAATAAGAAGGCATTGAACAGGAATTAAACCATGTTTTCCACTCCATAGATTCAGAAAATGGTACATACACTTTTGAAAAATCCAAGACAACCTCCTGAATTTTTTAAATATTACTTTTTAATGGTATACAATGGATAGATATGCCAAATATACAAATAAAAGCAGCTTTTTTAATAAGCATTGGTCTTTTCATTATTATGTCCATAACATTTTTCTTTTATGCATTTTCACTGGGAAGATTGACAATAATGAACTCTAATATCCCTGTTCTTTCCTGTCTCTTCTTTGTAATGAATTAATAAGTTTAATTTTACTGCTCACAAAATTATTGGTGGGAAAAAAATACAGATTAAGAAATAAATAAATAATATTGAGTCTACATTGGAATGCAAATATTTTCACACAAAATACCTATTGGAACATCAAATATGAAATACACCTCAAATATGAAATCTGATACACTCAGTCCCCAGAATGTCATGCTAGTTCCGTTGACCATTCTTAAAAATCTTAGCCATGATGCACTGAATTAAAAGGTTTTTCTTGCTACTGTACTTTAATTCTTTGTTGGATATGTTTGTTTGTGTGTTGTGGGTCTGCTCCACTGTATGTCTTTTTTGTTGTTGCTGGGACTACAATTGAAGTTCCATAACGGGAAATAAAAGTAACTAACAGTAGATACATTGCAACAGTGTTTTTGTGTTTTTTTGTTTTAAAGGAGGAGGCTGTGGGCTAATGTCCGCATCGCCTATAACCCGGCCCGGTATGTGTTTTTATATTAATTTAAAATGGTATTGCACTGTAATACTTCTATTTCCTCAATTAGATGCAACACACGCTGGGTATTAAACGGAGAGAAGCAGCTCTTAATGATATTACATTTTACACAAACTCAAATAATTTTTCTCTTGGCCTCCATCTTTCAACCTACTCTTTCTTTCTTTCTTTCTTTCTTACCTTTATTATCGAATACCTGCCTGCTATGAATATCTGTCCAATGACATCACAGCAATGTTTTATCTATACAAAATGTATTGTTTTTATTCATAATATTAATATCTCTGCCTAGCACTGAAATACCTCAGGGACATCATGGCTCGGTGCCTCAGTTTAATACATATTGGATCTGATTTTATAACAGAATGGCGGAACAGTGTTTTTTATTGATATCAAGATCATATTATGGGAGAAATGCATAATGTACTTATGGATACCCTGACCTCAATCAATCTGATAAACTGGTGACCAGTTATCTAAACTCATTCCATGCATGAATATAAAACTGAACAGTAGTTATTTTTTTCACATAAAGGTAAAGGTTATTGCATAACGATAAATACACAATGCAGACTTTGATATGAAGAGCAATCATGATACTGACCGCTGTTAGCAATAATGTTGCTACACAAATAACATGCCAATACAGTTTCATACATATTCCAAATTCCTTTTTTATTTTTGGAATGTAATAGTCCGAGCATAACATGTCTTACAAACACAATGAAATAGAATCAAAATTGCAATATTAACAAATTGCAATAAAATCTGGTAATTGAGGACAGAAGGAACACACAAAGCTGTCTCCTTGCATCTGTGCGGACATGAGCTGCCTCACACCTTGGAGATTTATTTTATATCAAGACCCCCGTCCAGACCACCTTTATTTGCACTCTTTATTTGCATATCAAAGAGAGCCCCTGGGAACCTGCTTTGCATATATACATCTGATTAAGCACTTTAAATGAACATGTCAAAATCACTAAAATGTTCATTTCTGGCTTTGAGTTGGCGAGCATACTTATCTCATTAATATCAAAGAGGAGGCAATTGTGTGCAATGAACAACAGTATGTAGTATGCAGCATGTTTCTCAGTAAAATACAGCATATATCAAATAACAATACATGCAATTATGAATAAAAATAAACATGTTTTTTCCAAATACACCATTAAACTATTTATTTTTACCCACTGTCTCATTAATTTTCAGTATTATTTAAGATTACATTAAACATTATATTTCTACCCTCAATTTAAAAAATGCCCAGCTCCACTTGAGGTCAAACCATTGGAGAGAAGGCTGGAGAGGAGGCTTCAGTGTTGTTATCAACATTATAATGTAAATCTCAAAATAGTAATCTCAGATTAAGATTATTTTCAGATCTCTGCTATAAAAAGGCGAGTGAGATACCGCACCCCCTTCCTCAAATAGTTAAATCTGTTTGTCAGAGTTTGGCAGGGCATTCCAACAGGACAAAATGATTAGGTCACTTCATAATGTAGTTTTAACACTACCTGTCTATGGTGAAAAAGCAGTCTCCTCTCACAGATCATTAACATGAGCCACGCTAAAACTTGACGGGGAAAAAAATATATATGACAAAGTTCAAAATATTAAAGTATAGCTGAAGCGCAATCGCGGAAGAAAGTCTCTTTCCTGGAAACTTTGTTGAGCCGAGCGCTGCGCCCTGTATAAAATATGAACGAAGCATGTGATTATTAATTGGGCCCATTTTAATTTCTGTATTCTGCGCTGCATATTGTTGGCGGTTCTCTGTGGGATCTGTCTGCGCTGCGCTGCGTCGAGGGGCTGCCGGTCTGGACGTCTCAGCCATTTAAAGAGCTGCTTGCTGCTCGCACATTGGAATACCAATGAATGGGGTTAAAAAGGCTGTGCTCCTCTCGAGGTCCATCGCTCCTTCTCCACTGTTCCTCCGCCTGGTCTCAGTGGACTCATTTCTAAAACCTCCTCTTAATGTGGGCTTGTGTCAATCATCAGAACAGACGGCTTCATCCCCTGATATGAAATAGTCATACATTAGGAACCAAGCAGACCAGCTCTACTTCTGTAATGCCATATAGTCAAGCTTTGAAACGCTAAAAAAAAAAAAAGCTTTTTTCATGGAAACGCTGCTTGTAATGATTTCTAGTTTGTGTTCTATATATCGAGACAATTATAAGGAGTGGAATTGAGATAATACTTAAAGTGGCATCTCAAACGGTATAATTCTTTATTTATAATAGCCTTTATTTATTTATTTTATGGTTTTATCTAATGATTGACCAGAATGTGAACTCCTCTCTGTTCATTCTATGCTGTGAGTTGATGATTTGATTCAGTGACCATGGCTTTATGAGTGAAAACCC
This sequence comes from Ilyophis sp. 1 JC-2022, assembly GCA_022702515.1. Classification (NCBI taxonomy): domain Eukaryota; kingdom Metazoa; phylum Chordata; class Actinopteri; order Anguilliformes; family Synaphobranchidae; genus Ilyophis; species Ilyophis sp. 1 JC-2022. Next base: position 34,162,459 of record CM040398.1, read on the forward strand.
CATAAGGATAGGAAAGATAATTTTTTGTCCTCTAAGATGTTGGTCACATTTGTTTAATTTCAAACTTTGTCATCCTTTTTTAAAGCACAGAGGGTGTCACAAGGAAAAATTATTTCCAAACGGATTATTTCATCTTAGCATTTCCAAACTGATTATGTCAATGAAAGAAAAAAGTCTACCTATATGCTTACAAAATTGTGCCACTAAAATCAAATCAAATATGTACAGTCTTAGACAATCAAGTCATGAGACATTGTAGATTTGAACCATTACTTTAAGTATTAAAAGCACAAAATTAAAACAAGAGCGTGTCTACCCATCTGTCTGTCTGTCTACTCACAACATTGACAATTAAACAACATCCTCATCTCATCTTTTAAATGATCATTTAGAGTTCTCACTTTGCCCTTGCATTAAATTATGTTAATATCCACTGATTACACATAGAAAAAGCGTTTTATAGAATGTGCATTGTCTGTTTTTATTCTTTACATGAAATACAAAAATAGCAACGCAAAATATTTAACGCAAAAGCAATCATAATTTCTATTGAAATAAATACTGCGGAATACATTTTTAAAATAGCAGCTTGTAATATGTAAGACTGAATCATGCAAATCATCATGATCTAAAGTCAGACTGCAGGCACCCTTCTGTTTGGCCGTCCTGTACTCACACACAGAATTGGGTTCATTTTATGTGATGTGACGGGTGGACTACAGAATCCAGTTGTGTGTCAGCACTAAGTGTAATTATTGATTAGAATACAATAGTGCTGAGTGTTCTGGTCCCCAGACTTCTCTCCCCCCATCAGCAGATTCCAAATCAAGCTTCTCAGAGACTAAACAAATGTGGGAACCTGATGGGATACTGTGTGAATCTTAATTGGGTGGTGTTGGTGGAGGATTCTTACTGAATCTTAATTGGGTGGTGTTGGTGGAGGATTCTTACTGAATCTTAATTGGGTGGTGTTGGTGGAGGATTCTTAAAGGAACAGTGCCTCACTTTCTCTTACACACATTTTAAATTAAATACAGTATAGGTACAGTTTAGTTCTGCGAGCCTAGCTTTAGAATGGCCCCTCATTTTGATCATTTGTTTTTTTACGATTACATATTTTTACATTGTTTATTTTAACCTATTCAAATGTGAAGTTTTATCCACCGGTACATAATTTCCAGGTGTTTATTATTGCTAATGGGTCTCCATTGTTAATGGCTAACGATGTTCATGCATACTGCTTTACCTATATGTAGCAGTTTGGTAATGTTTTGGTTGTTGTCACTGTTTTAGAAGTATATAATTCATTGATAAACTCCATTGTGTGGGTGATTACCTCTAAATCACAGCTTATCCATTCTCTCTCAGTCATAGAACCTGTGGAGTGATAAAAAACCATCTCACACACTGAGTTTTGGTTTTCATTTTACAGTCCGAGATGACTCCCGACACAAGGAATGATGAGAAAACTGTGGGGAAGCTTCCGGAAGATTGATTTTCCCATCGCCTCATTCTTTTCTAGTTAGTCTTTTATTGACTACAAAGGTATAGGCAATGCAGCGAAGGAGAAGCGCCACGCCCTGTTTAATCCTGGGGGGGGGGGGGGGGCGCGTCAGCAAAAGGTGATCACTTTTGGAGGACGCAGAGGCCTACGAGGAAATCAGTGTGGTATATGAGCTTCTAAGCTGGTTTAAACACACGAGGGATGGCCAGGGTTGAGCTTTAGCACTCTGGGAGGATGAACATGAAGGCATCCGACTGAATGCTATTGAGAGGTTTCAGTACCAGGCTGGAGAGCCCAGCTGATCACTCTCCACCTGGAGAAAAAATCTTAAAGCAGTGAGAAAAGAACGGGAATAACAGTAGCCTTCTCTGCTGAGAGAACATAAAGTATCACATCATTGTATTGTGTTTTTGGTTATCAATATAAAACGTGATGGATGTTGAGGGGGTTGAGGTTGTGTAGTATGAGAGGGAGATGGTTTCCGTCTCTGTTTAGTAACAGCAGTTGACACCGCTGTTTCCGTCTTTGGCATTTGTTCTCACGATCAAATCATTTTTGTTTTTAACACCAAAAGTGTTTAATCATTTTTACAGAGATTTGAAAGCAGGAAGTGTATACCTGCTGATAAAGGATTAGGTGACTGCCTAAGCTCATCTCCATAAAGCTTGTATTCCACTTTAAGGCAGATCAAGTCAACAGTTCTATAAACAGAAATACTATATTTTCTGATTGCAGTTTTTAATCTTCCCTACAATATTATTGTGAAAATACCAAAATATATATATATATATATTTTTTAAACATAACACTGCACAGAACAAAAACTATCTCTGAAGGTCTTACAGTCCCTCTTGGTTAATGCTCCCAACTTTATTTATGGACGTCTTAATGTAGTCATAAATGCGTCTTTACCTACATATTGGATGCAGATTACTTTTTCACTACTTTAAATATTGCATGCATTTACGTTGTGTGAATAATGGATGTATCATTTATCATAATCTCATAGAACTCATACGCTTAACTCACTGTCCACTATCTCAGAGACTGAAAGAAATTATGTTCTTTACAAATCCACTTTTTCTGCACTTAATGAAACTTTATTCGTGTCCTCTTTGTTTAATTATTTAAAAACTCCCAAGCAGTAGAAAAAAAAAAAGTATAATGCCATTTATGATAAAAATGTAAATGAATGCAATTGATTTATTTCCGTACAAAAGCTTAAAGGTGCAATATGCAGAGTTTTTTGCCTTGCTGTGGTCCGATGTTTACAATCTAAAAAAGTCTCCTCCTCCATTGTAAACTCCACCCACTCCCTTTTGTTGAGGCAGAGATTATATACGGGCAAGAAACTATGCAAAAAATGTCAAGCGAAGATAAAATTAATATAACATTTTTAGCAACATGCATTGTTCTATATGGATGGTAACATTAATTTATCAGGGGCCGTTTAGGCCAAAATTCATAATTGCCTCGCATATACACGCACAATGGCTCTCACATTCACTATTGAAGCTCTCACACGCACTGAAAAAGCTTGTACATAACTTCTAAATGCTTGCACACAAACCCAAAATCTTCTCATGTAAACACAAAGAGCTCTCATATTCACTAGTGAAGCTCTCACACGCACTGAAAAAGCTTGTACATAATATCTAAATGCTTGCACATAAACCCGAACTCTTCTCATATAAACACAAAGAGCTCTCATATTCACTAGTGAAGCTCTCACACGCACTGAAAAAGCTTGTACATAATATCTAAATGCTTGCACACAAACCCGAAATCTTCTCATATAAACACAAAGAGCTCTCATATTCACTAGTGAAGCTCTCACACGCACTGAAAAAGCTTGTACATAATATCTAAATGCTTGCACACAAACCCGAAATCTTCTCATATAAACACAAAGAGCTCTCATATTCACTAGTGAAGCTCACACGCACTGAAAAAGCTTGTACATAATATCTAAATGCTTGCACACACACCCTAAAATTATATAAAATTCTTCTCATATAAAAATGTTCTGAATATTACAAACAGACTCTTAGGGCTGTATTTTCTGGCTGGTGGCGAGTCGTCGCACTGGTGAAGTGGCAATTCCGTCATGGATTTTTACGTGCCTGAGACCGTTTGGTAATTTGGGAGGAGAGCCACTGTTGGGGGTATGTCAGTCCAAATCGGGAAAAAAACTAATAACACAACCAATCATTTGTCATGTTATTGGTTTTGCATGTGCAATATTGTCTATAACATGGCGGAGAGGGTTGTGTGTTCAATCTATGAAATACACTGCAAATCCAATTTGAAAGACAGAAATAATAAGTCCATAAGCATATGCATGCATGTATATGTGTGTGCAGAGGTGTGAGAGCCAATCAGAGATGAAGGTAGTGTGACAAGAAGTGAAGTCACGTTTGTGTTTTATATTTACCGTGACCTGTCTATTTTCACCTACAATTTCCACCCTTTCATTACTCTGGGGTCAAATTGACCCAAACATTGGATAAGGTACATAAATGTGTCGGTGTACTCAATGAAAATGTGTTCTTTTACATGTTCTTCACAAAAAATAAGTCAAGGCCATGGAGTTTCAGGTTGAAAAAATAATTAATTGTATAATTTTTCTTTTAGTAAAAATTGAAAATGCCACATGAGGGTTAATGTTGATTCAATGTATTTCTTCACCTAAAATGTGAGCAAACATCACAACAGCGTATCTGCTATTCCATAAGTTGTCTGCTAGAAAACATGGTACGTGTAAACATTTGGACTTCTGACCTCAAATGGCGACATTATTAAAGATGTTGCCGCACAATATCATCTTGTGGATATGATTAACACTTTTCGTCAGCTTTTTATGATTTTGAGCTTTCTCATGGTCAAGAATGAAAACTGTATACAATCCACACAAGAATCCAAAGTCTCGAGTTTCATCTCTCTTTTGGTGTTCCTCACATAGAAAGCTAATGAGCTCTGAGGACTAAGTTAGTTTTTTTCTGAGCGCTAATCTTCAGTTATCTGTATGATACTTCATTAGTCTCACACATTCCGTTTGAACTCACTGTTTCTCAGCTGTCTCCTATTGAATTGCATGCTAGCTGAGGTGAATGCTGAGACTAGGCTTTGACAGACCAGTGGTGAATGCACGGTGGAAGATCAATCCAGCTTGCCTTTGTAGTTTCTATTGTTATTTGTCTTGTTTAACAATTTTATCAGAACACATTGTGGAAGACTGTATCTGTTTGACATGTGAATGTCCTTCTTTTGGCTACAGTATCTATGAACTTGTGGCGAAGTGAGCCGGACCGCTCGCGTGAATATTCAGAGTCCAGCCCAAGCTTGTTAAGGAGAACGGGTTTTTATTCTCCGTCTCCTCTTTTGACATATAAAACAAACAAAAAAACGGACCACCAGTCATTAGTCGTTTCTTTCTTCTCAACTCCCAGAAAGCTCCTTTTCAAGGATCTCAGGCTCACTGTTGAACAATCAAGGCAATTTGTTAATTGATACAAACAATAAAATAATCAATCGTCACCAATTGCCTGATTGCCGACAGCTGTGCCGGTTCCATAAACCACCCGAGTTCACTCTCTCTCTTGCTGGCCGCGCCTAAAACCACGCCCCCCCCTACCACAGAACTATTGAAGTAGTTATTTTGGAAATGTGCGTGAATGTGTATGTGGGCTAAGGGATGCGCAGAGCTCACATGGTGCCAGTGCTACCAGTCTACTGCTCTCCTGAGAAAACCAGCTAAATCACAATAGCCTGGATTATACTTTTGTCTTTAACATTTAAGTTTGACAAGTTAATTTTTGAGCTGAGCTCACCAAACTGAGAGGGATAAAGGACAAATGTTGATTGAATTCAGTCCTGTTTGCATTCATGCAAACTACTACCTGTCTACAAACCTAAATATGTATGGAACAAAAACTCAAAACTGCCAGTGCCATCAAATATGTAGGTTGCATTTGGTTTGAATGGTGACGCCCTGCAATTAAAGATCACACCGAGCACTGTGCAATTATGAAGGATCTTTAAATAAATCAACAAAGTAGAAAGATGACTGAAGTGTCATCAATCAGTTTGGCCGTGGCATATACAATGTCACTGAGAGATGAAGTGTAGGCAAGCATTTGGACCATTAATGGTTTTCTGTCATTGAGTCTGAAATGCCATCCACGTCCACAGTTGTACTCCTGGCAGGACTGGACAGTCCAGCAGCGATGACATTAACATTCTGTAATTTTGTTCCCAATATATGAATTCTCCAGTGGTTTTGGAGGGAAAAGTTGTTTCTGTAAAAGAGCCAGGCATGGAATGTTGAACCGCAGTATAACCTAGTGAGATCTTACTTATTTATCAGACAGATGACTGTGTTAAGAGAGAGAGAGAGAGAGAGAGTGTGAGAGAGTGAGATAGAGAAAGAGAGAGAGAGAGATGACTTGGGGGGGGGAATGACTGCATGACAACTGTGAGGAAATAGAAATAATCATGGGGCTATTTCTATTTTTTTTCTTTCTCATGTACAAACTATTTGGATACACTCATCCATTACAGAACAAGCCTTTGGTCCAGGTAGCTTTGTTAAATAGCGTGGATAAGTTTTAAAGCACTGTGACAGTGCACGTGCATGCGTGTGTGTGTGTGTGTGTGTGTGCGTGCGTGCGTGCGTGCGTGCGTGCGTGCGTGCGTGTGTACATGTGTGTGTGTGTGTGCATGTGTGTGTGTTCATACTGCAGTATAAACATGTGGGCTGGAAGCCTCCTGTAAGAATGCTCGGCCTGCTGTTCTCCCTGTGGAATGATTCTCTTTCTTTCCTCAGTGGCAGTAAAGCACATTGACCCCTGAGTGTTCAGTTTTCTGCAGCTAACACTGGGCTTTCTTTAATCTTCTGGATCAAAGATCGGTCAATAAAATCCCGCGAGTTTTTTCACATGAAGCAAAAAGTATGATTGGCTTTGTACCAATTAGGAAGCATAATGTTTATCCCCACATATATTTTAATTTAAACCTTAATAAGCTTTTTTGGCATTACTTGGATATTGCAGTTACCATTTATGAATGCTAAGAGGTATTAAGTAGTGTGAAACATGCTTTTTACTCAAGGTGATTTTTTAATAAATTAATTAGTATTACAGTTCATGTTTCTTGTGAAAATCTCAACTGTACCACTGAAGATAAATGCATGTGATTAAAGAAACGTATCGCCATGGCGTAGAGAAACCTGCATTCAGAAAGACTCAACACCAGGAAGTAAACTCGGAAAATATATTTTCCCACATTCAAAAATGGCAAACGTATGGCATCTTTATTTTTCACCCAGTAATTATATGCACAGGTTTGAAAAGTATATTTTAAATTTGAGGAGCACCATTCGATGAAATGATTCTTAACATTGACATTCGTGACACATCCTCTGACCCACGTCGGGAGATTGAGAGAAGGTTATATTGTATCCCCAGTAATTCACACGGGGCATCAAATATGCATCAAAATTTTTACATCACACTCTAAAGACACTCAATTATTTGGAATCCAAAGCTTCATCACAGTGGGACACAGTAGGCCTATCACAGTACATCTGGCACATCAGCATTTCATCTATTAGGTTCCAGGCTTTTTCAGAAGGGAAACAAAAATATCATGGATAAAGGTTTTAGAGGGAGTAGATTTTGATTTAGTCAGAGTCATTATAAGGACCATTCAATAAAACCCCCAAACCTACACCAGATGGTAAATTGAGCGGCTGTATCACCTTTTACCTGGAGGGCTATGGATCATTGATGACACAAAACCTACACGAGCAGGCCGTAGCTACGCAACGGACATCGCCTTTAACTGAGAACAAGAACCAGAATGGACAATGGTAAGAAGCTGTGACTATTTTTCTGCTTTATGCTTTAATTACAGCACTTAATTGTAGGTGCTGCCCCAGAGAGATCATTCCCATATTTCAGAATTATATGTGATTAAAAAAAAAAAGAACATGGCTCAACATGAAACTCAAATCGATTTATTAGAACATTGTCATACTAGACAGCTGAGTTTGGGTCAGGCCTCTTCAAGCTGCAAAAAGCCAAACCCAATTACCTCTTAAGCACAAAGTTTTTTTCAAACACAAATCTGGCTTGTCTTGGCTGCTTTAACCAAAAAGTGGTCAAATAAAAAGGGGTTCTGCTATTAATCTGGGGGAGCCACTGAATGAAAGAGAGAGAAGAGTTAGGGGAGATGTGAGAGTGAGCATCAGCACTGTTTCTATGGTTATTTAAGCACAGCCATTACAATCCGAAAAGAACGCACTTCACAGCGGTGATGGTCGTTTTCTGTAATGCTGTAAGTCCATAGGCTTAATACGAAGCTGGTGGATGCAGTGCACCTTTCAAATGTGTTTATATTATTTTTTGAAAAGCTGTTAAAGGCAAGTTAAAGGCAAGTTAAAGGCACGTTATTCTTCCCAGGTCAAACTACCTAACAGTATTTTACAGCTCCACATGCATACAACATGTAGAAGTGCTGAGTGAGGACCGGCTTTGTCTTTTAGCTCATAATAATGGAGGACGTTAGTGTACCAATAGAGGAAACTTTACTACAGCTCAGCACTCCAATTCTGAGCCGCTTATAAGTAGGCCGACTGGCTCCGATCCTGGGGGTTGAGTGGGTTTTGGCCAAACCTCTTCTTCAAACCTCTGTTGATTTCATGCTTTTGTCTGGATTTTTAAAAAAAACCTGACATTTTCTATAAGTGCTTGGAGAGATAAATGTATTGGTGGAGGTAGGCAGAAATATATAATTAAATGTATTTATTCACAAAGTTTTAGCTGTTAACTATCTTGCCCTTTAGCTGTGATGTTGCACCAGCTGTTCAGTCTGAGTAACATTGAAGTTGTTCTTTAATTCATTGTTCTAAACCCTAAGGCAGTTTATTGAACAGGTATTGAATAAAGTTAAATGCTAACAGGTATTACTCATTAGCTTAAGGGGAAGACAAAACATTTATTGACCAACAGGAATCTTTCATAAACATTTCGATTTATTCATCCTTTAAACATTGAAATACAAATTGTGAATTGGGGGGTACGCCGGTTTCCCATTTCGTGCCGTATTCGTGGGGAGGGTCATACAATTATATTTTTGTTAAAGGCAAGGGAAGAGTCACATAAAATGTATAACTATGAAAAGCCTCATAAGCCCCACCCCCCAAAACAAAAGTGTACAGTGCCTCAATCTGTCCAGGGGTGTATATATAGCCAATTCAGAAATCTGAGCCTTGTCCAGCATGAATGAATTGGCTCTACATTTAAAGAAGGAGAACGACTGGATTGTGATCATCCACAATGACTGAATACAGGGCAGAGAAGCTTCCCTCTTCTTTAAAACGCAGTGTGCAGTGCTGTCTGTCTGGGGGTCATGGGCCTCTTGCTTAGAATAAGAAGCATTCTCATTCCCTACTTCATCAAGGCTGTGGCGCATCACAACAGATCCCATAATAGAAATAGCTGAGGCTTCTCAAACAAGTATCAATAGATTGATATATATAAGTAGGTCAGAGTGTAATCTTTTGAAAAGGAAGATTGTAGTACACATATATTGGGGGAGGCGTAAAAATGCAGCAGAATTTGTGAAGTCAGATATGCCGAAACACCAGCGTTCTGACTCGAGCAAACAAATGTTTGATGGAAAGAAGTATCTTCTAAAAAATGTTTTAACACCATAACGCACGTTGCATTACCTTGCGGCCTTTACCTATGGAGCATCTGGGAAGATGGATTAAACCTAGATGCAATTAACTTGTCTTGTATCAAGGGCCAAAGTGAGAGATTCAGCTACACAAGATTAAATCACAACGAGGTCCAAAGGTATGATCGACTGCAGCCTTGATAGAAGCCATGAAAGAAAGCTTGGGGCTACATAAACAAATAATACGTTTGGTCACATCTTTAAAAATGTAAGATTGCCAACACTCAGATTCTGATCTTAAATGAAACGCACATAAAGCGAGATCACTTCTAATGACCCAATGTGTGACACCTTTTCCCCTCCAAGAACAAGCGTGATTAATTAGGCCTTTCAGAAACGGCACCGCCCAGTCAGATCAGCGCTGGGAAGGACCCGCCTCGTGCCCCTCACATGAATTCAATAAGTCGGTGTGTTATGTCATAAATCTCCAGCGTGAAGGCCGAACCATTGCTTGGCATCACAACATCTGATGAAGAAGAAACTCTAAAAGGTGACGATTATTAAAGATGGAGCGGAGCGAGGCACACGGGGAACTGTCTGTGTCGAGCTCTGACAACATAGATGTGCTTTCCCTCCTTTTTTTCTTACTTAAACACAAAATTGTAGCGTTTTCATCTCCCTATAAATGATGGTAATAAGGGTTTAATAGGAAGGTATGACAGGCTGAGGCTTAATTACAGACGGGAGATATTTTAGAACTTCTTTCTGCATGTACTGACTGTACATTATATAGATCAAAATATGAATGGCATGAACACTATTCTACTACTACTACAATTAATACTATTCGTTTTTTTATGAATCTGCTTTATATTAAATCCAAAACTTGGTGTTAGCATGTCATGGATCCTGTAAATACATTGCCAAGGATAAGTACAGTCATATAGCTCAACCCATTTTTGTTCTAAATTTAATGTGATGTAAATTATATGTATTTCTCTTTCCACTGTAGTTAAAATGATATGATAAAATCTCTTTGCCTGCCATTTGAAATACACTGTAGCATTATGTGAAACTGAATATCGTATTGGTTTTGATTTATGTCAACGCTCGCACGGTGTTGTATCAATAACGCAGCCTAAAGGGGAAGAAAGGACTGTGTTTTACATGTGAATAGGTGTCCATACAATAATCCTGTCATTGAGTATGATGACACTCATAGCAATCCTAGCAGGAAGTGAATAAATCACCATCTTCAGTGGCTATTGTTCAAGCCTTTTGTCATTGGGGGGGAAATAATGGCTAATCAATAGAGAAGTGTAATGTATGAGTTAGATGCCCTTCATCACGGCGTTTTCTGCCATCACCAGGGGGCTTGTAGTCACTACTTCCTCCATTGATTGCTATTGAGAGTGATCAGTCATTGTGGATGTAGCGCTGTCAGAGACAACTGGAGCAGTGCCTCAGTCATCCCGCAATAAGGCCACACGGCAAAACGGTCCCTGTACCTGGAAGAGGAGGAGATCGGCTGAGTCGGGCTTGTTTTAGGACCAATAATCTTCTTCATGTAATTAGCTTTACTTACCGTAGTACTGTATTTGCAATATATAAACCTCTCTCTGCGTTGTTATGGTAGAATATTTTGTAATGGAACCAATAAGTAGCATTTGCTATAATGGTATTTACATGTTTTCTTTGTGTGTGTGTGTGTGTGTATATATAACAATATGAGGGGAGCCCTCATATATTTTATCTATTTATTCTAATGGGGAAAGGTAAGAGGGTGAGAGTAGAGATAGTAGAGAGAGAGGGTTCTCAGGACAGAAAGAGCCGTGGCAGGGAGTCAAACCCCCGGCCGCGCAGGAGAATGGGCGTATGGGATGATCGTCAGTCACTCTTTACCATAGCTAAATATTTACCTATTGATTTACATTTAATTATTTTTTTTTGCCAGGCCATCTGCCCTTTCTGACCAATTAATATCACCAGCAGAAAGCTGTTATAATTTTTAATCATACTGTATATACTACTTAAGCCATTAGCAGCATGTGAACATCTGTTCATTCACACACGACCTGATTTCATAACCACAGTACCACTGATGCACTATACACGAGCCTAATGACACATTCAACATTTGACTGAGACATCTGCTCTCTCTGGCCAGTTGACTCAGGGAACCCCTCTTAAAAGAAATTGTAATATTTTTGTGTGAACAGACATTTTGCCAAAAAATATCTTATTTGGTAAACATACTGTGCGTACTTCCACACTGAAGCCTTTTTATGAAACATCTGAGTCATTCAATTTGGAATGGATGGGGAGCCTAAAACAAACCCATAAAATACATATTATTAATAAGGTTGACAATTAACTGCACAGCACCAAACCAGCCATTCAAATTGGCAGAATTGGCCATAATGCCTGGCAGTCAAATTAATAGTTCTATTTTGAAAATGGAAAAAATAAGCAGACATCAAAGGTCATTGATATTAAGGGCATCCAAAATATGTTGTTGTGAAACCACTTGCATCATGAAGTTACAGTCTTAAGGGACGAATAAGTACAGTCTAGATTTCTTAATGAAAAAGTTAAATAATCTACCGAGCACCTAGCACAGGATATGAGATTATTTGAAATGCAAATTGGTTACTTTTACAGAAAAATATTCAAGCTTTGAAAAAAATGATAGGATTTTGCCAAAGGAGTTTATCTTACAATATAATTCTCAATGGGACAGACCACTTTCATAGCAATAAGTTATACATCACATCTTTGAAAGAGGAAACATACATTCTCATAAAAAACTTTCACAAACTACCACTTGATCTTAGTACAATGTTTACAGTCACAGACAAAAAAAACAAGCATCAGCAATATATCTGAAATATTTTAATGCTATTTTAAAATTTCTGTTTTTAAAATACAAACTTGAGTTTTTTTAATGTAGTTTATATTCTATTACAACAAATTGAATTTTTTTTATTTCTGTACATACTGGATATTCATAAATAGCTGAATTTATTAGTAATTTATTATTATCCATCAACTAAAAAAGTTTGTCTTCTAAGTTGAAAGGCAAGACAAGACAAAAAAATGGACATGCAGCAATCTTCAGTCATACTTTTTCTGCCCCCTAGTGGTGTGAATGCTGTAGTAGCATACATTTTTAAATACACTAATTTTGGAGATTAATCTTCAACAAATTGACATATTATTACAATATCCTGTAAGAAATCTTTTTTTATAAGTTAACAGGGTATAACTGAACATTCGCTAATATAAACTTTTAAATTAAAGGATTCTCTAACAACATGACTGAGCAATATTATTAATCAATCTTCCAATCAATCAAGCTGTGCCATATAAATATCAAGAAAATCTTCCCAAATATATTTCTAATATTTTGTAAACACAGCTAAAGACATGACATTTTTAAAAATGAAGAAAAATGAATCAGGATAAACTGGATCTCCCCATTCATAACAGAACAATCTTCTGTGACACTAAGCACATTACCATCATGGCAAATATATATCATCCTCTACGGCAGAGTTCACTGTCAGCTCTAGTTTGCAATGTCTTTAATAAACTTGGAACAAGGAAATGTGATTTGATGTGTTTTTTTCTTGCTAAGATGAAACTTAGCATAGTTCTGGTGTTCATCAGCGATGTTGAAATGTTCAATATAAATATTTTATATAAATGTTGTTTACACTATTTTGCTGTAGTTTTTTTTACATAAAACTACATTTTACAGAACCTTGATTTTTGTCTCAAAGAAAATATGACTGCATTTATGGAATGTTTGATGTACAAATCTAGAACATGATTAATTCTCTTGCAATTATTCATAATAACTCAATATACTATTTTTATACACAATATACTGTTTTGTAATAATAATAATAATTTAAAAAATCTGCCAACAAAAACAATTAAACACACACCCTGTTCTGCAAACAATTAGAATAATGAAGTGGAATTAAGCAGTGTTACAGAGTAATACAATCATAATCAAAAGATAATGGACGTTAAAATGTAACATCTGGACCATTGCCTTCAAACAACAGGTCCATTTTATTCCCAAAATGTTACTAAACAGTGATTAGTAATGGTTCTTTTTTCAGATGACTTGATAACATGTATCACTTCACTAGAGGTTTAATCATTCAAGCTAAATAAAAAAATGCATATATGCATGACACAGAAGCTGGATCCTAAAAGTAAAAAGGATTGTGATTTTTTTATGCTTTGGAAAATATAAGAGACAGAGTAAATGGATGCCTATGTACAGTGAAAGGTCAGTGCACTATCAATTTTTTTTTTGGCAATTTTAAAAATACCTTCTGGCATTGCATATATATACTGCCCCTCACTGTGGGAAAGCCACATCTCCCTGTGCAGAGCATTTCTATATTACCCCGTCCAGAAAAACACTGCTCTGGGTTATTCATCGATTGAGTGTAAAAAAAGAAATCCCACCATATGCTACTCTTTATAGACCAATGGTTACCTCTCAGCGAGGCTTCCTGACTTGAACAGGAGTCATTCTCATGCAGTGAAAATGTAAAACAGAAACAGAAATGTAAACAGGTTGAATTAACACATGATGTGTCAGCTGATGTGTTGTGTTCAATATATCCCTCACATGTGTGTGTGTGTGTGTGTGTGTATGCGTGTGTGTGTGCGTGTGTGTGTGTGTGTGTGTGTGTGTGTATGTGTGTGTATGTGTGTGCGTGCGTGCGTGCGTGTGTGCATGTGTGCTTTTTAACTTCCGTTTCTTAATGATCTCATTTAAATCAAGCTCTCCACCAGCCTTCTGAGGCATCTGAAGTGTGCTCTCAGGTTTGGAGTTATATAAATAGTTTTGAATCCAGCACTGTGACTGGAGCACTGTGACTGGAGCACTGTGACTGGGGCACTGTTACTGGAGCACTGTTACTGGAGCACTGTGACTGGAGCACTGTGACTGGGGCACTGTTACTGGGGCACTGTGACTGGAGCACTGTGACTGGAGCACTGTGACTGGAGCACTGTTACTGGAGCACTGTTACTGGAGCACTGTGACACTGTGACTGGAGCACTGTGACTGGAGCACTGTGACACTGTGACTGGAGCACTGTGACTGGGGCACTGTGACACTGTGACTGGAGCACTGTGACTGGAGCACTGTTACTGGAGCACTGTGACTGGAGCACTGTGACTGGAGCACTGTGACTGGAGCACTGTTACTGGAGCACTGTGACTGGAGCACTGTGACTGGAGCACTGTGACTGGAGCACTGTTACTGGAGCACTGTTACTGGAAACTTGAAAACTTTTCTCCAAATGACTTGATTTTCAAAATGACAAGCAGTTGCAATCATGACTTTAAACAAAGTACATGCTACGATTAATTTGTTTGAGAAATTATGTAAGAATCATTTTTTTAAAAGCCTTTTGAGCTTTTGTTTGAGCCTTTTGACTCCATATTTTAGAATGTTTGCATGAGTGATAGCATCTTTTCTGTGGCACCATAACATTCTGTCCACTGTTTTTTTGTTCCAGCCAAACGTAACATCTGTAGTTTGAGTTTGTCTGTTTTAAACATAGTTTAAACATCTGTAGTTTGAGTTTGTCTGTTTTAAACATAGTTTAAACATCTGTAGTTTGAGTTTGTCTGTTTTAAACATAGTTTAAACATCTGTAGTTTGAGTTTGTCTGTTTTAAACATCGTTAAACTCCTTATCACTCCTTCCCAGAGACCTGATACCTCTGCTACACCGCAACCTCAAACTCGAGGAATTTATGTAAGAGCTGAAGATTATTTTATATGTATTTACTGATTGATTGATTTACTTATTTATTTATGTGTAGTCAGTGTACAGTGCAACAGAGTATCAGTTATCAAGCCCTGAGAGACATTCCTCCTCTTCACAAATGATCAGACTAATGCATAAAGTGAAACTTATTAGTTCTGCACTAAGCTGAGTTGCTCCAAATGTTCTGAGAATAATTCGACTTGAGCTGCATTGCTCTGATCATGGCTGGTCTGGGTTTGCCAGACATAATCTGCCAAGTGATGGACCAATACATGTTTTAAAATATACACTCATTATATAGCACAAGCTGGAAACAGCAAACACGACCCTCTGCACTGAAGAAACTCGTTTTCTATGCATCTCAAGGTCTGTGTTGTTTGAACTTCATTAAAAGGTCATGCCTATTCAAACCTCTAAAGCTGCAACTGTTTTCACGATACATGAGACGACAGAATAACAGTAGAAACCATGATATCAGTCATTTCGTGTCAGATCTAAACAGCGTGATACATATTCACTTTACACTCTTAGTTTTTGTTTACTCTCGGTTCATATCTCAACGATTCCTGGCTCACTGTGTTTTTTCCCATCACTTTTAAGCCACGATAAAGTTATTCTTTTCAAAAGGGGATTAGGAGAGAATCAGCTCTCTCACCAGGCTGCTGTGATGCAATGGCACTCTTTCCGTGTTAATTTCCCAAGGTCAAAATCCACCTTACAACAAGGAGCTTTGAAGATGTTCTGAAAAGACAACGACAGCTTTCCTGCTGTCTGCTGAAAACAACATTATGATGTGTTAAGAGACGGCTGACTTCACTGCATTACAAAGAGCGGTGAGGCTTCTTGGCCCAGCGTTTACAGGTAAACACAAAACTGTCTGCCACAAGAGACTTTAATGGTCTAATTATGGCACTCATGCAAATGTGTACGCTAATTATTTATTTACATGAATAAAATACATAGAAAAAGACAGTGGCAGGCACTTAGAAGGCACTAACCATCAAAAACCTTTCATGTTTGAGGTTTGTTTACCATTACATAGGTGCCAACTTTCCATCAAGCACAGGGGAGAGGGGGGGGGGGGGTATAAAAACATTTTTTTCTTATGTTTAGAAAAACAAATAATTTTTTCAGTTACATGCTTCACTATAACAACACAGATCACAGATGGAATATTTGATCATAAAACAGGTGCACATTAAGTAACATTTGCAAAAGTGAGAAGCACTCTGGAAACGCGTGAATGAGCAGCGATGTGAGAGAGAACCACTTCTGCTCCTGTCTCACTGAGTCAGTGACGACTGCAGCCCTAATATCAATCCCTACAAATGAACACAAAGCAGAACTAGCATTGAACCAGACCTGAGAATGCGTTTCTCTGCGCTCTGTGCTACTCCACTGTAAGACTAATAGCTACAATTACCAGCGAACGTCTGCCGTTTTTAACACTTTAAAGCAAGACATGAGAACCGGCTTTAAATTTCTTTGAACTGACCATATTTGGGATTGGGATATGATTGGACGCTTTAAAAACGGCACTTTACTGTGTATTGACTGTGTGCGCGTGTGTGCTCAATGGAGAAAGGAGGGGTTTAAACCAAGTGCTCTACCGTCACTTTGAAATGGTTCAGCAAGTAATGTTACTCTTACTGAACATTGTTCTGAATATCAGGGGCGGGGGCCTGCCCCCTAGAGTACTTACAACTTCAACCGTCATCCAACCTTGCACAGAACCAATGATCACATGACCACGGGCACTGAAAACAAACGGCAGACTACTGTCTGTGCGTGCTACAGCTACGTCTATAACAAATGTGCAGCAAGAAGGTAGGACTTGCTACTGAGAAATAAGCCGTGCAGTTATCAGAGCCAGAATCTGCCAGACATATTGTACTTGATCAGGAAGATTGTGTTCAACTTTTTAAAAAGATTTAAATGTAAAAGATTTCAGTTCTAGTTTCAAGGACGCTCCACTAATGGGCCTTTATACTCCCACTATCGCATAATATGATGTCTTCTCTGAATGCAAGTCATTGGAAGTTTTAAAGCATATGTTTTTGTCAGATTTCCTTCCATTTAGGGGCTCGAGGGGCTTTATTTAATATGCAGTGACACTTATAATGCTTATATGTACAGTGAATAATAGGTTGGCTTTGAATTCTGGCTTTGAAAACGAGTTACAACCGACCCCAAAAATGGGAATTGTTAATGTGTGTTTTAATAAAAATGTAACAACAGATGGCAAGAGCTAGCCCATTTATATGACCTAATTATCAATCTATTCTAATCTATCTCTGAATTTATCGAAAGCAATGTTAGTAATAATCAATGAAATGATCTATTTTAAAGCCTCTACACATATTTAAAGGACAGAGCTAAAAAGAGCCACTGCACAATTTATTAGAAGGGGGAAAAGTGCAATAAAATGTTGTGGAGTGTTGCTTTTATTTATTAATATACACTGAGATTCATGCATTTAGACTGGGGCTTCTGGCCCTGGTCGTGTACATTTCTCAGCCTTCACAAATTATTAAAGTCTGGGGATTCTCATTGGCAACATATTTGTCTCTTTTTAATATAAATAATGTCTTGATAAACATCAAGCATTTCTTCTGTTATGTAACAGAATGTGGACAGGCCAATATTTTCAGCACAACATTTATGAATGCTCATACCTGGCCTGGAAATGTAAGAATACAGTGGTACAGTGCAATATGCATTCTGTACGGTGAACAGATTTACACTAAAATGTAGTGAAAAGTGCTTTTGAGCATGTTCATGTTCCTGAGACTGAGATCAACCTGTCATTTGGGTCACTAAATTCTCCTCAGATCTTTAATGTTAGTATAATCATAAGCTTGCTGGGCTGTAGGCAATAACATTTAAGGTCCATAAAAAAAAATAGTAATGGAGCTTGGGGAATAAAAATGAGACTTACATGAGGTTTCTATTTTTTAAAGGCAAATAAAAGATGGAACGTTGAAACTATTCTAGGCATTATACACAAATACAACTTAGATGAGCTAACACTTGTATTTAACATCATCTACAAAAGATGTGGGTGGTTGTCTGCACTCATATATTGCTTTATAATGACTTTGCTTTAATGAAGCCCCCTGCTATCCTGTAACTTTTAACATATCGTTATGGCAAGTTCACGCTGTTCATGTATGGTGCACCGATCTATCTTTTCAATGTATTAGACTTCTATTCAAATTACAAAACTGAATGGGAAATTTTTGCATGAATAACACAAGGAAGTACAAGAAAATATTGTAAACATAGTTAGCGAAATTTAGATGTTTTTTTTTAGTTTTTTTTTTAGGGCCCAGATAAAGAATAATAAATAACACCAACAAAAGAAACACAACCAAAGAGGAATAGCTTAACAAGAGTCGTATTCTTATCATTCCTTATCGTTGTTGTTATGCTAACTGCTGTATGGCTGAAAATATTTACAGAAAATTACATATTTTATCTTGTATAATCTCCATCATGTATGAAAGATTTCCCCACTTTGAATTGTTAACGTTTTGCTGTATTCTTTTTTTTCTTCTGGTGTATACATGGTAGCCTTTCCGAGTCCTTCAGCTTTAAAATCCCATTGACTTCCACAGGGTCAAGATCTACCTTTATCAACCAGAACAAGCATTTGATGTGTATGTAGAGTGTGATTGTGTGTGTGCACATGGCATGTGCGTGTCTGTGTGTGTGGTGTTTGTGTGTGTATGTGGGAATGCGTGTATGTGTGTGTGTGTGGTGTGTGTACGTGGGAATGCGTGTGTGTATGTGTGGTGTTTGTGTGTGTACGTGGGAATGCGTGTGTGTATGTGTGTGTTGTTCTCAGACAGGGACTTCTATGTGAACAGTGTGGAGCTTCCTGGGTTCACTCAGAATGTAGACTCTACCACAAAGCACTCCACCATACAGGCTTGGCTTCATGCCAAATTGTCAGGTTTTCAGAAGGGAGGCCTTCTCTTCAAATTGTGTCTGTCCAGTTGTTTGTGCAATTCTTGAGAACCCAGACAGCTAGGTGCCCATATCTGTTTTGGCTGTGTCTGGCTGAATGAATTCATTGGGGTCAAAGTTGTCTCACACAGCTGCCATCCCTCCCTGCAGCCACAGGTGGATCAATTGCAGAAACACGGTTCATCAGAGAGCATTTGAAAACACTGCCTGGAAGCACGAGTCCGACTGCAGCGTCTACGCGCGCGTTTCTCCTGAAACTATGCATAATGCTCACCTGGACCGTGGAAGGAGATATTAAACTTGTTAGAAAGTTTGCATTTTGTTTAATTATTAATAAGGTGTGTGGACTAAAAATTTAAAAATACTGAACAAAGGATCATTTCAAATATTGGGACTCTCATGAAGGTAGAACTGTCTCACAAAATACATTAAATACGAATAAATATTGGTCCATTGTTGAATCTTAATAACAATTAATTCATAATTTTTTATTTTTTTTGTGATGGGGTAACTGAAATAAGCAAGCGTACAAATTGTGATTGGGTATTTTACCAAGTGCAGTCACAACCTTTTTAATATTTGATTGTTATTTTTAATAAATGGCTGTGTACCATTCTGCCATGTCTGTTTGCTCTATTGTTTTTACTTTTTTTTCCATACTGACTTGTCAAATGTGAGTTTGATAAAAGCACAATAATAATAATTTTATTTTAATTAAATTCATTTATTTTTTTTGCAGCAGGCTGCAACAGCTGTTATGGTGTTGCAAGATGAAGATCACATTGCCTAGTTTTCACAAATAAACAAGTAGAAATAATTAAAATAATATAGAGAAGGAAAATTTTTTATTCTTTATCCAATCCAAGCTCTCCAAAATAAAGTTACTTGTATCCCACTATATTAGGATTGATCATTTGAGGCAAATTAGGTGTGTCAATTATTTTGTGCAGATCAAACATGATTTATTTAAAAGCTCACGCATGTATCGGGGATGGCAAATTACTAAACTAATGGGCGTATCATAAAATATTTAGACCCCAGTGAAAACTTCACCCAGAACATTTCGGGAAAACTATGTCGACAACCATTCTGCGTTAAAACAAGAGTGAATCATGCACAGCTCTCTATTGCCACCTAGTGGCTTACTTAAGCAAACTAACCTCCATTCAATTTACCCAAAAGCGCAATCAACATTTTACTGGATTTACAATAAACGACTTGCCGCTTCTTTAGTACAAACAGTTTTCAATCATTTTCAGTAAAAGATTAATTTAACAAATGTTTATTAGGTCTAAGGTTGATGCTGTAATGCCTATCAGTACATGCTGTGGTACAGTATATTCATAAAAATGTGTAAAATAAATCGAAAAATTATTACGTATTTATCATTTTAAAAGGGAATTCCCCTGTACACAGTGCACATTGAAGTAATGTGAATTTTTTCTGAAAAGATACCAGTTGTGTGTATAAAGATGCTGGGCATATTGTAGTGATGTGATAAAACATTACGTGTTAGAAGACACCTGGCATTGTAGAAGTAGCAGACAGCTGATCTCAACAAGATATGAGCTTAGAAGACAACTAACATGTTCGAGAAACGCAGTACAGATTAGTATATAGGCCATTTTACATACACTTCAGCTTATTTAAGGTTCATATAAAACTTAAGCAATCTATATATGATAAAGCTAATGAGGATGAAAACAGCAAAAATGTAACATCTCAAAATTTCTAAGTCCATACTTTAAGTCAATAGATTTATGAACAATTATTTCCAGTTTTCCAACTACAGTGCAATTCATATTGTCATCTAAAATGTGTAGCAAGATATAAATTCTCATCAATTGAAATCATTTTTAAACTTTGTCTTAAATAGCACAATTCTAGACCCAAAAACATAATAAAAAAATAAAAGAACCCATTCAGTGCAAATTGACACTGACTCAAGAAATCTTGCCCTTCATCACATTTATTATAGTTTTTTTTAATGTACTCTTGTCAGTTTTTTAAAATAATAAAACAACATACAGTGGGGACCAAAGGTTTGAGGGCAGTGACACAATTTTGATTAAGGTGTCAATTACGCTGGAATAGTATGGATCACATAGGGTGCGTCCCAATAGTCAAAAAATGCAACCTTTCCTCCTCCACTACCACTCCTCTACTCTGTGCCCCGGAAACGGATCTTTGTGTTTTAATCTAATGTCACTGATTACATCTTAATTACGTATTAATGGTTACATATTAATTCATGTCCTGACGCAAACCGCAATGTCAGGTACATTGTATACTGTACATGCAAATACTTGTACTCAAAACATTCACAGTTTTGCATACTTCCGGGTAAGAGAGGAGTGGTAGTGGGGGAGTGGAGGAAGGGAGGTGGGGAGTGAAGAATATTGGGATGCAGCCGAGGTTGGCTTAATGGCTGTAAGTCATCAAGGGTCTGAGGTATCAAAAAAGCCTCAATCCATCAATCTGCTGCCAGATATGCAGTAGATATGGATGGATCACTTTAAGGGTTTCTTCTCCTGACTTATTTTTCTATAGTAGTTCAGTAGTAGTAGTAGTAGTATGTTTATTTCGGTCTTTATACACAAGTATAATTCAGTAAATCAAAACAAATACATATATTTTCAAGCGAAAAGGTATTGGCTGAAGCTAATGCTTATTTCACCAACCCTTTTTACATTCTAGAACAAGTGCCCTTTCAAAACCCCAAATTTATATTGAAACTAAGAAAACAAAACAGAAGTATGTTTCTTTCAGACATTTCTTACATCATCACACTATTTCAAATATATTATTTTTAAACTTTTTTTTTAAATTTACAGTGTGCTACACATTTTTATTTCATTATTACACTTGTTCCATAAGGTAACCCCTTTAATTGATACACATCTACACTACATCTGTCCTTACCCTCATTTACATCTGTCCTTACCCTCATTTACATCTGTCCTTACCCTCATTTACATCTGTCCTTACCCTCATTTACATCTGTCCTTACCCTCATTTACATCTGTCCTTACCCTCATTTACATCTGTCCTTACCCTCATTTACATCTGTCCTTACCCTCATTTACATCTGTCCTTACCCTCATTTACATCTGTCCTTACCCTCATTTACATCTGTCCTTACCCTCAAAACAAACAAACAAAACAAACAATACAAACTCCAGTGCATACTGGCTCTTCCTCATTAAAAACAACGCTTGGATACAGAGTCCGGAAGTGTTTCATTTTTTGCTCTAAACATTATTTGTACAGTTTTACAGTCTCCTAAATCTCTGGATTTTAAGGCATGTGAGTCAATGAATAAAGTGTTGGTTGGGTCGTAATAAAAATAATGTGATCCATACTATTCCAGTGTAATTTACAGTTTAAACTTTTACCGGTAATCTATCGGATTTTTCTGTGTTCCGCTACGGGTTTTGCTTTCATCTCGGTGATTAGTGAGTTCACCTGTCCTGCATTTCCTCTATTTATACCCCGCTTCCTCCTTTTCTCATCGCTTCCATGTTATTTCACGTAACATTCGAGCCGGTAAAGGGTATAGGAAGTTGTGCTGCTATCGACCGCTTTGCTTCTCAACGCGGGACTTGTTAGCAGTAAAATTTTGAAAAAGCAAAGTGAGCTTTTTCGCTCTTATTTCAGAGCAGAGGTTTTGGTTTCTTTGTTTTCCACTCAAACCTACGAGTGCTCTCACCCTACGTTTTCGTTTTTTTTTGGTTTTTCTCCTTCCTTTGTTTTTGTTCGCTCCACAAACGGGAGTTGGATAAGCGTGACTGCTTATTTCTTTTGTTTTGCTCGGATATCGAGTTCCTCGTTTTTATCGCGAGGTTATTTGTGTTCTCCTTATTTTCCCCTTCCACTACGGATTATTGTCCGTCTTAGTGGTGTTCATTTGAAATATTTCCTCCAATATTTCCTCCAATATTTCCTCCGTGTCTCTGGCATAGAGATCCCCAACACATTTCAAATCCAATGTTCTGGAATACAGAGCCAAAACAACAAAAAATGTGTCACTGCCCTCAAACATTTGGTCCCCACTGTATATGCAATAAAATATTGTAAAAGTACATAATTCTTCTGTGGTGCAATACTTCATTTTTGATGTCATTTTTACAGTATGGGTTCTTCAAATTGAAAATTCACATGATGTATTTAATTGATGATAATTTTACTGTGTAATTATTATGAACAGCCTAAAATCCCACATTACTTTACTTTAAATGCTACTGTAGTTTCCTTAATACAAGTTCACCAAATCAGGTGTTTCACAAAATATCAGATAAAACTTCCAAATTATTCCAAACAAATCTATTAAAAAGAGAAAGTATTTTTTCTCTTAATTTTCTATTTTGAATTTTACACTGTATATCCTGCAACTGGATTGGATATCAGACAAATGTGTTATTGGTATTCATACATTGGCAATCAAGACATTGTATACTGCATACTGCAAGCCAGAGTGAAGTGGAATGCGTGTGTACATACAGTATGTGCGTATTTTCACAGGCAGCTTGCCTAAAGTATATACTGCATACTGCAAGCCAGAGTGAAGTGGAATGCGTGTGTACATACAGTATGTGCGTATTTTCACAGGCAGCTTGCCTAAAGTATATACTGCATACTGCAAGCCAGAGTGAAGTGGAATGCGTGTGTACATACAGTATGTGCGTATTTTCACAGGCAGCTTGCCTAAAGTATATACTGCATACTGCAAGCCAGAGTGAAGTGGAATGCGTGTGTACATACAGTATGTGCGTATGTTCACAGGCAGCTTGCCTAAAGTATATACTGCATACTGCAAGCCAGAGTGAAGTGGAATGCGTGTGTACATACATTATGTGCGTATGTTCACAGGCAACTTGCCTAAAGTATAACAGGTGCAGGTCATAATTGTACAGCACATGTTGCATCCTCCAATAGCCAAACATCTCACTAAAAGGGTTGTTGCGCATTTCTAAAATACCTGAATATCTCAAGACATAAATTACAAAGCCAGCAAAGCCATGCACCCAGGGGACCATGGAGTGCTCTGTGATTGTATGCTACAGTCAGAGAATGGCGGTGCAAGGACACGGTCACTTCTGTTCTATTCCTTTCCACAGTGTCTGAATGCTTCTTCCAGGCACTGTCAGCCGGAACACAATACCCAGAGAGTACTCTGCTTATTTGAAAAACTGAGTCATTCATTCATTCAACACATGATAAATGGCAAACAATGATTAAATTCCCTGTATTTAGCAAACACCGTTCTTCCTCAATTACACAGAGAATGTGCAGTCATCACTGTCATACAGAAAACACAATATCTGGAGTTTATGTAGTTCGCCACACACGTATATAATCTCTGCTCTCTTGATTTTTACGGTAGGCTATCTTTCCGGTGAGGCCAACCCATGGCTAATCTTGCTGAGAGTTAATTTGCTCACTTAACACTATCTCCCCTTTACTTTGCTGCTAACGCAGAGATCACTGCAGATTGGAGATAAATAACCAGGCTGCTGTGAGACTATGGAGGAGCTTTTCTCAGGCTATTATTGGCTGCCGTCACTCTACAGTCTGTCCGAGACACAGTATGAGGTGGATGTGGCCTTCCTGTTTGCCCAGGCTACCCCTGTTTGCCCAAGCTACTGGTGACGTGCCTGCCTCACAGGGCAATCCTGGAACAGTGATGTTTCAGCCTACAGGGCAGCACGGCCCTGTTGAGCTGGTAGAACTCCACCAACTGGATCAGATCACTGAAGCGTGTGTGACCATCATCCAGGCTAAAGAACAGCTCGCCCTCGTCCTCCACCTGCCACACAAATGTCCGTGTATAAGCACATATATACGCCCGCACACAGACACATATGCTTGCACACACACACATACATATACACACATTTAAACACACACACACACACACACACACACACACACACATCCAAATACATGAACAGGCATCATCACATATAGCCTAGTACATCACATACATACATACTCACAGGTAAGATCTGAAACCCAGAGACCGCTCACCATACTCACAGGTAAGATCTGAAAATGTTTGATTCTCTGGGTATGGCACAGTGACAGGACAAATGTCTTGGGGTTGCTTTGACTGTCTCTTAGAAGAAAAACCCTAAAAACAGAATAACCTTCTGACAGTTAATATGTAGAAGACAGACCTGGGTCAAGTATAATATAAGTTAACTCTAGAAGTGCTGATACCTGAGAATTATCAGTGGAACATGTTATTAACCAAAATGTAAATTACTTGAAAGCATTTTACTGGTGACTGAAGGATCTGGTAAGGTCACGTCACAGGTACAGTTCAGGTAAAATATATAAACTAATAAGGACATCATACTGCAGCTGTTCATCATCAGTGTCTTCAAACAAGCCTTATTTAAAAAGTCTTATCAATTTTTATATTCCAATACTGAATATTTTGCTTACCCATCAATAAGACCTTGTTCTGTAATTATCTGGTGAGCCTCATCCCGTGATAGTCTGCTGTGGAACCAGGGCTGAGTTGTGTGTATTGCTAACAAAAAGATCAACGTGTTAGAGAGCCCTCATGCTAAGAACATTTTAATTTATTTGTCCTGTTCCTTTGGGCTACAATTAAATGTACATTAAGGCATGTAGATGATAACCCTATCCAGAGCAACCTGGCTTCAAGAGTTCAACAGCAGTGCCTCACCTGGGAATTTAATGTGTGAATGTAACCTCTAAATTACAATCCCCGTTCCCAAACTCATTGGTCATTCCTAGCGCTGTGGCAGTTAATGGAGAGAGACGGCTTTGTTCTACTGACCTAAGTTAGACACGTGGATCTGCGATGTGGACGGGCTTCCGTGGGAGCTCAGGCGCTGGCAGCTTTTTCTCTGGAGGAGAAATGCATCAGACGGCCATATTTTCACGGTCAAGGTGCAAACTGTCAAATTATGGCAATGCACAGCAATGTTGAATTAAGAATTTAAAATTTGATTCGACAGTAAGAATCTCCAACTCAATTAAAACGTTTTTGTGACTATAAACCAAGGTTATTATAGTTAACTAAAACTAAACTAAAACTGTAATGTACTGTTGCAAAACTAACTTAAATAAAATAAAAATGACCATGAATTCTTTTTAGTTTCTGACCCTTTTTTTGTTTGGATAATCCGGATTGCATATAGTGGAACATTCAAAACCAATATCTATTTCTCTCTCCCCCAACCCAACTATTGTTAAAATAAAAAATAAAATTGGTTGAAAAACTAAAACTAAACTAAAACTATAAACACACTCTGAAAATGAACTTAAACTAAATTAGAAGGTGAAATTAAAAACTAATAAAAATAAAAACTAAATGAAAAACGTAATAATTATAATAAACTATAATAATCTTGCTTTAACCGAGTGCACCTGCAGCACAGTTGTAAAAAAAGGTTTGTTTCAGAGGGATAAATGACCTTTCATTGTGGCTCACGATTTGCTCATATATAAAGAGCGAAATCTCAAAGAAGTGCATCACACAACATGTTATCTGTTATCATACATTCATGGATAATTACACGTAAAATAATTGTTAACTGTTGCATTTATTTATTTATTTAAACAGATGGAGGAAAATGCATTTCACGTGCATTGGCCTTTGGCTTATGTAAAGAACACAAGGGGTTAAAGGGATAGGGCCCCTGTGAGTGCCCCTGGGATAGGGCCCCTGTGAGTGCCCCTGGGATAGGGCCCCTGTGAGTGCCCCTGGGATAGGGTTCCTGGGATAGGGTCCCTGGGATAGGGCCCCTGGGATAGGGCCCCGTGCTGCTGAACTCTTTCGTGTGCCGGATGAGAGTGATGCTGCACAGTAGAGCGGAGATGAACAGGGGAGCAAAAGACCAGACTTACCCTCCAGGACAGCCCCTCCTCCACAGCCACAGACAACACCTCGGAGGGGTTCTCGATCACCCGGCTCCTCTGCCCCGAGAAGTCCATGGCAACAAGGGAATTCTCAGAGATGCTTCTCTGGAAAACAGGGAAGAATCAGAATTCCACAATCAAAACATGCAAGGGGCTTTTATTTCCCCTTTTTCGTTTTAGAAAAGAAAAGCGAGGTGTTGAAAGCTAAAGAAATAATGGAATTGTTCTTTGATGTTGACACCTACACTGCAAAAAATGTCTGTTTTGACAAGTGCTTTAGTCTTGTAATGATCTTGTTATCTTTTTTCTCTCAAGCAGAAGATATTAGCCTGTTTTAAGTTTTTGGTTGACAAGTGAGATTATCTCACCCCACTGGCAATCTTTATTTAGCAAAACAGAAATAGAACTAAGATTTTAAGTCGAAATATAAGTTAAGTTGTTAAGATTGACTTGTTTTTTGGTTTTTGCAGTGCATATTACTCCTCCCTGGTCAGTGCATATTACTCCTCTCTGGTCAGTGCATATTACTCCTCCCTGGTCAGTGCATATTACTCCTCCCTGGTCAGTGCATATTACTCCTCCCTGGTCAGTGCATATTACTCCTCCCTGGTCAGTGCATATTACTCCTCCCTGGTCAGTGCATATTACTCCTCCCTGGTCAGTGCATATTACTCCTCCCTGGTCAGTGCATATAACTCCTCCCTGGTCAGTGCATATTACTCCTCCCTGGTCAGTGCATATTACTCCTCCCTGGTCAGTGCATCTGACACCAGCTGTGTTCCTGTTGCCTTCAAACAGGGTCTTTTCAAAACTCTGCTAAAAAAAATCCACTCTGGACCACTACTGTTCATCACTAACATCCAGATATGCAGGGTAAAACTATAGCTCCCATCTCTTTCTGAACCAGCTGTTACTGTCTGTATACATATATATGGACTTATTATACCATATAAATTAGGTCTGGATGAGTCCGTCTATCTGAAAGATTTTCTATTTTGGAGCAAACAGGTCTGAGGGTAAAAAAGCTGTGTTCCCACCATGCCGTTAACAAGTGACCCTCTGTGAGTCCTGAGCTATTATCCAATCCTGCAGCTTCTCCTATTCCCTGAGACTCCCTGCTCTGCACACCCTAACCCTAACCCTAACCCTCTGTGAGTCCTGAGCTATTATCCAATACTGCAGCTTCTCCTATTCCCTGAGACTCCCTGCTCTGCACACCCTAACCCTAACCCTAACCCTCTGTGAGTCCTGAGCTATTATCCAATCCTGCAGCTTCTCCTATTCCCTGAGACTCCCTGCTCTGCACACCCTAACCCTAACCCTAACCCTCTGTGAGTCCTGAGCTATTATCCAATACTGCAGCTTCTCCTATTCCCTGAGACTCCCTGCTCTGCACACCCTAACCCTAACCCTAACCCTCTGTGAGTCCTGAGCCATTATCCAATACTGCAGCTTCTCCTATTCCCTGAGGCAGTCTGACCCCCTGCTCTGCACACAACTCCAGGTCCAGCCATGCACCATATCTTTTGGTGTTCTGTGAACAGCAAACCAAACGTAATGAGTCGCTAACGTGATTTTAATAGCCTGTTTCTCTTGCTAAAATAGATCATCCGTTTACTCATTCGGGATTATTTTATTCATTGGTGAGAATGCAACTAGGATGTCAGCCAATGGTATCCTTCAACAAGGAATGGCATTTTCAAACATGAGTGCAAAAATGAAGTGTAAAGCAAAGCTCCGCCTCCTACCATTGGTGAGGTCCTTTCTGTCTGATTCGGTTGGATGAAGTTCTGATACAGCCGCATCCCATACTGAGAATTTACAACACACAGGCATTTCTCCCAATAAACATCAGAAAATAGACAATTACATTTTTGTTTTACAATAATGAGGTATGAGGTATGTGAATATAAACAAATATTCCTTTGTTTTCGTTTGTGTACGTGTGTGCATGCATGTGTGTATGTATTTGTGGATGCAAATGTATGTGTGTGAGTACACTGACTGTGCGTGCCCAGGAGCAGGTCATAACAAGCCCACCTCAAACCCGCTGTAAGCAGTAGTGCAGTGGACCTGTTCCTGAAGGGAGCAGGCTTGCAGCGGTAGGCCAGTGGACCTGTTCCTGAAGGGAGCAGGCTTGCAGCGGTAGGCCAGTGGACCTGTTCCTGAAGGGAGCAGGCTTGCAGCGGTAGGCCAGTGGACCTGTTCCTGAAGGGAGCAGGCTTGCAGCGGTAGGCCAGTGGACCTGTTCCTGAAGGGAGCAGGCTTGCAGCGGTAGGCCAGTGGACCTGTTCCTGAAGGGAGCAGGCTTGCAGCGGTAGGCCAGTGGCAGTTACCTTAAAGAGGCGCATGGCCGTCACCCAGCAGGTCCGGATGTGTTCCTCATCTGTGCACAGTAGCCTCAGGTCCCTGGGGCAGCTCAATTTGTTAGGCTGTTGAAAGCCACAACAAAGTGTCTAAGCATTAGGGTGTGTTTATGTCTCACAGAGAACAGCTCTTTTTGCACTTGCTGTTGTAGCTGTATACTCCAAAAGCACACTGAGAAATAGGCTATACAGGAAAAGACAAAGCCTTGTTCTTTAAAATGTTCTTTACACACTATAAATACTGACCATGTTATTTGGTCTACTGTTCAGTCTTTGTTTTGCTTTTGAACATCTATCCTTTCCTGTTTCTATGGGCCTTTTCAAGCCTAAGTTTAACTGATGTTACAACGTGCATTGGTAAAGAACCAGACAGAGTAGAGTTTTTACAACCTGCACTAAATTTTAAGTAGGTTTATTTCCTCTACTTCGACTGTCACGCTGTTACTGTTTCACTCT
This sequence comes from Ilyophis sp. 1 JC-2022, assembly GCA_022702515.1. Lineage (NCBI taxonomy): Eukaryota > Metazoa > Chordata > Actinopteri > Anguilliformes > Synaphobranchidae > Ilyophis > Ilyophis sp. 1 JC-2022. Next base: position 34,192,130 of record CM040398.1, read on the forward strand.
GTTTATTATCTTATATTTACCAGTGTTACCAGGTTCATAGCAGTGTACCAGACATTCTTTATAACCCACACTACACATCCCAGTTTAGATAACATAAACAGATGAGATGTATGGTGCAGTCAGTAGGGCAGCCGACTCTTACACAGGTCTCCTGCATACACAGGTCCCTTCTCTATCTGTTCCCCTCTCTGCCCTCTGCTCTCTCTACCCTCTCTACCCTCTCTGCTCTCTCTGCTCTCTCTACCCTCTCTGCTTTCTACCTGTTTAAATAAAGCAAAAATACAAGACCAGGGCAGCCTGTCCCACTCTCTTTGAAAAACAATTATTGAAAAGTGTCCAGGATGTCAAAGATGTGATTGTAGTTGTCCTTCTCTTTATTAAATCTTGTATCATTAATGTCAAATTTTATTTTATTCTTGTATAACTATGTCGGTACTTGTATTATAGTTTTGTATTACTTTATGTTGTAATTATTTTTATGTATTGTCTACTGGAATATATTATTGAAAACAGTACCATTAAACATCCATAAATTACACTGCATCTGTTTTAACACCATAACCTTTCTGTTCTAGTTTTCATAATTTTTTCTATCAATTTTGGAGCTTAAGCTGTAGCCCAAAAATGGTAGGATACTGAGCAAGACTAATGTGATCATTTCCTAAAGTGAAATTTCCTAAAGTAAATTAATTAAATATAAAAAATTAAAATCAAACACCTTGATGCAAAACCCATAGTCAGTTGGTGCTCCATACATCTTTCTGGCTGATAGTAAAATGTAGACGTCACTGTCACACAACTCAGCAATGAACTGTAGATGTCTTGGTTCCTTGATTAAATTTTAAAAAGAAAAAGCAAAAAATAAATGCAAACAATTTTAATATTATATCATATCATACAGATACAGGTATCTACTGCAGCTATATCGAATACAGTTGTCCTATCCCTCACATGCCGTAAGGAAGGGAGGTGGGGAGTGAAAAATATTGGGACGCACCCATGTTAGCTGTAACTGCGTGAGCTGGGCTGCATCCCAATATTCTTCACTCCCCACCTCCCTTCCTCCACTCCCCCACTACCACTCCTCTCCTACCCGGAAGTATGCTAAACTGTTGAACGTTTCAAGTACAAGTATTTGCATGTACAGTATACAATGTACCTGACATTGCAGTTTGCGTCGAGACATTAATTAATATGTAACCGTTAATACGTAATTAAGATGTAACTAGCTTTAGCTTTAGTTGCTAAGCTAACTGAAAACACGACTGCGCATGCCTGATCGCTTCTCTTGCGCAGACAAAAAATCCAATGGGGAAAAGCGCCAGTTGCGTATCTTGTCATATATCTAAAATCTTTGACAACATGTACAAATGCGCAAAACGGTCTCAACGTGCACAATCACGTGGTAGCTTTGTATCCAATAAAGGGTTGATACAATGAGGTCTCGGGTTGATACATCACATGCCCCCGGAAGCGGAAACGGAAACGGCGAAATCCCGTTCGTGCAGACTGGATTCAGCCAAAGAGGGTAAACGGAGCTATCCATCTAAAATCTTTGATGCAGCTCATGCAGTATTGTAGTTACGCATGCGCAAACTTGGCACAAACAAGCCGACCCAGTCGTAATCGCTGCGGGGTCGTCATAACATTACGCATCAAGAGTAGCCTACGCCGGTTCTTTTAAATCACACACGCCCGGGCATAGACCGGGTTAACCGGATTGTGGTAATCCGGTTAACCCCGTCCATGCCCGGGCGTTTAATTAAACCCACCCACAGATGTATCTTAATTTGCGGCGGTAAATTGTCAGAAAGAAAGGCTCCTCGTTCTTCCAAACCTATTGGATTAAAACACAAAACCAATTGACTGCCTTTACATTATTCAAAACATTTTATGTCATTGCACAAAATCGATTGCATTTTGCTTGTTGTACAAACAAACTTACTATTTTTGTGAAGAAAAAAAACTGTTAGCTAGCCGTAGGCTGTTTCACCTTTACTCGCCTAACAGCCAATTAGCCTATATTCCCCTACTCCAAATTCCTTTTTTTCCCTCCATAGACAAGCAATATATTTAGTGCATATTCAGCTCGCATGTGATAACTTAACTGCATTTAAGTTTTTCTGTTTGGAATGAAGGCAATGTGCGTGAGCGACTCGTAAAAGGCGGATATTTACCTGCTGTGCTAATGTTTACATTTTCTCTACCAAGTCTCAATCAACCAAACATTCTTCCCGCCAAGTGCTTTGCTAGCTAACATTGGATAGCGGCACATTTGTAATATCCATCATGTTCTGTAACCCACTACAAAGATAATGTGTTCTTGTAATGTTCATTTGTGAGTTTCTGCATTTGCATAAATTATTTCCGTCATGCATTTTTGGGGGAAAAAATGGCAGGAGTGTCATTTTATTTTACCCAAATGCTTGATTAGCATTTAATACTGTCAAATACTGGGGAAATTATTGAGTGAAATATGGAATGTAAAAATACATTGTCTGCGCCGAGATGATATTGCACATTAAATAAAACCGATTTCTGCCTTTTTGACAGTTTTTATCAAGCTGTGTGTCAGAAGTTGAGAGAAAAGTGAGAGTGTAAAAGAGAGATGAGGTAAGTTAGAGACTGATCAGTAATTCCACAGACTTTAAAGGTGCAGTAGGCAAGATTTTTTCAATATAAATTTGGCTAAATTATTAAATTTACTCATATTCCAGCAGCTATCAATACATTAAGTGTTCTGGGGGGAATCTGTTTTCTGTGAGTGTCCCTGGCTCTGTATAGAGTACTCAAGTGAGTACGTCAGTCGTGGGCGGAGTCTGGTTTCGGAAGTAAATTCCCTATGGAAGAATGGAATAGACTTCGGAGACTATCGTCTATTTCTTGAAATCTGATTTATAGAAACCTTCCTGGATTAGCCTGTGTGGTACAAGGATATAGACCATATATCACATGTTCCAATTTAAATTTTTTAAAGTAATGCATTAATGATTGTAGTTCGACTTGTAGTCCACTTTAACGGATTACATATTTAGTACTGGAACGCACGGGTGGTTCTCGACCAATAAGATCATCTCGTCTGTCTATATTTTTGGGCAGATGGGAGTACTGCAGCTGAAGATGAGCTAACGTTAGCTTGCTAAGTAGAGAAGCCCACCCGACAAGGTCAGAAACTGCGCGACAGTTAACCACATAAAGCAATTCTAGCTTTTAGTCCTTCAAGCTAGCTAGCTAACGTTAGAAAAAAGTGTTTAAAAACAGCTGTGTGCTACTGCTGGCTAATGTTATCTGACAACGTCCGTAGCCAAGGCTGCTCATTCGGAGGGAGTCATGGGACATGGAGTTTTTAAACGGTGCCAGCGGTGTTATGATCACAAAAAAAATACTAAAATGTAAAATATACTCTAAGCTGGTCCAGAAAAACGACATAGTTTGCGAACGGGCTTTATATTGAACAATCCGGGAAATTGGCACAAGACATAATCAGTAGAAATGGTTTAAAAGTAAGCTTTAGTTAATCTCTACGCTCTAAATGAATGGGGAATTTACTTCCGGAACCAGCGTGACGTAGTCACTTCAGTACTGTATTACGCTGTCAAAAAACCTCACCCTGGTCTTATAAAAACTAATCAATAGACAGGGCTAGCTGTGTAGCTACCAATCAGGGCAACTATCTACAAGCAAAAGATCCTCCCCTTAGAATAATAACCTGTCTGTGTCTGTCTCCGCGCGTGCACTGGAGCATCATTTGGTGTTAGCGGCTTAGGATAGAGATGGGAGGGAGGAGAGCAAAAGGGGGATGTTTTTTTGCCTTGTATATGTTCAAACTTGCCTACTGCAGAAGAAGAAAAAAAGTTAACCACATCAAAATCACCACACTTCGAATGTTGGGAGTCATTCACATATTCTGTAAATGGGGGAGATCATATGTCAGTACCTGGTGTCTAATCCAGACTGTGCCAGTGCATCGTATGCAACGTGTGCATGCATAGTTAATGGTTTAGTATGCATTGTACATGCATAGTTAATGGTTTAGTATGCATTGTCCATGCATAGTTAATGGTTTAGTATGCATTGTCCATGCATAGTTAATGGTTTAGTATGCATTGTACATGCATAGTTAATGGTTTAGTTTGCATTGTACATGCATAGTTAATGGTTTAGTATGCATTGTACATGCATAGTTAATGGTTTAGTATGCATTGTACATGCATAGTTAATGGTTTAGTATGCGTTGTACATACATAGTTAATGGTTTAGTATGCATTGTACATGCATAGTTAATGGTTTAGTATGCATTGTACATGCATAGTTGATGGTTTAGTATGCATTGTCCATGCATAGTTAATGGTTTAGTATGCATTGTCCATGCATAGTTAATGGTTTAGTATGCATTGTACATGCATAGTTGATGGTTTAGTATGCAAAGCAATTTTTGGAATTGTAATTGCATGTGTATTTTAAGATTAATCAATAAGATGAGGGCTGTCATTGTAGCAAGAATGATACGTTGTGACAAAAATATGTAGAGAGCAAGTATTTAACACAAAGAATAAATACGTATTTAATAAATCGTGTGAGAGTAACTACTTTTTGAATCAAACAAGCAATACAGCGTCAATTATAACAAACGGTGAATAACAAAGCAAATAAAAACTTTATCAAAATAAAACCCATCATTGGATGAAAATGTGATTTTGTGACGCTAACGGCGTGAGTTGTGCTAGTAAGCATAGTTACGATCATTTCAGTCCTGACAAACTTCTGTCACTCCCGGCAGAAGCTAGGAGACTTCCGGTGAAATTGTTCGTAGTCAACAGCCAGCTTGTTGAGTTGAACAGTAGCCTATACTTACACTGTAAAATAAAAACCAGCAGCAATGTTTCCAGTGAAAAACTATTTAATGAAGGGGGGGAACTATAAATCCTGTTATTTTATGGGATGACTGTTAAATAACGAGTTATTGCTGTTATTCTACATGACTTTGACAGGATTTATCATTTTTATTTTTTATTCATTAAATGGTTTTAATGGTCATTAAAATATATTTTTCAGTGTAACTATTCCAAACATGCGAAAGCATCTCATTTAAATATTCTTCTTTGCGGCTGGAGTAATTTACATAATGACTCTTAGTTTATCTCCCGCAAAGTGTGAAATGATAACATGGGCAAATATCTTGGCTGAACATGCAAAATAACACGTGTTATTTCAACCCCTTTGTTCCAAAAGATACACTTTTCTTCAGTTTGGAAGATTTCACTTATTTAGTTCTATTTTTCTGTAGTACTATTTGTGTAATACTTTGATTTGATTTGTATGATTTGATAATTAAATATGCCTTGTTGACGCAATGTCCTTAAAATATTCTATGTAAACCAAGTTTTTCATCGGATTCTTTTTAACACGTGTGCAATTTAACAATTTATTGAATACAAGTATCAGATGACATTGTGCATCTAAAAATATTATTTTACGGTATAGAAAGTTCAGGCAGGTTTCTCCGCAGAAGTTTTTAATCGATTGGTGCTCAGTCCCTCACACAAGCAGGGTGGGGTGGTGTATAGAAGTAATTTACTGCATTCTGGGATATTAAAAACACACAAAAGCAGCTTTCAGACAATTTGGGTTAAGAACCAGAAATCCCCCCAAAAAAATTAGCTGAACTGATGATAAAAAAAGACCACAAAAATTAATGTACTTATGAAAATAACTCAAATAAATATTAAGTGAAAGATTAATCTCTCACTTCAAGGTTTATGACTTAATTCAGGGGTTTTCAACCTTTTCTAATGCAGGGACCCCCACTCAAAGGTTCCTGGGGGACTCCCATCATAACTTTAAAAGGGTTATATTTGAAAAGTTTTATATTTTGAAATGTTTTTCCTAAATTATATATAGTCATTGCTTATTCTGGCCAGGGACCCCCTCCAGTACCTTCAAGGACCTCCGGGGTCCACAGACCGTAAAGGTTACAGGTTCGATTCCCAGGTAGGACACTGCCATTGCACCCTTGAGCAAAGTACTTGACCTGAATTGCTTCAGTATATATCAAGCTGTTTAAATGGATAATATTTTTAAAATTAAAAACAATGTTGTGTAAGTCGCTCTGGATAAGAGCGTCTGCTAAATGTATGTAATGTAAGGTTAGAATAGATTGTTACATGTCAGTACTGCAGTGAAGTTTTGGTTTGAATATCCGCTGGTACTAGTAAAATGGGAAACTAAACAATCGGCAAAATTAAAACATGCATAAACGCTATACTAACGTTGGGCTAAGCTAACGTTATCAACTGATTGCGCCGCTACCACCACACACCTGCGAAACCCCACCAAACGTTTTTGTGCTGAAAAGTCCATGAAACGCCTATAGCCTATAGCGTTCAGCTGAAGAACTGGCTACATTTGGTTTTCTATAGCCGATTAGGATGTAGGTTATATCTGATCAAAGCTGAGCTAACGTTAACATCGTCTCGATGAGGCATGGATTCTGTTATGTGCCTAAATTAGCTGCATGAGGATGGAAAGAAAAAAAATCTGAAGATTTATTCCTGATACTCCAAGAAAACAGCGAGCGTACGGACGAGGTATCGTGAGTAACATCAAAGTCTAAATCTAGCCTATAAAAAATCTTGTTTGATGGCTAGGAAGCAAAGCAGAGTTAGCTATGGCAAATAATGGATTAATTTCATGCGCCATAGTAGGCCTATATGTCTGTGCGATTAGCAGGCCGTGCTCTGGGACACAGATAACGTTACCAGAGAAGATGGATCAATTAAGTTAAAGCAGGAAGAGGTTTTCATTGAGTTATTCATAATTTCATTGACAATTACGATAGTTTTAATTGAAGGATTGTTGTGAAACAATGTTTATGCTGTATTTAATATTTCAATATACTTGTCATTATATTGATATGAGCGGTCATGATGGTAACATGCTCAAATCCACAGTAAGCCTATGGCGATATGGTGATTATCTTTGCAGCCTCCATGCCTCATCGAGACGATGTTAACGTTAGCTCAGCTTTGATCAGATATAACCTACATCCTAGATAACCTACATTTATTGAAACATGTTCAGGCAATATAGTAATAATAACAATATAATTACCTCATAAAAACAGGCCGTTCAGCCCACCAAGGCTGGCTATAATGATGTCATTTCACTGACCTTTGATTCCCCCTTGTTTGATACATACAATCCAGACCTCCGCAAAACAAAGTAGGACTTCCTCCAGAACGTCTTTCCCTGCTCTTTCGCATGGAGGTAGCCGTGAATTTCTGGACACATGCTGGAGTGTAGAAACGTCTGTTGAAAAAAACATGGTAGAGTAATATTTATACTCAGACCTTCAGGCGCAATTTTCATCCATCTGGAGTCACAATGAATAATATCACAGCAATTAAAATGTATTTAATTATAGCAAAACCTCTATGTTCTGTGCCTACACATAAACGGAAAGAAGTATATACTGTAGCTTGTCTCTGAAACGTGAGCGCGAGGTGAATACCTGAATAAGCTCTGAGTGGTTCATCATTTCACTGCTTTCACTTGATAAAGACACCATGTGCTCTGGAAAAAACTCCTGGTGAAATAATGAGAAAACAAATCTATAAAGATTAGTAGATTACCCCCCCCCCCCCCCTCTAAGACATCCCACCCCATACTGATACAGGTTCAAGGCAGGTTCACTACCTCTACTGGAATTACATTAATGTAACTGAACCTAAAGGCTATATGTGCCGTTTGTATATGTATAGTAGATTTTGCATATGGATTCACTGTCTCATCACATTTTTATTGGTACAATATGCAACACATGGTGTTATTTTCCATCCCAGAGTGAGTTACTCTGTAATCTTTAGATTTAATTGATTAGATGTAGAGTAGATGGTCTAGTGATGTGGATGAACTTAGTAAAAGAGCCTCTTACTTCATACGTCTAACAGACTAGCCACTGAAATAACTTGTGAAGAAGGGGAACGCTGGCTACAGTATAGCAATAGGAATTTGCAGGTTGAAATGCATAGGTCTAAAAATCATGACACACTGAGCACCATAAATTCATTGGACAGTGACACATTTTTTGTTATTTTGGTTCTGTACTGTAGCACTTTGAGTTTGAAAGGATACAATTACAATGAGGTTGAAGTGCAGAATGTCAGCTTTAATTTGAGGGTATTTTCATCCATATTGGATGAACCGTTTAGAAATTATAGAACCTCTTGTACATAGTCCCCCCCATTTTCGTGCCATCACTGTCCAATGAATTATAGTGCTCACTGTATATGATGGTCTGTAAAATAAATGCTATTAATGTAATGACCCTTATGTGCTTCGTACATCAACCTTTCACTGAAGCTTTTGATAGTTATGCATAAAAGGGAACAAAACCTGATACAGGATGCTGATAATAGTGTGAGTGGTGCTGGCCAAGCGATAGACTACTACATTTGTATTGCTTTTGATTGGATGTACCTGGCTAGGAATAAATAATGTTGCCAAATAGAGAATGTAGCACAGACATGCAAAACCGTCAATCCAAACCCACAAATAACAAGTAGTAGTAGAGTTACTCCACTGAAGCAGAGTTTTTGAACATTTGAATGCGAATGTAAGCCTCACCCTGGATTTGGGTATTTCTGATAAGAATTGGACAAGTGCAACATGGTAAACTGATGCTGTGGTGCCTTGAACACACTGTTCAGAAACTCACATAGCCATGATGTTTTAGCAGTGGATAGGCTGATGGCAACATTTTATGGAGCAAAGTTTTTTACGTTGTGATCATACCCTTTTTTATGTGTTCTTGGCCCAAGCTATTTGAAGTATTTCATTGACTCTTTTTGTGTTAATGTTTTTAATTAATTTAACTGAAACAAAAATGAAACTCACCAAAAAAGGTCATTTTTAAACACATTGGGCCCTTTCTTACACCCGGTGCTAGGTGGCGCACTCCCAAACGCAAGTGTCTTTGCTAGTTTCAGACGAACGCAGTGGTCATTTTAGCGCCCAGCGCTCACGTCATTTAAATACCAAGTGATCATGGTGTTTAGCAAGTGAACTGTGCGGGTTGGTCTTAAGATGAGGTTTGGCCAGGATAATGTTTGGCGTATTGGTATCTTGAGCCAGCAGAAAGCGCTTGCGCTAAAACCACCACAAACCTGGTCTAAAGTCATGTTGCAGAAGCATGAGTAAAAATATCAAGATTACAATGTGAACCTGTTATCTGTCTGCTGTGAGAAGAGTCTCATGGAATTGGATGTTTGACAATACAAAACGGAATTTGTTAAACAAGCACAAGTGTGTTTCGCCTTCTGTAGACTAAATCACTGTTTCACAGACTAAATCACAGTCTGTCAGCCATCATGTTACCAATCCGCCAAGATGCAAACGCAGGTGGCTTTTAAAGGGAATGGGATATGATATTTTGATTGGTTTATTGCATGTTACTCCCAAGACACGCCTATAATTAATGAAGAGACTAAGTTCAGCCCATTTGCCTCTTGAGCCGTACTCAAATAACATGCCGTCTAACTAGCAAAAGTGGACTTGGACACGCCCTAAATGAACTTGCGCCATGTGTTCTAGACCAATCGCTAAGAGTGTTAAGATGGAGCCCAATGTATTTTATATTCAGGTACTTACCAAGGGTTTCCTAAAGAATTCGTACTTGGCATAATTCTTCTTGAAATAGAGCCTGCTGTGTGCATCCATGCCCCAGCCTGACTGGATCTCCATCACTGATTCATGGTCTTCCATGGTTCTTTCTGGGGGCGTACATTCACAAATAAGAATCTATAAACTGGCTACAAGAGAGAGAATACAGGCTGATATCATACTTTTTGTTCTACCGCCACAAAACACATAACGTAACAGGGTGTCATCTCAAACATGCACTTTTCAGAGCTTGCTTTCCATGACCTTTCAGAAAGTTTTGCAGCAAAAAAACAAAAAAACCAAAACAAAAATGACAGAAAAAACAGCTGATTTTCCAAATACAGCCTGATCCGAAGGCAAGGCTTGGGTAGGGGGTCGGGGGGGGGGGTCGGGGGTCATCTCTAACATCAATGGGGTTGTGGATGTCATGTATGTTGTTGTATTTTTGCAATTAAAATTAAAATAAAATTTAAGCCTCATGTTCATGCATCCTCATGCATGCGCAGCGCCGCCACGGTAACGTTTGTGTTACATGTTTTGTGAAGCCTGTGAAAGTGTCGCCATTAGCCTGTTCATATTAATGATATTGAATTTTAAAGATGTCAAAGGACTCGCATGTCGTGTAAAGCATTAAAAAAAGTAAAAATATTTTATTTCAAATGGGGCCATTTTTCCAAAAAAAAAAATCCAATTCCTGATGTTTATCAATGTGTTGTTATGAACAACAACATGCTGATTTGTGATGTGTTGTATACGTATTCACACCTGGGTAGGAACCTTAAATTAGGTTACGCCAAAAAATTATACACGGACACGCACATAGGGGTGTACGGAAATAGGCTACGTTATACGTATAGGCTACGGAAACTACTAGCCTACTTTTCACCCTAAATCTAGCAAAAAAACCTATCAAAATGTTTCAAACGGACGAATCTCGAAATCCTCAATTCTCCTAGCATAGAAGTGTGGGGGACCAGATTAGTTGTCCACAATTTCTTTTTTTTTCATTTCATTCATATGGCATGCATCATATCTGAACATTGATTAGTGTCCCCTTTTATCATCTTATCATCTCAATCTCTGAATGACATATCTGAAGACATTTAAGACATTTTTTAAAAAGGTGACAGGGGTCATACAGGTGCCAGAGGAAGTTTGTCATATATTTTGCTATATTTGTAGCCTTGTTTTGTTGATTGTTTGCTTTTTCTGCTTTTTTTCTGAAGACATCACATCCAAATACTATGTTAACTATGTTAATTACAGCTTTGTTTTTGTAGCTTTATCAAAACTTTTCTTACATCACATACAAGTAAGAGTCGGCTTGCAAAGGTTTCTAATATACAATTTGTATAAAAGTAGATTTAGATTTTCTTTTAAAGTTTAAAAATGTTTTAAAAGTTTAAAGACTTTAAAATGTATAGCGCTTATTGTTATTTATATGTTGCCTAGCCTTACAAAAATTTAAATAAAAAATAATTACATTCGTGTACCAGCACCTTTGTTAATACAAATGCTCGTCTATTTCAAACTCTCTTTTTAGACAGACTTTCAAACTCATTCTGTTCAGGGGCAGGTCAGTTTTATAGGAGTATTCTTACCAAATATGCTTTAAAATTACATTCAAATAGAAATGTTTTATTTTAATACAGTGCTTTGACCCCTTTTTATTCTTTTTTATGCTTTGTCTGTTTGCCCTGGATCTTCATTTTTGTCATCTATTAATTGCAATTTTGCAGTGTCAGAATACACAAATCTTGACAATGTTAATCGTCTGTGTCCTATATTGCATTGCTCTATACCAACACCTCATATTGACCTTGCTCTCACACAACAGTGTCTTGTCAATCACTCATTTTCTGAGAATGATATTGAAGTTAAAGTATCAGATCTTACCTATGCCCAGGTGTGAGAGCTGCTCAAACAAGGTCCAGCTGTGGTCATTAATACAGCCGTTCTTTAATATGAACAACTGGCAAATATCCTGTGCTGTGACATCACTGGGGACCTCTATTGCTCGACTGCTGTTGTCCTCGTTGTATACTTTTATAACCTACAAATTAAACAAGCATATGAACACATATAGTGAGTGTTGTGTAAAGGGTATTCATCTCAGTACCAATGTATGCCCTTTCATTATGACCAGTATTATAAATCATATTCATACAGGTATGGATGCATGCATATGCATCAAACAGGTGTCCCGTGATGCTAATCCTATTTAGTGAATGCATTTTCTCTTTTCTTGCCTTCTCAATTATTTGTAGAAATTTTTAGTCCTTCTAACCATAGAATTAACAGTTTAAAGTGCCCATAATAACTCATCACACCATCAACCAGCAGCAGGGTGAGTAATTCACTTTTTCCCCCCACTGGCCAGAGGGGCTTGTGGATTCTTAAAATCATCTGCCATTTTCAACATTTTACCAGCCACATTACCTTATGCAATATACGACAACCTGATTGGTTCCAAGTGGCGACTAAATCCAAATTTTACCAGCATTTGGCAAATTCCACACCCTGGCCAGAACTACAGAACCGATTCCAAAATTCAATATACTGTAAATGCTATATTTTTCCAGTTCAATAGGTGGCACAAGTAATAACATGTAAAGGTAATAACTGTGAATAAAAATATTCTTTCGCATAAAAACACAAAGATTTAATGGCACAGCACATACACTGAAACACGCAAGAAAGAAAAAGGCATGCATACATTTTCCTGTGCTACTTACCCATCTGTTTGGAGATGAGCAGACCCGTGCGTTAGCGCCCACTCTGCTGCTCATATAGGGCTGGGCGCACAGCATTGTTAAACCCGCTTTGTACGTATAACACACATGCCTCCGATGAGACGAACAGCTGGGAAGCACCGACAGTCTGCCCCGCTCCTTAGTGCAGCACAGCTCAAATGAGCTCATTAAACAGAGGAGCCTCTTCGTGGAGTGTCTGACTTCACAAATATATGTCACCGGGGCTCTGCCCAATCACCTGCCACCTCCTCACAAGCACAAGCACAAGAGCAGGGGATGAGGAGGCTGTTCACAAGGCCTGCCCCACCTCCCTTCTCCCATAGCTCCCAACATAAAGCCCTGCATGAGTCCTCAAGCCCTGACAAAGGTGGAAGGTAAACGCAGTGCTAGTTGGGCCAGCTCTCTCGGGCTGTGGGTGAAGGGATGGGGGGAGGGGAGGAGGAACACTAAAGATCAAGTGGCTCCCACACACTTTGTGCTCAGGTCTGGGTCTAAGGCGGATCAACTGGGCAGGACAGCCCACTTTTCTTCTTTTTTTTTATAGAACAAAAAGCTTTACTGCAGGGCCAGGATCTGAAACCTCTGGTTATGACATCATCCCTAAATGAGGTAAATTATCTGCTATTTGATCAGCTGGTGTGGTGATTTGCAAGACAAAAAAACAGCCTTAAGGATCTCCCATTGGTGGCACCTAGAAAAAGGGGCTGGTTCACTGATGCCCTTTTCCCTGTGTGAACTCTCAATACCTGCTGCCAAGACAGGGCAACAAGGCTATTGTGAATTTGGTCCCAATGGACAGCCGCACTAACACACAAAAATGACCAGTGAGTTTAAGAATTGACCATTTCAAAAAGTAAAGCATCAAGCAACTTGGTGTCTGTGTGTTGTTTTTTTTCTTTTGTTTTTTTTTAAGGAAAATGGATCAATTCCAAGTATGATGTTGGAAAGGCATCCATACTGGGTGGGAGCTACTTCCTCACAATCTGTCAAATCTAAAAGGGAAATTATTTACTTATTTATTACTTAAAATGTTGAAAATGGCTGGTGAAAATGGCTTCCTCGTGGTGGCTGTGTAGTATAATGGTTAAGGAACTGGACTTGTAATCGGAAGGTTGCAGGTTCGATTCCCAGGTAGGACACTGCTGTTGTATCCTTGAGCAAGGTACTTAGGTGCATAGCAGGAGCTCATGTACACAAGCAAGAGACCAACAAACCAATCAGAAATCACTAATCGCTCATTTTTATTGTAATATTTTTTTCATTATGATAAAAAGATAATCATCTTTGAGGTATTATTTAGGTGGACATTTCTTAAAGTCTCTGCAGCAACCATGTGGAGGTTTTTCAGTCCCAACAGCTAATATAGCGTCCACATCAACTGAAATAACCCCTCTGGTCCTTTGCATATTTTCATTTCAGAGCATCATCTTCCACACTGAATACATGCATAATTCTGGATTAATTTCTCTATGCACCCCTCTCCCAATGAGCTCTGACAAATATTGGATGAGGTACTTAAAAATACATTCAACACTGGACCGTGCACAAAATCTGCATCTTTGTCCTTGATTCATGTCCTTTGCTGAATTGCACATTAGACTTGGTGGCAGATTTTATACATTTCAGGGAATATCTAGGGGCAAATCAACAGTCCGTGCAAACTTTCAGAATGTTAACAAAATATATTTTTAATAATGTAAATGGGTTTTATATTTTGCATAATCTTGTGAAATTATAGGGTTTTAATTAACATTTTTGTCAAAACGTATTTGGCATTATAATGCTTCATGCTTTCCCTTTTTTAAAATACATACTTAAAGCCCTCGAATCAATGTTATTAGCATATTCATACTTCCAAAGATGAAAACTAAACAATGTAATGGCATAATGGAACAGCTCAGTCAGGAATTAGCATATGAAAAATCCGCTGAAACGACCCTACAATTTTAACCTTTAAATAGTACAGAAAGATACTCAAAAGTTATTAAATCAAGTTACTTTCCCGCCAGTTAGTTTTCCTGCACTTACAGAATTTAGTTGTATCTAGAAATTCATCCGTAGCAAGTGAAATATTCTGTCTATGAGAGATGATTACAGAAATTATGTGAGGGGAAATAAGACGCACTAAAATGATAGATCTCGGTGAACACATAATAATTAAATAAAAAATAGCCTTGATAAACTATTGCTGTTAACTGTGGCGTTTGGAGCAATTCCTCATGGCACAGAGTACACAGACCAGTATTCATCCAGTTACACGGCACCAGTACTGTCATCTCACCGTTCAAGACTACAGCTTTCATCTCCAAAGACACCTACAGCTGCAATGCTGAAGTCTTACTTTCAAATGCAACACAGACACATGAACAGCGACACTGATTGTTATTGATGTTCATGTTCAGTACAATATTGTAGCATTTATTTTGTTGTAACAGTTACATGGTTTACACAGATTTTGTTTAAAGAAACACGACCAGATTGACTGATGATTTACCATAATTCCACGTGTCAAACAAAATGACACTCAATATCAAATAATGAGCCAGGGCAGCTCTGAAAATGTCCAAGCCATTGATAGTGCTAGTAAAACCAAAGGGTTTAAAAACAAACAAATCGGAAGATTAAAAAGTGCATTCTTTGAATATAGGAAATGAGTCCTAAAGAAGACTACGGTTGAAGTAGATTGTGTGGTTGAGGTAGGGTCCGCACAACGCGTGCACTGATCAGGAGGCAGCAGCCGAGGCGTGCGGTTAATGCCAGCATTTCACTTCTGTGTGCGACAGCTGTTTCTCTGGAGGAGGAGTTATGCAAACGTAGCCAGCACTAGTGGAACCGTGCACACACCATTGTGCGTGATTTCACGGATTCCCACTGGGTTCTCAATTTCCTTATGCAAAAGCACACCTTCAACTACATTTGTAAAGAGCTGTAGTCTTGTCTTTAATGTTGGCATATTCATCTCATACCCATATCTGTGCTCAAACGAGTGGCTCTTGTGCTGTGATGGTTTACCATATCTGTGCTCAAACGAGTGGCTCTTGCGCTGTGATGGTTTACCATATCTGTGCTCAAACGAGTGGCTCTTGCGCTGTGATGGTTTACCATATCTGTGCTCAAACGAGTGGCTCTTGCGCTGTGATGGTTTACCATATCTGCACAAACGAGTGGCTATTGCGCTGTGATGGTTTACCATATCTGTGCACAAACGAGTGGCTCTTGCGCTGTGACGGTTTACCATATCTGTGCTCAAACGAGTGGCTCTTGCGCTGTGATGGTTTACCATATCTGTGCTCAAACGAGTGGCTATTGCGCTGTGATGGTTTACCATATCTGTGCTCAAACGAGTGGCTATTGCGCTGTGATGGTTTACCATATCTGTGCTCAAACGAGTGGCTCTTGCGCTGTGATGGTTTACCATATCTGTGCTCAAACGAGTGGCTCTTGCGCTGTGATGGTTTACCATATCTGTGCTCAAACGAGTGGCTCTTGCGCTGTGATGGTTTACCATATCTGTGCTCAAACGAGTGGCTATTGCGCTGTGATGGTTTACCATATCTGTGCTCAAACGAGTGGCTCTTGCGCTGTGATGGTTTACCATATCTGTGCTCAAACGAGTGGCTCTTGCGCTGTGATGGTTTACCATATCTGTGCTCAAACGAGTGGCTCTTGCGCTGTGATGGTTTACCATATCTGTGCACAAACGAGTGGCTATTGCGCTGTGATGGTTTACCATATCTGTGCTCAAACGAGTGGCTCTTGCGCTGTGATGGTTTACCATATCTGTGCACAAACGAGTGGCTATTGCGCTGTGATGGTTTACCATATCTGTGCACAAACGAGTGGCTATTGCGCTGTGATGGTTTACCATATCTGTGCACAAACGAGTGGCTATTGCGCTGTGATGGTTTACCATATCTGTGCACAAACGAGTGGCTATTGCGCTGTGATGGTTTACCATATCTGTGCTCAAACGAGTGGCTATTGCGCTGTGATGGTTTACCATATCTGTGCTCAAACGAGTGGCTATTGCGCTGTGGTGGTTTACCATATCTGTGCTCAAACGAGTGGCTATTGCGCTGTGATGGTTTACCATATCTGTGCTCAAACGAGTGGCTATTGCGCTGTGATGGTTTACCATATCTGTGCACAAACGAGTGGCTATTGCGCTGTGATGGTTTACCATATCTGTGCTCAAACGAGTGGCTATTGCGCTGTGATGGTTTACCATATCTGCACAAACGAGTGGCTATTGCGCTGTGATGGTTTACCATATCTGTGCTCAAACGAGTGGCTCTTGCGCTGTGATGGTTTACCATATCTGTGCTCAAACGAGTGGCTCTTGCGCTGTGATGGTTTACCATATCTGTGCTCAAACGAGTGGCTATTGCGCTGTGGTGGTTTACCATATCTGTGCTCAAACGAGTGGCTATTGCGCTGTGATGGTTTACCATATCTGTGCTCAAACGAGTGGCTATTGCGCTGTGATGGTTTACCATATCTGTGCTCAAACGAGTGGCTATTGCGCTGTGGTGGTTTACCATATCTGTGCTCAAACGAGTGGCTATTGCGCTGTGATGGTTTACCATATCTGTGCTCAAACGAGTGGCTCTTGCGCTGTGATGGTTTACCATATCTGTGCACAAACGAGTGGCTATTGCGCTGTGGTGGTTTACCATATCTGTGCTCAAACGAGTGGCTATTGCGCTGTGATGGTTTACCATATCTGTGCTCAAACGAGTGGCTCTTGCGCTGTGATGGTTTACCATATCTGCACAAACGAGTGGCTCTTGCGCTGTGACGGTTTGCCACAGGGTCATGCTACTGTGCCGTTGCTCATTTGCTTGTGGTGAGTGAAGCATCAGTGGGACATGTAGTCCATGAGGGGTTTGATGCATCAGTGGGACATGTAGTCCATGAGGGGTTTGATGCATCAGTGGGACATGTAGTCCATGAGGGGTTTGATGCATCAGTGGGACATGTAGTCCATGAGGGGTTTGATGCATCAGTGGGACATGTAGTCCATGAGGGGTTTGATGCCTCTGTTGCCTCTGGCTTGCTCTTGTGGGGGTTTAGGCTGGGTTTTTTCTGTGAAGTGCATTGTGACAACTAATTGTGAAATGCGCTATATAAATATTGATTTGATTTAGATTTGATGCCCTCTACTCCATTCGCAAAGTGTACAGAAGCCTGGATGTGCGAGAACTTGAGTAAAACACGGGCGTGATTATTGATGGTTTTCCAGTGAATGCGTTTTGAGAGGTCCGATTACATCCGGATTACAAGCAATTCCGATCTGTGTGCTAGGCCACCTCGAGATCCAATCCCAACATGAACAAAATCCAATTTGTGCGCGTCCAGACCTGTCACTTAATACAGCCTAGCGATATTGGATGTTAAAAGTCTTGAAGTGACTAGTGTTACCATAGCCTGAGATGACAAAACGTGACTCATTTTGTGAATTTAAAGCATGAGGACAGAGGTTATGTGCTGATGTGGCAATTAATTTACGATTAATTTCTCCCTTCCTGAAGCTACAATTGATATAGCGGAGGACGGAAAAAATAGTTTTTTTTTACGTGGAACATGCCACCAGTTAACTACATACAACAAGTGTGATTGTAAAACACTAGGAACAGATAAAAAATAGTACACACTATGTCAGACATCTAAGGTCATAGTGATAACAGCCATGATAAACGAGGAAGAAAACATTAAACTGTATGCTTTACTTTTTGCTGTCCAGAAAGTTCAAACCAGGAAAAGAATATGGATAGCAAATTACATTGAAAAACATATAGCCTACACCATATGGCGTTTTAGGCATACACTGTCCTTTACATCTCTTTATCTCAAGGACAGCACTGTGGAGACACGTTTACTAGCTACCCTGTTCCACTTTTGCCTTGAACTGTTTTCACAGCTGTAGCTCAGTCTGTGTTTGTGTGTTACTGAAATGACCCTGGTTTCCCAGCTCTCTGCATTAAACTCAGTCGTCTGGACAGGCACGGATTCGTACAGAAAGACGGACATGTTCCGGGGCCATCTTTGTTTATGATTTCTGGGCCCCTGCCGTCAGTTTGCTTTGATGTTCTCATTAGAATCATATTGCTTTGATGCTGCACAGCAGGTATTTCTGTCTTAAGTTGTGGAAGACTGGGTAATAGAAAGTGAAAGAGCAACCCAGACATTCTGTCCTTAATAACAGAGTTAACCACGTACTTCACACTGATGGAAATTAATAATGTAAAATGAACTACGATGTGTGGATTTCTTTGGGGAAAGGGAGGAGTGGCTCTAAGTAGAATTAATATTGCCAAATCGTAACATGCGCTTCTGATGAATTACCTCAACATCCACTGTATGTCTAGCAGAACTATTTGACCGCCACATAGGCCTAGTTTGCACAATGCTATGACTGCCTCATCAAGCAGATACAATGCCGTTTGGCTGTTTGGAAAACATCACAATCGTTCCCATTGCCGTGATCAAAACCAAATCAAACTTATACACGAAATACAATATTAGATGCAGCTTTAGCTCAGGCCCATTTCTATCAGAAGCTGCTATAAATAAAC
Organism: Ilyophis sp. 1 JC-2022; assembly: GCA_022702515.1. NCBI lineage: Eukaryota > Metazoa > Chordata > Actinopteri > Anguilliformes > Synaphobranchidae > Ilyophis > Ilyophis sp. 1 JC-2022. Next base: position 34,211,118 of record CM040398.1, read on the forward strand.
ATCTCTTGTAGACCTACTACGACTGCTTCAAAGAACATGGAGCCCAGCCTACTAGCCTACTGTCGCATCGAACCTCCAAGCACCAAGCCCACACAAAGAAAACATTGTGGGAATAATGACACCAACAAACTCCCCAGTCGAACACCATCAAACTGCCTCCCAAATAACTTCTCTAGCAGCTGCTTTATTGTAGCCTAACTCACCAAAAGCCAAGATTGAAAGTGTCGACAGAGTTAATCTAGAACTCTTGACGACCGAGAGACGCGGCGGATCTATTATTATTTATTTTGTATCATTACCCGAAGCAATACAGGACTTCATGTTAAAAGAGACCCCGGTGTTTCCAGTGTTTGTCAGGCACGCTAACCACAAGGCTGTAATGTAGCTACACATATACTGATGATTCTTTCTGATAATGTAACGTCACCTGCAGTGGTACTCGTTTCTTCAAACAAAGCTTTCATACATGCGTGTAACTTCTAGATTATGCTCCATAAACTCCTTCTATCATTTTTTAAAAGAAATCGGGCACATAAGAGCCACGTCACATGGAATTATTTCTGTCATGCATGGTTAGCTAGTTTGAGCAATTGTCTTTCCGCAGTTCAAAGTTCACATAGCAGAACAATGTTTATTTTTGAACATGAATATGTTTTTAGAGAATTCAGTTGAGGGTACATCGGGGTATACCGTGTGGTTTATTAGCTGCATGCAAATATTGAACCATTGACCACACTGACAATATCACAATCTCAATGTAAACACAAGTATGTATACCAGATGTACTCACCAAATTCAACTCAATTCAATTTATTTTTTTATTTTGAAAGTATCAAATAGGTCCATCTCCCCTCCAATCAGAATAATATACACAATATATTGTAATATCGTGGCCAGCATGTCCATATAAAAAACAAAAATAATCGGGTAAGAAACTTTGGAAGTAAAGTATAGTATTTTAATTGATTAGACTAAATTGATTAGCAGTGATGTCTTGTGGAGTGCACTTTCTTTTACACAAGCATTAATTAATTTTGCTCGCACAGTTTGTCACTATTGAAGAAGTTAATCTGCCCTTAGCTATAACATATTGATGTAAGTGGAGGACTTGAAAATTGCTTGCCAAACAGGTGCTTAGTTTTTAATTTGTCAGGTGAAAAGACAAGCTTTTTTTTTGTGTGTGTGAAAGTTTTTTGTATTTTTTTTGGCCTTTACAGAACAGAAACTAATCATAACAGCACAAGCAAGCAACCAAAGGGGGATAAATCACAGCGCTAAGATGAGCACTGGGGACCCGAAAATAAAAATTGTGAACCCTCATGAATAGGTTCTCTTACGATGTTCACAACTGACCTCCTGTTCTCCAAAACTACAGTATCAACTATTTTATTACATCCAAGTCTAATAATCATATCATATTCATGAAAGCTTCCACATTTGAATATATTTTCCAGCCACATGAATCACACTTTGAATTACAGAACCATAGTCAGAGCCTTGATTTCATATGCCCTGGTTTCATAGCACAACACCTGACTATTTAGCTTACTTACCCAAACTAAATTAAACGCCAAAATACTCCGACTAATACTACTAAAATAACTGCTGTATCCATTTTATTAAATGAGATGCAGCACAGTCAATAGTTTGTGCGCTCACCGGATACCACTGTCCCCACTTGCATGTGTTCTTTGGCAGCGGTTGGTTTATATTTGCTGTATTGAGGGCATGTTGGTAGGTATACATCTGGGCTTTATTAGCCAAGGACAGATTGCACAATAGGCACGTCACAAAAATCAGTTAGTTTAGAATTTAAAGAGTAACCTTTCACACAGGCAGCATGTTGTATTTACCTCTTTAACAGGACTGTGTCAGTTACTGGTTTTCATCTCAGAATTTCATAACAAAACAAATAAATGAAAGCAGACTGAATCTGTGCAAAAACAGTAAGGTAAATAATATTTTAACATGAACTGTTGTGAAGCCATTTCAAGATTAAATATGGCAAGCCCTTTTTTTCCTGTATTGCAGACGCTCTTGTACGTACATTTCTGGGGGAAAAAGGTGAACACAAGACCGAGAAGTATTCCTACCCGCTTTTGAAGAACAAGTGGAGTAATGGCAGGCAAGGTCACTCTTCTTGCCTGGAAGTTCATGCCGTTCGCTTCAAAGTTTGACCACAAATTGAAGAGCATCCATGTAAGTACAACAGGTTGTTAATATTGGTAATAATAGGAGATTATCTTTTCCCAACATCTGTAATAATATTTGTGTATTTAAAAGAATTCACTTTTTTTAATATGTGAAGCGATATACAGCGTGTCAACTATGTCAAGTGCTCCATGGAAATGCCACAAAGACGCAAAAATGTCCTCGCCACTGGAAACAAACTCCGCCTTTGTCCTTGGAATATCAAAATGTTTTGCTTTTTTCTTAGTGTCATATCAGTTTTCTAATAAAAGTGAGATAAAATGGGTATTCTAAGAAATACTATCAAAACCAAGAAGCTTGTGGCAATGGAGCTTTATTCACAAGAAAGACGCAAGCATGTATGCAAAATATTCAGACTTGGGAAAAAAATAATAATAATAGAAAAACATCTATTACAATACACTGAAACCATCAAATAATATGAAGATTTTTTTTTTTACGACTATTTTCAACTCTAAGGCTGTGTTTATAAAAAAAATAAAAAAAATGTTTCCTTCTTTCTTTTCTTGTCCCGTCATCTCCTTGCTGGCCCAGAAGGGCCGAACTTTCTGCCAGGACAGAAATGTTAAATTTGTTTAATCAACGAAAGATCTGTCCTTATTTCCTACTTTGGTGAAGGATAAAAAATGCACCCTATTAGGTAATGCGTGACTCACAATGTTTTGTATTGAATGGACGAAGCAAACATTGGTGGATAGTTGTCAGTCTAGGAGGGGAAGAATGTGGGATGAATACTGTTGTAATTGCCCCATTGACTACAGATCAGACAAACAAATGCCTCATAGCGTGGACAAATAGCTTGTTGAGAAAGATGATAACAAATAAGAAAACCAAAAAAATTGTTATTTCTTATAGCACTATTTGCTAAATGAAGCGCTATTTAGGATTAAAGTCCGCTCCAAAACACTGCATATCTGCCGAAGGTTCAAATGTAGCCCATGAACAGGGTCTCCTCAAAATTATAAAGAGAGGGTGGGTGTCAGAATTCTTGCATGTCTTTAGAATGAATTAAGGAAAGGTAAGGAAACAAGTTTATTCTTTTTACTTGAATCAGAAGTAAGGTACATTAATTCACTTAAGTCACTTGATTAATGCAATGATTCTATTGTATGTCTTTGTTTGATATGTTTGTTTGTGTGTTGTGGGTCTGCCCCACTGTCTGTCTTTTTTGTTGTTGCTGGGGCTACAACTGAAGTTTCCGAAAGGGAAATAAAAGTTATTCTATTCTATTTCACAAAGTAGTTAACCCATTAGATTAATAGTTTGCCGTTATGTACTGGGTCTATCGGGTCACATGGATTTTATGACGGTGGGTCTCTTTGAAAAGCACTGCTCTAAAGGAGTAGGGGCAGGAAGAAACTGTAAATGAACTGAAATGTATTTGTTGCTGTGATACTTCAGCACATTACGCTGACACTATCTGCTGCACTGTAAGGCTGTGCAAAGGATGACGAAGGTAAAGGGCAATGGCACATGCATTCTGTAGATGTTTACTACAAGATATTTAGAATTAGAAAATGTTCCACAAATTCAGTAACCTTAGCAGAAAGCACGTGGGGATGTTGGTCAGAATTAGAAATGCCTTGGAGAAATATAAAAATAAACATGTTAGGCCCGTTTGAGGGAACACTTGAATCCATAGCAGCCTTTTAAAATGAACAGTGGTGAATAAGTATTCTCCGTGATCCCATGCACAACTACCGGATCAGTGGGCAAACAAGAGTGCCGTTCCCCCTAATTTAAAAGTCAGCGACTCATGGCCATTACATTTGGATCAATTACGATGTATAGCACATCGTTTGAGGCCTGAGCACAGCTCACAGAAAGCAAAGTGAGCCCTTGTTCAAAATAGATTACGGTCAATTGATTATTTGTCATAACATGGCATCGGGAAAATTACCTTTTTAACGAACATGTTTGCTTCTTTCATTTGAACAATGAATATTTTGTGTTCTTAAAGTCTTCATTTGAGTGAATCACTTAACAAGAACATTATCTTGGTTAACACACAAAGCTCACTACTGTATGCTCAACCGTAAAACAGGCACCTCGCACCCTCTTTCAGTTTCTGTGTCTCGCTAGTCACGGTAAGCAGCATTTTTACCATTGAGCCCCACACCCAGACATAGGGACCCATTACGTGCCATTCTCGGGCTAGAAGTGAAAAAGCAGAAAGGATTTACAACTTTATTTTAAGGCCAGATCCTAAATATAATGTACGTTGGTGAAAAGTGATGAAGCTCATCTCGCATTGAAATCCATGCCAATATTGTATTCTCAGACCAAATGCTTTATAGTGCTGCTATTATCAGAACAGCTTCTGGGGATGGAGCCCCGCAGCGTACCTTCTCTAGTAAGCACAGACAGCCAGACTTGTGTGGTTATCGTACTGTGCAGAAATGTACTTTAATGAAGGAAGCCAGATTGATAACAGTCTCCACGGCTCCCATAACAAAGTGGGCACCATACGAGCGGTCCTTGACCAGAGGTTGAATCCAAACAGCAACACTTTCCCAGATTCTGGGAGTCCGCAGTCTGCAAGGATCACACAGACGGACCTTATAGCTCTCCATGCCAGAATGGCATAAAGTGTCTCAAATCTGATAGCAAAACATTAACACAGAGAGAGAGGGGGGGGAGGGGGTCGGCTGGTTTGTCTGGAAGCAATCCATGCTTGCATTTCTTTGCATTATCTGTGAGGGGGGAAAAAAGAAGCTCAGAACTCATTATCTGTGCTGTATACGAACATTTCCATTGTCAGTGTAAGTTTGCTCTTGAAGGAGAAACTTCAAGAATAGAAATAAGCTGTACGCAAATAGACTGCTGTTGTCGACCCTGGTTTTGGATAGCCACGCCACGCCACGCCACGCCACGCCACGGGTGTGTTGATTTGTGTTTTTGCTCAGCGCTTAATTGACCAATTAAAGCGACTGACTGACCGGCACATTTTACACACCTTACCTGGTTTATTGGGCCTGCATCCGTTGTTGATATTAAGGGAAAAAGCCCCACAATATTCTCCTGTGCTCTCCAGTTGCACCCCTGGACTAAGAACGATAAAGCAGCATGAAACATAACTATAAATATATTGAGTTTTTGTTCTATATACCCAATGTTATGACAATATTAACAGCTATTGTCAGGAGGCAGGATGTTGAGGTTGTTCAAGAACTCTTGATTATTTAACTAAAACATGTACATACATTTTTCTTGTAAATGGATCCTTACATACTGTATATCCTTATATTACTGCTCAGTAAAGGTAATTGCCATGATCAGAAGCTGAGCCCTATTGCCCAATTTGAGCCTGGGCTAAGATTAGCAAACTACCACTGGTTGTATACAGTATTGGGACAGAGTGGCTAGATTTTTAACAGGGTATTGGGGGTTTATATTTCCTATAATGTCTTTTTAACAGGGTATTGGGAGTTTATATTTCCTATAATGTCTTCATGTTCTTGTTTGTTTTCCATCGTGATACTTTAGTCCTTGTGCAAATCTCAGAATGGACTAAAATAGAAAAAGACAAGTCTAAGGACACCGAGCCGCAAGTGAGATAACATTCTGACTAATAATATCCATATTTGTTACCTTGAAACATTTGTGCTGCACAGTATGTTTTGCCAAATCATTTGAAGAATGTCCTTGGGCAACCTCATGCTAAAAAATGGATAATAAATTATCAGTTTCTAAACCAGGGAGGTGGATTGGGTGGTTTTATATAACTCTACAGCTCCACCTTATTGTTGATATTAATTTCAACAAAAAACATTTTCAATGTACAAATATTCCAAATTACTCACGCATGCAAAACACTGTCTATAATAAAACGAGCAGCATTAAGCCTGCCATTAAAAGTATTGATATCAAAATGAGGCCAACTTATTTGTATGTTAAACTGGTTGTCGCAAATATGCTTACAAAATATGAAGCATGAAAGTTCACTTGAAATACAATTTAATCCAAATGATGTCTTTGCAAAGAACGGATACATGTATGAAATGCCAAACTATTTTTTTTTAAAAGTCTCTCCAGAAATTTTTGAATGCATTAGCTCTTTCTTCAATTGGGTCAAGCAATAACTTCACAGTCTTTCATCACCCTCAGTGCACCTTCTCAAGAATGCAGAGTTTCAGTAGTTAGGTACCCAACGGCCCACACTGGAATATTTGCATTCAAGTGTCTTATTCATATAAAGCTCAATCTCAGATGTAGCCTGATGTCTCTGTAGAACGCACATAGCGCTATAGCTATCTGTGGATGGAAGCGCTCCTACCAGATGAAACGTTTACCTACCAAACGTAACTCCTACCATTCCTCATGCACTGGCCAGGTGTAGTTACAAACACGAGATGTAATCAACAAACTGTTGTTTTCAATTCCTCTGTCAACTGGCTAAAGGTAGTTGCAAAATTGGATTGAAAATGACTTTTATATTGTTGAAGCAGATTTTGTTTATCAGGGCATGTCATTGAATTTTGTATTGCTACTACAGACAAGAAAACGGAAAAAGTAAACCTAATATATCTCAATTTATGAATAACATAAATAATAACATGTTTCGTTTGAGAAACAATACGGAGTTATTATTGTGAACAGCATTATGATATTCCCAGGTTTTATTTTTCTTGATAAAATGTCTAGATACTATTTCCATTATTTCTTAGTTCTAGCCTAATGCGTTTAAGCTAATTTAGAGATATTTAAGTGCATTTTTTTTAAAAAAGTGACAGCTCTACTGCAAATGCTTTCTCAAGGCTAAAACGGTTCTGAAAGCTCGACCATAAAACCAAGCCAGCGATGTTTACCAACTTGGGTCCCACAACAATTCATAGTCGGCGTCCTATTTGTCCTCTGTAAATTAGCACAGCTGAAATGATACGCGAAAGCAAGGCAACACCTGGTCAACCACCCCCTCAAAATGAACACCGGAGTTGTCATGGCAACCAGCTTAGCTTTCCTTGTGATGTTCATGAGGGTTTTAGACTTAAAATTTAAATACTTTTTAAAGATTTGTTCCACCTCAGACATACGGTATAAATCACAAAAGCCATTACTTTTGTGGCTCATATTTAAATGGCGGCTTCATGACTCATAGTTGATAACAGTGACTGGTGTCAAAGCAAAAGCAGGGTTCTTCTCTAGAATATTCCAGTGTAGTCTGTAATATAGGGGTCAAAGGTAGAAAAGTACGTTGCAATATTTGTAGAACCGAAATGTCTTGGTGACAGTATGTTACGACCCAAACCCTCCCTGCGCTACAATAACCGAGTGGTTACTAAGGGTCTAACAAAAGTGTGCCTTGCACAAAAAAGGAAAGAAAAACACTGACAAGAAAATCTAAACAGATTTTTCAGATAACTTGACATCTGCAGATTAAACATTAAAAATCAAACATAATTTCACTACATACAGATAAAAATCAAAGGAGGAAAGTAAAAACCGACAGAATGATCCAGAATGATCCAGGCTTAAAGAACAAAGTGCAAAATAGTAACAAATACCAACTCAACAAAAGCTGCTCAACTCACACAACAGTACGAGCTAACAACTACAAAACACAAATACAAAGTCCAATATCGGACATTTACCATGTCCAGGTCATAGACTTGCAAACACCTAACGGCACGCGGACAAAGTCCAGATCTAGGATGGGCAAAGCGAGCCTTTAGTGGTAAGCAGTCCAAAGTGTGTCTGTGGTGTGTGTGGATCACCAGGGTATCCTGAGGCCAGTGTGTCTGTGGACAGAGCAAAGTACGCCTCAATGGAAAGCAGACAAACAAAGTCCATATCCTGAACAGAACAAAGCGAGCCTTGCTGGAAAGCGAACAAGTCCAACTCGTGAACGAAACCAAAATGATCTGTAAAGGGCAAGCGACAAAGTTCAGGACGGACAGCACAAAACAAGCCCCAAATGGCAAACAAACCAATTCCGTGTTCTGAACGGAACAAAGCGAACCTTAGCCTTTACTGGAAAGCAAACAAGTCCAAATCAAGGACGAAACAAAAGCAGAGTTCAGGACGGACAGCACAAAGCTAGCCTTACATGAATATTGAACTGTCCAGGTTATGGACTAGCAAGCATTTATTAGCAGACAAGTCTATTATACAAGACAAAGACAAAACTACAAATGTATTCAGTCACAAATGCACACAAGGAATGAAAACTACTAAATTCCAAAGTTAGTAGCCACGCCTCATGAATATTCAAATGTCGGACCTCACACCCGAAGCAAGAATCATATGCTTAGACACGCCTACTCATGAATATTCAAATTCCGGACGAGCCCCCAATTGTTATAACCCGAAACCCACCTGCGTTTACAATAACTGAGTGGCTACAGTAACACAGTATTTACATCAAAGTTCAGTGCAAAGTTTATTACATTTTTTAAAACCGGATTTAAAAATGAAATTGAGAGAGTGCATGCCAGAATGCCATGCACATGTGTGTTTGTGTGTGCGCGCATGTGTAGTCTTAGTTGTAGTAGTTTTAGTCTGTCGTATTAGTAGTAGTCTTAGTAGTAGTCTTGGGTCGTATTAGTAGTAGTCTTAGTCGTATTAGTAGTAGTCTTAGTAGTAGGCTTAGTAGTAGTAGTCTTAGTCGTAGTCTTAGTTGTATTAGTAGTAGTCTTAGTTCTATTAGTAGTAGTCTTAGTCTTAGTAGTAGTTTTAGTAGTGTAGTATAATGTTAAGGAACTGGGTTTGTAACCGAAAGGTTGCAGGTTCGATTCCTAGATCAGACACTGCCGTTGTACCCGTGAGCAAGGTACTTCACCTGCATTGCTTCAGTATATATCCAGCTGTATCAATGGATCCGATGTATAAATGCAAAATTCTGTGTAAGTCACTCTGGACAAGAGTGTCTGCTAAATGCCTGTAATGTAGTAGTAGTCTTAGTCTTAGTAGTAGTATTAGTCTTAGTCTTAGTAGTAGTCTTAGTTCTATTAGTAGTAGTCTTAATAGTAGTATTAGTATCAGTCTTAGTAGTAGTCTTAGTAGTAGTCTTAGTTATATTAGTAGTAGTCTTAATAGTAGTCTTAGTAGTAGTATTAGTATCAGTCTTAGTAGTAGTTGTAATAGTAGTCGTAGTAGTCTTAGTAGTAGTCTTAGTCGTATTAGTTTTAGTGGTAGTCTTTTTTTATTATTATTTTGTATTATTTTATTTTTTTAGTTGTAGTCTTAGTTTTAGTAGTCTTAGTAGTAGTTTTAGTCTTAGTAGTAGTTTTAGTCTTAGTAGTCTTGGTTTTAGTCCTATTAGTAGTAGTCTTAGTCATATTCGTTTTTGTCTTAGCAATAGTCTTAGTCTAGTTGTATTCGTAGTAGTCTTAGTTCTATTAGTAGTCGTCTCAGTTGTATTAGTAGTCTTAGTCCTGTTAGTAGTAGTCTTAGTCTTAGTTGTATTAGTAGTAGTCTTAGTCTTAGTGGTAGTCTTAGTAGTGGTCTTAGTAGTAGTATTAGTATTAGTAGTGGTCTTAGTTGTAGTTTTTGTTCTATTAGTAGTAGTCTTAGTCGTATTCGTTTTAGTCTTAGTAGTAGTCTTAGGTTTAGTTGTATTAGTAGTAGTCTTAGTCTTAGTAGTAGTTTTAGTCTTAGTCTTAGTAGTAGTCTTAGCCCCACACCTGCTCCAGCCAGGCCATGGGCCAGTCAGTACACACATTTAGTAGTATGGCTCTGCTGTGTGACTTGATCAAACTCCAGCAGTAACTCACTAAAACGCAGCTTCACGAGCCTCCTTTCATTCTGCGGTGATTATGAAGTGCTACATGGCCGCTTTGTTTAAGCTCCGTTTGTGTTGAGTGGATCAGGAACGTGAGGGATAGGCCGCATTGCAGTGTTTACTCCAGAGACATGAGAGTATTGCCTTAATCCGCTCGCATCCAAAACAAGCGGAGAAAGCCCTTGAGTGTATGGTTACTTTCGGCTTAAAGGATATGTCTATGAATGATGTTATTGAACACAGTAATACAAAGGCCTTATGCAGTATGTTTATGTAATATATTTAGTAAATAATTGCAATACTTAATGCTGTATAAACAGAAACATTACTACGTTTTTAGAAATCTACTGTGAAGTATCCGGCATCTTGATTTGAATTTTAAAACAATAGGTATTGACTGATATATTCTGCTGTAATGGTTCAATAGAATCTGTACTATGTTATTGAGAATGCAAAGACTATTTTTCTATTGGGAGGAATTTAGAGAATAATCACCAACCATGTTAAAGATGAACTCTTAAATAGTGATGCTGTATTCACACTGATGCAGACACTCGCAGGTACTATGCGATGCGTGGTTCTGTATGTTTTAGTGCATATACAGATAATATACATGTACATTGCAAACAGTATAAACAAAATGTTCTGTCATACTTTGTATTGTGTGTAAATTTGATCTGGTGTTTTATGTTCCTTCTTGTTTTAACTTTGCTGTATGGCTGCTAGGCGAGCAACACTTTTGTATGGACGGTGTTATATAGCCTAAATAAAGCTATAATAATAAAAATAATTGATAATATGATTTACAGCTGTGCACAATTTTGCCATTTTGTATACATTTGGAGACGCTAAGAGACAGCAGGGTACTCTGCCTATATTTAGCATCATAGATCTGTAGTAGTTCTGCATATCACCCTCAAATTTTGCACACATGTAGCTCAATATTTCATTGCAAACTAAATAAAAACAATAATTTTTACCTAAATTATGAAAATGAACTAATCTAAGTTAGTAGTGTAAATGGTACAACTGTCTTGTTTCATTTAAGCCATGTTCCATGTCTCTGTGATGCTCAATCCTGGAGTTATAAAGCCTTATAACACCCCCTAAATACGTGCGAATTGACCAAATTTGGTATCTGCACGAAGGGTTAAAGTGTTGACTCGGAAAGAAGCCTGCCTCATTGAGACATGGTACCCAGAATCCGTACTGTTACAGCGGCCTTGTCTCTGTACTCTTACATGTGCTGTTACATGCTCCGTGGAGGCCAACTGTTTCTTTGTCATGGACTTTGCACCGAGTTCCTGGTTGCGGTTTATATGCAATGCTGTGCTCGGGGCAGATGTACAGAATATCTTCTTGCTGGATTTAGGGTTTTCTTGTGGAGTTGAAGGAGATTGACTCAATGCCCTGGGAACCTTGTTAAGTATACATAGTATCATGGACTCTCAAATACCTGGAGATTTTAGACCAAGATCTGGCTGCCTCTGCCCGAAGGCTAAAAGTGAGTCATGGCTGGATCTTTCAGCAGGACAATGACCCAGAGTATTTTCACAAAAATGGTTCACTGACCACAGAATCGAGGTTTTACAGCGGCCATCGCAGTCCCCTAGTCTGAAGCCCAATGAAAGCCTGCGGTGTTCATCAGCTGACCGAGACCCTCCTTCTGCGAATTAGCTGTGTTAGGTTACGATCAGTACTGAGATCTTTGAAATTTCTGGATGCCGCAGATTTCCAGTCTAGAAATCGCCCTGTATCACCACCTCAGAATCTATGAGGGTTGAGTAGCTAGCTCCGCTAGTTTATCTAAGGCATCTGCCAGAGCCGAGGGAGGCCTATAGAAACCCATTACAATACATGTATTCTTGTGTCCAACTTCAAGGCAATAAATTCAAAGTATTTTGGTATTGTGATATTTAAGAATGTGACAGAGTTGTAAGACCTAACATATATGGCAACACCACTGGTCTACTCTGTCTGCCCCCATAGATATTAAGCCCATATAAAGATAGTCAAGTCATCAATACTTAGTTTCAATCAAGTTTCAGAGAGAACAAAAAACGTCAGGATTAGTCAGTGATACAAGAAAATGTATATGGTCTTAATGTATGGTTACTAAGCAAACTTCTTGTATCAACATGAAGAAGAGCTAGTCCGTTTCTGGATTTGAATACTTGCGGGTATTTAAGGTATTATCGGCGGTCACATGCAACTCACAATCAAATCTCACAGTGCAGGGTTTAGAGTGTCTGTTATTAACCATTACAGGAATAAAACAGGATTAAATCTCTCAGTACAGGGTTTAGAGTGTCTGTTATTAACCATTACAGGAATAAAACAGGATTAAATCTCTCAGTACATGGTTTCGAGTGTCTGTTATTAACCATTACAGGAATAAAACAGGATTAAATGACGCATCCTTTATTCATCATATTACACACAGGTTTATTGGCATTGATGCCAAATCTAATATTTCAAAGAAAATAGGTGAAAAAAGCTTATTTGTAAGTTTTACCATATATTGACCAGCAGATGGCGATGTTGTAGGTGTTTGAGTGCTTCAAACAGTCGATACAATTTCTCAGCTCACAGGGCATCGTTTCCTCCATCCCGAGCATCATATTTGCAGATTGCCATAATTGGTAGAGGGGTTAATAATACGTACAGCAATGGTACATGGAATACACTGAGATACTGCAGGAGGCCCATCGGTGAATTTATGTGCATGTACAAAAGTCAGAGAAGTAGCATCACTGCGGTGTAGCATGAATCTAAAATGGGTCGTGTGTCTGTGTAAATTAAGTCTGCCTTCATTGTTTTGTGTCGTGTTTTTATTGTTGAAAAAATGTTTGGCTCCCATTTTTTAAAGGAAGTGCAAGAAAAACTAAACTACATAAAAAGAGGGGTTTTAGAGGTTTAGACCAACTGCAAAAACGGGAAAGGAGAATACCAGTGTACTGGACAATAATTTTATTGTCAAATTGTACAATAAAGTACACTGTTCCATATGATGCGGACAATGTCTTAAGTTGTTTATGGTTCTGGTTATGAATTTACTTGTGTTGTGACCAGAAAGTAATACATTGTATTAGAACTTGTGGTAGTCCAGGGTATAAATGTATGTAAAACAGCCGAAAAATACCCTCAGAAAGCCACGTAAGCGAGTTTCCACACAGATATTCAGATGTATAATATATCGCATCTGCATACCTCTGCACATGATGGACACCATACATACGCAATGTTTGGAGTCCGTATGATCTGGCGACACTGACCGAAAGGCAGAGGTAGGAAATGTTAACCTTTTGTTTAGCAGATTTTCGACTTTGACCCTGAGCATTCTTTTACTCAGTTTTATACATGTGGCCCCAGGTGGGAGGGGCTTCCGGCAGTTCTCAATTTGGTCACAAAGTAGCCAGCAAAATGGAAAAAGTAGCCAGCTAGGAGGGTCCAGGGGCATGGTCCCCGGATAAAATTTTGTACCACAAGGGGTCAATTTGGTGGCCCCTGGCACATTCTGATGGCTTTATTTCTGTCAGCACAACTCACACATTTAAATGACATGTTTAATGAATGAATGCTGCATAATTATTTTAGTTTGTCGGTGAATGGATGTGCTTTAGTACTGCTCTGGAGCACGGGCATCTCCCCCCGCTAAACAGGAGATGACCAGAAACCCCCCCATACTGAAACCCCCCCATACTAAAGCAGATCCAAACAGGTGGAAGCTGGGGGGGGGGAGGGTGACAGCACAAGCCGTCAGCAACAAAGAGCAGCTCATCAGCATTCAGCAGTACAGAGAGAACTGATTATTGGCTTAAAAAGGGTGCTCCATTAGAGGTGTGTGCATCTGATTGGTTGAGTATGTGAAGCGTACCACACACACACACACACACACACACACACACACACACAGTGATGGTAAAGAAACACGTGGTAGCTTACAAACTGAAGTCATCATCGGCTAATTAACTTTAATTTAACATTGGCTAAACCAAATTAGCACCCCCCCCCCCCCCCCTCATCAAATGCAGCCTACAACACCACAATTTGAAAACAAAACTGACCTGTTTTGATAGCGCACATATGGTGCTTGCAAGCCTGGGGTTTGGGGATACTAGTTTGCTAGCTGTTTTTTTTTCTCTCCAGGGAACGAATGATGCGAGTTTGAAATAGTTTGACAGCAAAGTTCAGGAAGCGAACTTCATATCTGCATGGGTTTGTTCAGTTGAGATATATAAGGCCTGAGTAGAGCACCATAGAGGGATTATTTTGATGGTGAAGTGCTGGAGTGAGCATGCTTACTCCCCCAGTGAGAGCGAGAGGGCCCATGATAGAGGTGCAGCTTCCACAGCATGACGTTTACGGGTTTTATTGTATTTTGTTTTGGTTGTGTGCCTGTTTTCTTTGTTCTTGCTCTGTTGACTGTTCTGCACATAATCTGGGTCCTGTAAATTAATCTTGGTGATGGGAATTCCTCGACTCACTCGCGTTTATTTTTCTCCATCCACTGACATCCTGACAATCCCACTTACCAACGTTTTGGAAGCAGGAGGCTGAGTGGGCGGGGTGAAGCGTTGGAACCTCTTTATCGCTGCAAATACAGCCTGAGAGAAGGGGGATGGCTCTGCGTGCTCGTATAGTTTGGGCGTGGTCAAGCTTGTAAGCTTCTTCAGGCTTGGTTCTGCTGGCTGCTGACGCTCATTCGTAGTGTATTTGGTGTTGCCATCGCCTGGCCTACTCATTCCCGTGGACTTCAGCTCATCCCCCTGCTGCCGCTCTGTAGCTTCCTGTCCTGTGTGAGGAGGAGGTGGAGGAGCAGCAGAGATAGGGGGATAGCAAGGAGGAGGGAGGAAGCTATTCTCCTCCTTGGCTTTCCCTGGCCTCCCCAATTCCTCTTCCTGACCACAGTGAGAAACGGCTCGTGGATTGGTCTTCATCGGTGCTGAGGTTATATATTCCACAGAGGTTCTCGTTTGCTGCGGCAAGTGGAAAGAGTCTGGTTTGGGCTGCACTGCTGGAGGGATTTTCTTTTCTTTGATTTCCTGGTCTGGTCCCGCCCCGAAGGCCCCATCGTAAGATGATGAGGGTTGGCAGTTCTCTCCGTCTGCTTCAGCAACTTCTGCAGGGGCAGGTAGGGTGGGAGCAGTGTGGCCACAGTCAGTATTTTCAATGATTGCATTCCCATTAAACGGGTCCTCCCCCTGGGTTATCGAGCATTCTGGCCGACCCACTGAGACGTGAGGCTCATCAGGCTCTGAGACGTGAGGCTCATCAGGCTCTGAGACGTGAGGCTCATCAGGCTCTGGGCGTGAGGCTCATCAGGCTCTGGACGCGAGGCTCATCAGGCTCTGGACGCGAGGCTCATCGGGCTCTGGACGTGAGGCTCATCAGGCTCTGAGATGTGAGGCTCATCAGGCTCTGAGACGTGAGGCTCATCAGGCTCTGAGACGTGAGGCTCATCAGGCTCTGGACGTGAGGCTCATCAGGCTCTGAGACGTGAGGCTCATCAGGCTCTGGACGCGAGGCTCATCGGGCTCTGGACGCGAGGCTCATCGGGCTCTGGACGTGAGGCTCATCAGGCTCTGGACGCGAGGTTCATCAGGCTCTGGACGTGAGGCTCATCAGGCTCTGAGACGTGAGGCTCATCAGGCTCTGGACGTGAGGCTCATCAGGCTCTGGACGCGAGGTTCATCAGGCTCTGGACGTGAGGCTCATCAGGCTCTGAGACGTGAGGCTCATCAGGCTCTGGGCGTGAGGCTCATCAGGCTCTGGACGCGAGGTTCATCAGGCTCTGGACGTGAGGCTCATCAGGCTCTGGACGTGAGGCTCATCAGGCTCTGGACGTGAGGCTCATCAGGCTCTGGACGTGAGGCTCATCAGGCTCTGGACGTGAGGCTCATCAGGCTCTGGACGTGAGGCTCATCAGGCTCTGGACGTGAGGCTCATCAGGCTCTGAGACGTGAGGCTCATCAGGCTCTGGACGTGAGGCTCATCAGGCTCTGGACGTGAGGCTCATCAGGCTCTGGACGTGAGGCTCATCAGGCTCTGGGCTGTGGTTGGCAGGCTTGGGAGAGCCTCCAGCTTCATTCTCTTTCAAAGCCACAGCTGGAGCCTCAAGGGTCAACTCCACCTCAAAGTACTTTAGTTTGTCCAAGGATTTTGAAGGCACAATGGTGACAGAGGTCAACCCACCCTTGGGTACGTACTGCCTCGCCGTCTCACTGGAAGGCTTCAGTTTGAGTTCTGCGTCTTTGAGAGAAGAAGGAGTGGATTTTGCTCTGTTTTGGCACTGGCGCGTTGGCGATTCCTCAGTTAATGCAGCCGGTCTCTCTCGAAGGTGGCGCTCCTCCTTGGAAATGTCGATGTCATTCTTGTACCCTGCTGGGAAAGCCGAGAAGGGTGATGACCCAGAATGGGTATGATTGACTTTATTGATTGGATTATACTGGAGATGAGATGGGGCTTTCACCACCTTCTACTTTCTGTGATTCTGTTCTGTAGATGCCTTTGGTGTTCGCCTGATCTAAATTTGTACTCATTAGTGTTTATTTATTTTCAATCCTCACCTGGTGTTTTGGCATTTCCTCCTGATAGATGTGTTTTTTCGGTCCCTTCTCCTGGTCTTGAGTCACAGTCTGCAGAGACTAAAATAGGTATTTTATACTAACACAGTATAATGTTCAGTTTTAAATCCGCTAATATGAGTACACTCATACTGTTTTTTTACTGTATGCCCATGGGGAAAAATTAATCGTGAATGTATTTTTATACAATGAACTGTTGCATATTTTGTATCACCCACCTCTATTTTTTTTTACATTACAGGCATTTAGCAGACGCTCTTATCCAGAGCGACTTACACAACTTCTTATTACATCTTATTACATATATCCATTCCTATACAGCAATGGATATATATATACTGAAGCAATTCAGGTTAAGTACCTTGCTCAAGGGTACAACGGCAGTGTCCTACCTGGGAATCGAACCTGCAACCTTTTGGTTACAAGTCCAGTTCCTTAACCATTATACTACACTGCCGCCCTATTTTCCCATTCAGAAGTTTGGGTCTCTTTACCTTTCGGTGTTTGCTCATGGCGCTCCTTACTGTCCACGTCCATTTCTGGTCTGGAAGACAAAGTATCAAACAATAGCATGCTTTTTAAAATGGATTTGAAAACTGCTTTTCTTGCTTAAAAACAGATACTCTCATCTCATCTGGGGTGGGGGTGGGGGGGTGTTGGAATGAACTATTAACTGGCATATAGCCTTTAAAGCGTGTTTACAGTATCCTGTAGCATATTGGAGAGTATGTACTTGCCGCCTGAGGACAGAATACTCAACTGGTCTTCCTGCATGCCCTGTTTCAGAGAAGTGTCCTGCGTCTCAGTGTCCACTGGAGGTGAGGTGGGCTCTGTTTTCCCAGAATCCATTGAGACATCCGTTGATAAATTGAGGCTTTTGCCTTTTTTTTTTGGCGACACGCACAGTACTGAAATCCTGGTCCATGTTGGTCACCATCTCTTCCTGCTCACTGATCTCCCCCAGGTTACTTAGGGCCTCCACTGTCCCACAATACAACACTAATGAAGGGGGAAATATAGGTGTGTGTGTGTGTGTGTGAGAGAGAGAGAGTGTGTGTGTGTGTTCATGAATGTTTAGGACTCTATCTGGAAAATGTAACTGAACTAAAAAAAATGTAAAACTACTGTTGCTGTAATTATATCAATCAATCATTCAATCAAATCTGTTCAAGCTAATTTTTTCAATGGAATTTACACAAAAGGCTACACATGTGCTGCATGTTTCAGCATTAGAAGGAGCCGATAGAAATGCAATCAACAACATGGGATTTAAATGATATTTATAGAATACTTGCTAATATAAAATCAGTATTTGCTATCGTGAGACAGTTCCTGAATCCTTGGACTGTATTCTAGGGTTCGGCACAAATAAACTTGAAATGAAAAAATACGAGAGCGCTAATGGTCACAAAATTCAAACATTCCCAAAAACATTATTCCCAAAAAAGAGATTCATCCGTCAATCTTCAGTTGTGCTTTCTTCTGTAGGAAGCAGGGCCGCATGCTTGCAGCACCTGCCTCTCACGTTGTGAGTTCACCAAATAAAAACAATCCACAATTACAATATTGTCTGTGATGCCATTTCTAAACATGCTATGGATTACACAAAACCAAACAAAATTGAAAATGGCGTGTTCTAAATGACGAGATGTAAAACACAAGAACAAAAACAAGGTTTTGAGAAAAAGTCCAAACATGGCACTAAAAAATGAAACCTGGAGGGTCACTGAGTGGCATATCACTAAAGATTCATGTAATTGCATAATACAACATTCAGAGGTTTGTGGAATGCTATATGAGAAAGTGTAAAAGCATTTTCAATTTGAGTGATGTTGTGAATGCATATTTCACATTTTAAAAGTGTTTCTTCAAATGTTCAGAATTAATTTGCACATGTCTTTCTTAGAATTAGTAAAATACCCAAACTCACTGTATCACAGGTAAGTACCAAACTCACTGTATCACAGGTAAGTACCAAACTACCGTAGTAAAACATTGGACCTCATGCCAGAACATTATCTTATTTTTTTCTCTTTAGTTTATATTCGTTCTTGAGAAATGTTTGTACGAAGATTTGACGTCTGATTCACCAAACTCTCTTAAGATCCAGAAATCTCCTTGCAGGCCCGTGTAAGTTAATAATGAATAATGTTCTTAAATTAATGCGCATTCACGTAAATTACCAATTAGCATAATTAACGTCCCCAAAATGCCGTATAGGGACAGCTGTCCTGCCCCCTGCTGGAAGATGAGAAAACTGGCATCTTGCCTAAAAATGTGTGAGAAAAAAGGATGTCTTATTGTATCATGAGCTCATGGTTCAACAGAACTAATGACGGCGCTTCACCTTTTTCTTTTGGCACTTTTTCACACAAGCCCACGTTGTGAATAAATGTATATTTGCATCATATACCTTAGTTTGGATTTTATCCTTTTACGTTTCTTTCATAGATTTTTTTCCTTAATTTATTTTTGCACCTGGATTATAGGCTACCTCCCAGGATTATACAAAGAGCTCAAACTCATTTAAAAACATTTCACATAGTTCAAGAAGCATCCCACATCCTGTCTTGCTGCACCAATAAGCAGCTGTGCACTTTCCTGGCCTCAGCCACTGAATCGCATGGCAGAAAAGGAAAATAAAAAATATGTTCTAGGCCAGGGGTTTTCAAAGTGGGTGTTCTAGGCTATTCGCCGGCTGGAGTGGAACGAGATTTATTTCAGGTTGATAATATCAAGCAAGTCATGTGCTCCTCTCAACCAGGCAACGAGGAGATCCAGCCTATTAACTTGGACGTTGATGAAATCGAGGCTACTGTTTTCGATTGAGGAAGTTACATGCAGGGTTCTTGCTATATACATTTATTTAGGCTACAATAGACATGTCAATCATATAATTGTAACATTAAAAACAAAATAACAGGATCATTTAAACATAGTCATTTGATTATGGGGAGTCATTTATAAATTCAAACTCGTATTTTATTTTAAATCTAAATTGAAACAACCCAGTTGCTGACAATATAATTTAGGCCTATTTGCTTTGTGCGTAGCTCATACGACAGGTCTTGACCGCTCTTAAATTTTGTCCTTATCTACGAGTAAATCCAAAATAAGAGAAAAATGGTGAATGCTATAAAATTACGTAAACTGTTCTTACCTGCCACATAACGAATGTGTTAGTACGAGCGTTTCTGGCATGAGGCCCATCCTCTACAAACTGCACAATCCACTTTGAGATCGGCTTGCAGTTTAATTCTTTCTTAATAAATAAATGCAAATGGAAGACAAAATGCAATGTCATTTGTGTAGAAATAGAGCTGTTCATATAAAAAAAAGTTTGAATAATTTAAATAATTGTGACAGTTATTTGAACGGTTTAAAATGTTGAATTTTAATTTACAGTCAGTTATTTCAATTTGAAAACCAGTATCATGAATTTCATAAGAAAGCCAGGCGAGGAAAAAGCTACAGTCGGTTTAATGAAAGAAGACCACATAACCACAGAGACAATGAAGGGAAGAATGGAGGAAACATCAAACAAATGGTATGTAAGGATGAAATAGGCCACCACAAAGAAGATATTATTGGAGAGGTCAGATCAACAGGACAGGAAGCAGGAAGTTGACAGCTCTGCAGACACTTAAGCGCCCTCCTCTAGTGGCTCCAGGTCTGTAGATTGAAAAAGTCCTTTGTGAACCATGTACCATGAAGGCAAATACTGAAGGAAGAGATACAAGATCTAACAAACATATTTAGGTGTTTAAATTCAAGCTGCATTGCATGAAAATAATTTAAAACTTTGCTATGTCAGCCATAAAAGTCCAAGCAGCGTATTGTATTTTTAAAAGGGCAGAATTTTTCACTGGGAGTCTGACTTTGCCTTCTGGCACCAGGCAAATTTCTGCATTTGCAGGGATGCTGGATGACTTGTACTCATCATGCACTGCGTTCCTATGGTGTGATGCCCCCTAGAGTCTGGTTCATGCACTGCGTTCCTATGGTGTGATGCCCCCTAGAGTCTGGTTCATGCACTGCGTTCCTATGGTGTGATGCCCCCTAGAGTCTGGTTTATGCACTGCGTTCCTATGGTGTGATGCCCCCTAGAGTCTGGTTCATGCACTGCGTTCCGATGGTGTGATGCCCCCTAGAGTCTGGTTTATGCACTGCGTTCCTATGGTGTGATGCCCCCTAGAGTCTGGTTTATGCACTGCTTTCCTATGGTGTGATGCCCCCTAGAGTCTGGTTTATGCACTGCGTTCCTATGGTGTGATGCCCCCTAGAGTCTGGTTTATGCACTGCGTTCCTATGGTGTGATGCCCCCTAGAGTCTGGTTCATGCACTGCGTTCCTATGGTGTGATGCCCCCTAGAGTCTGGATTATGCACTGCGTTCCTATGGTGTGATGCCCCCTAGAGTCTGGTTCATGCACTGCGTTCCGATGGTGTGATGCCCCCTAGAGTCTGGTTTATGCACTGCGTTCCTATGGTGTGATGCCCCCTAGAGTCTGGTTTATGCACTGCTTTCCTATGGTGTGATGCCCCCTAGAGTCTGGTTTATGCACTGCGTGCCTATGGTGTGATGCCCCCTAGAGTCTGGTTTATGCACTGTGTTCCTATGGTGTGATGCCCCCTAGAGTCTGGTTTATGCACTGCGTTCCTATGGTGTGATGCCCCCTAGAGTCTGGTTTATGCACTGCGTTCCTATGGTGTGATGCCCCCTAGAGTCTGGTTTATGCACTGCGTTCCTATGGTGTGATGCCCCCTAGAGTCTGGTTTATGCACTGCGTTCCTATGGTGTGATGCCCCCTAGAGTCTGGTTTATGCACTGCGTTCCTATGGTGTGATGCCCCCTAGAGTCTGGTTTATGCACTGCGTTCCTATGGTGTGATGCCCCCTAGAGTCTGGTTTATGCACTGCGTTCCTATGGTGTGATGCCCCCTAGAGTCTGGTTTATGCACTGCGTTCCTATGGTGTGATTCCCCCTAGAGTCTGGTTTATGCACTGCGTTCCTATGGTGTGATGCCCCCTAGAGTCTGGTTTATGCACTGCGTTCCTATGGTGTGATGCCCCCTAGAGTCTGGTTTATGCACTGCGTTCCTATGGTGTGATGCCCCCTAGAGTCTGGTTTATGCACTGCGTTCCTATGGTGTGATTCCCCCTAGAGTCTGGTTTATGCACTGCGTTCCTATGGTGTGATGCCCCCTAGAGTCTGGTTTATGCACTGCGTTCCTATGGTGTGATGCCCCCTAGAGTCTGGTTTACGCACTCCAGGCCTGTAGTTTCACCCGGGAATGGTGTCTTTCAGTCAGTGGAACTGGTCTCTCAAGAAAGGTGCGATTGGGTGTCTGCAGTCGGACAGTCCATCATTAAGTTTACTGATGTCTCTGACAGTGGCTGTTGCTCAGCTGGCAGCTGAAGCAGGAAGTTGGAGCTTTCTGTCAATCTGCCAAATTAATGGAGGATACTGCTGCATTCAGACAGGCTGAGATACAACTGAGCATTCTGTACTGGAAGCGAAGCACTTGTAGCTGTAGCATCTTATGTTACCTATATCTGGATGAAAGTATTTGATGAAAGTGTAGTATAAAGTATAAATATAATATATATATATATAAAATATAATAATTTTTCCTGCAATATCATGAAGATCCTTGTAATTCAGTTCCATTTGTGCCTGCTTGTTTGCATGACTGCATGGATATGAGAATCATATAAAGACCGATCTGATAAGCATGCAGGTAGGAGGGCTTTTAAAACTATATGAAAATGCAGTTGTAAGACCTCAGGCGATCAGGCCTCTCTTATTCTGCATCTCACCACACTGCTACAGTTCGTGTCATTATACAAGCTTGCACCTGGTTTAACTTCAACTTTATATTATTTGTCGCCTTGAACAATTGTATATTGTGAACAATTGTGTATAATTGAAACCGATATTGAGTATGTAGAAACCGAACGATATGTTGTCAACGTACTTCTTACTCTTAAAATGAAGTTACAGGTTGTTGTTTTTTTACAGTATAAATGTTTGGGGAAATGTAGTTTGTAAACATGTACATTGCGCATGGGCATTAAAGATGAGTAGCTTAGCCCATAACTAGCAAAAGCTCAATTAGCAGTGAGAAAGGAATATTTAAAATGACTCATAAAAGTAATTCTTACTAAAGACATTTAAATTTGTAGTCACTGAATGTTAACACAAAAAACTAAATGACAAAACAGCTCACAGCTATGGAGGGCCACAAATAACAGGCAAAACTACTCTATTTGACCACTAGGGGGCAATACCAGTGTGCTGCATTAGGAGACTAATGTTGCATGCTCACATTTTCCATAATCCATTTCAGCTTTTGTTTCAGAGACCAGACAGCAGAATGGGCTCTGTTTCAGAGACACCAGAGCAGAATGGCTCTCCCCCCCCCCCCCCCCCCCCCCCATCGTTAAGGAGGTGAGGCTCGGAGGTTAATGCATCATCAACCTTCAGGTAACAGGCTTAGAAGAATGCAATACGTGTCCATAGACAAAAATAAGTCTCTCGCTTCTAACAAAGCACGTCCTCTAAGGATCACCACAGGCAGATTAGACAAAGCTTTAATGCTCTTACCCTGTGTGGTTTCCTCTAGTGCACTTACGCAGGGGAGCACAGGGGGAGGGGGGGAGGGGGAGCCCTCCTCTTCGATCTTTTCACAGATCCATGACTGATCCCAGATTCTTCCTAAGCATTGCAGACAAAACACAGCTTTACAGATCTTATAATGAATGATCACAGGAGCTGCTGAGTAAACATTTGGGAGCTTGTTTATGCAGCGGCCTCGGTAAAGTGGCAGGTGTGCATTTCAGCTCTCAACATCAACACTGATGGCCAGCACAGTTCAGCACTTACAAGCTTTTCGTAATGTAATAAAAACAAGATTCTCCTCGACCATTATTTTTCATTTCAGAGTATATTGGCCTTGATTTGTTCTCAGTAACTTTTCTGAAAAAGTATTCAATGCATATATACAGTGGGGACGGAAAGTATTCTCAATGCATATATACAGTGGGGACGGAAAGTATTCTCAATGCATATATACAGTGGGGACGGAAAGTATTCTCAATGCATATATATACAGTGGGGATATATACGGAAAGTATTCTCAATGCATATATACAGTGGGGACGGAAAGTATTCTCAATGCATATATACAGAGGGGACGGAAAGTATTCTCAATGCATATATACAGTGGGGACGGAAAGTATTCTCAATGCATATATACAGTGGGGACGGAAAGTATTCTCAATGCATATATACAGTGGGGACGGAAAGTATTCTCAATGCATATATACAGTGGGGACGGAAAGTATTCTCAATGCATATATACAGTGGGGACGGAAAGTATTCTCAATGCATATATACAGTGGGGACGGAAAGTATTCTCAATGCATATATACAGTGGGGACGGAAAGTATTCTCAATGCATATATACAGTGGGGACGGAAAGTATTCTCAATGCATATATACAGTGGGGACGGAAAGTATTCTCAATGCATATATACAGTGGGGACGGAAAGTATTCTCAATGCATATATACAGAGGGGACGGAAAGTATTCTCAATGCATATATACAGTGGGGACGGAAAGTATTCTCAATGCATATATACAGTGGGGACGGAAAGTATTCTCAATGCATATATACAGTGGGGACGGAAAGTATTCTCAATGCATATATACAGTGGGGACGGAAAGTATTCGGGCAGTGACACAATTTCTGTTCCTTTGACTCTGTGCTCCAGAACATTGGATTTGAAATGGAACAGTGACTATGAGATTAAAATGCAGACTTTCAGCTTTAATTTGAGGGTTTTAAAATCCATATCGGGTGAACCGTGTAGCAATTGTAGCCCTTTATTGTATGTCTAGATTAAGCTGTAAATTACACTGGAACAGTATGGAACACATGATTGGCTAAATGGCTGTAAGTCATAAAGGGTCTGAGGTATCAAACAAGCCTCAAACTATCACTCTGCTGACAGATATACAGTAGATATGGATGGATCACTTTCAGGGTTGTTTCTCCTGACTCGTTTTCCTATTGAACTCTATGTAAAAAAAAAAAAAAAAAATTAAAAGATTATGGATTCACTGACTTGGCACTTATTAGGTTGGGCATGGGATTGAGGGTCGGTCTGCTGATCGCTAAGTTTGGACGGGAAACTCTGAGACACCATCATGGGGTGCAGCGGAGCCCGTCTCTTCTTTGGCTTAACGGACAGCCCGGCGTTTGAACTGCGTGTGGAGGCGTGGCCGCTTAGAGAGGTCTTCCTGCCAGGTCTGTGATTGGCCAAGACCGGAGATGCCGGGGCGCTCACACTCGCCACCTATAAAGAACAACCAATTACATCAATCAGAGGCCCTATAAAGAACAACCCATTACATCAATCAGAGGCCCTATAAAGAACAACCAATTACATCAATCAGAGGCCCTATAAAGAACAACCCATTACATCAATCAGAGGCCCTATAAAGAACAACCCATTACATCAATCAGAGGCCCTATAAAGAACAACCCATTACATCAATCAGAGGCCCTATAAATAACAACCCATTACATCAATCAGAGGCCCTATAAAGAACAACCCATTACATCAATCAGAGGCCCTATAAAGAACAACCAATGACATCAATCAGAGGCCCTATAAAGAACAACCCATTACATCAATCATAGGCCCTATAAAGAACAACCCATTACATCAATCAGAGGCCCTATAAAGAACAACCCATTACATCAATCAGAGGCCCTATAAATAACAACCCATTACATCAATCAGAGGCTCTATAAAGAACAACCAATGACATCAATCAGAGGCCCTATAAAGAACAACCAATTACATCAATCAGAGGCCCTATAAATAACAACCCATTACATCAATCAGAGGCCCTATAAAGAACAACCCATTACATCAATCAGAGGCCCTATAAAAAACAACCCATTACATCAATCAGAGGCCCTATAAAGAACAACCCATTACATCAATCAGAGGCCCTATAAAGAACAACCCATTACATCAATCAGAGGCCCTATAAAGAACAACCCATTACATCAATCAGAGGCCCTATAAAGAACAACCAATGACATCAATCAGAGGCCCTATAAAGAACAACCAATGACATCAATCAGAGGCCCTATAAAGAACAACCCATTACATCAATCAGAGGCCCTATAAAGAACAACCCATTACATCAATCAGAGGCCCTATAAAGAACAACCAATGACATCAATCAGAGGCCCTATAAAGAACAACCCATTACAACAATCAGAGGCCCTATAAAGAACAACCCATTACATCAATCAGAGGCCCTATAAAGAACAACCAATGACATCAATCAGAGGCCCTATAAAGAACAACCAATTACATCAATCAGAGGCCCTATAAAGAACAACCAATGACATCAATCAGAGGCCGCCATATATGGGTCTGTTCAGAAACACACCCATGTGCGTGCTTATACTATAATACTATACTATAATAAAACAATGACATATATTCGTTCAGGAATCCAAGTAATAGCTCAATACAGACCTGGTCTGGCTTCTTGCATCTTCTAAAAATGCTGAACAATCCTTTGTTTTCTTTCTCTTTCAGAACATTGTCTTTGCTTGGCAGAATTTTATCTTCTAGAGTAAAAAAAAAAATAGAAGAAGGATTTCTTTAGATAAGTGAGGTTTGTTCCTATAAATTAAACACCACATTGAGAGTTGAGTGTTGGTACTGGTGAATGTAATTGTAGCATATTACCTTTATGTCCTGGTGAGGCCTGCAATTTGTCTGGGTTAACGCCTGTTAAAGACAGACCCCCTGTCACAACATGCCTGAAATATACTGTATGTATTGATCAGGATAATTGCCCAAATGACACTTTCACTTTGGTCAAAGGTTATAAGAAAAATGGAAGAATTTAAGCTTATGCACAGAAATTAGAGTAAGATCGTGGATTTCATATCAATATTTACGCATATATAATTTGCATAATTCTGTACAAAATACACAAATACATTTTTTGTCTTGCATTGCTATGATTTCATGGACAACTACCATTGCAGAAGGAATATTTCAAGGAGATTAAGCTCATACCTTTTGTGTCCACAGCATACACCTCTCTCAAGCCATAGTCATTGAGGGATTGTGCTAAGTCCAGAGGTTCTCCTGAGCAGGCCTTTCTCAGTAAAACGGTGGTACTTTGGTCAAGTTCACACTTAGCACAAATGGCAGGCATGAGCTTCTCAGCAGGGACCTGGGGGCTGACCCTCAGAACGGTCTTGTGTGTCTTTTTATAGTTTATAACAAGGCGAACAGTTGCCTGCAGAATAACATAAAATTTTCACAGCATCAGAAAAATCAAACCATATACCGCCTGCTATGCTATTTATAATTTTATATCAGCCCTTCCAGAAATGAAATAAAATATACTGTGCCCTCCATGTTTGGGTTAAAGGCTTTTTTTCTTGATTTTGCTCTGTATTCCATAATTTTAGATTTGATTTATAATCAAACAATTCACATGTAGTTCAAGTGTAGATTCACAGCTTTTATTAAAGGGTATTTTTACATTTTGGTTTCCCCATGTAGAAATTTCAGCACTTTTTTATACACAGTCCCAATAATGATCACCATAATGCCACAGGTCATATTCATGTTATGTAAATTAAAGTAATCATGTTTAGTACTAAGTTGCATATCCTTTGCAAGCAATGGCTGGTTGAAGTGTGTGACCCGTAGACATCACCAGGTGATGAGCATCTTCTCTGATGATGCTCTGCCAGGCCTGGACTGCAACCATCTTCAGCTCCTGTTTGTTTCTGGGGTTAATTGCCTTAGGTTTTCTCTTAGGCAATTTGAGCATGTGAAACGGATGTTCAGTTGTATTCAGATTGGGTGACTGACTTGGGTCAGTGAAGAATTTTCCAGTTTTTGTCTTTGAAAAACTCCTTTGTTGCTTTAGCAGTGTGTTCGGCGTCATGCTGTAGGATGAAGCGCCGTCCAATGAGCTTGGAGGCATCTGCTTGGACTTGAGCAGATACGAATTGTCTGTACACTCCGACTCAACTGAGCTACGCAAGCTCGTCTACCCTCATCTATCAGCCGCTAGGACTGGAGACGAGAGTAGCGGTGGTCAACAAAGGAGCTCTAAGAGTGCCACGCGCCGACTGATCCAGCAAAGCAACGTCAGTAAGTCCCGCGAGGCAAGCGGCCTGTACAGGGATCAAGCTGCGTAACTAGGGAGAGATGGGGCGACCGGCTTCCCCTGTCCGCACCAAACCCTACCAACTGCACCCTGGAAACTCAAAATCCGACGAAGGAAACCGTTCAAAGGACCCAAGTAAGGCTGTAACACTGCGCATAGCATAGTTAGCAACAGCAACTTTTGTGATTGGATGTATGTAATTGAATGGTTAAGTTGGTGTAAAGGTTTTGTGTTGGATGGCTGTAAGCCATCCTTCGCACTGCGTTAGTTTTAATATACATCACGCATAGAAACGTTCTTGCATGTGGTCTATCTTGAATACAAACTGTTCATAAAGTGGCATGCTGATCTCTACGCGCACACGCCGATAACCTTACGGTTATTCTTTATCTGTTTGGCATGCTTCATGTGCCATTGTTGACTAGCTCCAGCTAGTTTCAAACCTCCCTTGTTTGCTTACAAATCTAAATGTGTGGAGTACAGAGCCAAATCAAAACAAATGTTGGAGGGCACTGTATTATCAAGATCAGAACTGATATTTAAACACCCAGGCTCCATTCCCTGGTCTTGGACATATACGTCAGTGCCAATTTGTTTTCTATTTATATCTGAAATCTGAATTTTTATGGCCAAAAAAAGGCCCAGAGAAGTTTACTGATCAGTTTACCAGGCATGTTTGGGTTATAATGCGGACCACTTTCTCTGGTGGCGGCTCTGGATTACCTCTGGCATCGGGGGGCTTCGCTTCTTGTTCTTGTCGACCATTCCTTTGGGTTTGATTAGTATTTTCTTCACCTCAAGGGTTTCAATCAGAGCATTTGGCTTGAACTCGATCCGGTTCCCATTGGTCGATATCAGCTCAATGGTGTGGTTAGATGGGTTCAGGTGGTATTTTGCACACAATATAACCAATAGGTCTATCACTGGCTTGCTACACCGCAAATAAAGAGAAGATTAGACCTATTTAATATGAAGTCTGAGACCCTGCATGACTGAACAGTTCAAAGCTGTGACATCCAGGCAAAATCAAATGGCGGCCATTTTATACTGTATTTATGCCCATCGTTTATCTTAATCATTGCTCTCTTAACACTAAGAGAGACAAGGGGGGTAATTTACTCAACACTCTGCACTCAGCCCTCTTCTTCTCCCTTTCTGCTCCTTTTGCCCTGAACTCAACCCTGTTCTCAATCTCATACAGATGCTGATGTTCACATGACCATCAGAGAATGTCTCACCTCCCGTGGACAGTGGCTGTTTTCTCCATACCGCCGGGCAGGACCACGCCCAGTGTCAGGTCCTTGTCGACCACGATGTCCTTCTGCTTCATGTCTACGTCGGGGTTTTTTTTGGCCATCTCAGCGTGAGTCATGTCTTATCCAAACGTCTTGCTACACGGTGGTAGGAGGAGCTTTGACTTTTATGAAACATTTTAGGGAGCAGACAAACAAAGGATCCCCAATGAACAGTCATGCCGTGTCATTTACAGCACATAGGTATCCTCATCATCACAATACAGCCAGAAATGACTGATGTAGGCTCCTATGGATAGAACATTACATGTGTCCAGTAAAACTAATGTGTGCTCTCATTGGACTCAGTTTATTGCACTGTGTGTAATGTGTAGGAGGGTAAAATGGATGTCGTATTTTGTAAAATATCACTGAAATTATGTAAATTATGCACTAGTATGTGGATGTTACTGAGTTGTGTATTCAGTGGTTGAGAAGTAATTAGAAGTTAAATGTGGTCTTGCATTCCTGTACTCAAACTGACTTCAAAGTCACACGCTTTGTATAAAAGTTTCTTGCCGAAACATTATATTTCCTATTTTCAACGATCAGTGCTTACATATTTACATTTGTCATCCAACAATTAATAATCTATAAAAATGATTGACTTCTCTCTGTGAACAACAAGTTTGAATTACAGTATATAGTGTATATGTGGCAGGTGCAGAGAAAGGATCTCTGCTTTCACAGGTATGACTTCTCCACCATATAGATAAATGGATTTTAACCATAAGCACATTCTGAAAGTTTGCAGTTGACTACAGAAGAAAAGAAACACAAGTTTTAGGTTATTAGAATGGTTTATGTTGAGTATATGTTAAAAATGCATTTAAGGTTTTTGGATATTGTTAATACGTTGTTATTGTTAGTTACTAATTGTTATTTAAGCAAATTGCCAAATATTTTAAGGGGTTCCCATTGTAATGGCATTTTTCAAATAATTTACCAACAAAAGGAAAATTAATTCCAGGCGCAGTGTAGAATGTGCTTCCTTTTAGGGCTATATAGGCATAGGAAGAATGTGATTCTATGAGTGCTCTATAGGAGTGGAAGCGCCTCATCGCCATTACATTGTTACTGTGGTTAGTTTGAGAACCCTGTGACATACTGTAGACAGAATAATCCCCCACAAGACCATCTGGCATCTACAAAACTCAGGAAATCCTCTGAATTAAATTATTATTGTTAGCTTTTTTTCCTCCAATCACTGAGGTTTTTTTATTTATTTCTATTTTAAACATGTTACTGAAGAGGCATCCTCGGCAGGAACTAGGAGGGTTAAATAAATAGAAGATGAAAAGGTCGCACAATTCAGGTTTTCTACTTCCCACCTCCCGATTCACCTGCCTGCTCAATAATTTCATGAATTTATCTGTAAAATGTCTTGTAATGACGCTGTCAATTTGAAATCTGAGAAAATTGTCCACAGCTTGATTTCTCTAAGTGTTTTCTTTGGAGTAAATTCACATTTAGAAGAAATTTCAATTGAAGAGCTTGATTTTTTTAAATTGAAGTGCTTGAAGTAATAATTACTATGCAACTATAGCACACATTGTATTGAAGACCGACACTAAACCAGCGCTCCTGAGAGCCATGCAGTGCACTGCTGAGTCAAAAGCCTGTCTTTTCATCCCAACTCGAAACACTATTTACAAGTGGCCTACATTTATATTTAGCATTTGGCATGAATACGAAGAACCGGTATGAAAGAGGGGTCAGTTAAAAAAATAATCCGCCACACACTGAAGACCCACGGAGAACAACGAACTAAGCACCTGCCTATACTTAGTCAGTTTAAAGAGTCGGCCTTAAATTGGATATTGCGAAACCTTATGAAATGCTGTATATTATGTATCATTCATAGACAAAATGCATTGCTTATTTTAACAGGTGAAAGTATACCAGTGAAAATTGGATTTAACACTCTTGTGTGGATTGTGGCATGTGTCTCGCTTGTGGCCTCTTGACTTCTGAGGTATTCCGTGCCAATACAGTATATGTGCGAAATGCCATTGTTTGTAGCTCACTGTCGCTTGCCATTGTGCTAAGCAACATACTTTTACTGCCTGAGCAGAAATCTGCACGTACATTTAATAACCCTAAGACTAACATCTATGGTCATTTGAGTAGGCTAATGAAACTACAAACGTTAAATTGCTTCAGTTCTTACACATCACTCGTTCAGCTATTAAAACTATCAAAACAATTTATATACAGTAGCTATGTATGTGTGTTATACGTAGCGTGTCAAATTTTAGTTATCCATTACTCAAAGTACTGACAAGCCCAGATAATACTTCAGTTTGCATGGAGTGCTGGAACAACGTGAAAATAAATATTTTTATAGTCACAAAGGCACAGCTTCAGGTTATACAACTTGGGGAATGTTGAATTTGAGTGACATTGTTACCTTCCCATTCATAGAAACATCAGATTGCGTAGCTGCTTATTGCAAATCATCCCCTGTGGGTTTACTTGCAAAATAAATACACGGGTAAATGTAGTCAGAACAGATATCATGCGGGCAGCCATGTCTATCCCAATTTGTAGCTGTTTTAGTACTGAAGCAAATAAATTTCAAAAGCAAAACCTAATCTCGCCAACATGCATCTTGTAGGTCTATGAACTGAAACTCAGTATATGTGTGAATCCAAGCGCAACAAACTCATTTGACAAAAGTTGCACACAAAAAAATTGTATTTCTCTTTTGTCAATTTCAGTTGTATTAACGTAAAACGTAAAATTGTTGCGCTCGGTCCAAACAAGAGATGCCTACAGATTCATGGTATTAAACAAATTTTCCAGCCAGTAAATATTTCGGACCGTTTCAGTTCGTGGCACCAGCACCAACCTGCAGCAGATAAGACATTTACCTACCTCCAGCGAGGCGTGGACGGAACATTTTCCAAGTAGGTTAAAAAAAACCTTAGCTTAACTGTATAATTACCATTTCTGGTCGAATAGCTTTCACCAAATGCAAGTGATTTCGCCTTCAATAACCAATATAAAGGTACGGCTATGTCTCGAGGGAAATAGCCTACTTTAAATAGCGGTTTGATGTTGCAAACTGAAGAAAAAAAATAAAATTGATTTAAGGTATTTGAATTCCGAAGCAGCATTCCACACACAAATACAGGATGTACTTTGGAATGCATTTCAAGTTAATGAAGTAGCCTAGGCTAAAACATTTTATTTTATTCTTAGTCAGATAGGTTGCTAAGTGATTAGATCGGTGTTCTGTAATGTATATAAAGCTGAAGAAACGACCATTAATGAAATAATTCACAATCTACTCACTTCAAAAGGAGATCACCCAACTGAACGTTTTACTATTACCAAAGTCTTCGCAACTTCTAAAAACATGAATCCCCTTTTGGTCCTCAGGGAGAAGGCGCGCGCACACAAACTGCAAAGCTACCACATCTTACAACACCCAGTGTATTTTAAGATCTCCGTTAAACAATGCTAACCACTAAAAACAGCTGCATCGCGAGCGTTACGCCTTTTCACAGTAAAGTGCGAGTGGTCTCCGAGTAACACTTGTTTTTTAAAAAGACAGTATGTGGAATTTTTCATGACCTGGTCACTTACAGAAATGCAATAACTAGTCTTCTGCATGTATTTTTCTCTGCAATAATAGACATTTGCTAAAAGATCTAAATGCATGTATATTTCACAGAAAACATTAGAGCGATTTACAAAATCACCATTATTATAATCTTATCAATTTGTTTTGCATACATATTGAAAGATAATAATGTTGGTTTGTTATGGTGCAAACTGCCCATATTGTACAGAAGTGTTGGGTTTTAGGACTGCCTGATGAACATATTGATTAGTTTATACATGGCAAATAAATAAATAAATGAAAATGTTGAAATGGCTTCAAGTGCATTGCTACAGGTGTTTCCAGTTCCACAGTTAC
This sequence comes from Ilyophis sp. 1 JC-2022, assembly GCA_022702515.1. Classification (NCBI taxonomy): domain Eukaryota; kingdom Metazoa; phylum Chordata; class Actinopteri; order Anguilliformes; family Synaphobranchidae; genus Ilyophis; species Ilyophis sp. 1 JC-2022. Next base: position 34,244,078 of record CM040398.1, read on the forward strand.
AGAGGACTACATAAATTTTAAGTCCAGCATGTTTCACAATGAGAATGACCATTTCAAATACAGGTGGCCTACCATGTGGACGTCACTATATCCTTACCTCTCCTGGATTATGAGCTGTGGTTTCTCCTGTTTAATACTTGTAATTTGTCTTGGTTCTTTTTCCAACTTTATTGACCTTGTTTTGTGGTGAGTTTAGCTATTTGCTCCACCCAGCCCTGTGGCTTCAGTAAATCTGTGTCCAGTATTACATCCATCTGCCGTGGCCATTCCTAGCTCTTTAGTTTTATGTTACTGGAGCTCTACAGTCTATTGTGAGCAGACCAGTAATCAGCTTTATAATCAGCCTGGGACCTGCATTCTAGCCAATTAAATACAGTGCAGTCAGTAGAATCTTAGTGGCATATTTTATGCAACATGTTTCCAGCTATCCTCATACAGTATATATATATATATATATATATATATATATATATATATATATATATATATATATTATATACAGGTGCAGCTCAAAAATAAATTATATTGTGAAAAAGTTCTATATTTTTTGTCACTCATGTCAGAAAGTGAAACTCATATATTATATAGATTCATTACACATAGAGTGAAATATTTCAAGCCTTTATTTCTTGTAATTTTGATCATTATGGCTTACAGCTAATGAAAACCCAAATTCAGTGTCTCAGAAAATTTGAATATTACATAAGATCAATAAAAAAGGATATTTTAAACAGAAATGTCAGCCTTCTGAAATGTATGTTCATTTCTATGCACTCAATACTTGGTTGGGGCTCCTGTTGCATGAATTACTGCATCAATGTGGCATGGCATGGAGGCGATCAGCCTGTGGCACTGCTGAGGTGTAATGGAAGCCCAGGTTGCTTTGATAGCAGCCTTCAGGTCGTCTGCATTGTTGGGTCTGGTGTCTCATCTTCCTCTTGACAATACCCCATGGGGTTCAGGTCAGGCGAGTTTGCTGGCCAATCAAGCACAGTAATACCATGGTCATTGAACCAGCTTTTGGTACTTTTGGCAGTGTGGGCAGGTGCCAAGTCCTGCTGGAAAATGAAATCAGAATCTCCATAAAGCTTGCCAGCAGAAGGAAGCATGAAGTGCTCTAAAATTTCCTGGTAGATGGCTGCGTTGACTGTGGACTTCATAAAACACAGTGGACCAACACCAGCAGATGACATGGCACCCCAAATCATCACTGACTGTGGAAACTTCACACTAGACTTCAAGCAACGTGGATTCTGTGCCTCTCCACTCTTCCTCCAGACTCTGGGACCTTGATTTTCTAATGAAATGCAAAATTTACTTTCATCTGAAAAGAGGACTTTGGACCACTGAGCAACAGTCCAGTTCTTTTTCTCCTTAGCCCAGGTAAGACGCTTCTGACGTTGTCTCTGGTTCAGGAGTGGCTTGACACGAGGAATGCGACATTTGTAGCCCATGTCCAGGATTCGTCTGTGCATGGTGGCTCTTGATACACTGACTCCAGCCTCAGTCCACTCCTTGTGAAGCTCCCCCAAATTCTTGAATGGATTTTGCTTGACAATCCTCTCAAGGCTGCGGTTATCCCTGTTGCTTGTGCACCTTTTCCTACCGCACTTTTTCCTTCCACTCAACTTTCTATGAATATGCTTGGATATAGCACTATGTGAACAACCAGCTTCTTTAGCAATGACCTTTTGTGGCTTAGACCTGACTGTCTTCTGGACATCTGTCAAGTCAGCAGTCTTCCCCATGATTGTGTAGCCTACTGAACCAGACTGAGAGACCATTTAAAGCAGGCGTCTCAAACTCCAGTCCTGGAGGGCCGCAGTGTCTACAGGTATTTGTGGTTTCCTTTCAATCAGCACCCAGTTAAAGCATTGAGAACAAGGTGTGTGGACTTCTTAGCCAATCAGTGACTTAAATTAATCACTTGTGCTGAAACGCGCCAAAAACCAGCAGACACTGCGGCCCTCCAGGACCGGAGTTTGACACCCCTGATTTAAAGGCTCAGGAAACCTTTGCAGGTGTTTTGAGTTAATTAGCTGATTAGAGTGTGACACCATGAGTTTCCAATATTGAACTTTTTCACAATATTCTAATTTTCTGAGACACTGAATTTGGGTTTTCATTAGCTGTAAGCCATAATCATCAAAATTACAAAAAAATAAAGGCTTGAAATATTTCACTATGTGTAATGAATCTATATAATATATGAGTTTCACTTTCTGACATGAGTGACAAAAAATATTGAACTTTTTGTACGATATTCTTATTTTTTGAGCTGCACCTGTATTGTACAATACTGGCCTTACAACACTTCCCCAGGGTGTGCCATTTCAGCAGAGTCTGAGCGCCCTGCTCTTAACCTCACTTGATTTATCCCATTTTCCAGAAATTCCATAATCCAATTAAATATCATTTTTCTTAGTCTATTGTTCCTTATTCCTGAAGCTTCATAGTAAGCTCTCCCTACACAATTACTCAAAGAATATTGCTACAAGTACCTGTTTACTCACAAGTGCCCTCTTTATCTCAATCTACTGCCATTACATTATCCATGGAGGATCTTCCGTTCCTAAAACCACTCTGATAAATATTGAGTGCATGGCCCCCTTTTTTAAAATAAATGCACTCGCCAATCAGTAATCATCTTTTCTAAAAAAAATAATAATAATTTTAAAGGCTGAATGCAATTAATTTGTTGAAGTGTAAGGAGAGATTGGTTAGGGCTGGAGGTAGCTTGATAGATCAGTGGAGTGGAGTTGTCCTCTGTTAACTCGGTGAACCAAACTCATCTCATTTCTTGGGTCTGAATTTATTGTTGATTGTAAACTGAAAATAAAAACCAGCAGAGCCTGCAGCTGACTATGGCCAGTGTTCCAGACCCGTGTGTTAAAGCATGTTGTGGCTTCTCCAGACCCGTGTGTTAAAGCATGTTGTGGCTTCTCCAGACCCGTGTGTTAAAGCATGTTGTGGCTTCTCCAGACCCGTGTGTTAAAGCATGTTGTGGCTTCTCCAGACCCGTGTGTTAAAGCATGTTGTGGCTTCTCCAGACCCGTGTGTTAAAGCATGTTGTGGCTTCTCCAGACCCGTGTGTTAAAGCATGTTGTGGCTTCTCCAGACCCGTGTGTTAAAGCATGTTGTGGCTTCTCCAGACCCGTGTGTTAAAGCATGTTGTGGCTTCTCCAGACCCGTGTGTTAAAGCATGTTGTGGCTTCTCCAGACACGCGTGTTAAAGCATGTTGTGGCTTCTCCAGACCCGTGTGTTAAAGCATGTTGTGGCTTCTCCAGACCCGTGTGTTAAAGCATGTTGTGGCTTCTTCAAAAGCTTGATACAGTACTTATATTTTCAGGGAGTTACACTGTCTTGTGAGCTACAAGAATATTATCACACATATATCTCGCTCTTGATACAACATGAGACATTTGAGATTTCAACATCCTCGGCACACTCGTACTCTGGCTGTCAGCTAAAGGATGTCACTCAGGTGTCAGATACTGATGTTAATGCTGTGATGATCATCAGAAGGATCACAAGCTAGTTTTCATTATTTTGTTATTTTGAAAATAAGAATAACGCCTCCATGTTTCAGAAAGCGCAGTACATCACCATATGAAAGACAAAAGCATGTGAACACTGTATTTACATTCTTACAACTGAAAATAAATATTACCACACTTTGGTTCAGTACCTTATTAATCACAATATGCTGTCTGTCTTTACGGTCAGTGTTTATATTAATTTGTATTTGGGATATATGTCTTCAGATAACACATTTTGAATAGGTTTTAAGGTCCTGTACATAAGCACATGGTCAAATTAAGTATTGTAATGCAGGACATACTGGCTAAATTATGTTTCGGCTACGCTGTTTCTTGTGGTAGCCACCAGGTGACACTAGTACACCGTCAGCACTATTAGCAAGCTTGGGTGGGAAGACATGGGAAAGAGACCGCTAGCCTTCGAGGAGTTTATCATATGTTTTCACTAGACAGGGATTCTTGGGATCTGTTTTATGTAGTCTCCGTTACAATGTTGACATCAACGTTGCAAAAAGCCAAGCATTTCGTTGTTTAGGGTTAAATGTGTTTGTACAGTAGGCCTACTCAATATGTTGCTGACACTCCCCATATGTTATCTATTGGCACTAGATGGCATCTCTTCTCTCGGTTTGCTGTTTTCTTTTAGTATGTGAGAAACTTTACCAATAATTTTCTAATCTGCTTGTATGCGTGCTGTGTGTGTTGTCTATTACGTTGACATGTAGCCTTTTTTAAAGAAACAGAAACGGGCACAATGTATTATTTTTCCAATATTGTTAAGATTATTTTCCGCGTACTTTAACTCTCTAAACTAGAATTGAGTTTAGGTTTTGTGCAATAGTGACGTATTCAGTTTCGTGTAATAGTGGCAAACAACTTAATATAAGGACATTTATATTTATGAATATTGCTCAATGTAAACATTTCCATCCGTCACGTGTAATTGTCAATCACGTGCATGTAACTATATTATATGACGTTAACGACATTGTCCGATATCGATACTGCCGCCCATCATCCGTGGAGACGCTGAGGTAGAAAGTGGACTTCAGAGCAAACGAGGTATGTCCTTGAAAGCACTTGAAATAGAAACGGAGTGTAGGCTACCACAAATGTAATTCACCCTCCGCGACATCTTCAGCAGCTGAATGTCTTCACTCGCGGTACATTTTTTACCACAGTCTTTTTCTTGGACAGCTCAATGAAAAGATATGAAGCGCTCAGGAAAAACTGGCGTCATTCCTACCAAGTAATGAGTGGCCGGAAGCGCTAATCGCAGTGTTAAAAGCGTAGACCGGCAGCAATGGAGTAGTACTCTCATATGAATGATCATCTGCACCACACCCTGGAACATACTATTACAATTCTGTGGAAAGTTCTTTTTGATTATTATTTCCAAAGTTTTGAAAGAAAACAAAGGACCGAACCAGTATCCAAAACATCCATATACTTTCCTTTTATGATAATGGTGAGTACATAGATGGCTGGGTGGGTCAGGAATGTTATGAAAAATATTGTATGATTACAGATGCACTGTTACTTGCGAAATAACTGCTATTCTCGAAATTGTGACAAAACCTTGTGATTCAACAGTTATTTTTCTTCATGTTACGATTGATTTCCCTTCTCAAGGTCGGGTACTTTGCGGAATAGTAAGCTACTAATTTTATTAAACAAAGTTTAATTAAATTTTAATTGATTATTCTACTGTAGGCTGTGTGGTGCTATAATTTTGAAAACAATTGCAGAGCTTAATTTGCTTGCGGAGAGTTGATTACATTAATGAATAACTTTTGCTGTACTTAAAATTAACTAAGTCTTAATACTTAAAATAAGTAGAAATAAAATAATTGTGAGGTGAAGACCACATTATGTATGATCATGCCATAGTGTTATTTAAAATTAAATGACATAAGCTACAGCTTTATTGGTCGTTGTTTAAAAACTGGAACATATCTAACCACTGTCATGTCCTACTGTAGACGAATAAATTTTTTTAGTGATCTCTGCATAGTTCCGTTTTTTGTTTTTTTGTCTGAAAGGAGAGAGCGCATATACTACTATACACGTTCACCACAGTCAGATCATTTACAATGTAGTCTACTATTCTATTTATATATAGTCTATTTATTAAAGGCACTTAAATCCTGTTAAAATAGGTTCTCCATTTTTCCACTCTGATTTTCAATCGGTAAGAATAGAACAAAACACGTATATCTTGGTTATCTCGTTGTGCTATTGGTTATAATTATAGGAGAGAGGAAACTATCCCTCTTGTCAACTAGCATAAAAACTTTTAAAACCGTTTCTTAATGTGGAGAACGACGACACTTGTGAGCATGTTTGTCCTGCTATATAGGCTACATGGATATATTTTCACGGGGGAATGAACAAAAACGTTTGGATCTGTTTATCCTCCCAGACTCATTGAGCAGGGTGGAGTTGTTGCTGTCAATAAGAGTGGCGAACCGTCTCTGGAAATGTCTCTTTCCTGTATGTCGAAAGCTGCAGTGCCCTCTTGCCAATTTTAAATCTGTGACTGGCAGTGAACAGATTGAGATTTCACATGCTCAGTGATTTTATACCGAGCACTTTCCATCTTTAATTCATATTTATGTCGCATATAGCCTGCAGTTATTCAGCCTTTTCTATCGCATTTTTATGGAGGATATAAAGTGGCCTACGTAGATGCAATTTAAATTAAATTATGATTATAAACTTTTCGGTATTTCAGTTTACATAATTTTGTAATATTAGAAATAGCCTATGTTAAATCTTACTAGACTGGCGTTTATTTAATAAAACGCCAGTCGAAATACCGAAGTTTATCATTCGTGATTTGCGTCTTAAACGAGTGCGTGTTTCCCAAGTTTAGCTTTGTGCTTCGCTGATTCAGGCTCCTGTAGGGAGGGTAGCTTACTGTAAATTGGCCTATAAATATTGTTTTAAAGCAATATCCAGTCTTTAATTGATGGGTGATGGCCAATGCTATGGCCAGATACTTTTGACCGCCCGGTCATAATCCAATAATATAATAATTATCATTTGTTTCTGTCTGACCTATCTAAACAATAAAATGATTACCAGAAGTCGAAGAGGCTTTATTTGTTTTTTATGTATTTTTCCAGATTGTGGTGGTAAACCATTAGGCTGAAGGTAATCTCATTAGCACGGTTAGAATCCCTACAGACTTCACTGTGAGTGATCGCTCCCCGTTATTGCCTTCCTTTCTCTTATGGGCGTGTGTTTTTAAAGAAGTAATGGGAAATAGCCATTCTCAATTCATTCACCTGGCAGAGTACTAAGAGGATGTGGCAGTCCTAGCACCTCTTAAGTCGTATGACTGTACCCTGATGTACCAATGTAACAAATTCTTAAGTAAAATATATACGAGCATAATGTCACAGAATAAAAATTAAGAATTGTACACATACTTGTATGTAAAATTTCCATATAGAATAATTGCCTAATGATTATGTTGTTTGGCTTTTAAAAATGGTGACCTCCAGACCTGCCTATTATATTTTCATGATTTTCATAATATGTTCTATTATTGTGGAGTAAAGCTGAGGATCACACATACAAAGTTGCATTTAACGTATTTTCAGTGTGTGTGTGTTCTCAGAGGCAAGTTTAAAACCAAATTTACACCTTACACCTCAGATTCTGCAAATGGTCAACAACATAAACTGGGTTTAACAGATGTGTCTAAAACTATGATGTTGAAATATCAATAGCTAACAAATGCGTTTTTCCCGATATAGTGGTCATTGTAGCGAGGCCATTAAGGACTGTGACACGTATTTACTTGAGAATGTTTTTGTTTTTACTGAAATCTAGTTTAAAAGCATAAGCATTATACAAAGCAGCAATGTGTGGTCTCTTCTCAAACAGATACGACTGAGGCAGGCAGCAATATGTGCATGTTTGCCGACAGTATTTGAGTGGAGACCCACAGGTTGGAAACCCCTCAGACGTGATTTCTCTATCTTACGTTTGACATTCTGTCAAGGGTTCAAGATCCCATGTTAATATACTCTTAATATACCCCATGTTAAGAGCATGCTTATGAAACAATGTGTAGTGAAGTATAACGCAGAACCTATGGGGCTATATTAGCACCGTCATTTTCCGCAGGCGGTTCTCTTCCATGAATATTTGATCAGCTTCAAATGGTATTTAACGTAATTGGCTCCAAGCAGTAACAGAGGGTTCACTTTACGTACCCATTAGAAGTGCTAAAACACATTTGTGTTATTACCCTACGCATGGGTTCAGTGTTGATTTTTCATCTGATTTTTGTGTGTTTATCAACTGAAGAGAATTAAGAGGCTCAGGGTGTCCTTCCGATTTTTTGCTCTCAGGATTGTGTCGCCTACAATTCCAATTTAGTATGATGGTCAGACCCCAAGTGTGTCGCAAACCTACATGATATGCAGTCCTGACGTAGAGATCTCTGCCGGACTGTCCATTGTGACAGAGGATATAAGCATTGTTTTGGCATTGAGCTGTCCCAAGAGACGCTACGATTGGCACAGGGGGCCAGGGGAAGGGCACGGTCTGGTGTGATGGCACGAATGCTTGTTCTTGCTGCCTGTTCTTAGACCCCTGGGGGGCGAGGTGCCAAAATTCAGACACAATAGCACAGGCATTTCAGTCTTTTCAAACATCCACTGACTGCTGGGAATGTGTGTGTCAGGGCCTCCCTCTGCTGGTAATGTGCATCATCACAGACTCTGACGAGCACCACGCAAGGTGTTTTGAGTGGTCAGGAATGAATTTATAGACGGTCTCACAGATTTTGAGAGGCTGTGAAAGGCTTCTTGCAGCTTTAAGTAGACTTTGAAAAAGTCCACATCTATTTTGAGAACCCTGCGCCATTATGTCTGACTTTTGACACCTTTGACTCCTGAAAGGTTCCACATTAGATGTTCTGAAAATTAGTGCAGATTTGAGTAAGCTGCAGCATTGTGTTTGACTTCTGGTGCATTTGTTGACTCATACTGAGGGTAAAACAATAGAAGTGGTGGATAATTGTTTCTCCAAAATAAAGGGAGAAAAACCAATGAGTGTGTGTCTTTTACAAACTTTCACCTTGGTCAAAACATGTAGATTTTTACATCCAACCAGTGTGGTCATGTGCTCACCCCACCCCCCCAAAAAAGTTAAAAACTTTTATAATCTCAATCTTTGCATAGTTAATTTAGCTATCGTGTATATTTATTTATTTATAATTAAATATAAATAACTACATTTTATTTTCCCATTTGAACAAGAATCACCATGCACCAGAGAAAGTAGGCCCCTCTCTGCAGAAACCCCATTGTGAAAAAGAGAGTCCGGGCGCTCTAGCTAACTTTCTTAGCTGAAGAGAGCAAGTCTTTCGCTGCCACCATTGCTCGTCTTAAATCAACCCCCCTTGCACAGATGCTTAGTGATAATGCCGCCGGCAGCGACATTTTGCTCCACTGAGACATTCGTTGCTCCTGCAGCCAAACTATTAGTGGAAATCACAAACTCTGTTTTAACTTTTAACGATTCGTGACAACTCTGCTGAATGTTTTCCCGTCGCAAGTCCATTTAACAAGCAACCCCCCACCCAGTCTATACCTACCCATGCGTGACATAGTGGACAATAGCCTCTATGTGTGAGTTTATAAATATATTTAAATAAATATCTAAATATTAAATAAATATACAATCCTACCATTGGTTTTACAGATAGAGATTCAGTGGTCATTTATTGTCTGGTACAATCTGTTTGAGAAATGTACAGCACTTTATACCACTATTACACTATCTGAAACGTCGACTCGTAATACCCCCCATGCCCTGCAAGCCTGTCTTTTTCATTACAGTTCATTCTGGTTTAATTGTCTGCTCTTTTATCCAATAGAGTACATTATAACCTTAGCAGCAGTATATGCAATGCCTTATTGGGTGCTTAAAATTTTTTATTACAACCCAGTGTAACGGCAGTTTTTGTTTTAACGGTCTAGTATTACGCAAGCTCCATAGAAAACGCATTAGGGAGGGGAGTATCCCCATCCCGATATGTAAGTAGTACAGCTTCTAAAATGTGGTTGGCTATGTACAAAGGGTTCTATAATTTTCAAACGGTTCATCCGATATGGATGAAAATACCCTTAAATTAAAGCTGAATACAGAACCAAAATAACAACAAATGTGTCACTGTCCAATGAATTATGGTGCTCACTGTATATCTAAACTAAATTTGTAATGACATAGCTGGGCCCAGGTCTCAGTCCTGTGAGTTTCGGATCCAGCCTGCACTAGTGTTGATCAGTTTGCGAGCCACTTGGAAGTCCTAAAAGAAAAGTTGTATATTTCTATTAGGTACTTCAGTTTATGCATTCATGATGTGGGATATAACAAATATGCAAGGGGAAGATCAGTGACTAATATGGCTTAACGGAAATTTTGCCCCTGAAACCAAATTTCCCAAACTTTAGGACTTACAGTCCTTACAAAGCCTTTTGCAGAAATGGTAGGCCTGGTGACAAGGCATTGAAAAGTTCACACATTACATTATTACATTTATTACATTTAGCAGGCACGCTCTTATCCAGAGCAGAGCGACTTACACATTTTTTTTTTTCATTTTATATCAGTATCCATTGATGATACAGCTATATATATACTGAAGCAATGTGAAAGTACCTGCTCAAAGGTACAAACGGCAGTGTCCGACTGGGGGGAATCGACCAAAACCTTTCGGTTACAAACCCAGTTCCTTAACCATTTATACACACACTGCGCTTAATGGGGCAGTTTAAAATCAATGGCGTATGGCACATGGGCACATTGATTTTTACATACTTAAATACATATAGTATATGTAAGGTTTCCTTATCGTTTCTAATGCCACCTTCTCAATCACATTTCATTAAGTTACCCTGGCTGGGGGAGGGGTGTGCCAACACAAAGCTGCCTTGGAACGCAGCGTTAGAAATGATAAGGAAACTACATGTACTGTAAGTATCTTCTTTGTATACTTCAAATTATGCTTCAAGTAGGAGAGAATACACACAAGCTGGATCTAAATATGGTTCTACAAATATGGTTCTACATTTTTTCAGTTTTTCAAGAATGTAAATCGGTCATTTTGATGAAGACGATGCATGTTATATGTGTGTTACAATTTGCAGTGAGAAGATTTTCCTTTTTATCTCCGAATAGCTAAAGTTCAACTACAGAGCTCTTGTAGGCCAATCAAAGAGGCATTTCAAAGTTCACACCACCTCAATCGCATTTAATTAAGTGAACAACTCACCCTGGCTGAGAGAGGAGTGCGCCAGCACAAAGTTTGGAATGCGGCATTAGAAACGATAAGGAAACCTTACATATACTATATGTATTTAAGTATGTAAAAATCAATGTGCCCATGTGCCATACGCCATTGATTATAACTGCCATTAGTTACATATTGTATTCGCTGTCGCGGCTAGCTAGATATATTGTACTGTCAAGCTTCTCTCTCCCAGCTATTTTAGCCTCTTTGTACATCGTGCTCTCGTCTCTAACACGTCTCTTCCTTTTCTTGTTGTATTTGTAGCCCGTTCCCATGCTGGAGGATAACTGTTCATTTTGAAGGTGCAGGATGAAAAGATGGCACACTTAGTCGTACCACCCGGGCCGGGCTGCATCCGCCCGTTCTGCCGCGAGTCTCTCAAGGCGATTGAGGAGCGGATCGCGAACGAGAAGGCCAAGAGGCCCAAAGGAAAGAAGCGCAGTGATGATAATGAAGATGAAGAAAATGCCGCCACACGTAACTGCAATCTGGAGGCGGGGAAGCCCCTTCCGTTTATTTACGGGGACATGCCCCCGGGCATGGTCTCCAAACCACTGGAGGAGCTCGACCCTTTCTACGGTAATCAGAAAGTGAGTCATCTTGGTTTAGGCCAAGTTTTACCTTTAAAGTTTCTATTTTTCTTTGGAAGTGTACCATGTTCCTTTGCAACCCGCTCCTTCCTATTGCCTTGCTTCACTGTGACACCTCAAATATTTATTTATTCAGTACTTCAGCTTTCCTAAGTGCTGTTTGCGTTGTATTAGTGGTAGATTTATAACTGCAGCAAACAGAAGACAATAAAGCAAATACACATTTTAAAGACCCTGTGCAATCAAATTTAAAGTGTTTGTTTTGCCACAAGATAAAGATGTGCACTTCTTTTCAAATTAATAAAAAAGCAAAATGCTAAATGAATGTTAAAGTATGAGAGCTGAAAGCCTAGCATGTCCATTCTGCGATGTTAATTTCAATTTCACTTCTGATTGGCAGACCATTAAACTTGAGCACCACGATTGGTTAAATTGGAAATATCCATGTTGGTTAACATGTATGCTCTTTGGATGCCATTTAGCATGTATCAAATACAGTCTCCAAAAGACCAATCAAAATCCAGTACTTTTTTTTTACACTACATTGGGATTATGCGACGTGGCATAATCCATCCACTTGAAGGCAAATTCCACATAAATCACTGGAAATTAATGCTGAGAGATGTATAGGGTGTCACAAAAATATAAGAACAAATGGCAGGCATAGAATCTCATTAACCCAATCCAGGTTGGCCCCCTAGTGGTGGACGTATCCGTCCCAATTACAGTATTCATGTTTGTCCGAAATTGTAAACTACAGCTTTAAGAAAACCCTGTAAATTTAGACTCAGGATTATTTAAAAGGGTCGCCGTTTGTGAAAACCTCAGCTTCTTCTGTTGCACTGCAGTGCAATGAAATAGCAGGGTGCTATTAATCGCCCAAAGCGCTTATGACCCTCGTCTTGCCACAGCCACAGACTGTAAAATGAATAAAATGCACCGTTTATATGGTGATCATGTTCAGATACAGAAACAATAATATTTTTAAAACATTGTACAAATAAGCGGCATTTTCTCTTGCTTACTGTACTATATACAGTACCCAATGCACTCTCGGTTTAGAAGACACCTCATTTTCTTCTCTAAAATCTCATATAAATATGTTTGTGTAACCAAATATTCTACCTAGTAGGAAGCTACAACAGTTTTCTGATTAACCCTGAATCTTGTTACATTTCGCCAAAGTCCCGTACAGTCGACATTTCCACAGTGACCACCTATCGCACTTAAGGCTTAAATACATTGCTGTTGTTATGTAAAAACACACATGCTTTTGTATGTTTTTAAAAAAACTTATTTAAAAACATTAGGCTACTTATGTTATGGTTATTACGTATTAAAATTAATCTTAAAAAAAAAAATAAAATTAATTAAAAATATTTTTAATTAATTAATTTAATAAAATTAAATTATTTTTAATCGCATATATATTTTTTTTTATTTTTTTTTTGATTTTTTTTTTTTTATATTGATTTTTTTTTAGTAATGATATAATAATGAATAAATAATAATTAAAATTTTATAAAATATTTTATTGTTTATTTTTTTTTGCCCAGTTTTTTTTTGCATATTTTTTTAAGTGTAGCAATTTTAGAAAATATAGTACATTTCAATAATTCAGGTATAGTAGGGGTAGGTAGGTAGAAGTTTCTTAAGTTTGTTTTTTTTTTTTTTTTTTTTTAAAAAGTTGTTTTCAAAGTAAACAACAGTATTAGTTCAGAGCCAGTTTTTTTTTTTTTTTTTTTTGGACTTAGTTTTAGTTCCCCTCTCACTCAAAAAGTGTGGGGTGGTGTGTGGGTTGTGGGTGGTTCCTTGTCTCGAAGTCGGCTCGTCCACGCTAGCTACCCACACTAGCAGTTCGCTAGCTAGCTATATGTTGGTGCATTTTTGAGGGATATTGTGGCTCTCGATGTGCTGCGGTGATATGCGAATTCCTTTTGCCTTATTGACACCACAACCCATGCTCTTATCGACGCTTCCATCCGTTTTTTTTTTTGTAACAAAATTTTTTCCATCGCCAACCCACCAAAGCGGGGCTCATCTTCACTTTCGTTTTCTGTTCTGGTTGGTTTGTTGTTGTCTGACTGCTAGAAGCTAGCAGTAGTTGGGGGTCTTATATCTCGGGTCCGCCTGACTCATCCAGTGAAAACGTTTCCACAAAAAAAAAATAAAATAATTAATTTTAATAAGTGATTAAAAAAGTTAATTTTTTTTTTACGCGTTTTAATTTATGTGTATTAATTAAATCTTAATTACGCGTTAAAGTCCCGGCCCTAGTTATTACGTATATACTGTATGTGAGGATTCTGAAATAAAAGTATTCTGTTTCAAATCTCTGAATGATAGTCTCTTCTTCAATTAAAATTTTCAACCATGGATGTGCAGTGAATATCTTTTGAGAATAATAATTAAATAAGACTAGTAGAAACTAGGTGGAAATTGCCTCTGGAGGGCCAAAGTCAAAAGGGTTAAATGTAATATATATATATATATATATATATATATATATATATACAGGGTGCGATTTGCCGGTGGGGATGGTGGGGATTTTCCCCCCCTCTGGTTTACACGTCCTACCCTCTGCTGAATTATTTTTATCCTCGGTGGGGACGAAATTTATCCCCCCCACCCAAAGTATTTTCACCATTACATCGTAATTATTAACAGCCAAAATACAAAGGGTCAGTGTGCATTCTGGTTGTGCTGTAATTTTGATCATGGAAATGCGCATTTAACTCAATATTTTCTCAAAAATAATAAAAGTAAAACATAAGGTGCCCCCCTACTCCCATTCTCCAATAGACCTATCGCTAAGCCCCTCCCAAACTGCTATGGTCCAATCACAGCTAGCATAACAGAGGGGTAGACACAATGCTCCACTCTACCATAGACCTCCACGTTATGTAGCGTTATTTCAGATGACAAAAAGTGTATTTTAGACGTGAGGTGGGGGGCTCAGAGGTTTCCCACCGCGGAGAGTAGGCTTTCAACTCTACAAAACCGTCTTTGTTTTGGTGAGTAGCGAAAGTGTATTTTCTACAGCCTCGGGTTCACAGAGGCTGTGCAGCCTGCGCTGCGAAGCACAGACTGGAAAGTTACATAGCGTTAAGGAGACGCTCCTTCTAACGCTATGGACCAGAGCTAAGTTGTAATCATAAAACTCCGTTTTTTTTTAAATAGTCATGCACACATTTTTACAGTGCATACGGCAGGCCTTGTTGACGGATTTGGAAGAGATTTCGTAGCTCTGGTTCCAAAAATGAACGAGTATTTAATGTGTTAAATCCGTGAAAATTACATTACAGTGGGTGAGCTGGCTCTCAAACTGTCTCCCCCTGCGAAGAGGGGCGGGGCTTAGCGATAGGTCCATTGTATTTTCATATGCTGTAACAACTGTCAAATGAAGAGCGAATGTACGCATCTCCCCTTTAAACCGCAAACAAAGTTTAAACGAAGTTACTCTTTTTATCACCCAGCACTAACAGGAACGCTAATACGGACTTATTTAATTAAATTCACCAAAGCGCGAACAGACGCAAACCGAAGTAATTACCTTACCATCCCCAGCGAACACAAACGCCAGCATGAATATGACCTAGATATATTGTTGTGACTTTGTGACTATTACTAATAAAGGTTGTTAAGTTAAATGGCATTTTGTTATGTTGTTATGCACAAAATTCCGCTTAGGGCACCAATTTGGCCAGAGGCGCCCCTGATTTTGATCCAGCCTCTGACTGGATCTGACGAACAAATGATCCCCCCCTCTGGTTTTTTCACAAATCGCACCCTGTATATATATATATATAAGTTATTCAATTAAATTGTGAACTAAAGTGAACTGTTAAAAAATATGCTGTCATCTTTTATCAAGATACATTCTATATGAGGTGACAGAAAACAAAAGGTGAAAAGATAATAAGGTGAATTTGACTGGGCTGTGTGTTGTTAGTCTTTTTGGTTTTTCATGATTCTATTTCAGCCTCCCCATTAACATCTGAGTTTAGAGTTTAGCGCACTGGACTGGAGCAGGTCTGCAGTCTTCTTACAGTTTCCAGGGTTGTGAATATCTAGCCATGGAATCAACATATCACTGGACTGCTCTCTCGGCTCATCTGCTGTTTCTGATACATTCATAAATGTGTTGTTTCCCTCCCTCTCCCTCCTGTGTCCCTCTCAGACCTTTATAGTGGTGAACCGAGGGAAGACCATCTTCCGTTTTAACGCCACGTCTGCCTTCTTCATCCTGAGTCCCTTCAATTTTCTCAGGCAATTTTCAATAAAGATTCTGGTGCATTCATATCCTTTTGCAATAAAAAATGAACAATGTTGTGACCTTGGAGAGTAAACCTCCTCAATCTGTGTGTCAGAAGAACAGTAGTGTAATTGTGATTCATGTGTATTCATGTGAGTGAGTGAGTGAGTGAGTGAGTGAGGGAGGCCTTGATCTCTGACTCGTGTGCTTTGTGCTTTGAGTCAGAAGCACTATGGCTTTGATCTGCTTGGTTTCCTTGACAATTCTCGCAACATTGTTCAACATTTTAATTATGTGCACTATATTGACCAATTGTGCATTGATGACCTGGAGTGAACCAGTGCCCTGGGGAAAATCTGTAGAGTAAGTCACCATCTTCATTCATATAGTAACATGTTTGTTTACAATGGATTATGGCAAGGCTCATTATATTTTATTCAAAATAACCTCCATTTTATATAACTTGTTTTAAACAGGTACACATTCACTGGAATTTACACGTTTGAATCGCTCATAAAAATACTTGCGAGGGGCTTCTGCATAGGAAAATTTACCTTCCTGCGAGACCCCTGGAACTGGCTGGATTTCAGTGTGATCGTCATGGCGTAAGTATTGTTTCTGTGTCCGTTCATCACTGTTTTGTTCCTTTATCAATATGATTAATAACAACATTGACGATGATGAAACTGACAGTTATGCAAATGCAATATTTACCAATACCATCTCTGCTACATATTGTATTACTGTCGCTGAAACTTATAGAATAGTTCTACTGCAGCCGCTACTAGTAATACTTGTCGTACTATTAATACTTGTTGGGCAAGTAGGGTTTTAGTTTGAGTTTAGCGTGTGGCAGCTCTGGATTCAGTTGT